>CM054112.1:165142010-165772010 GCA_028673005.1 Tanypteryx hageni
ATCTCTGTTAAATTACGTTGACAAACGGTTATTTTACCAGATTCGGATGATTTGCAACGTTCAGTTGTTTTTGGATCATTTAGCAACATCTGGAAATGATGAATTTTCTCCGGGTAAGTGTTTTTAAAGAGGATGCATCGATTTGAATCCTAACAGTGTGGAAATAATATTTTTCTTAATGTAAACATTTACATTAATATCCAGACGCTAATGTCCAAGAAGCAATTTCTTATCAGGAAGTTTCGCAAATCCTTTCAACATTCCGCAACGAAACGCAAGTTCATCCTCCAAAAAATTAATTGCCGGGGAAGGAATTCAGCATAACTCTAGGGAAGACATTTTTTACGTCACAAACGCTGCCGCGAGATAAGCGAATGTATTCCATCGTGCCTACGTGAAACGTGCGCTTAATATTATTCTCAATGATTTACTCGCGCATTTCTGCTAGATTAGGTCTTATCGTCTCTCTCTCTCTGGAAATTCTTCCGGGCGCAAAACGTATCTGCCATCTTAGCTAGACGAATAAACGCGTCTCTTTCCTTTGCCATTGTCATGGTAGGGTTAGCCTGCATACCTCGCTGCCTTTATCTCGCGTAAGTATTCGAGATGGATGACGTTTATTCCATCGCGATGAAGTGGAGTCCCAGACGGTGGAACGAATAAGCATCAACTTAACTTATGAAATGTTATCTCGGGGAGGAACTTTGGGGGAAAAAGCTAAATTTGAGGTAAACCTTAACATCAAGAACTGCATAGTAACTTAATTTTATATACGTACGATATAGCATTTTAATTTCATGTGTTGGCAGAGCATAAGAACATAATACACTGATTCATTTCATTTTCCATATATATATGATAGAGCAATTGATATATTTTTGCCAGTACATATTAAAATTATATATTATAATAGAGTTCGATTAAAAAATGATTACGTGCTAGTTATGTTAATTAAATTTTATAGAAAATTTCTATCGTTTGTATAATTTAATTTATATAAAAAAAAGCTTTCCTCGCTCATTTTATCATTATATTTATTAGTAACTTTCCACAATTTTGTAATTTTTCATCGATAATCAGCGTTTTTTTTTTTAATTTTCTACTTTTATTTTGGTGTTGATATACCAGGTAATTTTTCCGACATGAAAGACATTTTTATCAAAGAAAAATATACCCGGGTATTTATCACGGAGTATCAAATTTCACTTTCTGACGACTGACAAATTTCATCATTTACAAAAGTGATTCTCAACTCCCGTTCACTAGATCTTGAATCACATCCTCAAAGTTATTTTTAATGTATGTATGTTCTCATACCAAGTTTATATATATATATATATATATATATATATATATATATATATATATATACAGTCAAACTCGTTTATAACGAGCACGGTTGTAACGAGTTCACGGCTATAGTAAGCAAATGCTACCTCCAAGATAAGTTTACGAGCATTTACATACAAATATTTCACGTATATAACGAGCACGCTTCACGGATATATCGAGCAAACTTTGACCACTTCTCACTGTCTCAAACGCGGTGGCGGTCAGCCCCTTAAATCCTCATAGTGACCCAAAATATGTAACCTTGTGTTCTTGAGTCCAGCCTCTACACCCTATCCATCGGAGAGGTTAAAGACCGCGGCGTTGTTGTTAAAAAATAATCCCTTCGTCCAAACCAAGAATTCCCAACTTGCAGGTACAGTGGCACTCGCGGAGGTCCTTTGTCCTCTCCTCCCAACCCCCAGCTCTTTTACAGCCAGGAGGTTGTGTTTGGAAGGGGGTAAGGGGCTGAGGGCATGTACAATGGTGCCCACCCCCGTCGCTCAGCCGAATGCACCCAACACCCTTTCCCACGTTTAATCCGTTTCCTCATTAATTCTTCCTGGAATTGGTATGCTCACAGTTTGCAAAGAAAGTTCGTAGCGTTGATCACAAAAATCAGTTGAGATTTTGCCCTTGAACGAGTGACATGTCCGTACATAAAAGGAAGTGTTTGTCTATTCGCGAAAAGGTTGATATTATTCGAGAGTTAGAACGTGGTAAAAAAATGTTGAAGTGTGTAAAAAATTTAATTTATCATCGTCTACGGTTTCAACCTTATGGAAAAACAAAGAAGCGATTTTATATGCACTAGAGAACAACCTAACAACGAACAAGAAAATGAGGAAGTGCGACTTGGGTGGTGATTAAGGATGCAGCTGTGAGTAAATTTTATATGTACGTATGTTTACTTTAAATTTTCTAGTTTATTCTCATTTTTAGGTTTTTTCATAAATTTACTAAATAACCTTTCTGTTTATATATTCACTTTTACTTCTTATGTCTTATTTCACCATACGCATGCATGCTTTTGCCTTCACGGATATTAAGTTTAACGGCTATAACGAGCAAAACTAAACGGTCCCGTGGCGCTCGTTATAGCCGAGTTTGACTGTGTGTATATATATATATATATATATATATATATATATATATATATATATATATATATATATATATATATATATATATATATATATATAAGTTCTTTGTTATATTGGCTACGATTGTAAATGTATGATTAACCTGAATGTTTTTGAAAATCCAAGTTGTATTTTTAAGCTACGTAAATTCCAAGTAGAGCCGATCCTCTCTTATTATTATTACTCTAGTAATTATTGAGGCTAAAGTTAGTTGAGCGGCTGTGGCGTCTAGAAAATTGCATCCCGATTTTAAAGGCGGACGGACCAGCGCGCAGATAAAGAACGTACGACCCGCCTCTATGGAGGGTGAATAAGTCCCGCTCGCGAGTTCCCATTCACCGCAAAATTTTCGCAAAAATCACGCGCACACCCAGGACAAGGATGAATATGACCTCTATTCCAGGCGGGAATGACATCCTTCTCGATAAAACCTCAATCCTGGCTGCCAACAAGATTGACCCGCTAAAATGACCCCTGCATTTGTTCCCTGCCTAGGTAGGGGGTGGAAGTGAGAGGGAGGAGGAGTGGCGTTGGCGGCAGAGAGAGAGAGAGGGAGGAAGCCGAGAGGTGAGCGGGGGAAAGGGGGGAGAGAGGTAGTTAATGGATCACCGCTCCTATGGGAAAGACGTCTCAAGTTCCCCGTTCTTGCACGCGCGCCTTCGCCCTCTCACCCCTTCCCATCCCCCTTTCCTACCTCTCTCACCCTCTCCCATACTCCTCTCACTTCCTCCCCTTCACGGTCCTTTGCGCGGGGCACCTCGTGACCCAAACCGCGTTCATGTTCTCTCCACCCTTTCTCCTTCTCTCGAAGTTGTCATTTTCTTCCCTATTTTTCCACTTCCTCGTATCTACTGCCATCACCTTCCACTTTGGTGACCCCTCGATGTTGCGCTCCTCCGTAGCCAAAGCTCATTTGCTATCATCCATTCATCCGTCCCTCTTTCCGGCTTCCCACATAACTTTCTCTCTTGACTTCTTTTACCTCCATCGTTTTTCACCTCGCCACTTATTCACCCCTCCCTCACATTACTTCTTCCCCCTTCTCCTTACGCTTGTTTACTCACATCTCTGTTTCTTCATCTGTCTTTCCCCGGCTGAACCGCGTCATTTCGTTTTCCACCTGCTCCCACCTTCGTCTAGCCTCAAGCCCGTTTTCCTGTTCCTCTTATTCACCTGAATCTATTTCTACCTCTTCCCACGATATTTTTTGCATGTCAAGCTCGGTGACGCATCAGGGCCACGTTGACTCAATTGTTGTTATAGGAGGACCAAATGAAAAGTTTAAAAGATATAGAAGATTGAAATAGAAAAACATTTTTTTTTACTTCTGACTGAGCAACGCTAGTTCCTTGAGCAAGATTACGTTCTTTAAAAAGGACCTAATATAAGGAAAAACGGCATTGCGCAAATTTTAATAGGTACACTATGAAAAAATCGCGTGTTCGCAGACTACAAGTTTTCTTACGTCACAAAAAATGCGTAAATTTCGGCGTAAAATCAAGTTTAATAAGCGAGTAAACAAGTGTCAAATTTATTTAGCCGTATACAATCAAATCTGCGTTGGACAAGACTTTGTATTAGTAAAATTAATGAGGTAAGGCTCAACTTTGTGGAATTTACTCATAATGGAAGGATAACTTTGTAGTTTCCACAACTTTTAATAAAACACGACCGGTTTCACTACGATCGTAGCATCATGATGCTACGATCGTAGTGAAACCGGTCGTGTTATATAAAAAGTTGTGGAAACTACAAAGTTATCCTTTCATTACTTTGAATTAGATTTTATATTGGACACTTTAATAACCACCTTCTAATGCACTGTTTCACTATATGCGAAGGTATTCATCTATCTTTCAGGAAAATGAAATATCCATGGAATCATTAATAATTATTTTAGATGTGTTATTTCCTCGCATAACTCTGTCAAAAATACCTCGCCATTCATTCACTTTTTCCTAACCGTATCCTTTTACTTTTCCTGTATATATTCATCTACTAATCACTCCTTTCTATAATATATCCTCCATTCGAATCATTAACTTAATCCTCCTTTTCCCTACTATCTCACACCTCTCACATTTTTTCATTTAATCACGGCCTTCCTATAGCACATGGAGTGCGTTCTGAAAAAGTGCCGTGTAATGTGAATCCGTGTTGTGTGAACCCAGCTTTACGTAGTGAAAGGACAGTTGTATTTCATATTCCTTCAGGCACTCTCTTTCAGACTCAAAATTCCCAAACTTCTCTCTGATGCACATTTATCTACAAATAGTGTGTTGCTGTCTATTACTTAAGCTAATGAACGAAGCACTCCGGCCCTCCTAATACTCATTAATCTGGAATCCCACATTCCAGGTCTGACCAAAACCCGTTATTGCGAATCATAATCCGCGTTATCTGAAATTTTGATATTATAAAGTAGCGTTGTAGCTATTCCTTGTTATAAGAACCCGCGTTATAGGAGGACCAGGTGTACTGCTCCCTACCCATCTTACACTACTTTTCCACTCATTTCTCGTCTCTTTATTCCCCTTCCTCCTCCATGTATCTTCATCTACTCCTCTTTCTTCTCTTCCACTCCACAACACTCCTGCAAATGTCCACCATGCCCTTACTCCCCTCTCCCCCGCGTCCTCTCTACACTCAATCGTTCGGATTTCCCATATGACTCCCTCTCTCTCTCTCTCCTGTCTTCCCCCTTCTCTTCCTCTCCCCTCCTCTTCTTCCCCCTCTTCCTCCCCCTCATCTTTCTCCACCCTCCTCTTCCTCCCCCCTCCTCTTCCTCCCCCCTCATCTTCCTCCCCCCTCATCTTCCTCCCCCCTCATCTTCCTCCCCCCTCATCTTCCTCCCCCCTCACCTTCCTCCCCCCCTCACCTTCCTCCCCCCTCCTCTTCCTCTCCCTCCTCATCCTCCCCCTCCTCTTCCTTCCCCCTCTTCCTTTCCCCTCCTCTTCCTTCCCCCCTCCTCTCCCTTCCCCCCTCCTCTCCCTTCCCCCTCCTCTTCCTCTCCTCTGCTCCCCCCCTCCTCATTCTCCCCCCTCCTCATCCTCCCCCCTCCTCATCCTCCCTCCTCCTCATCCTCCCCCCTCCTCTTCCTCCCTCCTCTTCCTTCCCCCTCCCCTTCCTTCCCCCTCCGACATGCCTCAGTAATCCCCCCTCTCCCGCAGCGACGCAGCTTCCGTCTCTCCATGACGATCGCGAAGCAGATTCAACTGCGCCGTGTAGCTGCAGCGGACGGGAGTTATGTTCTCATCCGTTGCAACCCTGTCTTCTTTTGTTTGTTTTTTCACCGAGGAATCGGAAGCGGGGATATCGTGGACGTTTTCCTTTAAACGACCGCGTCGTAGATTTCCATAGTATGAAGCGTTAGGAATCTTGAGTGGTTGAGATTTATGGCGCAATATTTCAGTTTTATTTCTTCGTATTCCGGGAAACAGGAGAAAGACGGCGTCCGCGTACGGTGGAATGCTATAGTAAATTATGCGCCTTGATAAATATATGGTGGAATATGAAAGGAAAACGTGTCCGTACAACAGAAGGAAAAGTTAAAATTTTAAATTTTTTTATGGTGGAAATTATTCTCAGAACCAATCTTTTAAAATTATTCTCTTCTCCTAAAAACTGTTTTCCGGCACATTAGAAAGACCGCAAATTGTTTCGGTGAGGATTTTATTTTAGAAACGCATCGCTCACGATGCATCAAGTAGATTGAGATTTAGTCGGTTTGGAAACGAAAATATATCGGTTGATTAAAGCATGGAAGGCGATTATAATGATTCATACTTTAAAGTGAAATTGTTCGTAATCGCGTAAAATATTCTTTCTCTCAGAAATGCCGAAAGCGTTCATTACTAAAATTGCCATTTTCATGGTCTATATTGATGATATCTGTTATACATCAATAGGCATAGACCAAGGATATTATTTTTTGGTATAGCTTTGGGTATCAACAAATTGTAAAGAACTGTTAATTAATTACATACCCACAGTCATTTTATAGATTGATATTGGTGGATTCTTTTGTATATTTTCAGTTCCTGTGAATGTTATTTATTATTTTGAAGTTTATCTATTGCTATGTAATGCTCATAGGAACATTCCTATACCCGCCAGAAAATAGTTCATTTTATCTTTTCCCCGAATTGGTCTACATTTCATTTTCTAGCATATTCATCTTCATTCATATTAGCACAAATACTGCACTTCTAATAAACCCATTCTGGCTGAAAAAAACGATCTTTATCGCCGAGACACGCACGGACAGATCAAGTCTTCCAGTTTATGGTCTCATTTTATTATTCTTTATATTTCTCTTTCATTATTTTCCTCACCCTCTTCCCGTGTCCCTCTTTCCTCCTTTCGTGAGGTGGATGATATTTATGGGTCGAAAAACTTAAACGTCTCACATCATAAATAGAAGAAATAGTTATAGAAGACGTGTAACGAAACATCAGACACGATCCATTTTCGAACGATCTCATTTTCCCTCGACCGTGCGATGGCAGAGTTCCTCCGCTTCCCCTTGCCCTTAAAGAAGGCGCTAGATTGCCGCTTCTCCTCATCCCGTTTCGCCATATCCCATGGGCAATATAGAGGTTGGGCCATGTCGACAATTCACCATTCGGGAAGTACGTCTGACATCCTCCCCCTCGCCCCTGGGACAATCCTACCACGCAGCACCCTCCGCTTCTCCCCATTCCGTAAATTCCAATTTTCTCCTCGGACATCACCCCCTCCTCTTATGTCCTAAAAAGGACTCGGGCTTCATCCCATGACTTTTGGGCTATGTCCACCTATAGCGCGTATTAGTCAGTAGGGAGGGTCTTCACGAAGCTGTTTTCGTCCTGACGTCACCTCATTACCACTCCCGACGGCGCACCCTCGCGCACGGTCTGTTGGGTCTGGTGTCCTCCCTTTCGCTCATCCTTCTCTCACCCTCTCTTTTATGCTCTACTCCGCTGCTCCTCTCTCCGTTCATCTTGATCCTCCTCTAACCATCTCTCCCTCGTCTTGGTCGCTTCCGGTAGCCGAGTGGAACCATCGCATACAGGAGAGGTCGCGGAAGGCTTTACTCTTTTTTTCTATGAAAATAAGGGCACGGATGTTTGTCCGACGTAGTGTGAGTTTCCGTCTTCCCTCGATGACCGACTAGAATATTTTGTTAGATCTCGGGATCTCGTAAAGAGTAGCGTGAAGCGTCTAAGGAAATAATTATAGAGTTGTCTTCCGGAGAGAGGAAGGATGGGGCTTCCAAAGGCCAGTATCTCTGATGGGTAATGAGGTTTTTATAATCTCCCGAGGTTCTTCTTCGCGGGCGCGGGATTTGAGCGAGGTGGCTTCCCATGCATATTTATGAAAGCAAACTAACGACGTCGGTGTATGTTTAATTTATTTCTCGATTTTACTTTCAATTGGCGCGATCGCTTGCGATGAGCATTACCACAGATCCGGCGACGAGTTGTACATTTAGACGTGCGAACCTTTAATGATAATTAGTTTTAGGCTGTTATTTTCTCGGCGATATTATGCATAATTTCGATTTTAATTACTCTATTTGCATAAACTAATATTAGAGTCGCTTAGGGAAAACTGGGGGGTTGTATGATACATAATGAAAACGAAATGAATATTTTTAACTTATGACGCAAAAGAAAAGTAGTGGGAAAAACTTTGAAATATTCAATAACTTAAATTACTATCAGGTTTCGTCGCACCACAAAGAAAAGATGTTATAATACACCCATTTTTATAATTTGAGGCCTTCTCTTTTAACTTTGATTTTTTAAAACCTTTCTTGATTATCATTATTATTATGCAGTATTTACCTCCTCCATACCGTAGCCTAGCCTCTTTTAAAAAACTCATCAAAAATCCCTGCCTGCAAGTAAAAAGTGCACGCATGAATTAGTCATGCCCATCCATCCCTTCACGACCGACACATTTCGATGATTACAACTCGGATCTGTCTTAAACAGTGCTCCTACCATTCTTGCGTAGCAGAGTTGGCGGAATGAGATGCAAGCAGCTGCTGCTCCCTGAATGCATGATGTTCCGCTGAAGGAGATCACGTAGGATTTATTCTCCCTACCTCGCAAACAGCAACTACGCAACGGGTTATAACAGTGATATTCAACTCCCTCTCTCTGCCCTTTTAGCAATCTCTTTCGCATCTCTTTTGCTTCGCGAGAATATTTCTCTCTCCTTTCACTCCCATTCTCCTTTTCACCTTCTGTCCTCCTCCTTCTGTTTCATTCTTCCTCTTCTCTTTCAAGCCTGTGCCACCTGCATTTGTGTTTTTTTTCTCGCGATGTCCTCTGATGAGGAAGGTAGTGCAGGGCATGTGGGAGTGGTGTGTCTCCACCTCTCTTAATGTCCGCGGTAATTGTCTTCACTTATTTACCCCGGCCAATTATCAGCGAACATCTTCCAGCACGACCTCGAAGTCACGTGCACCTTTTCTTTGTTTCCAGCGTGCTTATTTGGTTGTTATTTTAGGGTGTAGTCGGTGTCGTTAAGGGTTTTCGCCGGATGTAGATTAATTTGGTTGGTCGGCACTGAGATGGAGGGAAATGTTCGACTCTCTGATGAGGGAGTTGTGGTTTTGTGTAAAACGGTCTGGAATAACCTCACGTGATGTGTGGTGAAGTTTTTAATGCACATCCTATTATGTTTAATTTTGTAGGATAGGTGAGAATCACCCTATTGATTAAGTAGCTCTAGGTGGAGTTCTGCCAATATTTTTTGTTGTTAACATCAGGTTCAATTAAGCAAAAAACGCGCTAAATTATCTTTAACACATATAAGTGAAAGAATCTGTGGAGATCGGGTATTTTATGCTTCAGTAGTATATTCTATCTACCACACAATTACCAAGGATGATGTGATCTGGAGTCTGATCAGTTTCTTTCTTTAATCGGTTTAAGAATGAACCAAGAAAACGCGTAGATTAATTTAATATACTTCTTAAGTATCTGAGACTTTTAAGATAAAGTATCACGATAAATTCAAAAGTAAATCCTCTTTCGAATAGCACCATTCAATTTATTCTTTTCTTACAGTTAAGCTCCATTTGTAACTTTACCACGCGTATAGATAAGCATACAGGCTAAAATTAATTTATTGCAAGAATAAAATAATTGCAAATTTAAGTACAAAATAGCGTGAAATTCCATTGAATGCAAGGTAATCATCTAATTAAATATTTTTGTACAAGTTTCGAGGCTTCATCAATCAACCTCTCTGTTATGGAAGAATCGTGTCTGGGCAAATTTGGATAGTACGGAAGATATTTTACTCGCAGTGTCATTCTGTCTTATTAATTAAAATTGCATTTACTATGCGACTGAAAGAATTTGCTAATTATCGCTGTCTGTGTTGTTTTCTGTTTTAAACTGACATCTTGAGTTAAAGAACAGCTTCTCTACTTTCAAGGGAGGAAGAAGCTCAATCACATCATAAGCACGTAAATAACGTTTGAATGTAACCTTTACTGAAGTATTAACATGTATACCTCGGAAGTTGTAAATGTTATCGCCATCGTGACCTGCCTCTGCTGATGGGGCGTCATTCTACGCCTCTTTATTTTGCATCCTTCGACATCCTTTTCGTAGTTTTGTCCCCCACCACACAGTTTCCTACTTAATATCTTTTAATACTCCTAAGTATTTTCTTGCCTCGGCACCTGTTCTCTCATAGGTTAAACCGCTATTCACTTCTGCAGTCGCTGTGCGTTTCCACCCCTCTCCCTCTTCGTCATGGCGTTTTTTTATTTTTTCCCTCCTCTGCCTTTTACGTTCCATTAACTCCTATTATGTTCTCTCTTGACCATCGCGTGCCCGTTCCCTTCCTCTTTTCTTCTACTTCTCCCCCTCTCTTTCCTTCCTTCCCTCTTCTCTACTTTTTTCTCCCCTCCCTCCCTACTTCTATTCTCTTTTTATCCTCTTCTTTTATTTCTCTCTCTTCCAACCCCCTACCTTCTCCAACCGCTCCCTTCCTCTCCACTGCAATCCATTACTTCACCTTTTATTTATCTCGCCAATCCACTCTCATCTCATTATCCCTTTGCCTTCCATTCTACGGCCTTCCAGTTTCTGCTTCACAGACGTTGATCTAATGGCGCCCTCACATCTTCACGACTGTCTCCCTCTTACACGAGATAAATATTCTTAGATTTAAAATCATTAAAGAAAACATCACGAAATGTCGAGAGCAATCATACTCTGCTGTTATTTCTGCTGTGGCTTGAGTTCAAAATTTACAGAGGTTATCCGAATAATTAACGTAGAATTTGTTTGCGCATTCAAATTTAATTTGTCAAATCGTGCGATGTGCTAGGTTTTCCATTTGGTTAAAAGCTTTGCTCTGTAAATGGCGTTTAAGGACACGTTTTGGGATGGAACATCAAGTGGGTTTCTGTGTTACAAAACCTAAAAGAAAACACGTGATGCGATTATTCTTTATTTGTTTAAGTCCGAGTGTTGCTGACTGCAGCGACCTATATGATTCAGAAGACATTTTATACATAAATACTTTTGGCTCGCATTTATTTTATTTTTCACTGCGTGAACTATGGTATATCCGCAAGTATTAGATTTAAAAATATTGCTGTTTTGTTTCAACAATACATCGCAAGGAAAATCAATAAATTTCAAGGTAATTGGTAAAACGCACATTCTACTTCTTTTCAGACGGAATTGAAGAGTGAATGACGCATTTAATGTCGTGTAAACGTGATTTATTTTATCAGAGGGTTATCGTCGTTCGTCCTCCTATATCTTTTCTCGTTTATTCTCCACCTCTTTTTCCCATCTTTATGCACTCTGGCGCACTCAAGAGATTCCACACGCATGAAATCGTATTTCATGGTGACGCTAAGCCTTGCACCATCTCCGTCTGACCGTTTCACGCCTCATTAGCGGTGGTCTGCCTCACATCGCACGAATGGTTCCTTTGAATGTTCTTTCTCTCTCTCTCTCTTTCCCTGTCTATCTCTCCGTCTCTTCCTCTTTTGATTTTATTTCCACGTGTTTGCCATTTTCACTATATCTTCCCTCTCTCTTTCTCTGTTTTTCATCTCTTAAGTTCTATTCAGGTCTCGTTCCTTCTCTCGTTCTTCGAATCTCTTTTTCCGTCCTGTCTCATTTTCTCTTGCGTTGTGTGGAAGAAATATGCCATGGTACCATCTTGCCTTTCGTATCGCGTGTGAGACACCGCCTTGTGCTTATGCAACCCGCTAACTATCTTGGCTTAGAAAACTGCGCGTAATGTGTGTTGTGGAATTAGTTTTTAAAGAAAACATTCTAGGGAATGAAGAGCGATTTAATGGTAGAGGCGCTTAAAGGCTAAGAATGAACACGATAATGTATGGTGAGTAACTATTATCGCGTCGAAAGTTGTAACTGGTTTTTTCTTTTAAGTAAAAACACGCCAGAGAATGAAATTCATTTTATCCTAAAACGTATGCAACCCATTACACTCAGTCGGTATCTGACAGGTGGATGAAATGGAGGAATGGAAACGAAAGAGGATTGCTATTAGTTCGAAGCTGGCATTTGAGCAGCAAGTGAATAAGTCTTTTGGGTTTCGGAGCTTTCTTTTAATTCTGAAAAATATTGCCGTATTTTCCCTAATATAATGTGCCTTTTTTATCTTCAACCACTACCCCAAATATGAATTGCACACTTCTAATTACATCTATCTAATTCCTAATTGGCTCGATTATCGTAAAATATCATACGGCTTTACTCATTAGAAACTTTTCTACGAATTTTCTAAAACTAAATTGTCAAAAATTTGGTTCGTGTTAAAACGCTGGGACCACAATGAAAACTGACCGGTGCTCAGACCTCACGGCCGTCACTAACTCGGATTAGCCGTTCGAAACTCGAGGACTCGTCCCGAAACCGAGCTCAGGTACCTGCCCCCTCGCAGCAGGGGATCTCTAGCCGGCCAAATCATTTGCAATAAATAACTTTTTATGTTTTTACATTAATGAGAAAGTAACTCAAGCATCGAATCCGGGTAAACGCGCTGATTAAGAGCGTCTTTTGAACGTAACTCTACGATAAATAATAAGATATTCAAGCTCACATGTAATCTTGACGCCCAGGAATATCAACCAACCTTTTAAGAGTTTCTGGGACGGGATTATATTGAAAACATGTAAAATATTTGTATTATATGCAAGTTGGGTTGGTTGGTTGATTGAACTGTGTTGGGTTGGTTGCATCACAAACTTGGTGGTCAAATATATTAACGGAATGGGCCAGAATTGTTACTTCGACTAGTCTTTAACTATTTCCAATACAATCCCGTCCCAGATACTCTTGAGAGGTTGGTTGGTATTCCTGGGCCTCAAGATTACATGTGAGCGTGAATATCTTATTATTTATCGTAGAATTACGTTTAAAAGACGCTCTTAATCAGCGCGTTTACTCGAATTTGATGCTTGAGTTACTTTCTCACTAATGAAACAATATAAAAAAGTTAAAATTGTATTGCAAATGATTTGGTCAGCTAGGGATCCCCTGCTTCGAGGAGGCAGGTACCTGAGCTCGGTTTCGAGACGAATCCTCGAGTATCGAACGGCAATTCCGATTTAATGGCAATCGTGAGGTCTGAGCACCGGTCTGTTTTCATTGTGTCCCAGCCTTTTAACATGAACCGAAAATTTCCCTTACATTCAAATATAATTTATCTAGGTTTTGAAATATTTTTTCTTGGATTCGCTCCTACAATGGGGTAGCCATTATATTTTGGTGAGCTTATTATATCGAATGTCTATGTTATATAAATGTCTATATTAGTTGAAAAATAATGTAATGATATAGAGAAATGATTTTATTAGCAAATATGACGCCCGTGTGGTTAAAGATATAATTTCAGACATTGAAATTCCCTTGTAATCTTTAGAATGGCAACAATTTCATACATTATGAAGTAATTTATCGACTTGAGGCCATTGTACGCTGCGGAATTTTAAAGAACATCATTAGTAGTTTCAAGTGTTATCCGAATCCAAAAGAGCTTGGATATTGAATTTAATTCATCGTGAATTCACTTTGCGAGCTTGATCCTATTTCACTCGAGTACTTTTCCCGGGAACGGGGAAATATTGACGGAATTTCGAAAGTATATTTCTTTTAATTTAAACATTTATTCACGATGGACTGCAGCCGTGACCTGTCTTCATCCCACCCCAGCGAAAAAAAACGCTACCGCATCATTTGGTATCTTTACGGCTATTTCGTATTTATTACTCTCACGTATAAGTATAAGCGCCTTTGTTCGATTCATTGACCTCTTGAAAAAAATACTGCCCCGTAAATAGGGCCGTAATAATTGACCCGTGCACCCCTCTATCACTGCAGCCGTATTGAGGATTGCTGCATCATTCCGAAACAGCGCATTAAAAGGACAAGGTCTTTTCTTATTCATGATATGGTATTCGAACGAAAAATACGTTCATTTTTATATTTGTGCTCTCCAAAAATTTTATTTTATTTCCTCTTGAATGTGGAAAAGAAGGCTTATCAGGGATGCAGTTTGGAAGTTTCATTACTCGAATATTACTATTTTTGACTAAATTCTACGCTCTTCTGTTGATGGAATTAAGTTTTGGGGTACCTTATTTTTTAATTAAATGGTAGTGGCAGTGAATATAAAGCAGAGTCTGTTTTCGTAATTACGAATTAATATGATTTTCAGAAATGAATTTAGTTAATTATGTTAAATTTTTTAAAATTTTAGAAGTTAAGTGGTAATTTAATTACCTCCATTCCTTCCCCATTTCTCATTTCGACCTCCCCTCCTTCACTCCCCATTCTCTCTCTCTCTTTCCTATCCCTTCCCCTCGTCCTATGTTTACATATTTTCTATCTGCGTCATTTTTCGTCATGTACGGTAATGGAAATAGAAAAAAAGTGTTATTTGTGCCCCAATCAATGTATATTTAACCGTATAGTTTCATGTATTTTATAGAATATCTCTCTTTTTCATATGCTATAGCATTCACCTTTTAAATAAGACAAAAACAAATGAGACAAAAATAGTTCTTTGTTTGAAATGTTTATACGCCTAGTTTTATTCTGATTAACTTCACCCATTGCATTTCATTCTCTTAGTATGTAAGAAAGAATTTACTCATTCCAAATTTATTGGGAGATTCAAATTCTTTGCCTGTTTTCCTCTTTCTCTCTCTGGATTCTCATGCTGTTTTTTTCTCATAATCCGATATGCACTTCTCCGTTTCGCATGAATTTATTGTAACTTGGTGGTCGTGCGCCATTACTCGTGCATTTCTCGACGCATTTGTTTTCAGTTCTCCGGGATCGTTCGTCTTATCCCTTTCCCCTTTATACTTCGCCAAGCGTCTCGAGTGAACCTCCTCTCTGCCACGTTATTTACATCTCCGCTTTATTTCCCGCATCTCCGACTCCGCCCACTGCCTTGTACCTATCCTCACTCCATTCCTTCCCCATTTCTCATTTCGACCTTCCCTCCTTCACTCCCCCTTCTCTCTCCTATCCCTTCCCCTCTCTCCTATCCCTCCCCTCCTATCCCTCTCTCTCTCTCCTCTTACACCACGCCTTCCCTCATCCCCTAGGATCCGATTAGCCGAGCTCATCCCTTCGCCGAACAGCTAACGCTTTCGTGCCGCTGAAATTCCGTCGAGGCCATTGATTAAAGCGTCACGTGTCATTTGCGTCGCTCATTATCGCCGCGTTGCCATCGTGGTGAAAATATCGACTGACGTTTTCAAAGGGAATTCAGAGCGGCGTTACGTAGCGAACGTGATTACTAGTAATATTTACGATTCTAACGTCACGCGTCGGTTATAGCAACATGCCACTCCTGACCTTAAGCCGATACCAGGCGGGCGTTTATCTGCATGTGCGACGTCTAACGTGCGCGTTAGTGACTTCGTGGATTTCGACTCGATTCTCCGCCCGCGGATTATCTTTTTGTTGTTACAGTTGAATCACGCCAATCCGAAATTCTGGGGTCCGGAAAGACCCCCGGTTCGGAATGGCTCTGGAATTCCAACTTATCCGGAAAAAAGGTCCTTCGTCCGGAAATGTGCCGTGGATGGTGTTTTGATGTTCCCGTTCTCTGTGTTCTCTTTAGCAAAGAATTTTTAAATGTTGAAAACTTCCTTAAAATGCAAAAGTTGTCCATTTCATCTTTGATACCATCCGGATCGGGCAAAAATCATTTATAGATATCCATTTTTTACATTATTTTATGTATTCCGATGCTTTATTTAATCATACACACTTGCATTAAAGACAAAATTATTATACAGAGGGATTCTGAACTCTACCGGCAAAATTATTGGAGTAGTAGGGGAGTACGTGTAGAGCACGAAACGCTTTGTCCCAGCTTCCGGAACCGCCTAACGTTCGAGATATGAGGTTTGGAAGTTGACGTCCTGTACTTTGAGGCAGACAACTCGGTCATGTGGTGAACTGAACGATGAGTTCATCGGACCACACAGCCTTCCTCCTTGTTTGACAGGGATCTGTACCACGAATTTTTTAATCAAATCCTGCCTCAGTTACTGGAAGATGTTTCTCTGAGGGTCCGCTAGCACATGTGGTTCCAGCATGATGGTCTCCACTTGCCCATTTCAGCTTGGTGGCGCGTAACAACCTGAATTCGAGATACCGCAAGAAATGGATTGGGAATGGTGGTCTCGTGCCACGACCGGCGCGGTCTCCTGACTAGATTGCACTGGATTATGTTTCGTGGTGACATCTCAAGATCCTAGAGTATGACACAGCTGTAGAATGCAAGGAAGATCTCGTCCCCCAAATTCAAGCTGCCTGTGATGAAATTAAGAACATGCACAAAGAGCCAGTTACATTCACTCTATCTTCTTGTAGCTCACAGCAAAGGGACGCCAAAAATTGCATACATTTGACTCACCGTATGACCAGGTTCCCTACCTTGAGGCGTCAACTTCGAAACCTCATATCTCGGACGTTAAGCGGTTCCGGAAGCTGGGACAAGGCGTTTCGTGCTCTATGCAAACCCCTTACTACTTCTATAATTTTGTCGGTAGAGTTCAGTATCACTCTGTATAGTATGTACAGTGATTCTACAGTTATTTTACTACTAACCGCCTGTGGTTCTATATTCCGAAATGCCTCCATATCAGCTTTCCGGATTAGAGCGTTTTAACTGCACTATAATTTCTGAACTCGTTCTGTTCCTTCACTTCCATAATCCAGTCAAAATAATTATAGAATTCATTTATTAGCTTTGCATTTCGATGGAATATTTTTTATCCTCTTGAAGAAACTATCAGGTGCTTTTATTGTATTTGGCGTGCATTGAATTGAATTGAACTCCGAAAAAATACTCGTTTTTTTAAAGCGATCAAGTATTTGGTATGAAAAATTGCCGCGTTAATAATCAGTTATTATGTGTTAACGATTTAAAAACATAAGTCCAACGCTTTTATCAATCATGTTATTAATTGTAATCGCAATACTCTTAATATTTTAAGTAATATATTTGTGGAATACATCCATAATCGAATAGAATACGAAGCATTTAAGCTGCAGTTTCCACTTTACAAATTAATTGAATGACACGACCAGAGTTTTGCTTTGACGAAATCATTATCAAAAGTGATGGCAATCCTATAAAAGCAAAACTGGAGCAATCTTAAACGATTAATCAATCGTAAGTAAAAATATGGTTACGTTGTATTCGTTTTCATTTTTATTGATTGTATATTTTTGCAAGGAAACGTTCTAAATTTTTATTATTAGATTTAAAGTGAAAATATTAGTTTTAACGCTGAAAACTGAAATATTTTCACAATTGCCAAGGTTGAAACAACTAGTTTTGAATAGTTCCCATCAATAAGAACAACATCATAGATGCGTCTCAAACAAAACTTTATGCGCCTAGATAGTCTCACTTATCCTCAATAAAAAATAACTCGTTGGCGAGCCATCGTCAATCCGTAGATATTTTTCATCTCGTTAAATGTAAACGTTAAACTGGCTGTGTTAGGTTTACGTGGCCATTTCCTCGTTTCCTCTCCATTTTACCCTTCAAACCTTATTTCTCTCTCTCTCGAAAAAGCACTATTCCCCAAACATTCCCCTCACCTTGCCATTACTCCCCTCCATTCCTTTCTTCCTCCTTCCACTCAATTCCTAACGGCAAACCTTCACTTCGCCACAACCTTCACCTCGGTTCCCGTTTTAGCCTCCGAACATTTGACTGACTGCCCCTCACAGGCGTCTACTCTCACTTCCCTTCTATCTCCTCTCTCTTTCCCTCTCTCTCTTCCCTTCTCTCTCCTCCCCTCTCTCTCCTCTCTCCTCCCCTCTCTCTCCTCTCTCTTCCTCTCTCTTTCTCTCTCTTTCTCTCTCTCTCCTTCTCTCTCTTCCTCTCTCTTCCTCTCTCCCCCCTTCTCTCTCTTCCTCTCTCCCCCCTCTCTCTCCTTCCCCGGTTTCTCTTGCACCCCTTTTTTACATCCCTATTCGCCTCCTCTCCTTCCACCCCTACCAACCTCTCCCCTTGCCCACTCGCGCCGACGCCTCCGCAACTCCCTCGCTCACGCGATTCGGCGTTATAAAAATCGAGACACGCCGAGAATTTCCACGTCAGCGACGCGGCAAGCATTAAAAAAAAGCACGAATCTTTGCTTCCCTTCCTTTGCGGAACACTTCAAAAAATTCTCGGACTATTGGTTGCACGTGGTTCATTAGGTATTCTGGAGACTATCATACTGGATGAATTGCTTCGTTTTTACTGTTGCGATCTTATTTTTTCGGTAATGTGCATTGACTTCTCCAGGATATTTTTTGATTTTGTAGATGAGGTTACTGGTGACTCTCGGTATAACTTTGTGAATGACTGAGTAGACGCGAGATGAAATTAACTTTTTGGCAGAAGTTCCTGTAACTTTACAAGTTAAAGAGCTGTTTGATTTTTTCGTTACTTCCTGTTATGCTTGGGAGTTAAATGCGCAGCTTTAGGAATTCCATTTGTGAGCGTGATTTTACTTTTGGTTTATGTATGTATATATATATATATATATATATATATATACATATATATATATATATGTATGGCAACAAGGTGTTAGGATGAGGAAACCCAGTGAACACTCACCAATCGGACGACTTCAGGTTGGCGAGGCCCCGTGGATGTCGAAGCGACACACGTAAAAGAACACTAAAACACAGAAACATCACAAACGTTTCTGTGTTTATATATATATATATATATATATATATATATATATAGTGACTTTAACCATTTCCTATATATATATATTCTTAGAAATACATTCACATTAGCAACTTGTCTTAAGTACTGCTGTTATGCGGTTGGTGAAAACACTAAAATTTAAGTATTAGGTTATTTCACGGATACCTTTTGTTCAACTATTTCTCATGTCAGTACGAAAAAGTCTTTCAGTACTAAGTACAACTGCTAGGAGTATTGTATTGTTATGTAGTGAAATGCTAAAAGCTCTTCCTCCTCTAATAATATTTTAATATAAATAACCCATTGCGTTCGTAATACTTTATCTGAGCATCACGTCCACTTTTATAACAACTGGAGTTATTTACGCTAAATCTTTGCTATTTTTAATCAGAAAAAATTATATTACTTCATCTCAAAATGATGGCAGAAGACATTTTTCGTCTTATGTATTTCACCCCACATCTTAAACGCCGCTGTTTTGATATACAGTGCCATGCTTCGTCGATTATTATATGCACACCAATGCGAAGCGCCGTAAAATCTAAAAAAATACACGGAACTGGTTCGTCGTCTCCCCTTTCTTCGGTCGTCGCCTAACACGATAAAATGACTGTTTATATTCGAGACGTACGGTTCGAGACACGTTCCCAACGATTCCGCACCGAAAAAATGGAATGTCGAGGAAAGATCGAGAGGGGTAGATATGGTGCACAGGGAGGAGGTGGGGGAAGAGGAAGAGATGGAGGAAGGATGTGGAGGGGATAAAAGACGAACTAACGCCGTCCGCGTGACTGTAGGTGCCAAAGAGGGGGAGAGAGAGTTGGTGAGAGGCAGGGACGTCTCTCTCCCCTTTGAAGAAAAAAGATCTTTCCGTAAAAGAAAAACGCTCTCACAGAAGGCATCTGCACACGCTTGCTTTTCGCGAACTAGAAAGAGCCGAGTGGTGCCGTGAAGGGATAGTCGGAGATAGTGAGGGTAGGAGAAGGAGGAAGGCGTTGGTGGGCGGAGGAGGAGAGAGAACACGTGAGAATAAGCGATGTAGAGAAGAGGGGGAAAAGAAAAAAAGGGTTGCACGTCTGCAAAGTGCGGAAAGAGGGGGGGGAGAGAATGCAGATAAAAAGGAGGACGGCGGAGGAGGAGGGAGAGAATTAAGAGAGACTTCGGGAGAAAAGGGAGTCTGGTACGTGAGCCACCCAGGTCGGTGAGACAGCGGAAGAAGGTCGTGTAATTCATTTAGCTCCGTGGCGAACCTGGATGTTAACCTGGTAGAGTGCTAGAAGGGTATAAGAGAGGTTGTGCACGGAGGTAGAAAGGACGCTGAGAGAAGTGGGAGTGGTAGAGTGATGCGGCGAGGGCGATAAGAGGAGAGAGAGAGAGAGAAAGGGGCGTGGTTGGTCGCGTTGGGCGTCCGAAATATGCTGGGTTGAAGTTAACCGTGATTATGACGTATTCGCCGAGATCGTTGGAGAAAGTCAAAAGAGAACGTGGAAATCTAACTGACGGATATAGCGCGGGATAGTTATGACCTTTGAGGTGAAATTGTCCTTCCGAAAGATAAAATACTGGGTCTATCGAATTCACTTTTTACACAGAAGTGAAATTGCTGTTAATAACTAGAAACCTCGTGGTCGCTACTTTGATAATTCCTTCTAACAACTATCTAAAAAAAATTCCGAAACCTTTTACGCGAAGCAAATATTCAATGTACATTTTCACTATCAATCTCTCATCCGGTTTAAAAGAAAATGCATCAGTCCGTGTTTGAGCTCGACTCTCACGTATTATTTTCGAGACGACGACCCAAAATAAACACAAACAAACCACCCGCGCTCCTTGCTCCGGAGACATGTGATAAGGAGTGTGGGAAGGAGAGAGAGAGTATAGGAGATAAGGTAATGGGGACTTTGAAGGGCAGGAGAGAGATGAGGTGGGAAGGGAAAGAGGGATGGTGCTACGGAGAGAGGAGGAGAAAGATGGAGCGAGTTGGTGAAGGGAGTGCTGACTTACTTGAGAATTAAGGTGCCTGGGAAGGGAATAGGAGTGGGGGTAAAAAAAGGATGAAAAGTGTCTCCCAGGTCGCGCAGGGAAGAGAGTCTCCGAGACATACACATTTCGGAGAAAGGGGTTGAGGAGGGGGAAAGAGAGAGATGTGGAGGGACAAAAGGAGAAGATGGAGTCGCATGAATAGTTAGGGGGGAAGAGGAGTGGGAGAGGAGGAGGGAAGTGTAAGAGTCTTTGGAGGATACTTTAAGAGGGAGTGTGCAAGGGAAGGAGGGGAAGGGGGAGGGAGAGCCACAGACGCCGTCTAGAGGGCGATACGCGGGTTATTTGCGGTCTTGGGTAGTGCCCGGAGTTTCAGGTTGGTATGAGCTGAGGAAGGGAGATGGAGGTGGGAAGGAAGAGGAAGGGAGAAAGTGAGAAGCGAAATGCATTTCAGGTCTCCTTTTTTAAAGACATTCTCGTCTGGCGTTTCAGGTTATGGAGTCCTCCAAGAAGCTTTTTTTTGGAAATCCTCAGCCGAAGATGAAATTGTTCGGCTTTAGGAATTTCGCTTGGGTTCGAAAGGTCAAGAGGGTCTTGCTAATGTGAACACTCAAATTAAGTTTTGGAACGACGGATAGTTGACGAAGTGAATTAGAAATCATAAGTTAAAGGAGAATTATTGATATGTTAAAAAAATCAATAACAGCATGTCATATGCTTCGCTCCAAACGCAAAGGGGTTAGGTAGAAGAGGAGACTGACTTAGTCTCAATCTCGCCCCAATGATGACGTTATTAAATTCAATTCAATTCATTCACTCTAATTAAACTCCAGAAAAAGACGCAATTCAAGAGCTTCAGAAAAGTAAAGAAATGATGTATTTTGTATACATAATACCTTTTAATACACGTGAGAAAAAAGAAAAGGACCTTTTCTACCATTAATATAAGTATGTTACCAGATTAATACGCGTGAAATTCTATCGTAAAAGGAAAATACAGGTATCATATACATTGGAAGACAAAGTCATAATTAAAGGGAAACTTGGAAAATATTTTATAATTTAATTGTTGAATTTCCGGATATACAGAAAAGAATGCTAGATTGTGCATATCCTTACGATTAACAATTTAGAATTTTACAATAAGCATTTAAAGCGCATGAAAGGTTTTTGTAATAATTTGAAGTTATACTGTACGTATATGTTAAAAAAATAGGATAAATGAAATAGCACAGTGGTTTACATCTTGCAGTAAAGGTGCTTAATACGCTGTTTTTTCTAGCAGGAGTACTGCAAGCGTAGGCTGATATTTCGCATTTGGACTAATAAAGGACTAAAGGGATTTCCTGATATATTTTTTATAAATGGTTAAACTCAACTTCCGTTAGGTGATGAAAAAAACTCGGACTATTTTCAAAAAGCTTTCGAAAGTTATATCCATTGAATGAAAGATAATTTCTTTTTTCATACCGCAGATGTTTTGGCGGCAACAATGTGATTATTCATTACTAGCTGAAATTACCCGGCGTTGCTCGGGTTTTTAAGTCAACACAAAAAATATTGCGGAAGATTTGAGAATAAAAGCAAGTAATGAAACCAGGTTAATTTTTATTGTAGTGCTTAATGGTATGCAATATTTCTTGTCTTCCCATCTTTCGCCCAAATAAATAAGTTATTGCTGCATCCTTTATCAATAAATTTGGCGACTGTATTTTTATTTTCTCCATACGTAGTATAGTACTATAGTATAGGGGAAAGTATAGTTTTCATGGAAAAAATCGATTTCGAGGTTTCAACGGAAATATCCGTTTTGAGGCCCCCTGAACACGTTTTGACCATTTTCACTGCTCTATCTCAAAAACTATTAATTAGGTCAATGCGAAATTTTATATTTAACATTTTTATGAAAGTTACAAGAACTGATTAGTTTTTGGTAAAAATTGGTCAACCAGAAGTTGGTGTACTCTTGTCACTTATCCGTTATTTTTTAATATTTGCTTTAGTGTTTGATATATGTAAAAATATACTGGAATAAAAGTTGTAGGAAATTTAATTTTATGTAAAGATATATTAAAATTTAGCTTAACCATTACGCTATCCCATGAAAAAGCTGATTTTGTGGGTATAATTTGTCATGTGAATATTTTAAAGTCAAACCTACGAAACAAAATGAATTCCAGGACTTTGAAACCGAATTTGGCGATAAAAAGTGTTGGCATGACATAGAAAGGTTATTATAATCTAATAAGTATAATTGGCTTAATTGCCGCATACAAATGTTAAGTTGAAAGGAATGCAAAAGGTACATATACATAGATGTTCAAGGGAGGATGAGTTAAAGATTATAAATGTTGGTCTAAATGAAAGAATTGCTATAGAAGTTTTCTTATTTTACCTTCTGAGATATCTTTCACCTTACTAGTTTTCAATGTTAATGAAAAACATATTTCGCTGTCTACTAAGCATAGAGAATATGCAGAATGCATAAAATTTTTTAGAGAACGAAAGCATTTAAAATTGCACATTAAAACTGTCTTCCGCTTACCTTTTGAAATAATTATCCAGATTTATAGTTTTTGTGTTGATTGCCCTTCTTTGAATAACCTTAGTGTTTCTTTATTCCCTACTTTAGTTTATATTAGGTATATATTATTTCTTTTAGTTAATATTAGGTATTGTTTATAAGGGTTGTCAAATAGATTGTCAATCCAACAATACGCTCATTCCCGTGTTATTTAAATGGGAAAAATTAAAAGAGAAAAAAATTTTAAATAAAAAATGTAGTTCGAATCGCTTTTAAAACCTTCCCATTTTGCTTAATTATTTATTGCGGTTAAAATTACAACTTCATCTTGCTTCTACGTTCTGTAGTTGTTGCGTTATAAAAGCACAAAAAACAAACAAAATTTTCACAATATTTATGGTAGAGGTTATAAATTACTTGGAAGAAATATTTTTCAGTATTCCGTTATGTGAAATCATAACTTGAATTTTTATAATATTAGAAAGTAAATTTGAATTAAAATTTTTCATTTTCATGATGGAAACATTCAACTACAATGCCACTACAATATTTAATTGAACGAAGCACAACATGCTTTTAGTTTACTGTTAACGCTAAATCGGTTTTCAATCGCAAAATTTATATTCTTACACATTTTGTCTGCATTATACCAAAGGCAAAAATTTGAAAATATATTTTTTCTTAAATTGCATCTGTTAATAAACTGCAGCTGTTAAATAATTCCCGCTTCTGTTGGATCATTTTCCATCACTCAAAAGCAAAAACATTACTTCTTCCTAGGTAAAAGAACCTGCCTTTTTTCGACAAAAAGCGAATTCAATAGATCGTTTCTGTCAAAAAAATGCCGTCATAACTGTCATACCCATCTGTAGCTCCTTTGAGTTGTTTATTTCTCATCGTTTGAATTTCCCTGAAGTGGAATTAGCATTTTTCCGAGAAATTCCACTTTCGCGAAAATTGAAATAAACGCTAAAGGGAGATAAAAGAACGAGTCGGGATGTTGAGAAACGGAATTCTTTCAGTGATTTACACTCACTGATAAGAGCGAAAAATATAAGGCCGGCTCAGAGGAGAAGATGAGCGGACGTATGGAAAATATTAGAGTTATTGGACACGAGTTTAAAAGGCGGATACAGGACGTATTCTGAAAAGTACACATCCTGTGTTAGCTCTTCTCAGCATTGGAGAAACAAATTCTCGCGCAATGGGTTGCATATACTCGAGAGACTAAAAACTAAGAAACGGAGGTAAGCGGAGTGTGAGGGAATGGGATTGGGCGGAGACGGGAAGCGGATGCCGGTACCACGTTCTTGAACCGCGACGTCCCACCGTTACAAACTCGGGCCTCTCGTTCCGTCCACCCCACCCTCCCATTCACTCGACCTTTTTCCTCCTTCCCCCCTCCTTCCTCCTTCCAACCTTCCCTTCCTTCTCCTTTCTACCTCTTTTCCCTGTCCTTTTCCCTCCCTTGATCCTCCTTACTCCCTCTCTTTCCCTGACCCTTCCTTTCTCTTTTTCCCATCCTTTTCTCTCCCTTTCCCCTTCCATAACCCTTCTTTTCCCCTCCCCTTCCCTCTCCCTCCTCTATTCCCCTCTCCGCTCTCTTCTCTTCTCACTTCCTTCAGTTCTTCTCCCTAGTTTCGTATTCTTTGTCCCATTTCCGCCTCTCTCCATCCTACATCCCGACTCATTTCCCTCCTCTCTATCTCTCTTCCCTAATCCCGTCTTCCTTCCATCTCTTTCCTCATTCCGAATTCATCAAATCGTATTTTTCTTCCCTTTTTGGATTTTGCTTCGACGAACAATTTTCCCCTTTTCTATCTGCCCCCTTCGAGTTCTTATTCATCATATCTTATATCTTCATCTCATTCTATAACCTTCCTCTCTCTACTCTTCCTTATACTCTACATTTTTTCCCGCTTTTTACTTTCCATATGTCCCAATCCTCTTTTTTCATGTAATCTCTCTTCCAATCCCTATGTTATACTTTATTTTCTCTCCATTACGTCCTCTACTACACGCGTCCTCCTTTATCCCCATTTTATTTTTTCTTTCTTCTTTTTACTTGTAATTCTTTTCTCCTCTCCCTCCTTTTCCTTTTCCAGTTTTTGTTCCTTCGGTTGTTTACTCGTTCCCTCTCTTATTTTATCTCTCGTGCCCTTATCCTATAAATCCACGCTTTCCGTTCTCTCGCTCTCTGCCTTTTTTATTTTACCTATTTCCATTGCGTTCCCTCTTGAACTCGTGCGTAAAAAACATTTCCTGCTCCTCTTCTATTTCCCTCTTCATTTTTCTTTCCCTGAGACTATTTTCATATCTATACATTTCGTATTTCTGCGATTTCTTCCTCTCTCACTTTTTCTATCCTCTTCTTCCGCCATTCCTCTTCCTGCTCGTTTTCCATTTATCGTTCTCCTGGAATTCTAAAGAGTCGCATCCGTAGTGAAGTGGAGAATAAGAGAAAAAGATATGAGTGCCAGTGGGAATGTTCGTGGAGGAGGTTGGACGGTCTCTTCGGAAGTATGAGATTGGTATTGAAGCGTAGGGGAGTTTCTTGGGACGAGATTTACGACGCCTATGACTCACTGACCTTAATGTCTCCTCGATGTTCCCTTCTTCTCTTTCTCTCTCTCTTTTCTCTTCGGAGTTTATTTTATTCCTTACCTACCATTTCCTATATAATGTTTTTTGTTTAGCTTTTATGTTCCTTTTGTACTAAGGCATTAGCGTCAGCTTAGCGTGCGCCCATGAACAGGGAAATCGCGAAGATCATCTTCGCAATTAAATCGGTATATTTTCTACATTTTAGATTAAATCCGATAGCTATTAAGAAAATTTTATCAAGAATTGTTAGTGACTCGCATAATTAATTGTTATCATGCTGTTATTGGTTGGCGGTTATTGAAAGTATATTATTTTCAGGCACGACACTTCGAAATCAACGGCCTGAAATTATGAAATCCAAACTTTCGGGGTTAACAGGTTTACGATTTTGTCCGAGGTTTGTAACTTGAATCGTTCATAAAGCGAGTGTAGCATCGGTGGTTCAGTGGTAGAATGCTCGCCTGCCACGCGGGCGGCCCGGGTTCGATTCCCGGCCGATGCATCTATTTTTACCGCTTCTCTTCTTATGGAATTCTAGTATCCAGTACGCGGTTTAGAATGCTTTGACATAATAAAGATTTTTATGATTATATTATTGTTTTACTCCCAAATAGGAGATTTTCCTCCTTCCGCCGTCGTCTGATAAGAGGAAAGCAGCCTTCAAATAAAATGGAACGTGACGTACTTTAGTATTTATTGTTTTTATAAACGCAAAATGAGAACCTCAAGGGCTATCAAAGACTATCACAGATGTCCTGCAGGATTCAAACTACGACCATTGGGAATCAGTCTCAAGCCCCTTGCTTGGGCCGGCAAATGGCGGAGATGAATTCGGACGGAAAAATCATCTCGCCTCCAGTTCGTTGCTTCCTTTATGCAAATTTCTTGCTGTCAAGTTATTTGGTGTTTTCGTATTCCGGCTCGAAGTATTTTCTCTTCTCTCATGTTTTTCCTTTGGGTTCTTATCGAGAGTTTCTGACGAGAACTGTCATATTTTTAATTCTCCCTTATTTTCGTATAGGCGGTCGTGCTCCATAAATTATGAGTTTATCTTAGTTTCATTTCCGTTTTTCGATGTGTTCCTACATCTTTAAGCCGGAAATATATTATTTAAAAAAATTCACTACTTCAAATGTCTAAATGGCATGCTGCATGAATGCGATTTTACAAAATACAGCGTAACAATTTTCTGCATTGCATATAAAATAAAACGAGGTAATGTTTTTGTTCTTTCTCTGATCATAAACTTAAGTTCAGTGATACAAAACGATGGAAGAATTCCGCCGATAGAGTGAGTTATTTCCAACGACAGTAAAAAATTAAAGGAAACAAGAAAATATAACATACGATAGCAATCCACACTCGTTTGAGTGGTGAGTTTGACACGTCATGGAGATCACGAGTTTGCTTGTATTATCGGGCTATCATTTTTAACAAAAGAAATTATGATTTCTATAGTTGACATTTAATGTGAAAATTAATGAAATTTGTACGAGGGAAGCAGGAATGGATTATTTGCTCTTTTAAACTGAGATTGTCTTTAATCTTTCACTGTTACTGACAGGTTTAAAAACCTTGAGAGATATGTGCTTTCATTTTTTCTCGCTCGCTCATGTAAACTAAAACCTCGTGCGCGACAGTCACACGCGGAGGCAAGGGTCATCATTCATGAATAATCAATCGATCAGTCATGTTCGGATACTTGGTGGGCGAGGGGTTAAATGTGTTTCTGACGAACATGTCGTCGTCAGGTTCTTCAGCTTACTGAGATCACAGCTGCCATTGACGTGATGAATGAATAGTGGACCATATATCACCAATTTTGATATATTTTCCCTTAAATATACCATAATTTAAACCTTTGTTTGATAGTTATCTCGTGCGAAATTCTGCAATAAGAAAAAGTCTCGTTTTACATACATCGTCAAATATCAAGTTACACAGGATGGATGAGCCATTTTTAAAATGATAAACTTTAAACGACGTCGCATATCCACTGTCTTGAATGGAGAAGATAAGAAATATTGATACACAGTCGAAAACGGGGATAAATTGCTAAAAAACAAGACACTTGAATATACGATTCATTCTCTCTGTGTGTTGTTCGGACTTGAGAATATCAGCGCAAAATTTAAAACATTTAGTATTTTATGATTGATTTTCTGACTACTTTGGAAAGAAAACTTGTTCCTAGCATTGATTCATTATATACCTACCGTCACGAAAAGGTTGTGCGCCATGATCAGGGCTACACCATGCATCATGGCCGCTCGTGTGCAAGTCCCTTTGTGGCCGCTCGCGTGAATATTCCTTTATGGCCGCCCATTTTCGAATCAAGACAATCCAATTCCAAAAAGGATATTTTAGGTATATTTTATTTTTGAAAGTAAAAAAAGATAATATCAATAACAAAACTATAATATGTTTTCGAATGGTCGGCCTATTTTCTCTCCCTGCAGTTTCTGCTCCACTGTTGCACCGAAATACAAACTACCGGAACGTATGTAATAAATGTGAAATACATTTGAAAAATTAAAGAATATTACAAAAACAATAAATATATCATTAAATTGGACAATGTAACGTCGTTACGAGCAATCGGCCGCTCATTTTGGCTACACACTTTGCCCCTGCCATGATTCTGTTAATAATTTGTGCCATATCAGTACATTAGTGGGGAACATCAGCTGGTTTAATTAAAAATTCTCAGAAATGAATTTCTTTTTAATTTTATACCTTTCGTTAGGTTGTGGGAGCAGCCAATCCATTCTACTTCATTCGAAGTTTTCATCTTCTCAAACATATCTCAACATTTTATTAAATACAGTATTCTCTTTCTCTTCCTACAAATTTGATTCTTTCCTAGCATCCTCCTTTCCATAGATTTCTTCAACAGAACTTTTCCTCGCAAAGATCGACCCACCCAATTCGTCTGTCTCACTCTAACCACGCTAATTAAAGTCTCCTTTTCTACTACAGTCTTTAAAACTTCCTCATTTGTTTTACACCCATCCAACTAATTTTCTATGCCATACCCACATTTCAAAAGCCTCCAATCTGCTCGCATCTTCTTTCCACGTTGTCTACGTTCCACACTCTCATATTCCTACAATCCATATACAAGTTTTCACCAACCTTTTATCGAATAATTAACCACACGTTTTATACATTTCTCGGATAAGATTTTAATCTTAGTGAAATCTCTGTGAAACTGTACATTTAAAAAAAAAACAATTAACGGAAGAGACACTTACAGTCTACTCATGGAGCTACGCTTCGAAAAAATTAAGCAATGAGGCGTATCTTTTTTTTAACACCGCGTTCAAAGAGAGAGAGAGATCTATTAAAGGTAAAATCAGAAATAAAAGAGTTAGCTCTTTTAGAGTTTCCCGCGAAACACGTCGGCGTGATCACTTCCACTTTTTCTTCTGCTCATTCCTATCATCCTCTCGAAAAAACTTTTTCATTCTGCAGCTCTTTTACGGAGACGAGACAGGTCGAGCACCAGTGAAGCATAGAGCTTTTCTCACGAGCTCCCGACACGGCGACTCGGCTCGAGAGAGACACCGTGGGAGATGCGAAAGAGAGACGGAAATGGAAGGAGGGGGAGAGTAAGAGGGGGAGAGAAAGATGGGGAGGAAAGAGAAAAAGGAGAGTAAAGGGGAGAGAAAGAAGGGGAGCGAGAGAGAAGGGGAGAGACAGAGAAGGGTAGATAGAGAAGGGGAGATAGAGAAGGGGAGAGAGAGAAGGGGAGAGAGAGAAGGGGAGAAAGAGAAGGGGAGAGAGAGGGGGGAGAGAAAGTGAGAATAGAATTTATTGTTCTGGGACCGGATAGTCCCAGGGAACATACAGTTTATACACAGTTTTATTCAATATACCCATCAGTTTGGGAACAATAAACAAAAGAAAGTAGTTTCCATTACATTAAAGAACAAGTATGCAAAAATTAAAGAACAAGTATGCATAAGTAATTAACAATATTTCTATACAAAAACACAAAAAAACAAATGACAATTGCTGTTACAAAGTAAGTTTTATACCCTTATACAATTTATTAGTAGATACTTTCTCATTATTTTTTTAAATTGTGTTTCCTTAACAGAATTTATTATGGCATTGGGTAGGGAGTTCCACAGTTTACAGGAAGTGACAAGATACGACTGACTATATTTAACGGTTCGATAATATGGGATGTTTAATTCTTCCGTACACTTGGTTAAGCGCTTTTCAGTATTTGCATTGAGTTTTACATCTTCGTGCAGATAGAGGTAAATTAGTTTTAATAGGTTTAAATGTAAACGTTGCCTTTTGTAGTTCTCGTCTTTGTTGAACTTTTAGCCATTTTAATTTGACGTAAAATGGTGTTACATGCTCATCAAAGCCAATATTAAAAATAAACCGCATACCTGAGTTCTGCAGTCTCTGCAATTTTAGGTTAAGGTCTTTTGAAAGGTCAGAGTATATGCGGAAACACTAATATATTAACAAGTCTTTGCCGGAGGGTAGTGGGAATAAGACTCCTAAACTGTTTAGTTGACATAACGTTCTGTTAACTCTATTAGAAATAGAGCTTACGTGATCATTCCACGTCAATGTTCTGTTAAGTTTCACTCCAAGACTAGTTATGGAATCTGAATATTCTATTTCCACATTTTGAACCATTACTTTAGGTAAGTTACCAATCATTAAACTATTTACGTACTTAGCACTACCAATGATTATAGATTTGGTCCTGGTATAATTCAACCTCAGTAAATTTTCGGCTGCCCAATTACAGATGGAAGTTATATCTTCATTTATTTTGACAATAGCATCATGTATGTCTCTAGGGTAACAATCTAGATAAATTTATAGATCGTCGGCATAAAAATGGTATTTACAGTTCCGGATTGAATCAGGAAGGTCTTTAATATATATTGAGAACAACAGTGGCCCGAGTATGGACCCTTGCGGAATACCACAGTTAATGGATGAGAAGCTTGATATTTGACCATCTGTCCTTTTAACCGCCTGCTGTCGATCAGAGAGATATGAATGGAACCAAGACAGTCGATTTGGAAAATTCAAGTTCACTCAAGCGAAGGGAGAGAGAGAAGGGGATAGAGAGAAGGGGAGAGAGAGAAGGGGAGAGAGAGAAGGGGATAGAGAGAAGGGGATAGAGAGAAGGGGAGAGAGAGAAGGGGAGAGAGAGAAGGGGAGAGAGAGAGAAGGGGAGAGAATGGGAGAGAGAGAAGGGAAGAGAGAGAAGAGGAGAGAGAAAGGAAGAAAATATGGGGAGAATAGAGGGGGGAAAGAGGTAGAGAAAGAGAAGGGAAAAAGAGGTAGAGAAAGAGAGGGGAGGAGAGGAAGTAAGAGAGTATAGGGAAAGAACAAGAAGAGAGGGGTGGGGTTGTGACAGACAGTCGCATAGGAAGGAAGGAAGATACCTTTATGAAGTCACCCGGCGCGGGACTAACCGCAGTACTTTTCCCATGAACTCGAGAGAACTCCATCAATCTCTTCGTGGTATTTTTTCTTTGATGCAAGAATGTTTCCCGTGGCCAAATGTTTGACCTGACTTCGTGATCTCTACACTTTTTTCTTCAGAACATTGGGGTTGAATTTGCATCGCATTTACCTTTCAGAGGTGTAGAAAGTGGAAAGCTATAAACTAGATTTGAAAAACTGGTGCAGTAGTAAGTACTAGAAACTTTTTAATCGTGTGAGAACTTACGTAATCATAAAATATGTTTCACTCAAAGCTTTTGAAAGAATATAGACCATGCATTCAACTAACAAATTATGTAACTAATGCAACGCAAAATTGTCAGCATTTTAAGCATCATTTTTCTGTTAATGCCTCTTAGTTTTTGCATCTCAATTTGGCTCGTTTATTCTCCTCCACATTCTCTTGTATTTTTCCTGACGGATTAGCTCCGGCAAACAAACTTTCTTCTTAAACGGTAAATATATTTAACGTTAATTTTTTTCGTCTTTTAATCTCTCTTCTTCAAATTCTTCTATCAGAATTGTCACCACTCGTCTAAAGTATTGTGGGAATATTTATTTTAAGCCCTTCGAATTCCTTCATTAGCGAAATTCCTCCTGTGCATTCACACTCGCTCAAAACAGGTTAGTGTGCCTATAATTGCTTCAAGAGCCGTGAAGTAGTTTCAGGAATCAATGTTGGAGTTGTTTTTCGCCTACATCGTTCGATTTTCATGCAAGGAATGAGTCTTTTACCCACCATCGATTTGAAAATCCCATATTTGTTTATTTTATGATCAGCTGACATTACGACGCGGAGAAATTGAAAAGAGTAGTCATCTTTAATGCGCAAGAGAGACTATATTAGAAAAAAGCTTTCAAAATCTCGAAGGCGGGTGGAAAACAATATTAGTGAAAAAATTCTCCTTGGAAGATTTTTTTTTCTCCTTCACCTTGCAAGAGTCTCTCTTGGTTCTATATGAAATTATAAAATGGGCCAGGTCCTTGAGTATCACCACAGCCTCTCTCTTCTACGATCTGGCCCCGGTGAAAGGAAAACCCCTCTCTCCTCTTCTTCCCTCGCCTATCTCTTTTTCCTTGCCTAAATTTAATGCCGACGCCAAAGAGCGAAGAGCGGCGCGAGGGCATGGAAGGAAAAATGGAGCTCTCCAAGGGAGGAGGAGGGGAAGAGGGAGGGAGAGAGGGGAAAAGGGAGTGAGGGAGGGGAAGGGGGAAAAAGAAGAAGGAGAGGTGAACAGGGGGAGGGGAACGGGAAGGGGAAAAGGGGTGAAGAGAGGGAAGGGGAAGAGGGGGGAAGGGGAAGAGCGGGAGGAGAAGTGGCGGAGGAGAAGAGAGGGAAAGGGAAGTCTCCAAGGGAGGGGGAGGGGTTGAGGGAGAGAGGAGAAGAGGGGGTTAAAGAGATCGGTTTGGAAGAATGGATCATTCAAAAGGGGAGCGGAAAGGTTGAAGGTCATGGAGCGAATTCCAGCCTTGACATTGCTCGTGAGTGGACTCTCTCCTTTCTAAATCACTGGCGATTACCCGGTGAAAGACGAGAGAGAGGTTCGAGTCGGTCGATGAGAATTTTTTTCATCCTCCCTCACTATCTCCGTTCGCCGCCGATTCGATGGTGTTTTATTTTTTTGTGCGTGCGTCTGTGAGATGGTTTTCATTCTGCATGGAACGTGCGCGTATTTCCTGGGCTCTTGACAAGAGCGTGGGGCGTGTGTTCAAACAAAGGAAGGAAAGGATTTAGGTTATGTCAAAATGTGAATGCGAAAATTATTCTGTTAAGGTTTTTGTCCTCGCAAATTTAAAGTGTGCATCTTTAACATTTTCAATATATAAAAATGATTTATTTTTTACCTCGGCTTGTATCTGCGGAACCTTTAGCTGAGCGAGACATCCTCTAGGGCGCAGCGCACTTAAGGGCGAGACAAATGGCAAGTTGAACTTTTAAGCGTAACGTTTTATATTATTATTATTAATGCCTAGATGGTGGGGTTTGTGTAACGCTGACGTCATCAATGGCACTTTTTAACGCGTTTTAAACAAACTTCCCGATTAGGTGGAAGGTTGAAATTTCGCAGAAATGTTTGATTCAGGTTAGGTATTGCAATACCGGTAAACCGAAATCCTTTACTAAACTTACCGGTAATTCGGTAAAAGAAGAACGTATTTAATGTACATTTTAAGAATTTTACTTTTGATTATCTTTGTAAAATATATTTTTAAATAGATCTAAATATATGAACAATAATTCATTGTGTTCAATAAAGAGATAGAAGAGATATTATGGCCATGATGCTTTAGAGGTTCTGTATGACGAATCCATTGATTCTCACTCAAATGCTATACAAAACGTGCAGCTGACTTCTGCGATAGCAAGGATACGAAGTGGTTAAAATGTTCCGCAGGTCACCAACAAAAAACGATGATGTACTCCAAAAACATGTAAAGGAGGAATTTGGCAAGAAACTTTCATTGATATTGGACTCTAAAACTAGGTGGAATAGTTTCCTAGGCACTATGTAACAAAAATGTAAATTTGTATATCGCTGATGTTACGTTAAAATTTATGCTCGATGAACTAACAAACCAGAACACACTTTTAAGCAATGAACTTAAAAAAGCATTCATTGCCCGTATAAAGGAAAGACGTACAATTTATTCTGATGTTCTACAGTACCTTTGTGATCCCACGAAATCGAATGATGAAGATTACGGAATTTTTAATAAAACCAGCACATCCACAATAATTAAGATAATCGGGGAGCTACTTGAACGCGTGTCTAATAAAAAGGAAACAGATATTACAAATGAGTCAACTGAAGTCATTGATTCCGATTCCGTGAATGTCACAAATTTAGTTCCGTCGACATCGGCTGCTTTGTCGATGAAGAAAAACTTCAATTGGGGATAAAGAAAAAAACTGATGTAGCCTATGAAGATCTAACTAAAAAAAAAACGAAAGACCTAAAACATGTCTTGAGAAAGGAAAAGACGTATTTTCAAGAAGAAAAAATAAGTGGAAAATATTTTTATGTGGCTTTCGATTTCCTAATGACCGTTCCACCAACGAGTGTCGAATCAGAAAGAGCGTTTTCTACGGCAGGGTTGATATGCACAAAAATCAGGTCGCGGTTAGGAGGCAAAAGTCTGGATAAATTATGTTTTCTGCGAGCCTATTTTAACAACCAAAGAGACAATAAATAAAAGGGAATCAGAGGCAAAAACATTTGTTTTAATTATTTTCTTTAATTTAATTTTTAATATATGTTACAGTAAAAGTTTAAATCGGTAAACGTGTACATTTCCCGGACTAAGCACATTGTTCACAACATACATTTATCGTTTTATAATAAAAATTAGCATTGTTCTGAAAATGTCGAAAATTACCGATAAATTACCGGTTTTCCGGTAATTAGGAAAACATTTACCGAATTACCGATAAATGAATAAGTCGGTAAATTTGCAATCTCTAATTCAGATATAAAAATTAAATGACGAAAAAAGACCCGGGTTCGATTTCCAGTAAAAAAACACGTAAAAATCGACTTTTAAAGTGTAGGCTTTTATTATTTTGGAAATTAAAATTAGAAAAAATTGACGTAGGGTCTTCGAATTTACTGTTTTAGAAAAATTAATGAAGTTTCTTATTCTATTCATCTTTTTCCACCTACCGTTCGAAATCTCTCATATTAAACATTTAAATCACATATTTTGGGAAAATATCGGTTTTTAAACTGGATGTTGTCTTGCCGACCACGTCATTGTTAAATTTCGAGAATCAATTGTTGCCTCCACCCGCATACGTTTAATAAAATCTGATGGGGCTACCACATGACTTTCTCCATATCTGTAATATTTCTAAAAATTTCAAATAGGTTACATAATAATAAATATTTTAAGAAACTGCGAGAAAATTTTAGACTACAAAGAACAGAAATAAACTCAAACCATTGCCTTCTGATATTGGATATAGCCACAAAGCTCCAACAATTAAGAACAAAAATGGAGCGTTACTAAGATGTAACTAAGCGTCAATTTTTAACAATAGTCGTCGGTAGGTGGCAGCTAAAATATAGATATCTCTTAAAAATGCATTATATGGGAAAATGTTTTAAACAAAGATTGTAGAAAATTAAATTTCCTACAACTTGTATTCCTATATATTTTTACATTTATCAAATATTAAAGCAAATATTTCAAAATAACGGATAAGTGACAAGAGTAAACACCCACTTTCAGTTGACCGATATTTACCAAAAACTAATCAGTTCTTGTGACTTTCATAAAAATGTTAAATATAAAATTTCGCGTTGACTTGATTAATATTTTTTGAGTTAAGAGCACCCACAAAAAGCTATCACACACACACAGACATAATCGAGAAAATGGTCAAAACGTGTTCAGGGGACCTAAAAACCGGTATATCCGTTGAAATCTCTAAGTCGATTTTTTCATGAATACAATACTTTCCCCTAAACTACGTATATGGAGAAAGTAATAAACGAATGCATAGAGTGCCTTAAATTAACGTAGGATTTTTCGTGAAATTAGGTAATCCTAATGGGACAGGGATTTAGTTTGGATTCTTTTGCTTATCTAAACGACTGTATATATATATGTAGAGTAGGAGAGAGGGGATCTGGGGAGGGTGATAAGAAGGAAGAGATATAGAATGGAAGGTACATAGAGAGTAAGGGAGGTATAGAATTAGAAAACGACGGGAGGAAAGAGATAACGAGGGAGAGCTATGGATTGGGACAGGAGGGAATGAGAGAGGGGGGAGGTGGGAAAAATGAGTTAGAGAGATAGATAGATAGATAGATAATCGTCTTTATTCGGGCGAAATTTAGACCAGAAGGTCCATTCTTACATTTAACCCTTCGTCAATATAATAAGCACAAGAAAATTAATAAAATAAGGTATAACAAAATACATTATATAAACATTATGTACCTAAATCATACTAATTAAAAAGATAAAATTGAATACAGATTTGTGTTTGTGGGGAAAATCTAGGTAAAAACAGACATGTCCTCCCTAGCAAAACCCACGCAGGAAAACACCCACTAAGAAGGGGGGTGTGAAAAACCTGCGAAAACCCTAGATAGTGTACATATGGTAATACAAAACTACAACATTAAATAGGAAGGAGTATGTACAGTGGGAGAGTTCGTATATACAGCGTAATTATATACCGTCATAAATAAGTACACGTAAAGGTAATAGCGTAATGTAAACAAGAAATATACAAGTATGCAGAATGAGATGAAATATACATGAAATATATACAATGAATGAATATAAAGAATGTTGTTGGGGCATGCATATTATAAGAAAGCAGGAAAAGATATAAAATACATAAATAATATAATACAATATAAAATAATATAAAACAATAGCAAGAAAAAATAAAAACAACACAAAAAAATACAAACAATAGAAGAAAGAATATAAATATACACACCCATACACATATATATATATACACACACATATATATATACATATATATACATACATACATATGAGAGAGAGAGAGGGAGGAAGAGGGAGAGAGAGGGGAGGAAGGAAAGAGAGGAAGGGAGGGAGACAGAGGGAGGGAGAAAGGGACGGCGAGAGGGAGGCAGGGAATATTATTATTTATCCGTCATATGACGGGCAATAGACCAGTGAAATATATTTTATTCTACATCTGCATTGCACATAAATGACTTTTTTTAGAGGTAAAATTGAGTAATATATACTTTTATTAGGAGGGGGCGTAATTTTCAAACCTTGCTTATGGTGCAAAAATGTCTTGTCCGAGCCCTGACTTTAGGATTTAACTTCATCGGGATTTTGAAATGGTACGCCCTATGTATAATAGACATTATCCTGTTAACATTTTTACGATATGATTCTCGCATTTTAAAAACAATTTTTTGGAATTTTTTAAATTAAAACTATGCATTTTCGTTTAAATAACACTGCTTGGCGGTTTTATTGAATCCGCTAATGTAATAATTTCGTCCGTCCGTCCGTCACAATTCCGTGTCAGGTGAGCTACTTCTGCTGCAAGTTAGAGGAACTAAATTTTGAGGGATTGTTCATGGCCACGAGTTCTTCAAGCGGATGAAATTTGGAGACTTCAGGGGTAGTCTAAGGGACGTGGTGGAAGGCACAATGATGAATGAAACATATTGGTGAACTACCGTACAAGTTAGAGCAACCAAATTTTCAGGATTGTTTTGGCTGGTGTTATTCATAAACCATATTGATATAAGTGACTATAATTTACGAAAGTTTGTCTGATTTTCATAAGTCATTAGTTTTAAGATTAAAGTAAAAATATATTTTGTGATATTATACCGTATATCCTCTATATTTTATGTAAAGAAAAACCGCCCTTAATTACTAATCCATCGCTTCTTTCCTTGTTTGGTGGTTGCTTTCGTGTAGAGTTTTTACGTCCTTCCCGTTACGAGATTTAGAGTTAACTGGAAATAGGTCTTAAATTTCCCATTACTATGGGTGCGCCGACTAGTTCTTTTTAATGTAACTTAAGCTCCAACCTAACCCGTAATTGCTGCGGGCAGATTTATGCCTCTAGCTCAAATAATTCTAAGCCTATGCGTGACATCCTTTGTTTTCGGTTTTTCCGCAGAAACAATGGTCTTATTCGAAAATTTCGGAGAACGTCTTTATGTACACCCTCAGCAAAGTCGTTCCGTTTTCCAGGAAATGAAGTAATGAAAGGAGGTAGAATGCAGGGGGGCTGACGAAAACTTGTTGTACCCGATGTATTAGCGACGGTGTTATAGCCAAGTATCACTATATATCTATATACTATAGAAAAGGAAAGGTGTAGTATATATTTGGAAAACAATCGAGTGTTAGTTAGCACTTGACAGATATCCGGAGAGTCAATAAGGTGATAGCTTGTAGAAATAAAGGGATTGGAAACTTTTCCGACCCGTAGTCCTTCGTCGGCGACGAAGAAAACAAAACTCATATATGTGTATATGCATGTGTGTGTATAAGTATTATATATTTGAAATAAGAATAAAGGTATCGCAAAGGTCTTTTTAGGAATATTTCCCATATCAGTAAAAACCCTTTCATTTTCCCCAGACGGAGCTCACTCGCTATAAGAGCATTAAAAAAAGAGCAAGTTTAAATGAATTCGAAACTGCCGGCGACCATCTTGGAATTGCTCACTTGACCTAAAATCCGGAGTAATTTTTATTTTTATTTTTAGGACCGGCCCCAATGGTATTCTATAAAACCGTGTCAAAGCAGTAGACTTCTTTAAGAGAGGCATATTTTCAGCCGAGAGTAAAGTGCGGTTATATTTCCAGAGAGGGGGTGTGGGACGTCATGGATGAAAGTCCAATTAAAAAGTTCTGAGAATGGAGAAGTATAAACGTCAGAGAGAGGATGAGGAGCGTTGTATAAAAAAGGAAGATACTCGAGAGAGAGAGAGAGAGAGAAAGAGAAAGAAAGAGAAGAATTTCACGGTTTATTCTCGGAAGCTCGCCCAAGAAATGACTGGCGACAGAAGATCTTAAAAGCTTGGTTCAAGGGGAAAAAGGCCGTAAAAATATTCATGAACCAAAAGGAGTGCGAATGTTGTTTTCTCGCCGAGGAGTTTTTAGTCGCGGTTTGAGGTGAAGTTGGCTGAAAGCTAGGATGTCGCTCGCATAAATTCGCTCTTATTTATATCAACGGCGAATTTATCGCCGCTATTTAACATGCGATGTTTATTTTCATTCTGATCCCCTATCCCTCTTATCTCTTCGGAGACTTTTACGATAATCTCCTAGTGTGGGGAGAATTGTCCTCTTGACTTATCTTTAACGAGCGTGAAATTTCCTCCTAATTGCTAAAAATTAATTATATTAATTGTTTAAATCGGCCTCGGAATTGGGCGATTAATTTTTTCGGCGCCCGTCGAAATTCTCAATTTATTTATTTATTTTACACTAGCTCATAAACAGCCGTGAACGGCCTTTTACAATGAGCGTAATAACATTAACAAAGACGAACACATACAACCATGCCCTCGGCAGGATTCGAACCCGCGACCCTAGCAATGGGAGCTAGACACGCTAACCACCCATCTACCAAGGCCGGCAAAAGTTTCGTGCGAAAAATGTGATTGCGCGCATTTAAGGGACCAATTGGTTACCATCGAAAGATATTCGAGGTAAAAGTGTTGCAATTAAAAACGCAAAATATTCTGTTTATCCCCTAGAAAGATTTTATTTGTCAAAAAATAACTTTTTGGGAGAAAAATTGGTTTTGTAAAGTTTTTTATACTTTAAATTTCGTAGTTTAACATTCTATAGCATGATACATGATTTCTTTATTTAATCCTTCTTTGTCTAAATTTTTGCCGAATGCCAAAACTTTGGAGAAATAATATTGAAGCCATAAATAATTAAAATTTAACCATTATATATTTTTCAATCTTTAGTAATATTTTAAAGCATTATGTATCCATTAGAAAAAATAATTATTGTCATAGAGGGGTAATTCCGAATCCCGTTATGTAGCACCATGTAGTTGCTCTGTAATTTATTAGAGAACTATTTTTCAAAATGGAGAAAAACTTACTCCGTAAGAGAGATGTGAGGACAAGCATTCAGTTCCAACGCAGTAAAAAAAGCGAAACTTATGATAAACGAGTCGAGCGTTGCTATAAACTCTACATAGCATTTAAAGACGCTTTCGATGGGTGCTCGGCTCAGTCTTGAAATAAATTTCTGAGATTGATCCTTCCCTCGAGGCGAAAACTCCGACTTCGCCACGGGTGAATGATCGGGAACGAGTTCGTGCCTGGGTTGGGTGGGAGCGATCGTGTCGGGGATGAGGTCTTTCTGGTAAAGGGGGCGTAAGGGATGCAAAGGACGAAGGAAATGAGGAGAATATAAGGGGAACGTGTGGACGCGGGACGGCACCTCAGGGTGGGGCGGTCGATAAAGATAGGAGAAAAAAATTCGAATCCTTCGATGCAACTTTTTCTTGTTATTCCGCGTCTCCGTAAAGAAATAAAAATTCATCCTCGGTGGCGGGAAGCGGAAAAAATGAGCTTTTTTTCCAACGAAGACTACTCGAACCTGATATGGAGTTCTTTTCGATACTTAATTTTTTTCCTCCATCGTTCCCACCAATCTCGTCCTCCATCCCATTCACCCGCATCATCGCCCTCGATCTCCGCGGACCCCGTTCGAGACTAGTACCGTGGCAGAGCCGCACGGGCGGAAATCGTTCGTTTCCAACCCGTCCCGGTCCATCCCTTTAGGCCGATCGTCTTCCAATCGAATATGTCGGCCTTGCGTCACCCGCTGGGAGGAGTCGAATTGTCCTGCGCGAGTGGCTCTTTGCGCTAGTGAAGAAGAACCTTAGGTGTTTTTCTTCGGTTTTTACTGCCTCGAAGAAGGTGCGTTTAAAAAAATATCCTTTGAAAGCCTCATGAGCGTAAAAATAAAATCGCATTCGTATTCCGATGTTTTTTCGAGCAAATGATACGCTCTCCATTTAAACGGTCTCCTCCTTCCTTATTGGACTCGTGCTGTCGTCTGAAAGCGTCGATTTTTTTATGCAGTTTTTGGTCTAGTCGATAAAATTTCAGGTCGTTCGGCGTTCTAGGTAGTGAAGAAGCAGAAGCTTTTCCGCCGCGGGAATGGCATTCCGTGATTCCGGCGCGTTTTAGTTCATGTATTTATTTCTTCGATGTTTATGTTTATCGACAACGTGAAGCGGACTTAAAGATTGGATTATAAAGTTATTTTGCCGGGAACCTGCTTTACGGGATGGATGCTCGTAAAATTTCTTTGGGTTCGTCAAGAGTGATGTTGAAGATGATATATACTTTAATTTATCTCATGGTTTGCTATTGACCCATTCTCATTTAACTCGGAATGCAATACGAATTTTTCACTAACAAGCATTTAACGGATATGTAAAAATTGGCTATCGTAAATAAGCACATTTTGCGAGATATTTTACTTGTTTCTTAAAAACAAGTAAGCAAATTAATGTGGCATTTAAATTTATTAATACTAGGGACAATAACTTAAATTAGTCTACAAGGTCTAATGAAGCAGGTATGTAAGAATCAGTTATAGAAATTCAAATTTTCATTGAGAAGAATTGTGAATGAGGAAGACAAGACTTGAAGCCTCATGCAAGACCGTTATATTAGCTTTACAATTTGCAATAATTTTTTAAATGTTCTATGGATTATGTTGAAAGCCTTTAGTGCCGAATGTAACTAAAATCCTATTATCAACCTTAAGTGTTACATCCTTTGTATGTACACTCGTATATTTGGCAATTCTGATAAAATCCATCTATACAAGGTTTGTATTTCTTCCATTCACGATCTTAAGAAAGAAGAAAAATTAACTTTAGCCGCCGACGGTGACCTACAGTACAGGAATGCGTCCTGTAATTTGCCTTTAAGCCAGTTTGAAAGAAGTCATGAACTAATAAATTATGTTTAAACTTTTAAAATGATGCTTCTGCGGAAAAAACATCTCTTTCGAGTTTGAAGAAAAAATGTCCAAATATCTTAAAGTTATGTCAGGAGATCCGAAACAATAATTTTCCTGCCGTGCTTACCACTATTCTCCACTTTTTTTTAATAAGTTCTGTTGCGATTACTGTTCTTGTGCCGTGATCTCTCAGATTCCCGGTGAACTCCTTTTCCAAAAAACACCTCATCCACCCCGTTCCGCGACCCTTTTATATTCCGCTTTATTTAACTTCACCCAAATATTTCGCTTTCTCATCATCATCTTATCAGCTCTTTCATGCGTATTCCAAACAAGTCACCTTCCTGCTCCATTTACTTTCATCTTGCCGCTCTTTAAAGGCTAAAAAATAAGAAAAAATTAAAAACCGTTGTAAACCAGAATTGTTCCGAGTGCCCTGACTTAAGAAGAGCATTCCTTATCGCGATGTAATGCACTCTTACCTTTTTGTTTTGTCTGAAGAGCACTTAAAATTTCATACGCTAATGTGGGCTCTGTTCTTGGTACGCACGAAATCCTTCGTGCCTGAGGCAGTTTTTTCTTACGGGTATCGCGTGTCCTTAACTTTTCAAACTTAACTTTTTCCTTATGCCTAAACAGAGGGCTTAATGAGTTGAAGGCTATTTTCATCGTAAGGTTTGCGAAAACTTTCTGTAAAGATTTTATTATAGAGATCAAGATCTCCCGCGAAGGGTTTTTGTGCGGCCCGCGAAGCTATGGCGAAAAAGCAATCCGAAAAATTTAACACACAAATTCATACATTTTTGAAAAATTTCATAATAAAACTTTAAATATTGAAATGTTGGCCATGAATTTAGGCCTCATTTTTACTTATATGGCACCTCAAAATATATAGAAAACTTCCGATTTAAATTCTAATCCGGCCCGCCGAAGAATTGTTAACTTCCAATGCGGCCCGCCGAGGGATTCGTAACCACCGATTTGGCCCACCTGATCTAAAGGATAGGCGTTATGCAAAGACTTAGAAACGTTTTTTATAAGATTATTGAAGAATTAGCTTTGAAAGTGACGTTGGGTTTTGATTATGAAATCGGTATCAGTTCATATTTAGTTATGGAGGTAAAAATTTTGAACACATTTTCAATGGAAATATTTTGACCCTTCCATTCACTTTAAAGCCACAATTAAGGAAAAAAAAATTTATGTTAATACTATAGTTTAATTTTCAAACAAAAATTATGCTTGCCATAGGTGTAGGATTATTGACGGTAGAGACGTATAGACTACCTAGATAATTAAAGATTTACTTTGTCACATTTACTGAATTTTTTACACTATAATTTGAACTAATACACTTTACACTGATGCAGTTGCCGTATAATTTTTATAATTGTATAATGCATAATGGTTATATTTTATTCGAATATGTGTATTGTTTTTGTTTCCATATGTCTGTCAGATGTTTACATGGATTTTCGCAAGGAATATCTAAATATGTCTGAGAACATTAAGACATCACGCTATATTTTACTTACGGTGTCAAGAAAACAATATTTCAAGAATATTTTTGTTAAATAGCTTTCTTTTACTGTAATTTTGAATAATGTTTGTACTAGATCTTACATAGATAATTATTTTTTTGAGTGCTTGTTGTTCTCGTATACTTTTGTATTTATTCCTACCTATGCTATATATATTCCTAGATGATATTACCACACTATTATTGCCGAAACGTTATAGTAGTCCAATGCAACTTAGGATAAATATATTTTTTTCTCGATACAATCATAACGCCGCGTTTTACTGGGACATTCATTCAGCGCCATCCGGGAAGGACTACCGACGTCGCAGTATTGATTTAGTTCTTAGCGTCGCTGCTAGGGTGTGCCGTGAACGTTCTTCCAAAATTATTGCACATAAACGAAGTGGCACATAATTTGAAATTTTATTGTTGCCCCATACTCATCTGTTAAAATAACGATTAAGATAAATAAAGTTTGCGGTTTACCGTGAACTTTTATCTTTTTATTTCATTTATTAAATTATGTAGTTAATATTTAACTTTGAGATTGTTCCAAAATAAATATTTATTCAATTGAACTTTGTCACGAGTAAATAAATTACTGATATTTAAAATAGATTTTGAAAGTATTTGTCCATTTCGGAGTACTATGCGCTGTAAACCGATTCATATGCCTCTATAGAATATCGGTTTTTATCAGTATCATATGCTCAGAGACGTACCTGGGAGACATGGCAAAGTTTTAGGAAACGCTTTAGTTGTGTAGAATATTATCATTTCCTGCGTTTTTATAGACCATGTTAGCATTTTATTGGATATAAATTTAGCAATTGAGCGCTAAATTAATACTTATTTACCGGAAAAATAACTTCTGGCATGTTTTGAGGGAACAATTGGCGCCTTTCGCAGGCGGCGCCTAAGGCAAACGCGACCTTCGCCGTACCCTGGTTACGACGCCACTGCATATGCTTACGCAAGTAATATGCCGAAGTTTTACGTATTTATTTAGGAAAAATCCTTGAGAAGTAATATTCTCTGAAGATCTGATCTTAATAGATGTACCTTTGTTGATGTAACCTATGTCACTTTTTCCCTCCTTCAGTTTCCCCGAAGCAACGGAACATAAATCCTGGGCTCGGATACTTTCAATTCCGAAATTTTCGTGGGATGAGGAAACAGGCCGCCGGCACCCGTTACATCCTGCATCGCGATCCACGGCGAATTTCGCATACGATAATGTCGTTTCTTTGCAAGCGGCGATATCGTCCGAACTAACTTCTCTCTTTCTCTCTCTCTCTATCCTTCTCTTTCTTTCTCTTTCTTTCTCCGACGCGCCTGTCCTTGGGGCGCTCTTTCCGCCCGGACGAAATTTTTCCACGGCGAAGATCGGAGAAAGAGAGAAAGGAACGAAAGTCCCTCAGGATCGCGGCGAGCTTGGCACTTGTTTGGCTCGGCTAGAGGAAGCCAAACTGTAGGAGAGGGAGAGAGAAAGAAGGAGAAGGCCGTCATATTTCCGGAATTAGCTTCGTAGGGTGGCGAAGCTTCGCTTGAAGGACAAGGGTAGGAGGTCGAGGATGCGCAGAATGGAGTAGGGCCGTGAGAGAGGGTAGTAGGAGGAGATTTTAGCGAGGGAGAGGTTGGGGAGGAGAGAAAGGAGATAAAGGAACGGAACGGAAATAGAGGAGGGGTTCACGGATAAGAGGGGAAAATGGGAGAGGTTAGGGACTGCTCCACATTCTATTTAACGCTTACTTTTTTCTTCTACACAGTGCGAACGGCGAGAGAGCTCGGCCGTTCTTTAATGAGGCTGAGATCGGACGATTTGACCGGTTTTTTAACTTTATTTTATTTTTTTATTTTTACCACCCTCATCATTTACTTAGATTACTTCGGGTTTGCGAACGATAAACTTTCGATCATTCAGCCCGGTTTAGTTATTTTTTGTTTTATTCTCTGGAACTCGTTCAGATTAACGGAATAGATGGTGAAATGTCAAGCATTACTTCGATTTAGCAATTGATTGAAGTTTCATGCCTGTATACCTTTATCTTCCGGTTCTTTACGCATAAAAATGTTTCAATAATCACTAAATTTCGAACGATTGAAACCTTTCATGCGCCTGCTGTAAAGTTCATAATCCTATACGCCAGGGGACGGCAACATACGGCCTGCGGGCCGGATGCGGCCCCCGAGAGCGCTTTATGCGGCCCGCGAAGCCACAATGAAAAAGTGATCGGTACAATTTAACAGATAATTTCGTATTTATTCCGTAAAACCTTGGTCTGAAAACCTTTTTTAATGAATATTAACGCAGGTAAATTATTTAGAGACGATTTTTACCAATATGAGACTACAGAATCTCTGGAAAACTTCGGCCCTCTGAAGCGCTCGTATCTTTCATTGCGGCTCTCCGAAGCATTCACATTACGAATGTGGACCGCCATGCACAAAAGGTTGCCGACCCCTGCTATACGCAGTGTCATTTTGATACAATTAAAAAATCTTTAATTATTTTTAATAAATGTTTTTCCTACTCAATAAGAGTATAATTAATGCAGTTCCATCAACTTTCGGCTTGAAGCCAACAGCTAAATAATCGAGGGAGAACGACTCCATCTCTAAATTTGCAGATATTTATAAACACCATCGGTTGTTATCGGTCCCGTAAGCTGAATTGAAATCGACTGTTGAAAATAAAGAAGATATCTGTTTACTCGCCGAGGAGGAAATATTCACGAGGCGAAAAGCTAAATTATTCTCTCATTAAAATGGTCTACTTGGAATAATATTTATCCGATTGAAAACCATCCTTATAAAAGAAAAGAACGCGCTGGAGAAGTCCCATAAAAAAAACAAAGCCACGTCTCGCAAACGTCTCTTCTTTTTCTTTTATCGAAGCAACGCAACTTCTTTCGCCTAGAAAAATAAAAAAATAAATTCAATTCCTCCGAGGGACGCCTCCGACAAATATCCCATCATGCGGTGGAGCACAGGATTCGGGAAGGTCTCTCCTCGCTGGAAGGTTACGGAGCGGAAAATCCCAGTTATGCCGGGAGATGGTGACAAGGAATTGAGACGAGGGAGAAAAATAAAGGCAAAAAAAGTGAGCGGGAAATGCCCTGGAAGCGGTTTAAAGGCGACGCGAAAATAAGATTCCGCCGAGAGCCTGAAGAGTTCCTATGGGAAAGAATCCGGCGTTTTTCCCCGAAGATATGGCCGGAGGCATGTCCTTGCGACAACGCTTTTTCGCTAGTATGGGAACAAAAAAAAGAGGAAAAAAGTCGAAGCGAATTTAAAAACAATAAAGAATCGCCGAAATAAATGCAGCGTTAAGGGAGATTTTGGAGGATATTAAAATGAGATAAGGGAGCCTAAGTTGTTATGGAAGCAACAATACATTTGTCAGGTGACCCTTGGATATAATTCTAGAAGCAAGCGGGAATTAAAGATCGGCACTAGAATTTTTTTTCATGGCGCGAATAATAGGTGAGTTAGATCATAAGTTTAAACGGGATAGAATTAAAGCTTATTAAGGTTTCCAGTATACCTTAATGTCTTCAAATTAAATAAAAACCAGCGAATAAAAAAGGTTGAAAGATATCGCGGTTATTATAATTAATTCAAACGTTTTTACTACCCATGATGTATTTACGTCAAAATAATATATACTTCCAAATCATGGGATTTTGTCGTATTCGGTGAATAATGCCATATTTTATAGACTAAGGAGTCCTTCGATCTTTTCCATAAACAAGTTGACGCGGTGACCAATTGTCTATTCAGAGACAGCACGAATCCTTTTGTGCCATTAAGGGCTTTGATTTATAACTCGATTTAAATATAATTATTGAGCTCTATATTTTATTTGAAATTTCTGTAGAACTTTCATGCAAATAATAAAAATAAAAACTAACGGCTAACAAGACAAATATACGATTCAGCTTCTTAAAATTCGTCCGATGGCCGAGGAGGCCCTTGGACGCTGTTATTTCGGGATTATTTTTATATAATAAAAAATGTAAGAGGCTAGGATTAAAGCGGTGGCGTGAGAGCGCAACAATAACGTCGGAGAATTTCAGAAACAAAAAATAAAGTAAACCGGCGGAAATTTCTCTCCGGACAGTCGAGCTAGAACAATGGGCCTTTGGAAGAGGAATTCTTGTTTCCCTCGTGACCCATCTCTGGCCATTTGTCCGAAGACGAAAAGAACAGAAAACTCCACACGCTCCCGTTTTCTATCTCAAGACGCTACGGAATGGGAGCGGCGGAGAGAGAGAGATCCCTTAAAAGTTGGTTAGTTGAGGGGGTTGAGAGAGAGAGGAGGGGGATTGGTGTAAGGGTGGAGAGTGGGTCGGTGGTGAGATTTCAGAGTTGGAAAGGTGAGAGAGAGAGGATCTGGAAGATATCCAAGGAAATGGACAAAACAAAACGAAGACGGTCGACCTGCAGCCGCGTATTTCCGTCCACTTTTCTTTACCCGGAGACGTAAATTTTCCCGCAGCGGGAGTGCGAACAAATGAGTGCATCGTAGCGAAGACCGAAGAGTGAAACCCTAAAGAATTCCGATGATGAACAGGAATCGGAAAAATTCGGCTCGAGTTGTGTCTTTGCGTGTAGGAAGTATTTTAAGCGTGTTGTTTTATTGGAAGGTAGGATTTTTGTATTGGAGGATTTTCCGACGGCGAAATATAATTCTCATCGTGTAAATTATCTCCGAGCGAAATACGTTTTTTTGATACCCATTTTTATCGTAGGACGAGCAATCAAATCCAAAGTTCATATAATATATCTGAATTTAATGATCACAGAAAAGGAAACTACGTCTAAAGTTAGCAATTTTGTGTGCAGCTCCCATTCAAATCCTCAACAAACGCCGTCTAATTGGCAAACAATGTCTTTTCAATTGCGATAAAAAAATGGGAAAACCAGATGCTTATTTCGGCTAGAAAGCAGCCGTCGCCATTGGTGATTTATCGATAGTACGTTTTATGGTTATCGGAGAGATGTAGTTTGCCAGTTTGGGTTCAGTCCGAAGGTGAGCTCGATAATTCTCTTTTGAGTTTGGTTTCTTTTCTTGCTTCGATAAGACCTTTGACTAATAAACTTTAATAAAATGATCTAGGTGGTTGTTGGTGAAACTATCGTTCAACCTCGAATCCTGGCTCTTTAGGACTAGAAAACTCAAATTATCTTAAAACTCGATGCAACTAATTCTAGTTTAGTTAAGTTAAAAATTTCTATCGCGTACTTCGAGACTGTGCGAAGAATGTAGGGCAAGTACGTATTTATGTCCAAAGTACGTTGGGTGCAAATATGTAGATACGACCGAAAGCCTCCCTCACGTCCTCGGAATGCTCTTTGTTTGTTTGCACGTCCCTTTTTTGTTTCTCCTCGTATCCGAGTGACCTCAGGGAACGTGTTTTAAATTTTTACTCGAGGCCAGGGAGGACGTTTTTTTTAACGGTCAGTATTCCAAAATCTTTTTCTCGAAAGGTGAGTCACAAGGTCTCCTACAGCGTACCGAGCTCCAGCGCGGAACAAGAAAAATAAACCTTTATGCGGTTAATCAAAAATCCTCCTTGCAGAATTATTTAATTAGCGCGCCGCGGCAATGAAGAAGGGAAAAGACGTGAATTAATTCTTATTTTCCTAGCCGATGTTTGCTTTTCGTCGGATAGTTTCTCCTTTGCTGCAATAGTTTCTAGTGTAAAAGCATTTTCCATCCAACCATAAACAGTGCGTAACTTTTTCTTATCATTAAGCAGAATATACGGGCTTCCTGGGTTTTGAGTCAAGTTTTCTAGCGGTAGTCATGTGTGAAAATATAATTTTTAAAGGCGTATTTCCTTTTAAAAATTCTCCGACTGCATTTCTTCGTCAATCCGTCTGTCTGTACTCATATATCCGTCGCAATACTGCTGGCCTAATTTTTAAGTAATTATTTATAGTTTGTATCAATAAGAAGATGGTGTTATATGGTTTAGTAACTCTGTCAGAGATGCCAATTCACTGGAAACCAGAACTAAATTTTCGCTTTAACTCTTAGAATATTCATTCAAAACAAGAATTTTTTCCATCAGAGCAACCGAGGGCCATTCTATGCGGAATTAAGGGTACTCATCTCTCCAACAAATCCTGATTTAATATATCAAAATATGGTGATACTCAATTCTCCAGTAAATATCGATTTAACATATCATCATATTTTGATATTTAGAGACCATATTTATATAAATAATCTCAAAATTTTATCTTCCTTTACCGGAGATTGTTAATAGTTACAAAATAAGTGTTTTTATACATTTTCAGAATACAGCGTCTACATATAGTGACGCTGCTTACCTTTAGCGTAAACTTAGAAAATTGCGGCTTGCAAAAATGCAAATAATTGATTGGGTACTTTGAAAGCAGCTTAGTGGGAGCACAATATGAGACACCTCGCAAAAATCGATCAATTTCACATCATCCAGATATTTAGAGCTCTATAAAAAACAAAACAAATAACATTAAGGAAAACTCAACATAGCTCCACATGTAAGTGTTCTAAATGAAACATTTCAGAAGAAAATCATGGGACCCAAAAACGTAGTTTTCCCCGAAGTCCAAAGCATTGCGATTCCGCGACCACGTGCATTACTCCTACCTGTTTACAGGGCGGAAAGACTCGAGGAATAACAACCCATTCAAATGATCGGTAATCATCTGAAACGAAATGTACCTTAGCGGAGGTATGTGAACGATTTGGGGTATAACAAGATAAGTTTCCATTTGGCACCAGACGCAAAGCTTGTCGACAATGGTAGAATGGCATTTAGAAGCGAAAAACATTCATCCATTTCGTTTCCGTGGGATACCCGATAAATCCAAAGCAGCCTCGCGGAAAAATACGAAAGATAATCCGTGGAATTTCCCAACGCAAGCGTTTTCCGTCTTCGTTCTTGAGAAAAAAAATATGTACACAATGTTCTTCCGGCCACCCTATTGTTTGAGATGTGGAATAAAAACATTGACAATAGCGATGCCCGATACACGACTGTCCATTATACGTTTCGCCGAGTCACGTGATGGAGTGCGGACTTCTCTTCCAACTGACATGGCAGGGAGGAACACGCACAGTATGCCGCTGTCCTTTCTTGCTAACGGTGGGAAGAAAGGATCCACAGAAAAAATAGCTGTTTCTGTTCAACGCGAATAACACGAGCATTTGTTTGTCATTTGATGAAATTTAATGTTGTTTATTATTTGCAAGTCAGAAAGGACATCCATATAATTTGTAAGACAGTTATAGTAATTACAGTGGCGAATCCTGAGACGGTTCTACTGAAGGTGAGCTTCTAAAATTGCGCTTGTGAATGAGTATTTTTTATTGTCATTAGAGTCATTATTATGTATTTTCATTTCTAATTCGGAAGCAATGCTTCCTCTGCTTCCATGGAGTAATTACCTTGTCGCGTTTAATGTAATCGATTACATGAATGAAATGCTTCATAATAAACGGGTTGGATTTCATAGTAAATTTTGTACAGATATAACCTGATTTTTGATGAACTAATGATTTCCTACTAGCTAATTTCCTACGACCCGGCATTGCCCGGGTAATTTTAATATATTTCATGTTCGATGACAAACTCCCTAGCACTTACGTGAACTGTGAAGCACCGGTTGGACATTGTTTCGGAGGAAGTACAACATTTGCTACAAAACGTCTGCTCTTTACTGCTTTTTACTTTCTCTATACTACGTATGGAGAAAGTATAAGTATTGTGTTCGTGAAAAAATAGAATTCGAGATTTAAAATACAGTTTTTAAGGTCCTCTGAACACTTTTTCACGATTTTTCGACCATGTTTGAGTGTGTGATAAGAATTTTGTGCGAGCTCTAACTCAAAAACTACTAATCAAATCAATGCGAAACTTTATAACTAAGAGCTTAATTAAATTTTGGCTAAATGTGGTCAACCGGAAGGAAGGTTTACTCTAGATTATTCCGTTTTTGCCAAATCTCTCCTTTGTGACTCCTTTAATGTAAATATTTCTCATTATCAGAGTTGTAGACAATATAATTTTCTACAACTTTTGTTTGAAACATTTTTTAATTGAACGGATTGTTTCAGAGATATTTTGATTATCCGCCTTAATTTATGTCCAGTAAATTGATGTAACTGGTTTGTTCCATAATAAAGTCTTCGAATTGTTGTTAGCAGCGCCAGCGCTAAGCAAAAATTAAAATCGCACATCGAAAAATTAAGTAACAATTTGTTATTTTTTCTATGGGAAAGAATATCCAAAGTATTTTCATAGTGAAAATTACTCCAAGCGTTAAACAATTATTCACGAGCTTAATTGCCGATAGCTATTCTTGAGGACGATGTTGTCGACAGAACTTGTAACTACTATTGCAATTATATTCACAACTCTGTTTGGTGAAAGCCATGTGCTGGATACATCAGATTCTTTATTTTTGCGTAGGTCAACGCTTGTTTGTGCACGGCCATAATTTCAAATTCTCAGGTTCCGATAGTTATGTTTTGCTCGTCATATGCTTTATGTATTTTTTTTATTGGAGAGATTGGTAGTTTTTTTTTACAGCGCCACATACGTCAGAGGCACGCTTCGTAGTTGAATGCTTTCGAGTTGCGGATTTACGTCACAGAAAACGCCACCTCTGAAACAGCGGCGCAGGACAGATGGCGCTGGCATTTTATCTCCATGTTTACTGAAAGGCATTGGTCTGATTGTCCTCTGGAGCGGATTCATAGGCATGCAGAACAAGAAGGCTAGTTTGTTGCCGTAAGGAGGATTCTGGTACTGATCGATGTTATTTTAAACAGACCTCAGAGGCGCTCTCTGCCAGCGTTGGTGACAGTTTGTCTGGAGAATAAATTTCGTGGGTTGTCCGTCAAACGCACACGCCGTATTTGTAATCATACCAATAGTGATTGAGTGAGCCACTAGCCCTCCGTTCAAGCGAGGGGACGGAGGAATGCGAAGGATGAAAGAAGAGGGATCGGAACGGAAGGTCCAGGACCCCGAACAACTTTCTTCCTCCCTCCCCTCTCTCTCTCCGGCCATTCACTCGTTTGCGTACTGTTTTAAGTCCAGATTGATATATGCCAGCGCACGGATCATTGGGCGGATATAGCAATGACGTCACCGGACGCTATCTTCCTCCCCTTTGATTTTTCATGTAGTTTTTTCGGCGCAACGCCTTCCGGCATTGGAAGTTCGCTACCGAAGATTCCATTCGTCCCTTGCGCTTCTTAGAAGTCTTCGTTCCCCTAGTTCGCAGCACTTTCTCTTTTCCTATTTTAATTCATCTCATTTTCTTCTTTTTTTAAAACCCTTGTTCAGCTGCTTCTATTTCAAAACCTGCTAGCGTCGGGTTTTCTCCTTCCTCCCCTCTCTCTACCTTTCTTTTGATGTTTTTTTCTGGAATGCTTTTGTCTTATTTTCTATTAATCTTGATGCCATTCTTAATTAACGTTCGGGTTTCCGACGAAGGGGAGGATAAAACTTAGTCTTCCGCTGGCCTGAAAGGTCACAGGTTCAAAACTTTTAGTACGTTTACAATGGGAAAAAGCTGTTTTTCGATGAAGTCTTGAACATCTTCGAATTTTGCTAGGTTCGTATTAACCCCTTTTTATCGTTTTTATTTGTTTACTGATTCTTAAAAACTTCAGTACAAATTCTGAATTTTTATCCAAGGAGGCGTTTCATTGTTTATCTTAATATTGATTAAAACTGTGTATTAGTCTCATGCTAAAATTTAATGATTAATCTAGTGAAACTCGCAAAGGAACTGGCATTCGTATAGTTGCGTTTAGTGTTATTTCGATTGCCACGAGAAATTATTAGAAAGATGGTAAATGTGTATTCATTATATTTGACAATTTGGACATTTTTTCTATCACTTACTCCACCGTAAAATATATGTTCTATTTTATTTCTTGACTGCGAATGACTTTCTCAAAGTTAAGTTTAATTCATATAGCCATAATAACTCTCCGACCATTGATTCTAATGATAACCCTTCTAATCAGTGGCATAGCGGGCACCCCCGCGCGGGGAAGGGGCCCATGGCCAAAGCGGGTCCGTACTTTTCCCGGCACTTCAATTTTTGTTTTGGCGAGGGGGTGGGGGGGGGGAGGTGCACAAATTTTCCGGTACGCCACTGCTTTTAATTGTATTCTATAAACTGCAAAATACCGCCGGAGACGGTTACTTTGTAGTTGCAATGCGTTACTTAAACGGCTTAGGATTACTAGGACACTCAGTACATCAGTAGGTCTTTTGGATAATCCGCTTTGATTCATTATTTACATCTTAAGCATTTAATTATTTAAAAAGGAGATAATCCTTTAAATTATTAGGCAACAGTAAGCCGTTACACGATTGCGTATCTGGCATAATCTACGCAAACAATTAATAAAAAGGAATTAGATTTAATTTCCTCCGTCGTTAATGAAGTTTGCGTTCTCATCTTCCCCGCAGTCGGCCTCCCCTCCTTTTAATTAAACTTTCTAATTTTTCCCGGGGCTCTCCTCTGCTTCCTTTCACGTTCTCAACATTCCTTTAATTTACTGACCCTTCCTTTCCCTTTGCCTGACTAATTTTTCTTTGCCATTGCATATTCATTCATTTGCCCTTCTGATGCTCATACTTCTCTCCTTCAAATTAGCTCTTTTTCAATAGCTTTTATTTTAATCACATTTACATGATGACCCTGGAAGCCGTCCAAAGCTTATCGCAATGTATTCCATTGCGCCTTATGTGCATCAAATAAAATCCCTGTTGGCCTATTTTAATTGGGGAAAGTGCGAAGTGCCATCTGTCGGTTCTAGAATTTTCCTATTATGAAACAAATCGGATGTCACTTGTCTCCAATCTCCTTCCATCCTCCGTCACGACTCCGCGGCGGAAACCATCCTTTTCTTTGAGTATTTATAATCGACCTTGTCTGCGCTTCCTTTGGATTTTGAAAACAAACATTCCTTCTAATTCTGTACCCTTTTTTTAAGAAAAAAAGAAAGTTCCGCGCGCACCTCCATTAGCAGAAAGCACATCTCGTTTGTCTCTGTTGCTACCTTAAAGGGTTTACACGCGCATTGTCGGAGAGGTTTGGCAAAAAATAATGAAAATTGGTCGATCTATATAGAAGGGGTGAGTGGGTGGTGAGGGAGGCTTACCGAAGATTTCCGAGCGGTGATTCACCAGCATAGCCTTGGCTTTTCAAAGGAATAGGAGGAGAAAAAGAGGGAAGGGAGATACACAGTCACGAAGTGCCTTCACCCTCTCTCTCTCTCGTGTTTGTCGGAGCCAAAGGCGGCGCTCCCACACGCGGTCTTTCTCTTTCTCGCGAGCGCGTGCTGTTTGGATTTTTTTACGACTACACTTTTCACCTAATATGGATGGCAGAAATCGCGTCGTCTGCGCTGACGTGCGGTTTAAAGGCACCCGCGAAATCCTTTAGTCTTTGGAATAGAGAAAGGGAGAACTATAATTTTCAGATCGTTTCTGTCGTTAACAATGGCGGTCCTCCCACTCGCTCGCTGTCCATTTCTCTCTCTCTTTCTTCCTCTAGCAATGCAGTACCGCAGCCTTGTGGATACTGCATAGCAAATCTATTTTTTTTCTCTCCAACGCCAGCTCGCCCACTCCCTTTGCATCCGCTGGATAATCTGGAAAATTAGCAGTCTAAAATTTCAACCTCGCCCACTTTGCGTTTTCTTTCACTTCCGGTTTTTTCCCGTTTTCTGTCATTCTTTGGTGTCTCTCGGACCTTCGGTTTCGCCACAGTCACGGTGTTCATTTAATGCACGAAAAAGAGTGGTAAATTATACAATTTTGGTCACGTTCGAAATTCGTAGTTTTTTCGATGAATTTTTCAACAAAACGGGAGTCAAGGTTGCGCTCAAACGTTTGAATTCTAGGACGGAATCAGTGCTCTTCGTGTTATATAAATAATTTTGTAAGATGGCCGTTTTTATCGGTAACTGTGCAATTTCATAATAAAAGTAATAAATAATCGAAATGCAAGTTTCTCTCTCTCTATACAATAAAGACCATATAAATGTAGAAGTTTTTGAAAAAAGCGCGAGGCTTTAAAAATAATTATGGGATTTTAATCGGCCTTTTATGACCATTCTAAAAAACACGAATTACATAAGTAGTTTCAATGTTAAATTTAACGTGTTGCATCCATTGTGGCAAATGCAAATGTCACTTTACCTCAGCGAAAGCATAGCGCACTTAAAAGGCTTCCAGCAACGCGTTCATTAAGTCCAAATGAAAAGGAAGAGCAATTTGACATTTAAATTAGAAGGCACGATAGACTACAGTCATGTCTAGCATTTCTTCGCGATGGTGATGGAGAGAGTAGGAATCTGAAAGGTCACACTACTCGTGGTGTTTATCGAACACGTACTCGTTTCTCTCTCAAATAAAACCTCCCCTTCGCTTTCTAACTCAAATCCTTGCACTTTTCCTCGGCACCTCTCACGACCCCTCTCCTCTGACATTCTTATCTTCCTCATCGCATCTCCCTCACTCCCTCGCCTCAACATCCTCCTTTTCTGCGCACCTCAAAATTTCTCTCCACACCTTCGTCCCCATTGCCAACTCTCATCCTCCCTCTAACTCCCCTCAACTCCCTCCACCTTCCCCGATACTTCACATCCTTCCCCCGCACACAACTCTCACCCTCCCTCCAGACCGCAACTCGAAATCCCTTTCGGCCGAACTGCGAACAGACTATAGAGAACCTCATTTCGAGTTTATTGCTCACGCGCCTCCCATCAGCGCCCCTCCCTTCCCTCTTTTTTCCTCCACACTCACTCCCTTCCTTCCCCTGTTCTCTTCTCCCGTTCCCCGAGGGATGGACCACCTCTTGACCGAACCCCTCTTTTTTTGCCAACACCATTCCCAATGGACAACCACGCTTCCCAATCCTTCGTGCCTATCCTCTCCCCCATGTTCCCTCTTTCTCTCTATCTCTCTCTCTCTCCTCCATCCGGGAGATCTGTCTTCATTGAGCATGAGGGAAGCTCCTCTTTCCCTTCCCCCCTCACACCTCCCTCTCTATCCTCCCCCCCCCCCCTACATCCCTACCCCACCCTCTGACTGGACAACTTTCATCATCGCCACTGCTCTGACAGTTGACGCGTGGAAGAACTCCGAAGGGTCAAACTAATTACGAGCAATGAGCTCTGCTCCCTCGAGAGAGAAAGAGAGAGAGACGTGGACGGTTTACCCCTTCTCTCTCTCTTTCTCTCTTCCTCGCGCGTGTGCGTACACGTGAGAGAAATACGAACAAAATGCTGCGTATGTTTTACGTGAAAAGGGGAGGATGCTGTTTTTTTGTATGGGGTGTGCTCCGTTTTCTGCAGCCCGAGGAGTCTAATTTGAGTGTGCGCGGGTGTTAATGGCAAGATTACGAGTATGGATGGAATTTTTTTATGTGGTTTTTAAAGTGAGTCAAGGGATCTGGGGATCGGAGGTGGAATGGATACTTGGTTTTTCTTGCGATGACTAGACAAAAGAGGAGTTTAACCGAAGCAGGTTTTGGAGAGCATCTGTTTTACGTGCTGGTTGAAATTTAAAAAAATGTAAGCGACTGAATGTCCAGTATATCGGATTGGTTTGAGACGCGTTAGGAAAAGGAAGGCTCTGCGCAGATGGAAAGCCCCCGACTTCCGTTTGCCATGGCAGTCACAGGATATCTAGTCTCCCGAAAAGGTGTTTACTTTAGGAGAATCGATAGCACTTTATTGTTTAAAATGCCAATGAATTATTCTTATCTATTATTTTTTACGATACTTTTGGATGCTGCGAATCGCAATAAAAATAAAAATCTGCATTACAGTGGTACGTCCAATTTCCTGATTAAGTTGGAACTGTACTATTTCGAATAAACAAATGACAATGACTTAGATTAAGCATGTCAAACTTGCAGCCCGAATGCTAAATTTTTGTCTTAACTAAATCGTTTGAGATTTGAAAAAGCTTTATTTTAATGAAATGGAGACAAAATTTTTTCATAGCTACGGATTTGCAATAGAACGCGTTTTATAAATTATTACTTTTGATGAGGAATTCTATCGTTCTATCTTTGGTTTTCATTAAACAACTGCGGAATTTCTGTAACTTCCATCGCTTTAATCTGGCCCTGACGCTTCTTCGAGTTTGACATTATGCCTGATGTAGATTGATAAATGTGCATAGGTAATTTATTGTGATTTTGATGACGTACATAGTCGTATTTCTTATGATAGATAGTAGATAAGAACGAACAAGTTGGAAACATTTTATCATATTTACAATTGACTTTACGCTGCACTGAACTCAATTGGTATTTTTTGGCGATAAATCTCAAAATCTTTTAAGTGAGAGGAGCTGAACTGGATACGATTGTGTTTTTCGCTAAAAACATGGCATACCGATCACCATTTCTGATAATGTCTGTTTGATAAAGTCCCTCCTTTGTATCTTGTCGACGTTATCATTTTTTTTCTGTGTGGTGGTCTCCGGGAATGAATGACGGAATTTCATCGTCATTGAAAATTTCGTAGCCGCATCATTTTATGACCACGCAATGCGCCATTCTTGTCACACTTTGAACCGTACTGGGCATTTCCTCAAACTCGTTTACTTCCACCTCATCAGGAAGTCCTCTTTTATTTACAGTTTCCCACGCCTTTCTCTGCTTATCTCCTTTCAAGAAATTTCACGCGTCATGTGAAATGTAACAACTGTCTTGATGATTTAAATACCAATGAAAAACTGTTGAGTCTTCTTCGTTTTCGTTCGCAGGGAGCAAACATAGAAAGACTTACTTCATATATGTCCACCTAAATTTTTCATCAAATCCTTGATCCATTGGTTGTACTGATGCTTATTATTATTATTGACGCGGATTAATTCCGGATTTTCATGCTTACAGCGGAGCGGGCTCAAATTGTAAGCATAGCTATTGTATATTTATGGTGTGTTGTCATTTAAAAATCGCCGGACAATAGATCATGTGTTAATTATGATAGATTTTTGTAAATTTATATATGTATTTTTGTGTAGGTCTAGAGTTTCAAGACTTTCGAATAGTTTTTTTGGGATGACACCTGTGGACGATATTATAATAGATACTATAATAATTTTATTTTGTTGCCACATGTTTTTAATTTCTTCGGCTAATGATAAATATTTTTGGATTTTTTCATTGAATTTTTTCTCTATATTGGATGTGTTCGGTAGTGAAACATCTATTAGGTATGTTATTTTTTCTTCTTTTTTTATGAGTGTGATGTCCGGTTTATTGTGTGGAATCATTCGATCAGTAATTATGTCTCTGTTCCAATAGATTTTTGTTACTATTTTCGAGGATAGTTTCTGGTTTATATTTATGCCATGGTACTATATTGCTTTCTATTAATTTGTATTTCCTGCATAAGGCTTGGTGTATTTGTCGACATACATTGTCATGTCTTTGTGTTCTATTGTTTCGTTTTTGATTTTGCATCCCCTGCATTTATTTATTATTGTTATTATCCTTTACTTAATATATGTGAAAAGTATTTTTGAAATAATAGAAAATTGTCACATATTTCTTTATGCTGATGACGTTGCGTTGATATCTACTCATAGAAATGTAAATAGTGGATTAAAGAATTTACAAAATTACTTAATCAATATTCAGAAGTGGTCCCATGATCATGAACTTATTATAAATAAAGCCAAAAGCCATTACATGCATATAAGGCATTACAAGAGAGAACCAAAATAGTTAAATAGAAAACTACACTCTCATGATTGCCTACATAATACAAACAATGGAGTTAACCAATGCAACTGTACAATTCTAGAACAGATCAAGAATACTACATATCTTGGAGTAATTATAGATGAAATTTATAATTTTGATTATCAAATATTAAAAATAAATACAAAATTAAGTGTGCTGGCTAGTAAATTCTACGCAATAAAAGATTTAGTTACCCTAAATGTTAAATCGTAATATATAAATCATTGGTAGTATCTATCATAAGATATGGGATAACTGTATGGGGAAGTACTTCCTATTCCCTCATTCTATCACTCGAAAAGTTACAGATACAAATACTAAAACAGATAATAGCGGCAAGAAACATTGACCTAAAATCATTCTGTCGTCAATTTAATATATTACCAATTACTTTGCTTTACAAATATATCATCATCCTTGATAACTTCTTCTCTAATAAACACAAAAACATAAGAAGTTATGATTGCAATATTGCACTAAGAGAAAGGAGAACATACCATGTTCCCAGGTATGTTAATCGTTATGGTATGAGGAAACATGAATTTATAGTTCCACATTATCTCAATTCATTACCAAGTGAAATCAGTGAGGAAAACAGTATTGGGTTCTAAAAAAGAAACTGAAGCCATGGCTTATTGAGAATTATAAATGGGGTGAAGAGAGGAGATAAACCTAATTTACAATTACCCTAAATTCCCAAGTATAACGCGCGCGTTATACAAGGTTTTTTTGTCAAATTTTCGGAATTATTTAGTGCGCGTTATACATAAGACGTACTAGTGCGCGTTATGCATAAGAAGTACCGCTTTATAAAATAAAATGGCTTAAAGCGTTCAAATACTAACTTCGTGAAATCACTAAACTGCTGAAATCTATCGAAACTTCTTTCTTTTTGTTCCGTTGATAAAAACAAATTTTCTGGCATAAATTACCATGCATTTCAATCATTACAGACACAAAATCGAATTTCAGTTACCTAATTATTATTCAACCTAAGACAAATTAAGGCAGATTCGAAGTTATTAGTTGAAAAAAATGTACGCAATGCCTTTTAAAATAAGACAACGAATTCCAAAACAAAACACATTCACATATAAAAATAAAAAATCACAAATTCTTCATAAACTTTTATTCCCACTCGATTATTAATTAACATAACTATCAAAATCTTCTGATTCACTGTCACAATTTATATCGTAATCATTCAAGTTCTAACCAATGAGTCCGGTAAATTTTCAAGCGAAAAATTATCGCTTTCATCAGATGATGAATCACAATACTCTCATCCCTCCCATAAACATCGGGGGAATAAATTCCCGATACCCTGAAACCATTAATTATACATTCACGGGTTACATCGGCCCAACATTCCACAATCCATTTACAAATTTCAGCATAAGAAGCTCGCTGCATCCTTCCAGACTTTGTATAGGAGTGGAAACCATCTACCATCCATTTTTCCCAGTGCCTCCGTATTTTCGATTTGAATGATCTATTTACGAAGATGTCCAGTGGTTGCAGCTCTTTTGTTAGACCTGCAGGAATAACTGCAATCTTGGAATGTTTTTTCAATAATATTTTCGAATCATTTGCTATGTGTGGCCTAGCTGAATCCAATAGAAGCAGCGATTTTGGTTTAAAAAATGAGGCCTTCCTTTTTCCCCATACCTCAGTTAACTACATTCGCAACATATCGCAATTCATCCAGCCTTTTGGGTTTACGCACACAACAATACCTTTAGGAAATACTTCTTTAGGAATGGTTTTTCCGCTTGAAAATTACTATTGGGGGAAGCTTTTCTCCATCAGCCATCACTGTTAGCACAACAGTAAAGCAGCATTTTTCAGCTCCAGCAGTGCATATTTTTATGTCTTGGGTGCCTTTAACGTCAACTGTAAATTTTGATGGCATGTCGAAACTCATAGGTACCTCATCCATGTTCCCTATCTGACTTGGTTGAACGCCCTTCTTTTCCTGCCCAACAAACAAATTAAACGCTTCCACTTTCACCTGCCAATCTTCTGGTAACTTTTGTCCGGTAGATGTAATTGCTCGTACTGTTAAACTATTTCGCTTCATAAAACGATAACACCAGCAATTACTGCCTTTAAAATTATTAATATTTTTCTCACGATCCATTTGTATTGCCTTGCATTTAAGTGACACAGTTGAAACTCCTCTTCCTTCACTCCTTTGCTCACAGACCCAGTCCTTGAATTCTTGCCAAAACTCCTTTCGTTTCCTTCGTGCCCTTTTTGCCACAGGTAAAACACTCAACAAATTCTTTTGGGACCGCCACTCGCGAATGCCGACCGATTACCGTGAATCACGGCATATTCCACAATTTCTAACTTTTTCTGCGCCGTGTAAGATTTCCTTCATTTTGGCATTTTTAAATACATCTACATCTACATATTACCCTGCAAGTCACCTTGACGGTGGTTGTCAGGGGGTGCCGCGCACCAAGTTCCTAACTAATTATTATTCACTTATCTATTGTGGTCACGTATTGTCCTAGGTAAAAAGGACTCCTTATATCTCTCCGTCCTACTATCTATTTCTCGAATCTTGTCCTCATTATCCCTCCGTCCGATATACGTTGGTTGTCGAATAATATCCTTCATTTCATTTACGAATATCTCCGACCTATATTTATCTAGAAGTTTAAGTCTCGCCTCTAATCTACGATCTTTCAACGATGGCCAACTCAACTCTTCAATGAGTAACGTAACGCTCTGTTTTTTATCGTAAATCTTCTTCACGAATCTAGCTGCTCGCCGCTGTATTTTTTCTAAATCCTTTATGAGTCCCCTCTGATATGGATCCCAAACCGCTGCTGCGTAGTAGGAATAAAAAGCGGCTTTTGGGACAACCTTGACCATGAATTGGCGAATACGTATGTGAACTGACCTATACGTGGACTGTGTTGTGTTCTGCGTAAGTCATTGACCTTGTCGTAGGTCTGGTTGGGTCATTGGCCTGGTAGTGTGTATGATGTAGGTGGGATTTTGTTAAAAAGCGGGGATTGGGACAACCTAGTCTGTGAATTGGCGAATATTGAATTGGCGAATACGTGTGTGAACTGACCGTGTTGAGTTCTGCGTAAGTCCTTGTCGTAGGTCATTGGTCTGGTTGTGTGTATGATTAAGGTGTGATTCTGTGTGTGTTTAGCGATGATGTAGTGGAATGATGTGATATTGTGTAAGGTAATGGTATTGGTTTTGCGTTAGTGTGGTCATTGGCCTGGTTGTGTGTATGATTCAGGTGTGATTCTGCGTGTGTTTAGCGATGATGTTGTGGAATGATGTGATATTGTGTAAGGTAATGGTACTGGTTTTGCGTTATTGTTGATATTCGCATGGAAGTTGAATGACCCTTTCGCTTCTGCGTCATTCGTTGACCCTAATTTTCGCAATGTTTACATGTTTGAGGTGTGTATGTGTAAAGATGTGGAAGTTGAATGACCCTTTCGCTTCTGCGTCATTCGTTGACCCTAATTTTCGCAATGTTTACATGTTTGAGGTGTGTATGTGCATGTTTGAGGTGTGTATGTGTAAAGATGTGATTTTGCAGAGTCATTGACCAAGTGGTAGGTTTGTTTCGGTCATTGGCCTTGTTGTGGGTATGATAGAGGTGTGTGATGAAGTGTAAAGATGTGATTTTGCAGAGTCATTGACCTAGTGATAGGCCTGTTTCGGTCATTGCGTGTTTTTATATTCGAATGGGGGTGATATTGTGTAAGGTAATGGTACTGGTTTTGCGTTATTGTTGATATTCGCAATGTTTACCTGTTTGGTATGAGTTACTGCGATATGGTGTAGCCAAGTGAAAGTTGAATGACCCTTTCGCTTCTGCGCCAGTCGTTGACCCGTGGAGGGGATAGGGCCTTCCAATATTTACATCTGCGTGTGTTTTGGTTTCTCCTCAGCGCGTGTCTTCGGTCGGTCGTTTACCCTTCTAAGCAGGTTTTCGACGAGCTAAGTAGGTCACCAACTTTTAGGTAAAGAAAAACCGGTTCTGAGTGGGGTGGGGACGGTTGAAATGATTCAAAATGAAACAACATCGAGTAGGCAGATCATGTTTATTGTCGTTCCCTCTCATACCATTCTTCCATTTTTTGTATTTCGTGACATGTAGTCGTCATATCTTCCATATCATGCGGATGATACAATTCAATGTAATCAATAGGTATAAATTTCAGATCTGGTCTCTTGACCCACTTCCAATTATGTTCATGATAGGTCCGAATAACTGACCCAACTTTATGTATAATTGCAAGTTGTTTTAAGTCCTTAACTGAAATGTAATTGTTTTCCAATCAATAATTTCTTAGATTTATAATATACTAATAATATCAAATATTAATTATATCCATTACCTTTGGAGAGCGTTTTGATGCGTAGAAGATTTATGTGCACCTCTGTCCTCTATCGAATCTCAGATCTAAATGATTCAACGTATGAGAAACTCTCTCGAGGAATCAGCAGGTCTTAACTTGTCGAAGGTTGATTGGGAGGTGAAATAAAATGGATAAGGATAGGTTATTGACCTCTACGGTCGGGATGGGTTTTATCAAGTAAATAAAACATGATAAAATTTTAAAAATCGATTTATTTTTTTATTCAATCAATATCATCTTGACAAAAAATGCATTCTTAATCAGTTTCATCACAACATGAAAAACCAAACATGATACAATTGCGTTTTTCTCTTCTGTGATCATCTAGTGGTACATCACCTTCACGCCACTGTGTCATCCGCAATCCGCAGTAAACACATTGAACTGTATCGTATGTTCCGCAGCAGTACACCATTCCGGCTTCGGCGAGATTCTCAGGAGACACCGATGTATTCTTCCATTCCTTGAATGTCTTTATGCGTGCACTTCTTTCCAATAAATTAATGTCACTTAAATTGAGACGACACCATTCAGCGAGAGAAAATGCCCGACTGTGGGAGCAAATATCTGGCATATCTATTCGAAAATGGTAAATACACTCAGTACCAATTCTCTTATTCAGCTTCTCTAGTGCAGGGCAGTCGAAGTCATCTAAGTTATAGACATTTTTAATTTGCGAATGGATGGCCTTTCTTAGAAATTTACACTTTTCCACTCCTTTAGTAAAGATGTAATCGAATGGCCTTGTATATTCCTTCAATATGTATTCTGCCATATCATATTCCACATCGCCAATATGCTCATCTATAGCATGATACTCTTGCGTGGTCCATACATTGACGCTATTTGAATGATTTTCCAACTTAGGCGTTTTAAAAATCCAATGTTGACTTGCAAAGGTGTTTAATGAGATTATGGATAATTCTCGCAACAAAAAACGTCCCGATGCATCTTTGTCAAGATTGAAGTCAACAATAGCTGAATTCATGTTTGCTACTGATGGTGGAAAGTATCATCGCACTATATTTATCATCCTGCAAATTTCACTGAGCCAGTCAGCGGATCATACCAAAATGACTCATCACTGATCACTAAGCAATGAGCGCTAGTTCTAGATAGGAAATTTGTTTCTGATTCGAAGTCTACTCTAACGTCTACAGCACCTGAAGTGATTGATTCATCTTGCTTCGAACAATCAATGACTGCGATAGGTGCGATATTAACGAATTGATCACGTGACAACAAAGGTTTTGGTTCATTTCCATAATATGATTTCTGAAATTTTGCGTACATATTGTAAAGCTCAGCTATCTGCCCCTTGCTAAAATTTAAATCTAATACATCGTAGGGGAAACTTTTATTATTGAGAAAAACTTGAATGCCTCTTAAATTACAGTGGTCGAAAACACTGCTATCCCGCTGTACAATATTATTCCGTGATGTTTGAAATGCGAATATAACATAACGAGGTTTACCAAACTGAGAGGTTGTCTTTACGACCCAAGTCTGTTTTTCACTTCTCGGTAATTCTGGGTAGGATGAAAGTTTCCAGCGTCGATACGTTATCTGAATAGGTTTATTTTGATCAATACGTTTGAGTAAAAGTAATTTCTGCTTATCGGATACTGTAACATATGGAATTCTCCAACAAATTTTATCAATTGTAATTTTAGCTTTCACATTATTGGTAGATACGTAGCAGTTATCATCAGTGCGTGCTCTGATTAAAATGAGTTCATGATTTCCGTTGATAAAAATCTTATCATTATCTTCCATTAACCCAAACATTGTATTCAGCGGGATACAAACGTTAAAATTCCCATCTTCCAATACCTCGCTCGACTTTCCGGGGATTACCCATCCTGCATTTAGTAATCCTTTCGATGTACTATCTGTTAGTGAAACATAACCCTTGAGAGTGCAGGTAACTCCTGGATTTCTCACGCTGTCTATTTCAGCACCATTTAAACAATAACGAGCCTCAGAAAAAAGATGATAGAAAGCATTATTTACAAGCGTGGTGGTTGATGCTATACCGGATCCATCTTCATTAGTAATATGACCTTCTATATAGATGTGACTTTGACTTGGAAGAATAAAATCAGATTGATTTTGAACTACCATACGAATTTCATCATTGTAATCGAACTTTGATTGTGTGTAAGGATGATGAGTATGGTACTCGATGGAAGTTATTGATTCATCATAACGCGCACTGGAGTCTATATTTAATATATCCATTTCGGATGCAGACGGAACCCGAGAGATTCTAGAAACTGTATGTTATTAGATGATAACGGTTTAGCAGTACGTGGTGTACTAATCCATCTCATCGCCGCACCGCGATTATAAGGATTTCGAGTAAAATCAAGACCCATTTTCCTTTAAATGTAATCTAATTGTAATAGTTTCGTTGCGGAAGTCTACTGGATTTCCGTTTTGATCTAACAATCTGAGAGTGATGTTGTTTATCGTTCTGGTATTCACAGGCAAATAAATTATCTCACTAGGTCTTTCTATTATTTTATACCCCGGTGGAACTTCAGGAAAAAACTGATGTAATATATGCACATTCTCACCGTTTTTATACGAACCTTCTACAATGTTACATTCGATAAGAATGTCATTTACGTGAAAAACGTCTACAATATTGTCTGATATGTGTCTTACTTTTGCTTCCAATTTTCTCTTCGCAAATCCGAGAAGTGATGCTATCGAACCATGTTTAGTAAAATCCACCTCAAAGTTACAAGTCAATGCTGAACGTAAAGTATTATTATTTGCTTCGATCTTTATTGCATCTTTTCCTAAAACACTTTGTAAATATTCGTTTAAATCATCAATTTCATATGTTCCTGTTGGTATTACCACAGAATTTCCGCTTCCATAGTGGAAGATATTGTTCCCATCGAACACGTTAGGTATTGTATAATAAGTTTCTAAACTCACACATCCTATGCTATAATTTTTATCAGCATCCAAGGTGATCTCGGGAAAATAATCAGCATTAAGAGTGGATGTTTTACCCGTAAACGTTAACGTCCAAGACATGACTAATTACAATTCCAGATGTTTGCATCTTTATTCAAAAATTTTAAACATAAATGACCGCAATTTACAGCTTTTGTTTTCTGATATCTATCTCTGTTATAATGAATCGTGCTATTTTTAAAATAATTTAGGAGTTCTGTAGGTGGTGGAAGATTTCCAAAACTGTCAAAGTAATCAACATGTTTGCCCGTTTTTCTGTAACACACCCAATGTGTTCCCGCCCCATCAGAGTCATCCAAATTTACAATACCACTCTCATTAGACCACGGCGATCGTAAAGGCAATCCGTCTCTCATAAATACGCCTCGAAAATTTGGAATATTTAACTTCTTAACATAGTGAAGTAGATCAAAATTGGAGAGCGCTCTCTTAGGTAACCTACTTAAAAGTTTTTTTTTTTATTCGGTGGTGAAATGTATAAGCCTAATCCCTTCTTATATGGTTTCATATAGAGCCCTTTCCCACGCAACGCTATTGCTTCCATTCTAGCATTATGTCTTTTCGATTCTTCCAATCTCTTTTTTGCGGCATTTGCCTCAGAAGCAGCTTTTATTATACCTGATGCACCACCTGCCAAACCACCTAATGCTGACAACCCTGCAAATAAAGGTATTAGTGGGATAATTCCTCCAGTCTTTGGAATTGGTATAACTCTAGGCGTAGTATATTTACTCCTTTTCTTTTTCACATCCCTTCGAATAACATTAAGTGTTAATTTAGCAGCCTGATTGAGGTTTTTATTTTTCAAGTTTTTCATTGCTACTCGAGCTCTCCGCATGATATTTCTAAAACAGTTAGACTTTCTAGTTCCACTACCCACCTTCACTTTTGCTTTCATTATATTCGTAACTATACCTGCAGATATCTTTTCACCTAAACTCGCGTCTTTTGATTTTACACGTTGCCAAGCCTTTTCGGCTAGATCGAGGTCGGCTTTATGTCTATCAGATAAATCTTTAGATTTAGAGTATGCTATGTCGGGTTGTTTACAATAAGCATCTAGTGGATTTATACCTTGATCTCCTCTTGCAAGACGTTGTTTTAATTTCGTCCCTGGACCACAGAATTGGTACCCTGGTAAATGAAGCTCAAATGGTAACTTATTAATGACACTATTCACCAGTCCTTTTCCAGATGCGTACCGACTCATACTAATGTGGTAGAAAGTTTGTTTTGCTATTTATTTAAACTCACGGTGGAAAGAATATCATTATAATGGAGGTAGAGGAACAGTGCGAAAAGCTCCCGATAGGTACATTCTCGTTTGATGAATGTAAACCGCGCGAGAGGCATGGTCCCTTGCTTCCTGAAAGTATCCGCTGCATTGTTTGCGGTCCATCTAATTCTGGTAAAACAAATGTAATAATTAATCTTCTCACAGAGACAAATGGGCTAAAGTATGAAAACGTGTATTTATACAGTAAGTCGTTGAATCAACCAAAATATTTATTTCTGCAAAATATTCTTTCCTTAGTTCCTGAAATTGGACACTTCTTTTTCAAAGACAACAAAGGAGTTGTAAATATAGATGATGTAAGACCGCACTCTGTATTTATATTTGATGACATTTCTTGTGAAAAGCAAGATAATATGAGAATATATTTTAGCAGTGGTCGGCACAAGATGATTGATTGTTTTTATCTTGCTCAGACTTATTCAAAAGTTCCGAAGCAATTGATACGGGATAATGTAAATTTGATTATACTTTTTAAGCAGGATGAATTAAATCTCAAGCATATTTATGATGATCATGTAAATACGGATATGACCTTTGCGCAATTTAAGAACATATGCATGGAGTGTTGGAGGGATAAATATGGCTTTATGGTAATAGATAAAGAATGTGATATTAATAAGGGACGCTATAGAAAAATGTTTGATTCTTTTATAAAACCACATAACATTTCATAGGTTCATTCAGTGTTTACAGGGTAATTAAACCGATATGTTTCAAGATAAAAGAAAGAGAAAAGCTGAAGAGGATCTGACTCGTGAAATCATTAAAAGAAGTGATAATATCCGAGAGAAATACAATAATTTAAAAAGAGCGCAGAGATCAGAACAAGATTTTTTATCACAGTCATTTAAACCAATTGTTGATCCTTTAAATGACCTCGTGCGACAAACCAAATCTCAAAATATCTCCAAACCTACTGTAAATAAACAGTCCGATGAAAAATCTCCAGACAAAACTCTTTTTAGTAATTACATTAAATTGGTTATGAGCAATGATAAGAGATTAGATCGTACTTTTGGAGTCAGATATAGCGGAACTGATTGGTTTATTGGAGATTCACCTGTTGAAATGGATGATGAAAACCTCATCGTGAGAGATAAGACTTATGTTGAGACACCGGGACTGCTTGAGCTTTTATTTATGACGAAACCAAAAATGGATGAAGTTAAGCCTAAGGATATGGAAAATTATCGTCAAATATTAATAGATACCAATGCTCATAAACGAGGATATAATAGTCGGGAGAAGATAAACAGTAATCGAGGATCTAAGTACGTAAAAATTATATCTAAATTGTTTCCCAATTCTACAGCAGGCCGAGGGATGGATGTTTCACAACCTATCATTGAGTATTGGGATGACCCGAATGAACTTGTGGACAGACTTAAATTAATTCTTTCATCTAAGGCTTCGGGGCATTCAGGTCACGACAATGAAATTGTCGCCATCATAGAAGAGCTTAGAGATAGCGATATCATTATATAAGATATGATAGCGATTTTACTTTCGCAGTAAAATAATGCCTGTGGATAAGTTTGGACGTTCTTTGAGGAGAAGAAGGAGGATGGATTCGTATGATATGCTAGGAAATCGTTTAACAAATTTAGCTTCTCCTATAGACACCAATGATGCTGTCACAAAAGGATATTTGAGAGATAACACACTTTCATTGACTGAACATCAAATAAATGCTGACAATCGTCGCATATCTAATATAGGCAAATCTCTTCAACCTAGAGATGCTGTCTCAAAAGAGTACGTGGACTTTCGAATACCAGGAGCGACGAGACATTATATTTCAGCAGGTGGACGAAGAATCGTAAGTGCGAAAGAACCAATAGATGAGGGTGATGTAGTAAATAAACGTTTTTTGCTTCAAAATGCTATAACAATAGCAAAAGACACTACGAGTGCAAAGAAAACCCGAATAACGGATTTGAATGATCCTCAGGATGAATATGATGCAGTTAATTATAAGACCTTGCTTACAAAATTACAGAATGCTGTTATCATGGATAGCGGTGTGATAGATGTGAAAAGTCATCGGATAACAAACGTATCAAACCCTCAAGATGAAAGTGACGCTGTTAATTTTAAGACTTTGCTTGAAAGCTCAACAGTTCATCTAAATCATGTTGCAAATAACACTATCACGCTAAATAAGAATAAATTTGATGCACGCGGACATGCTCTGACTAATGTGAGAGATCCTGTGGAAGAAACAGACGTTGTCAATTTGGGTTATTTGAGGAGATTGCTTTTAAAACGTCAGTATTAATAGAGGAACATTTCAACGGTCACGGAATAATTATGCAGTCAACCTAGACGTGAAGATGGATATCAGACGTGGAATTGTCAATGAACTTCACAAACCAGCGAGGAAGAATTATGAACGAAGAAAAGTTCTGATAAAAGGTTTGGACGACTTATGGCAAGCTGATTTGGTAGAAATGCTTCCTTATTCAAGTGAAAATCGTGGATACAAATACCTATTAACCATGATAGATGCCTTATCAAAATACGCTTGGGCTGTTCCTGTGAAACGAAAAACCTCAGAAGATGTCTCGCGGGCTGTGAAGATGATTCTCAAACAAAGGAAACCGAGAAATATTCAAACTGATCAAGGGAAAGAGTTTTACAACAATAAATTCATTGGTTTGATGAAAAAACATGGAATTAACCATTACAGCACATTTAGCACAATGAAAGCTTCAATAGTAGAACGATGGAACCGTACTCTTAAAACTGAAATGTGGAAACGATTTAGTTTACAAGGTAACCACAAATGGTTAACAATATTACCTATTTTAGTTCAAGAGTATAATAATAGGGTACATAGAACGATCAAGATGAAACCTGCTGATGTCACTAAGGAGAATGAAAAGGATATATTATCAAGAATTTATCAAAGGAAAATAAGAAAAGGCGCTAAAAAGGTCAAATTTAGTGAAGGGGACAATGTACGCATATCAAAAAGCAAGGCAATATTTGAAAAAGGTTTTACGCCTTCTTGGTCTACAGAGATATTTGTCATAGAGGAAGTAAAAAATACGGTTCCACCAACTTATATTCTCAGAGACCAAAATAATCAACCTATTAAAGGCGGCTTTTATCAAGAGGAATTGCAGAAAACAAAGTTCCAGGATGTTTACTTAGTGGAAAAGATTTTGAAGAGACGTGGTGATAAGGCGTACGTTAAATGGTTGGGATTCGACAATTGTTATAACACATGGGAAGATGTAAATCAAATGTTGAAATAAATAAAAGATTTATGTTTCATATTCAATTGTTTTTATTCCAATTTAGGAAATAATTTTCCATCACCAATAGAATAAAGCGCAATTCAATTGCGCACACATTTCACATAAAAAGTACAGAAATATCAATACTAAAAACTAAATAGAAAAAAATTATTTCAATTGCGCACACACAACACATAAAAAGTACAGAAATATCAATACTAAAAACTAAATAGAAAAAAAATATTTCAATTGCACGCACATTTCACTTAAAAAGTACAGAAATATCAATACTAAAAACTAAATAGAAAAAAAAATTATTTTCATTCGTCATTCGGAGTTAAGTAATGACCATGAGCTAATGTATTGATTCCATCACATAAAATGTACCTCTTGTCATCAAAAGGTGATAACGATAGTTTGTTCACTTCTACAGAATATAACTCATGTTTTTTAGATCTTATCTGTCTAAATGATGTCATTTTTTCTTTACTTTCATTCAAACAGTCCAAATAATCTTTGAATTTTATTTTACTGTTAACGGCGCATTTTTTAACGCCTTTGGCAGGCTTTTTTTCCTCACCGTCGATGATAATGGAATACATCTATGCTCTCAATCCTACAAATTCAGAGATTGATTTTGCACAGGCTTCATCTTTAAATTTACCCAACACTTTCTTATTTGCCAAAGAATAACATTTGTGATCAGTTGGATAGTCTGAAGTATCAAAGAAAGAAATATTTTTTATCAAGTCTTCATAAAAATCATCCGTTTTTACCTCGTAAATAAATGAATCTGTATCCATATACAACAATTTTAGATTTTCTTTATCATACATGGACTTCATTACGTTGTAATGAAAATCATACATTAAAATTTTAGATAAATCTAAAATTGCCATTCCTACATAAATGGGTTTATCAAAAACAATTTTTTCTTTCGCCATATGTACTGCGACCAGATTTTCCGAATATATGGTTCGATCTAGAAAATTACTTTTTGCTATTACTTTTTGCAATCTTTTCATGTCACAGATCAATTCAATATTTATTCTTTTACGTACGTTCTCCATAGATTTCCCAAAAACTGAATTGTTCATTAATTTAAAGAATTCCTTTTCGAAATCGTTAGTAGCCAATTTCCGCTTCTCAGTATTATTTAATATATATGACTCAAGCCAATTAGATTGTTGAAATTCTATTATTCTATTAATATTTTTTAATTTTAACCCTAGCTGTAATGCTTGTTTCAACAGAGAAATGTGAATTACATAGCGTTTCTTATTGAATAATGTTGTTAGAAGTTTTTTCTGATCTGAACCTGGCGGGTTATCATTTTCAGGTAGAAGGGGAAATTCGTTATGCTGATCGTGAAGGTAACTTGGGTATTCCAAATCTACATCTAACAAATACCCTACGGTGCCTTCATCATCAATCTCTTCAATGTCTCCTATATCTTTTGGATCAACCCATCTAAATCCCGAATAAGGCATTTTTTTACACATACTATACCCATACAAGTTATTTGCGTCTATATATGCTATATATGAACTTTCTTCTCTAGGATTATATTCATTCATGTACTTATTGTTTGCTTTCGAATATCGTTTAACACATTGAGCCAAACCTCCCCTGATTCCACGTTCTATCATAATAATCATATCGTAATCAGTCAGTAGATCTAATTTTGCTTTACTATGTTTGAGGGCGGCTTCCCAAGCAAGTCCGGGGGATGTGAAATAGTAACTAGGATCCAAACCATATGATTGCAAACATTCACTGCGGAAATTCTCAAATACATCGACGAGTCCCACAACGTCACCCGTCAGATATATATCGCTGTACTCCCCTAAGTTTTTAACATTGAAAGTCTCCCACACTTTTTTAGCATGCTCATAGTCAGAAATAGAAAGCTCAGTTTCATGTAATTTATTTACAAAAGAATCCATCGGAGGAAGAAATGGCAATTCTAATTTTTCAAAACAATCGATGAAATCATATGGAAAAACACCTTTCTTTGTAATTAATTTAAATTGTTCACCATGAAAGTGTTTTGATGTCTCTACGAATTTTGACGCTGGGAGAATTGACATTAAATACTCTAAGCTATAGGGCATAAATCTATATGTATCCACAAATCTTAACTGTATGTTCCCAATATACTTTATAAAGCTAATATATCGCTCCTCTGTATTGGGAATCACTCCTATCCTCCCTGGAATATTTCCCAGTTCTTTTATAATAAAATGTGAATCATAACCACTCAAATTGTGTATGTACACAGGAATGAAATTCGGATTCTTAAAATTTAAATTACATATTCGATGAGCAGCTCCTCTAAACTCCCCACTCAAATGACAATGATCTTTAACTTTATAATTTTTGCTATTTTCTTCAATTTTTCCTCCGCAAATATGACAATCAGCACAGTTTTTGTAATTTTCTTCTTGTATTGACGTTAATTCTATCATTCCAATTTTCCTTGCATAAATATCTGAAATTTTGTTTGCTAGATAAGCTAAGTACTCTACTAATTTATATGCTGCATCTACTCCTCGATATATGTATGGTTTCTGTGGAATAATATCTGCCGCAAAAGATGATTTAACATAAACGCAAAAGCTCATTGCTTCATGTTTCTGTTTCGTGTGGGAACTTGTCGGATCTCCAGGACAACCTTGAATGGGTAGTAATATTGATTCGATATCAGCATAAATTACAAAGGGAACTCGAAGTTTGTTTTGATAATTTTTAAATTCTATATGCGGTACTTTACCATCTTTAATTTCAGGCAGAACAATTCTTGTTGGATGATTAAATTTACATAATTCTAAATGATTTCTTAATCGAATTTCACGGTCATTACCTGTGTAGTAATTAAAACATCGTTTACAAATCGATATTGAACGTTTACTTTTAATAAGTTGACGGGAAATTAGTCTATTGAAGTTCTTTATCCAAACATAGTGAATTTCATTGCCCTCAGTCAATAGCAACAGATCGCGATGATCCACTAATTCTTCATCAACAACTTTCAACGGATACACATTAGAGTCATTATCAATACCGAATACGTTGATGCTAATGTTATTTCGACGTTCAAATAATTTTATCTGATTCAAAGGTGTGGGAAAATTTATACAGTCAAAATCGTAAGAATGAGTTATATTTCTGTAGGAACTTACTCTCTCAGGATGGTGAATGGTAACTAATTTTCCAAGAATAGAATATCGAAAACAATTATTGTCTAAATTTTGCACATTTACACATGCTCTAGTTGATGCTTTGCAATTTGGTAGATTAATATATTTTCTTCCTCTTAAAGGTTTAAACACGTTAATTCTAAGTAATATGTGAACAATTTCATTTAACATCCACCCACTTTTTTTTGTTCCACTCTCTTCCATCTCACATGTGATTTTTTTTAGGGCTGAATCTACCATCTCACCTACATTTGAATCCATATAAACAGCTACATTTTTAGTTTTGAAAGCTCGCTTCTGTTCTTCACCAGCAATATTGACGAAGTTACATTCTAAAAATATGTTAAATTTTAATGTTTTATCTACTATTAAATTTTTTCTAATTTTATCAACCAAATATATTCTTTTATTTTCTAGAAATGTTTCTACACTCTTACAATCCTTAATATTACTAAATTTATAGGTTCTCAAAGAACCATTAAATGCTACTTCTACTTCGTCTTCTTCAACTCTTCTTTTTTTATCGCCGATCACCGACGTGTCTCTTTCACTTTCTAAATCATTACCCACGATCGGACTGTTTGTATAACTGTCTAAATATTCACTCAATTTTCTTTTTTTCCAGTGTTTTTCCATCGTTACACTATTGTCACATCATGAACATTCCCAAGTTTTCCCTTATATATTAAATTATGTTTTTCTTCCCCAATATTATATTCTTCTAGCTCTTTTGAGGAGAACTGACTAGGGTCGAATCTCTTCGGCAGGAAAACTTTCCAAGACTCACCGTTCCTTTCAATGTATGCTCTTAGTGTCGGACCGTATTTGGCGTCAACCACATCAAATCTCAAAATCCGGTATTCGACGTGCTTTTCGAGCTCACCAATTGGTTTGTAGGCTACTATTTGCGATTGATCGTTCAATTTTTTCATGAATGCCATCTGAAAAGACAAAAGAAAAAGAACAAAGAATAGTTTTTGTCCACAATAACCTCACTGGAGTTAAAATTACCATTAATTCATACATCATTAAATAATTTATCAGTAGGTACTTACTTTTTATATTGAAACGCTTCTGAACTGTTGAGTAATCTGCAACTGACAACTGTATCTTCACTCGAATGAAAATAAAACGTTGCTTTACATCAGCGCGGAAAAAGACGAGTGTCTTCGAAGGTTGATCTTTGATTTCTGCTAGATTTCTACCATTTCCTTCGATATATATATATATAATACCCCACGCTCCCGGTGACGTAATAGAAAACTCATTGCCATGGGTTTCTAAAATGGGAAATAAAAATTTAACTTCGGTTTCTAAAGCCTCATACCGGGTTTCATAATACTTTCACTTTTACCTCGGGCTACGTAATAGAAAACTCGTTCCCATGGATTTTTAAATTGGGAAATAAAAATTTAAAAATTTGTGACGTGATAAATTATCATCTATCACAAGTCCTCCATCCATGGTTCTAATACGATATTCTTGACGGTTACGTAATAGAAAACTCGTTCCCATGGGTTTCTAAATTGGGAAATAAAAATTTGATTTCGGTTTTAAAAGCCTCGTACCGGGTTTCATAATACTTTCACTTTTACCTCGGAAGAGTGTGAGTTTGACTCCTTTTTTATGTTAACGAAATTCCGCTTAGAATGTCTCCTGATTTGAGACGTAATAAATTTGGGAAATAAAAATTTAGCTCCGGTTTCAAAAGCCTCGTACCAAGATTCATGGAAATAAAACACATGTTTGAGATAATCAGTTTATTTATTTATTTAAAAAAAGTACAGCAACTACTTCCAGAATTCAATATGATTATCCCTTTTAATCGTTTTAAAATATTCATCGTCTTCTCTCCACCAGCAGAATTCTTCAATCGCTTGATTTCTCACGTCTTCAATCATATCCTCTCTATCGTCTGCTTTAATATCAGTACTGTTCGTTCTTCCACTTTGCACATTCACCACGGTGTTGGCTCGATTTTTCAACTCCTGTTGCGCCTCACAATGTGCTCGTCTTATCTTATCCATACCTTCCTTGAATTTGAGTTCTTCAGCAAAGCTTTACTCTAAAGTGAGTCTTGATTTGATGTTACCTCGATATATATAACACATCCCGAATTGTATTAATTATGTCAAGCACATCGATGGTTTTTGTTTATTTTCTATGACGATTACAATAAATTTTTAAATTGTTTTTGTACATAATTTATGATAGTGAATTTTCTATGACGAGTCCAAATAAATTAATTTTTAATTCGTTTATGCATATTCATTTTGTTTCCGAAAATATATTTTCTATGATGGATCACAAAATATTTTTTGTTAATCGAAATCTTTCTGTCTCTAGCGGAGTTCTCCCAATTCGTTTCTGCACATTCATTCTGTGCGTTTCCGAAAGAATACTTTCTATGATAGGTCCTAAATAATTAATTTTTAATCTAAATCTTTCTCTGTCTCTAGCAATGGTCTCCCAGTAACATTTTCTTGCTTCTCTGCTAGCAAACGAATATACATACAAAACTTTCACGCTTATATTATCTCCAAACCTTACAGATTTCTCGGATACTATTGGCTCTCTCTTCTCCTCATGAATCGAGGTCAGCTTCTGTGAATCCATTTCTTTTTTTTTGTCGGATATAAATGGACTCGTCAAGCGACCACGATGGTACTGCGCTAACGGCTGGTGTGTGGTAAACTACTACCGTGTCTAGAGTTATACCGAGACAACCATGAGTGGAAAATACGCAATATTGCTTACAGCCGTTAAGATTACAACTCAGGGTGACGAGAAGTGTACCTCTCAGATATTAAGTGAAACTCACGAAATTCAAAATTTAGATTATTTACGTCTCCGCAGCTATGATTTCACTTTAGCAACATTGGAATTGCCAGGTGAATATTTGTTGCAGCTTTCCCTTGGAACTCGTGCGTCTTTTGAAGATGTGTTGACAGAAGATAATCTCTCTGATGTGAAAGAAGACATTTTAAGTTTCGTGTTAATCATAGAAAGGAAGATATGTGGCAATGTTTTACCACCTCTTCTTATGCAGTGTGAAGATGGTAAAAAGTCTTCATCAAAGTGTAAAATAAATGAAAATATTGACGTGATAATAACATTAAGACTCATTCAATTATTGGATAATGGATTCAGAAAAGAACTTATCGAAGCAAAGAAAGACGATTTAGTAAAAAGTGGACTGGTGAAGTCGTTATTAAAAGAGGCCATAACAAATGAAGCGACATGGAGGTTATTTAATAATAAATATAGAATGAGTATGGAGCAATGTTTGTAAAAAACTAACTTTGTATATTATTTTTGTTAAATAAATCGATTTTTAACTTTTCTCGTGTTTTATTTACTTGATAAAACCTGCCCCGACCGTAGGTTTTTAAAACAACTAGAGGCCAATATCCTATCCTACCCAGGTATTAAACATAACTTTCTCTTCCGACACGCTGGAGCAACCGCAGGTCTTTTAATTTCCCTTTCTTAATTTGAGGTCCCAATTCTTCTCCCCTCCCCACCCCACTCAGAACCGGTTTTTCTTTACCTAAAAGTTGGTGACCTACTTAGCTCGTCGAAAACCTGCTTAGAAGGGTAAACGACCGACCGAAGACACGCGCTGAGGAGAAACCAAAACACACGCAGATGTAAATATTGGAAGGCCCTATCCCCTCCACGGGTCAACGACTGGCGCAGAAGCGAAAGGGTCATTCAACTTTCACTTGGCTACACCATATCGCAGTAACTCATACCAAACAGGTAAACATTGCGAATATCAACAATAACGCAAAACCAGTACCATTACCTTACACAATATCACCCCCATTCGAATATAAAAACACGCAATGACCGAAACAGGCCTATCACTAGGTCAATGACTCTGCAAAATCACATCTTTACACTTCATCACACACCTCTATCATACCCACAACAAGGCCAATGACCGAAACAAACCTACCACTTGGTCAATGACTCTGCAAAATCACATCTTTACACATACACACCTCAAACATGTAAACATTGCGAAAATTAGGGTCAACGAATGACGCAGAAGCGAAAGGGTCATTCAACTTCCATGCGAATATCAACAATAACGCAAAACCAGTACCATTACCTTACACAATATCACATCATTCCACAACATCATCGCTAAACACACGCAGAATCACACCTGAATCATACACACAACCAGGCCAATGACCACACTAACGCAAAACCAATACCATTACCTTACACAATATCACATCATTCCACTACATCATCGCTAAACACACACAGAATCACACCTTAATCATACACACAACCAGACCAATGACCTACGACAAGGACTTACGCAGAACTCAACACGGTCAGTTCACACACGTATTCGCCAATTCAATATTCGCCAATTCACAGACTAGGTTGTCCCAATCCCCGCTTTTTAACAAAATCCCACCTACATCATACACACTACCAGGCCAATGACCCAACCAGACCTACGACAAGGTCAATGACTTACGCAGAACACAACACAGTCCACGTATAGGTCAGTTCACATACGTATTCGCCAATTCATGGTCAAGGTTGTCCCAAAAGCCGCTTTTTATTCCTACTCTGCGTATTCCATTTGAGGTCTAACCAAGGATAAATAACAGGATTCTCTCACCTTTTCCGTGCTTTTCCTGACTATTCTACTCACAAAAGCCAACTTCTTATTTGCCGCACCTATCACTCGTCTTATGTGGGTGTCCCAAGACAGGTCACGATTCAAGGTTACCCTGAGGTATTTCACGGATTCCGAAACAGGAATGCTCTCACCATCTATCGAGTACGTAAACACGGACGATGGGCTTCTAGATTTCCAAAAGTTTAGAACGTTACTCTTTTTCTGATTGATTTCTAGCTGCCATTCCTTGCACCAAACAGATAACGCATCCAGATCATCCTGAAGCTGACGATGGTCGCTAGGACCACTAATTTCTCTATAGACTACGGTGTCATCCGCAAAAAGCCTGATATTACTTTTCACAACTGAGCTGATGTCGTTTATATAAAGCAAGAAAAGCATAGGTCCGATCACACTACCCTGCGGCACTCCAGAGACTACATCTGCCACACTCGAGGACTTACCATCGATGACTACTTTTTGTTTTCTATTCCAAAGAAAAGCGCGAACCCAGTTAATGACTTGAACATTAACGGGTTATGCTCCAACGGGGGGTCTACAATTTGAAAAATAAAAACATTATTAATATTTTTTTATTAGGTTCAATAACTGTGCATTACCAAATCAAGAAATACCGCACAGAAACCGTACCGTTTCTTAGTCAGGATAAACAAAAATTAAATAGGTAACACTCCATGAATGACAAAGTCAACAAGTTTCAGTAAAGATAATGTCAATGTTTTTAAGGAAAACAAAAAATCCTTGAAAATACCTCACCTGGTTTCTGCCAAAGAGGAACGAAACTCCGTACTTTCTGCACCGTACCTCGTTGATCACAACGTTACAGCCAGACTGCAAACCACAAATGAATGGGCGATGCAGATTACAGGTCGTCTCTCTGTCTGTGAGTCATCAACAGGCATGTGTCCCCTCCATATTCGTTCCCACACTCAGATTCTCTGGCTGTTTACACTAGCTTTCTCTTGCCCCCTGCCGTACCACCCTTGAGGTCCGGTCCCTCTTTTGTTTTGTGCACCTCTACCCACCCCCACAATCCCAACACATCTCATGACACCCTCACCACTTCCTTACACCTCATTCCCCAATCAGTTTTCTTTGACCCTCGAGTGGTCATTGTTTCGGAAATAAGAATGGGAAAAATCGGTATCCAGGGATTTTTCCCCAAATGTTCTCCTTCGCACAGGAGAGTTGGGGAAGGGCGCTAAAAGTGTAGCATTCTTTAAAAACGTTAATCTCAACGATCCCATGTTCTGCGGGTGTCCTGCGCGTAATACACAAGTGCGCGTTATACTTGGGAATTTAGGGTACTTAGAAATATTACCTATCATATATAATTAAATAATAAACCAAAATCTGAACAAAAACAATCATGTTATAGTAACATATTGATTATATATGGAAAAATGTGGCAAAATAGATATATTATACCTAGGTATTCAAACAACAGAAAAAACCAGCTGAAAATCATGCGTACACTACTAAATAATTTGCCAAAAAAATTAAAAGAAATTGACAAAATTTCAAATATGAAGGTAAAGATTAAAAAATGGTTATTTGGTGTAAAATGCTGGTATATAGTATAAATTATATTTGAAATAAAAAAGGTTCGAGTTATATTCTGTATGCACATAAGAACATATAAGTATATGATAATATGTCCTTAAGCAAACGAACACACACACACATATATATATATATATAGTCACATTTATGTTAAATTGAAGAAAAACAAATAGTTGTGGTTACTTGTAGTTTTGCTCATAAAATATAATAATGGGATTCTAATGATAAACTGACATGGACAAATAAAGAGGCGATGAAGATAGCTGAAGTGAACAAAGCAAATTAAGTATCAAAAGAAGAAATTGAGATGAAGTGATGTGATGAGCTAGAAGTAATGACAAAATACCTTGAGATGAGATATGGGGTTGACTTGGTGATTATAGATATGATATAGATGTGATTATATGATGTACTAAAGTGATATGAGGTTAGGGATATGATGTTGAAATTGCTAAATTATGATGTGTAGTGTTACAAAATAAAGGTATTAATATGTATGTATGTAAATGTATTTATGTTTTTATGTTTTCGGTTCATATGGGTTTTTAACTATAAATATATATGATGTAAAATAATAGGTGAATCGTAGCATTAAAACATTCTTGATGTTTAACATACACCACAAGTAATATAAATTGGTACCTGCAGACGAGCCTACAGGCTCTGCGGGACCTGTGTTATTCATCCTGTGTGGCATAGGAGGGAGGAGGTAGAATGTGAGTGTGCCCCAAGGTTGCGGTAACCAGCCTAGGGTTGCCAACTTTCTCTGCGCCGATTCCCCGGACAAATTCAGATGTGTCCGGGAATCGCCGACCGGATTCCCGGACGCATCATTTCGCCAATCATAATTTTCTGAGGAGGAGAGGGAAAATTTTGTACTCTTATTGTTAAAAGTATAATCACTTAGGAAAGGACTATATAAGATTTTTCTTGGGAAGCTTTATTTATTAACAAAATTTTACATGTGTAAGAAGAAAAGAAACATCAGAAAAATTAGAAAATTTATCCATTGCTGAAAAGATACTTTATTGCTCAGAATCATTCCTTCTCCAGTTATATTTTTTACTACTTTTGGCTGCTTCTATCACCATTGGTTTATTTTTGACAAAATCATAAAATTCCGAACAAGGCATATCAAAATTCAATTTTGTTTGTAATTCTGCTTTCACAATTTCCAGTTTTAAACGATTTCTGCCGTCCGTCCATAAGTTTCCCATAATAGAAAATACCCTTTCTGTATAGGCATTACTAACTGGCACCGAATAAACAAACTGTACCAATTTTAATAAATTTGGTAAAGTGGCTGTTGTACATCTATTAAAAATACTAAGCCATTTCTCAATTGCGGATATATCTGACTTAACAATTTCTGGTAATATACCTCTCACTGATATGTATTCCGAATAAAAAACATCAATGTTAATAACATCCATTAATTTAAGATTCTGTACACAAAGTTCCAATTGTGACCATTCAATATCACTTCTGAGTTCGAATATGCTGAAATTATTGAATGGCGAGTTGTCGAAATCGAAGTAATTTCCAATATACTGGCTCGCCCTGGAGTAGAATTTGTTGAATTATTCTCGTATTTAGTTTGCCTATGAAACAGGCAGATGTCTTAAACCGGTATTTGCTTTAGTTCCATGAAATTCGTCCTTATTCCTTTGATTTAGTTGATTATTCAAATCATTCATAATTCTGTATAAGGAAGTAGAATAACAAGAATTATTCTCTAACAACAAAAAGTACAAATAAATTTCTGCTACAAATATCATATCTTCCTTTGCAGATTCTGTTCCTTTGCCACATGCAACAAATTGCCAAACTAGTTTGTCGCACTTTTCTTCGCCTTGGTTTAAAAAGTAATGTTTTAGAGCAGGCCATATTTCTACAGGTCTGATGATTGCTGATTTTAAAGACAGCCAGCCATCTTGTTGGAACATGCCGAAGAATTTCTTCCCATTCTATTTCCAAATTCACAAAATTCTTTTAATCTCTTCACATTTTTTGTAGACGAAGAGAATTCATTATAAATTTTGATTACCAAAGTTTCTACATCCATACTTAATACTTTTGTGGCAGTCTTAAAATTTAGGTTCATAGTCGTTCATCCTTAAATTCCCGAATATATTGTGTCCGGGTGGACATCCGACTCGGACTCCGGACAAACTTGCGGATTCCCGGACTGTTCGGGTGAAACCCGGACGGTTGGCGGGATCCTCATGTACGATCCTCATACTTTCTCAATAAGGGTATAGTTACTTTGTTTATACTTTTAAGTTATAGATGTAACAATAAATTTTTTCTCTTATTATGAAAAGAAACAAAATAAAATTATTATTAAAAAAAATGTGATTATTATTATTATTAAGAAGCGTTAAGAGTAATATTTTCGTCAATCGCCGTTATTGTCTCAGCTGACGGGTGAGGCGGAATGTTGTCCAATAAGATCGAGCGACGTCCGGATAATTGAGTTTTTGTATGATTGACGTTCGTATAATAGAGGCTCGACTGTATATGCTGCAACTCAGCAAGTGTCTCGTAAGCGACGCACTTTTTGGATGATCCATTTGAAGATTTCCAATATGTTGGCTGATGTCTTAACATACTTTCAAATGAAATATTCCCCAGAAACAGGTTAAAATGTTATTCCTGTAGTTATTGCGAGAGTGCCTTTTAGTAACGACGTTTTTACAAGTTCTCAGGAAATATTTTTTTAAATATGGCTTTTTTTAGAGCCTTGTTAGCCCCAGTGCAAAGCGCCACCGACTCGTCGCGTGGGTCGCGAGGGGATCTCAACTCAGCCATTAACCCAAACGGACGTGTTGGCGAGGGACGCTTCCTCATCAATCTCGAAAGGACTGATAATTCGAGGAGACGGCGAACAAGGGATGCTCTTTTCCAGAGGAAATGGACGTATACTCGTTCAAAGAGAGATAGGGAGAGTGAGGGGGAGGATGGAACAAAAACGCGAGCGCCAATAACAGACTAAACAAAGGGAATCGCAGAAGCGAGAGGGCGGATCGAAGGAGGGAAAGCAAAAATGAAATAAATTTTAAATAAGTGGAAAGAAATGAGAACAAGCTGTGTGGGTAGGAATGGAAGCGGCGGTTCTTTTAATGCGAGTGTAGGAACGCGATAAGTGTGAGGGCGCGAGATATAAGCACCGAGATAAAACAGAACGATGGAGAAGGAATGGAAAAGGAGGAGGGAGAGCGGGAGGTGAGAATGTAGAGGGCGGGATGAGACAGAGAGAGGGAGGGAGTGTGAGAGTAGGGGAGAGGTGATGCATGAATGAGCGGAGTTGGCATTGGTTGAAGGTTGCGCTGTTTCCATGCCGGGTTGGGTGGCGGGACAGATGGTTTGTTTGGGAGGGATGGAGGGAGAACGGGGGAGGATACAACGAGGGGGAGAGAGGAGGTAGGAAAAAGGAATGGAGCGGATGATGGAGGAAGTATGGAACGAGGAAAAAACGGTCGGATGATTTATTCAAAGGTGTCTGCTTACCTTCATCAGTCATTCCATAATGTGTGTAAAATATTGAGAACCACATAAATTTTCGCGAGAAATATTTTTTCATGTAAACTCTAAAAAAATAGAATAATCGCCAAGAATTCGCTGAAATGTCAAACAACAATTTTTGTAAGACTTTCAGTTACACCCTTATAGTTGTAATTCCAATGGACTAAAAGAAGTCGGGAAACTAACCTAACGTATTGAAACCCTAAATTATGTTGTTACTGTTAACTGAAATGGAACGGCCAAAAATACGGTATTGCGTGTTTTCGAAATAATTAAAAAAGATCGACATGCTTGATAAGCAATCTCAATTTCTTTGCCATTCAAGGAAAAAAAGCCGGCCATAGGGGAAAATTTCCTCGTGGCTTTAGCTGTCGAAATACGTGCTTTTGCTTATCAGGCAATAAATGCAGATAAAGAAACTTATAAAATAAAAACAAAAACCCTGCGGCATTCCTTTAATTCTTCCGTCACGTAACACGAAAGCATAACATGGATTCGTACAAGCAGTGCCTGCACCACCTGCGGAGCGATAAAAATCTCCCAGCAAAACTCAATTTGCGCGCGAGGGAATATTCCCACGGGAATAGTTTTTCCTCGCGCCACCAATTACAATCGGCGAAGCTGAAATGCCATTTCTTTTACATTTTCAGAGACTTCGGATTCAAATTAAGCTAATTTGAAATTTATGGCCGCAGTCGGGCAGTAAAATAGGTTCCATAACGCATGCATATCTCGGAATTAATTTCGCCGAGTCCCCGACGTCACGTCAAATCTCCATCTCCTCTTCGAGGAATTTACGACCCCTCTTGGAGACGAGGAAGAAGTCATACTGCGCACTTGCGCAGATCGCGAACGTCTTTAAGGAAAGAATTTCTCCTTTTTTATCGCCAGAAAAATTTTTACGGTCCTCCTCGCCAAGGCCACTCTGGCGACCGAGTAAGAATTTAGCGGGCAATCGATGACGCCGAGCTACAAAAAAATGGCGGGTGGGAGGATCTAAAAGAGGAAGTAGGTTGTGGGTGGATGGCGAGGTGGAGAAGGGGGGAAGGGGAGCTTGCGGCGTATTTACGTGGCTAGGGTGGGCGGTTGTTTGAAAGAGAAGATGGAATTCGTTCTGCGCGGCACACCCCCCAGGCCAGTGTATATATGTTGACGTAATGTTTTTTGACCTGTTTCGTCCTCTCTCCCTTTGCCGATGTCACGGGCGAAGAGGTCACGTTCGCTCATCACATCCATATGCCATCCACTCGTCGCGCCCCCTCACCCCCCCCCCCACCCCCCCCTCACTCCCTCCCAACCGTTTCTCCCGATGAATGCGCTCCAAACGTTTCTCTTTTTTAAAAACCCCTTTTCATCCTCGCCATTCGTTTTTCGCCCATCTCCCCGCCCTTGTATCCGCTTAAAGGGGCGTGTTGTTCTTCCATTGCAACATTTCTGCGAACGCATTTGCATTTATTTTCTAAACATGTTCAGCATTCTCTGCCTCACGTAGAGGTCGCGGGTGATTTTTCAGACCTCTCGGAGAATAAGTTGTGCTGTGGCAATAAACAGTTTCTTGTGCGTCGTATTTCCACTTTATTGGGCAGTAAAATGCCGCATCGAGAATTTTAAAAGATTTATAATAGAATTTCAAGTGACGACGAAATCTATATTTTTCAAACGTAAGCTTTAAGCATGCACATGTATGATATAAAATAAATAGTTTTATAGTCAATTTCTAAATTTAAAAAAGACATTATTGGTATCATATTTGCTTAGTTAACTTACCCTTAGTTAAGTTATATTATTTACTGCATTATAAAATCAAATATCTTGTAAAGTCATTCGTTTTTTATCACATTCTAAAATCAATCGAACGACTGTTATTCAAATTTACAGCTAACGAATTTTTTTAATTCTTTAAAACAAACTCCTAAACCGTACGAATCTCATAAACAAACTTTTTTTAGAGGGAAACGGTTAAAATACATCAAATTTACGGAATAATTTGTTTCACGCCAGGGACTTGATATCTCAAACAAATGTCTGATGGTTTTTGCGACTCACGACAACGACAGGTACCAAACAGACTTAATTCAAACATACGCACACACGCACTCTACCTCAGTCGCGCAGATTTCTATTTTTTTAACGAAGGAAGTTATTCTATATAGGTATTTCAAGAGCGAAGCTCTCATCATCAGTATATGATAGTGAGTGAAGGGGGCAGAATCTCGTGTGCAGTGGCGTAGCGAGGGGGTAGCAGAGGGATGCAGTTTCCACGGGCGCAGAGCTGAAGAGGCGCAAAATTAAAGTTTCTGTTTATAAAAAATAATAATATTATAATACATGCCGAATTAAAATGATAGTATAGTATGCTTGGGTTTACATCACATTTCCCACATTACATTTGTCTGGAAATTTGTACAGGGAGCAAAGGCAGGGGGGAGCATCTCTGTGACTTTCCCCCGGGCGAAGGTGAATCTAGCTACGCCACTGCTCGTGTGACGTACTTAACGGTGTGAAGGTCACTTTTGTTCGGTTACAGTATCTTTATTCTTTAAAAAAATGTTTTTTTTTTCTGTTAAGATATAAGTAGATTTGAGTGGAAATTCTAAAAATAAGAATTTGAATCAACCACAGAAATACCTTCAATATATTTGGTCGATTAGTCATTTCAGTTTAATTTATTTTGATTTGCTCACTGTTTGTACTACGGAAAAACATTTTCTGTACTAATTCAAGTGATTATTTAATTTTATTCCTCTTTGCGTTTGTTACAATTTAAATGTTTATATCGTTTTTTACTAAGAATTAACTAGTTCTGCTGTTTGTTACTTTTCTTAAGTTTTTGTTTATTTATGTTTCAGGATACTCCTTTTTAAGGCGTCTTCAGTTCCCCCACTACCTACCGAGGGCTCCAATCTCTCATATGGCGCACATGGGATAACCTGACGGTATGATTGAATATCTTTCTCATACAACGAACTAAACTTAAGCAACACCAATTAGGCAATACCTATTTCGCCAAAATTTTATAGCGGTTCTAAAGAAGGTTTTAAGGCATTAAAACGAGGAAAGATCAGAAAGTGATCCAGGGTAAGGCTAGATATAACTTCGCCAGATGTCCTTTCATGTCTTTCTCACGCACGCCAAAGTGCTGGGCTTGGTTCCTATGACCACACGCGCGTATGCTTTCAAAGGCAGATGAAATTGGGTGCTATTACGCCATAGAAAATTTCCTTTTAGAATAAACCATAACATTTTTACTTATCTCTTTGACTCTTTCATGAGCAAGTCCGTAGTGTAATGTTAAATGTACGTCTTCTTAATGCTAGAAATATTATATAGTATATTTAGTAGGATTAGCCAAATGAAATGACAAAGAATACTTTTATTTTAAGCTTACTTAGTTCAATTATACTTATCTCCTTTGACTACGTTTTACACAAAATAACCGCCAATTAAACGGTTCATCTCCACTGGTTTACACTTTTATTCCTTCCTTATATATGCTATTAACCAAGAAACTTATAATTGAAATCTGTAGGTGTGAATTTTAGTGTTCAATAATTGAAACATAATAAATTAACCTTGTCGTTAGATTCGTGCAAAAATTTTCCATGCAAAACAAAAAAAACCTTAGTACTGATTATATAAAAAAATCAGTACTTGTTATACGTATATTCGTTATTCTTTTTATGATTTGTATGGATGCGTCCTTAATGCTTTAGAGACGTGAGAGATTTTATCGATTGTCTCCTCAACAACCTCTCTGAATGGCATAGGAGAGAATGGGGCGTATTTTGTTCTCGCAGCGCAAATTTCTGGCATGCGGGGTCACGTACTCGAAACCAAACAAACAGAAATAGTATTATGTGTAGCTCAACGCGGAATTAGGAAAAAGAATTCGGATAATGTTTGGCCCGAATTTTACGCCCTGTCGTTTTTTTCCCTAGAACCACCTCCCATTTTTCTCGAAGGCGATCAAATGATTACCATCAAAAAGTACAAGGGGCCTCGCGAATAAAAAACGTAAGCTTTGAAGATGATTGCAGGTTATCCAGTCTCGAGTTTGGTTATCCAAGCTGAAAGAAATGCTCCGGGCGCGGAAATTGTGAAACCCCTCCATCTTTGACCCCTTTTTTCGATGCCTCCCTCGTTGTGTTCGACTCTCAACTGTTTCGGGAAACCTCTCCCTCCCCTCCGTAATTATCTCCCGTCGGAATGGTCCGCGCCCAAATGACAGAGTTGGAGAAACAGCGCCACGGTTCAATCAGACGAAAAAATATTTTGATACGTGTTTTCATGATATACAAACCGGGAAGGGTTGGTGTCCCCAGTGACCCTCGCAGACCGTTACATGACCGTATTGTAGTGCTCTCCTCTTTCAGGGAAAATAACGAGATCCCTCTTTCGGACGGAGGAAAAAAAATAAGGGCATCATCTTGAACTTGGATCCACTCGAAGCCTTTCACTTGGCTATCAGTTTTTTATTACGAGGAAGATAAGACCGCGACAAAATAAATTTCCTCTACCTAAGCGGAAAGCGGCAATTACTAACGAAGCGCAACTTGTAAAATGGCCTTTTTTTAAAAACAACATTTTTGGAATTCGTGATTTTTACGGGTCAGCTCCTAGAGATTTGTATTACACTACGAGCAACCAAGGTTTAATATACTTTTTTCGCAATGTCTGAAAACCCTATCATTTATTTCACTGGTAATTTTTTGCTGTGTATGTCTTTGAATAGGAATTTTTATTTATTCGGCGGTATTTGAGAGCGTAATAGTTTGATTGCAAGATGTTGCATGAAAGTATGAATGTTTTCTTAAAAATTGAAGGTTAATCCAATTTTACTTAAGTGTTTTAAACTTTACATTACAAGAAACTAGCTGCTTAGTGCGGCATTGCTTGCAACATCAATAAGATATGTGCTTACTTCCGTCCGGCATGGTAAATTAATGCAATGGGTGGATTTATTTTTAGAAATGTATTCCAAAATTCTACAGAGCCCCCTGGTGGAGAACTTTTCAACTATCTACGATGGTCCCGTACGGTCTCGTACGCTTCACGAAGAGCTTCCCCGCGTTAAAACTTAGACCAGACACTTTAACATTCACCCATTTCAGCTTTTGTTTTTATATTGTAAGACTCTTTTGCGTTAGTATATAAATTAGGTAACAATTTAGGATGGCTTCACCGAGGACTCCCGTTTCCTCCCTCTTGTGCGCCGCTGGTTGCGAGGCCGTGAGAGCTCGAATCACGGATCTGGAGAGAGTAGTTGCCGACCTCCTTCAGAGGGTGGAAAGGTCCGAAGCAGCCTTGGTTCGTGTGGGGGTACGGGGTCATCCATGAAAACTCGCCGCGCCAAATTGGCGGCTCGGGTTCGCCTGGGTGCGGTAGCCGGTAGAGCGATCGGGGTAGCCCCTGACTCATTACCGCAGGTTGAGGGTCCTGGCTGGGAAATCCGATGAGTGGAGTGGTGTCCACTCGGGGGGATGGTGGGGTGGTGCTGCGGAGGCAGGGAGTTTGGAATGCTTCGATGGACCCTCTTCCTATCAGTAATAGGTTCGAGGTGTTGTCGGAGGACGACTCCACGGCCATTGCGCCCGTGCCCACTCCCGTCTCTTCGATGGAGGCCGGGCCCAAGAGGAGTCGGGTTGGGAAGGGGGGGGTTGTTAGTGTTAGGTAGCTCTGACGTTCGGCGTGTGATGGCACTCCTGTTATCCAGTACCCGCCGGGGAGGGGGGGGGGTTGAATAGCGGATCTTCTCCAGATGTATATCAGGAGGCACGGTGCCGCAGGTGACCAACACGATGTGAGAAGCTGTAGTGGCGGCAGGTTGCTCTCGGCTGCGAGTGGTGGCCCTGTTGGGACTAATGACCCCTCAAAGCACGGGTCTGAGGAGATTTTAAGTTCCTTTAAGGATTTGGCCTCTGAGGTTGCTCGTTTCCGAGAAGAGTCGGGTTTCGATGTGCGGCTTACTGTCTGCAGTATAGTCCCTAGGATTGACCGCGGTTCTGAGGTTTGGAGTAGGGTTAACGGTCTGAACCGAAGGCTGTGGAATTTCTGTCGGGACTTGGGAGTGGACTTCGTCGACCTACGGACAAATATCGAATCGTCCAGGGCACCACTGGATCACTCTGGTGTTCACTACACGCCCGATTCGGCTCAGAGAGCAGCGCGTAAGATTCTTGAGCGCAGTAGGGATTTTTAGGCTAGAGAGTAGGGCAGGGTGTATGTCAGTTTTGGGTAAGGGGATAGTCGATGCGTTCGTAGAAAATAAGAATCACGATCGATTATGTAATGATAGAATATACTCCGAGCGTGAGGTAAATGCACGTAATACGAGAGATAATGAGGAAATTCATAGTAACATGCAGCACCAATTTCGCGATAGGTCATTGATAGAATGTTCCGTAAAGGGTGCGACGGGTCGCGATTCCAATTTTGATGCGATGACAAACAGCCGTGGGAGTGCTTGTGATGGGAGCGTATGTAATTTTAGAGTGGAAGAAATAATCAAGGATGAGATTAATATGCGAAGTGATAGTGAGAAATTTAACGTCGTCGTATTGAACTGCCGCAGCATCCGTAGGAATATTGCTGAGTTCGAGGATATTATTCGTAGTTTGTGCGCCAACGTCGTGATAGGCGCAGAAGGTTGGTTAACGGATGAGATTCAGAGTCAGGAGATATTTCCTAGAGACTATCTTGTCTATAGAAAAGTTCGCGCTAATAGATCGGGTGGGGGGGGGGGGGGTTTCATAGCAGTTAGCGATAACTACGATAGCAGTGACGTGATCGGGAAACATATTAGATTTCTTAGCAACTAACGTCCCAGAAAGAATAAAAAAGTCACCAATGAAGATGGAATAAGTGATCATCAGGCCGTATATGCAGAGTATAAGTTGAAAATCTATAGGCACCCTAAGCCTCAAAGAAAGTTTTATATATTTGCTAAGGCAGACTTTTCAAGCTTCAGGTCGCGCCTACGAGAAATACTACCTGGTTTCCGTGATATGACTGTCATGGTCATTATTCAAGGATATAATGCTAGAGGGCATCGATAAGTACATTTCAGTTAAATTGAAGTTAGACAATAAAGAGACACTTTGGTACAATAAGCAAGTTAGGAGTGCGCTTAGGCGTCAGAGAATAAGCCACGCGAAAATAAAAAATATGCCGTCTACGTCATCCAATGAGTATAGAGCAACTCAAGTTCAGACGCATAAGGAATCCCGCGCTAAAGCGAGAAATACTATTCGCGAGGCGTTTACTAACTTCAGGAATAAGGTATTAAATATTCTTTTGAAGGAGGACCCTAAAACGTTTTGGTCCTATGTGAGAAAGGTCCAAGGTAGAGGCCCTACCATACCTTCCCTGCGTAATGACTCGGGTGCCGTTATTCATGATAGCGTAGAGAAAGCCAACGGTCATTTAGTAAAAGCATTTACAGCCGTCAACGACCAATGCGTACATTTTGCACCCGCTATAAGGAGCGACCGGATGGATGATATAGCATTTTCTGAGGTGAGAATAGCAAGGCAATTAAGTTGCATCAGACCAAACAAAGCCACTGGTCTCTAAGAAATTCCTTCTCGCGTTTTAAAAGAATTAGTAGAAGAAATAGTACCTTTCCTTCGGATAATCTTCGAGAAATCCATTTCCCGCGCAGAGGTCCCTAACGACTGGAAATTAGCGCACGTTACCCCAATTCATAAAGGCGGCGACAAGGAGAACCCAGAAAATTACTGGTCAATTTCCTTAACTTCGATATCGTGCAAGATTCTCGAGCATATACTCGTTAGCAACATAATGCGATTCCTTAATAGTAATTCATTGCTAGATGATTGTCAACACGGCTTCAGGAAAGGTATGTCTTGTGATACTCAGCTCGGGTCTTTTTGTGAATTGTATGCTGAGAAGCGGAGAAAATGATAGACAGGTCGATGCCATCTTCTTTGATTTTAGGAAAGCCTTTGATAATGTACCTCACAGGAAGTTAATAACGAAATTAGAAACCTTAGGCATTTATTCCAAAATTATTAGTTGGATCCGCGAATTATTAAATCATAGGAAGCGGAAGGTTGTTATGGATGGGAAATCTTTGAACTTAGTGGAGGTTGTCTTTGGCTTTCCACAGGGTAGTGTAATTGGTCCGTTATTATTTCTAATTTATATAAACGATATCAGCTCAGTAGTCAGAAGTAAAATTAGGTTTTTCGCGGACGACACAGTCATTTAGAGAGAAATAAGCAATCCGAAAGACCGACAGTATCTCCAAAATAACCTAGAAGCTATTTCTGCGTGGTGTAAGGAATGGCAGTTAGAGATCAACCAAAAGAAAAGCTGTGTCATCAATTTCTGGAGAACCAAGAGTAACTCGTTGGATGTTAATTATTCGTTGGACGGAGTAGAGATCCCAGTTTCAGACTAGATTAAATATCTTGGAGTCACGACCCATCGTAATCTCTCGTGGGACACCCACATTCGCCGATTGATAGGTGCCGCTAACAAAAAACTGGCCTTTATAGGGAGAATAGTTCGAAATAGCTCCGAAAAGTGAAAGAATTATGTTATTTATCCTTGGTTCGACCGTAGGTCGAATATGCGTCAACTGTGTGGGATCCCTACGAAAAGGGACTCACTAACGAGATAGAAAAGGTTCAGCGTGGGGCAGCTGGATTTGTAAAGAGAAATTAAGATAGTAAACAAAGCGTAACACCATTAATAGAAATTCTGAAATGGACATCGTTAGAGGAACGTAGGCTGCCTGTTAGATTTAAAGTACTGGAAAAATTTATGCTGTAGGGACTAGCGAATGAGGTAGTAGGACTTATCAGAAGCCCGACGTATGCCGGAAGGCAGAACAGCGAGAATAAGATTCGCGAGATCGATTGTAGAACGGGGCGATATAGATGATCGTTTTTCCCTAAGACGATAAGAGAACATAAAAGGAAAAGATGACGTAGAAAAACTAGGGACCTTTGGCGCACTGCACCCCCTGCCATCCACCAAAAAATTGACTTTTAGGGTATAATGTAGATGTAGATTTAAGGTTATACCAGTTTCATGTTCGGCCCTGAGATGGCAGTCATAGAAAAATGCACGACAAATATTTTCTATCAAAATTTTCTGTCTAAATTATGTTTTGCTACAAATGCTGCTATTAGATATTCCTACTTTTTATTTTAATGTTTTTACGATATTAATGTAATGCCATGGAAATAAAGACCGTGTGTGGGTATAATTTTATAATTAAAAAAAATGCATGTCAAAATGCTATCGTGTCTCTTGGTGGCGAACACTTAAATTATCTCCGACAGTCCCGCATTTTAGGTTTTACCGATTCATATTACTGCCATGAGATGGCAGTATGGTAAAATTGGAAGACTAATATTTTCTATTTAAATCTTCTTTTCAGATTGGGTTTTCCTAAATAGACTTTGATTAGATACTCGTAGTTTTTTAATTTTTAGATATTTGCAACCAAAAAAGAAGTATAAATACTTTTAATGAAATTTCAATAACGTAGTTAACAGACCATGGATAAGTGTTGTCCAATAACCATTCGGGGACAAAATGTAATAGTAAATTGTCACAGTGCGGTGACCCAAGAACTTCGCATATGGTAGATGTGAAGTGTCATCGGTTTTTTCTGACACACTGACAAAACGCACTTAATACATAGATAAGCTATTTTTCGAACAAATGTGCGAAAATCTGCGTTCAAAGTCGAATATATATTTCGCATTTTATCGCAATTATTAGATTTTTTAATCTTTTAATTTAATCGAAAAACCGTCTTTTATGAAAAAATAAATAAATGTTATCAATCTGTGGCCAACTGAGATTGGTTTGAGAGAGCAAAAAAGACTAATTATAATGCTTTCACTTTTCAAAGAAATTTTAAAGCCAATGTGTCATCGGAATTGAGAAAATTGGGAGTACGTATTTCAATCAAGAAGTAGCTTGAATAGGTGTGTGAAATATTAGCATCCAAATGATGATATTCGCTCGATCTCGTCTTATGAATAAGTACTTCAATATAAAAAAATTGAAAAGTAAGTACGCATCTTAGGTATCTCCAATATCCATAATAAGGTTATAAAAAACCAGGTGCGCATTTCGGCAACAATGCTAAAGAACGATTCTACTTTCGGTGAAATACCGCAGAAGATGGCTGCATTGTAGACGAAGTGCGCATCTGGTTTTTCATAATCTTGATATAGCCATTGGAAATACCTTCAATAAGTGCTTACTTTTTAATTTTTTTGATATTGAAGCGCTTATTCTTGAATCCTGAAGTGGAAAGATGGTTGCTTGATAATATATACATCAGTGGCTCTTAATATTTTTGCATCCTTTTAAAGATAAACAGAATTTCGCGGTATCCCTACATTGAAACAGGGTTGTTTATTTTTATAAAGGGGTATCTCAAAATTTTGGTGGATACATTTGTTGGAAATACATCATCATAAGTTTATAGAGGAAAGATAATTGTCCCAATAATCTATAAATATTTTAAAGACGTTGATTTATTTATTTAGTAACTTTAATCTCAAACAATCTACGCGGAAACCCGTTTTGAAACATTGCTATACATGGATCAATACTGCGAATATTATGAACTTAGCAAAGTGGTAGACAAATTATGAATTTTTGCCCCATTCAGTTTCCAGAAAAAGAGCAACGGAAGTTAGTAAATTCATTAAATCTACATAGTTAACCATCTTTAAGGACCTTTTTAATCAAAGGAATCATCTTTTTTTATATTAAGTGGTTAAGGAATTTATAATTTAAACATTGTGCTAAAATCAATTACATTAATAAATATATGTAAAATTAATACATGTTAAAGAAGAATTGATTCACAATTTTGTTTCGATACAATATACTCGTCCATATATAGATTGTTAGCGTGTAAAAATCGGAAAATAATGCCTTGCACATGAAATGTACACCTTTCAGCATGTTCTCTTATTGGAGCGGTCCAGTAACATATTTTCTCTGCTCACCTCTCAGCATAACCTCGGATTTTTTAACCCTGAGCTCACAAAGCGCCTCCTGAAACCAACCCTACATTCCTTAGTACCGGTTTTACTGCGAGTCGATTCATTTGGGTCGGTCACCTGGCGTCTTGATTGCCATGGGCCCAGTAGTCATTGTCACCGTGTAACATGGTCTCCTGGGAGCTATCCTAGATCCTATATGGGCTAATAAGAGGAAGAAAGTGTGATGGAGGTGGTGGACAAAAGTAAAATATTGCATCCGTCGTAATTTTAGCCAGTTGCCAGTGGAAGTGTTTCTGTTCGTTTTCACTTTCTGTCGCACGTGCAAAAAATAGCGTCACTGTAAATTTTAGGGCAGTTGCCCCAAATTAATACAGATTTAATATGCTTGCGAGATATATCTAATAATTAGCCTATAGGCTATCACTATTAAGTTAGGAAATAATTTTTAATGAAACTAGTAGTATATTTACTTTTACAATCTAGGATATTTCCATAGAGAATAATCAAATTTCACTTTAGGTTTATTGCAGAATACTTAGTTATTCAAATTTTGAGAGCACTTTTATTTATTTTTCACAGGAAAAAAAAGGTTAAATAAATGACCTGAAATTGCAGCATTCTGATGTTCGTATTCTTTCCAGTATTTCCTCAACAATTAATCAATCTCAATTATAAGAAAGTAATTTGCATTACCCTTTATCTGACATTCATGAAAACCTAATGATATAATTAATAGTTATTTGATAAATTGGTAAAATTAATAGTTAATATTTGGAAATTAGTAAGAGGATCACCTAAGAAAATATTTTAAAGGCAAAATATAACATACTTTGGAAAGTTAAGGCTTTTATCCATTACAATAAATCAACAATCACTCTATGACTATAAGCCATTCCTTATTCTTGATTACAAACTTGAACTTTCGCAGGCATTCTGCCACAACGAAAATCTCACTTTCACTCATTTTATGCATCATTCGGAGAGAGTTATCTCGAATCAAAGGGCGACTTCATATCCGTCCACCGATTGGATAACCGCGTCAATGCAATTCTGCGATAACCTTAAAACATCCGCGATAATTATTGCATCTCTCTACATTATGACTTCGCTCTCTGGCTCCTCGTTGGAAGGCGGTCGAATGAACTCGCTTCTTGGAAGAGAATTCGCATGATCGAATCCTGCGGAGAGACTCTCTCGGAACGGCTACCTGTCGGCCTTGGTATAGAGACCCCGGTGGCTCCCCGACCGTGACTCATCGGGAGGTCCTTTTCCCGTTCCTTTCCCCCTTCCCCGCGCGCTCTCTCTCTCTCACAACATGGCGCACAGCAGGTTGTGTAGCAACGGTACAGTCTGCGGTGGAATTTTAAGGAGAATGCGTGGATTAAATTGTATTTTAGAGCGATTTTTCCGGGTTGATTTCAATATGCAGCGAGAGAAGAGAAAAGCGGCGAGGATATAAAGAGTAATTGACCGAGGAAGCAATTGAATTTTCAAAGGAATTTTAGATCGCAAAATAACTTTGCACAAAATTACGATGAGTGAAATAACTGCGCGATCGCGGTCGTGTGGTCGTTTTTACGTATTTAGTGGCATTTCGTACGAAGTCACGCAGTATTATTTTTTGTGCTGCGGTTTCTGAGAGAGGATTTGTTCGTGGTAATTTTATGCCTAATAATTCAACTCGTAATTATCTTCAGCTTTAAGGAAATGAGCATAGCAACTAGCAACTTTTATGCACTTGATGATGGCCAAAATAGATTCTTAGGAATGGAAGATGAAAAAAATGGAAGGTGAAAAAAAACACCGGGGGCCAAGGAAGCAAACTGAAAAAAATATGACTCATTTACCATTTTAATCCGGCATATTCGGATCTTGGCTAACAAAAAGGTTGCTTCGGGAAGCTTGCGCCTGTAAGTTTCGGTTTTTGCCTTTTATTTATGTCGGGACTGTTTTTACAGTTTTTCCTATATTCTTCTCCAGCTGTGCGCCATAAACAAGCTAGAAAGGTTTTGAAATAGCATTTTCGAGTCTGACCCATATTTTCGTTTCTCTGATGCTCATAACCCATTTCGACAAATGCTCTGGTCGATGCGGTAGGATGGCCTAATGATTGTGATGGAATGATTGTTGAAAAAAGGCAAGAAAAAAACGCCGTAGTCTTTAGCACGTGCGACTGAGTGCATCGTAGCTGAGAAACCGGCTCTTTGGCATTTATAGTTCACTGTTAAAATGCTATTCTTTTAAATAACAGCAGTTTCATCCGTTTATTATGAGTTGTTTCTTTATCTTTGGGCGGTTAACTACGTTGTCTATGATGAATAGTCAGGGCCGGCCCGAGCTACGGGCGAGCCGGGCGTCTGCCCGGGGCGCCAAAGTTTTGGGGGGGCTATTCCGATCATTACTTGCGAGTGAATAAATATTGGATACCAATTTCTAACGAGGAACAGGTTTAAATCTTGATTTAATTTCTTTTAATTTTTCATTGTTAATAATTTTTACAGAACGATGAATAAATTAAAATGTACTTTGTAAATATCTCAACAAATATGCCGGAGTGCTATCTCGCCCGGGGCGCCAATATTCTTCGGGCCTCCTCTGTGAATAGTTAATAATTTTTTTAATAAGTCGTTATCCGGTGCAAGTATAAATGACTACTCAACGTCAGATTTGTCCCTTACTTGTTTTAGTTTAACTATCTGATTTCATTGTGCACTGTGGCTAAATTGAGTGAAGTAGGGAATAATTTTGAAACGAGAAAAAGTCTGCTATGACCGGGAATCGAACCCGGGTCTTCCACTTGCCGGGCGGATAGGCTTATGCCTGTCTGCATAGGATCTTCTGATCGCTTTATTCCATCAATTGAGTGAAGTAGGTTTGAACCGAATGCGCGAAGAAATATAACAAGTGATCTCTTTTTCTAACTTTAATTATTAAATTTTCGGTGAAATATCCATTTCAGGCTGTTGATTTCTATGACACTGAATTTTCCTCACCACATAATTCGAAATAATAACATGGAAATCTGTTCTGTTAGGTCACAAATTAATGAACATTTTTAAAAACTTGAACTAGAGAATAATGAAGAAAATCTATATTTATATATAAGAAATGTGCAATTATTTTGCCAGTATGATAATTATTTTTTTCTTATAAAAATACCTGAGAACCAATTTAATCACTTTTATGTTTATAATACACTATTCGTCTAAAATATAGCTTATAGTATATAGTATAGAGCCTATAGTATAATGGGAAAATAATTGTAATTGAAGAAAAATCTCCGATGCCAGTTAATAATAATAAAACTGAATACCCCGGATAAAAAGTAAGCAGGACCGGATAAAAAACAGGATAAAAATGGAAATACCCCGGATAAAAATAATAAAGGCCGGATAAAAAACCGGATAAAAATGGCGATACGTATTTCGGTTACCAAGTAACCATCATCGTGGCCCAAGACTTGAGAGGGAGCAAACAGTGAAGGTAGCACGCTCTCAAGTAATAATAAGTAATAAATAATTATTTTAAATTTCGAAGGTAACCTATGTCTATCATTAGTGTATCTTGACGTGATCCTAAAAAAATAAATCCGTCCTGTACATTAATTGTGTACGTTCATTTTTCACTATGGGGGCTGCTTAATATTTATGCGTGTTGTACATTTGCTGAAGCATCTGCTAGTAGTCACGGTAGAGTAGCCAAACGTATAGGATGAACCACCAGTTTGGAACAAATGCCCCAGTTTTAGGAATACCAGGATGAAAAGACCGTTTTCCATCAGAATGAAATGTATTTTAGCTCTTCAAGAAAAAATCCTACGAATGACCAGTACCTATTTTACTTGACGAGATTAAACTACACCCGCATATGATCTCAACTTCAACTTGGCTACAATTCATTCTGAGCCAAGTGAGCAAGTAGATAGTGACTTTGTGACATGAAAAAATTATACTTCTTTTGATAAAATTCACAAGAGTTATAGGCGAACACATTCATCATCATCATGCTTCTGTCCGAAGACAGGTTTTAACTGAATCGCTGCCTCCATTTCTCTCTCTCCCTAGAAGCCTCTTTTATACCTCTATAAGTATTATATCCCTGCTTTATATTATCTAATATTCCTATTCTTTTTCTCCCTCTTCCTCTTCTTCCACTAATTTTTCCTTCTAAGATCGTCCTTTGTAAACACTGTCTTCTCAATATGTGCCCTATCCAATTTGCTTTTCTTTTCCTGATTGTTTTTATTAGCGTCCTTTCTTCTCCCACCATTTCTAATACTTCTTCGTTTCTCTTCCTCTCTGTCCATTTCACTTTCATTATTCTTCTCCATACCCACATCTCAAAACTTTCTAAATATTTTTCCTCCTTTCTCCTTACCGTCCACGTCTCTGCACCATAAAGAGCTATGCTCCATATGTAGCATTTTGCTAATTTCATCCTTGTTTCTAAATTTATTTTCTTGCTTGTGAGAAGGTCCTTCTTCTCGTTAAATGCTGCTTTTGCCATTGCAATCCTACTTCTGATATCCTGTGTACTACTTCCATCCTGTGCTAAAATACTGCCGAGATATTTGAAACTACTTACTTGTTCCAATTTTTGGCCATTTACCATTATATTTAATTCTTTATGTTCCTTTGAAACCACCATGACTTTCGTTTTTTCTGTATTGATCTTCATTCCATATTGTTGGCCAACCTCCACTAGTCTGTCTGTCATCCTCTGAAGCTCTTTCTCGCCTTCTGCTATTAAGCCCTGATCATCTGCGTATTTAATGGTGGTAATACTTTCACCTCCTATCTTAAATCCTTTCTCTTCCATCAACGCTTCTTCTGTTATTGTTTCTGCATAAATATTAAATATCACTGGTGAAATAGGACAACCCTGCCTCACTCCCCTCCCTATTGAAGTACTTTCTGTTTCTTCTCCTTCAACCCTGACTCTAATCTTTTGATCAAAGTATAGGTTTTTAAGCAGTCTTTTATCTTTCCAATCTATTCCTATTTTGTTTAAAATACCCAGCATTTTATCCCATTTCACTCGGTCAAAAGCTTTCTCCCAATCTACAAAACAAAAATACATACCTTTATTGACTTCTAGCGCTCTTTCTGTCATCATCCTCATACATCCTATAGCATCTCTAGTCCCCCTTCCTCTTCTAAAACCAAACTGATTATCTTGCAGCTCCTTTTCTATTTTACATTCAATTCTTTTGGTTATTATTCTGGTTAGAACTTTAGCTGTATGAGAAATTAAACTAATTGTTCTGTAATCCTTACAACATTTTGCATTGTTCTTTTTCTCCAGTGGTACCATCACAACATCTAAAAAATCTTCAGGCCATATGCCAGTATCATATACTTGGTTAAAAAATTTTGTGAGTTGCTTAACTGCTTTAGACCCTAAAACCTTGAGAACGTCCACGGGTATATCATCACTCCCAACAGCCTTCCTTCTTTTCATGTCATCAATTGCTCTTTTAACTTCAGACTCGAGAATACTTGGTCCTAGCTGATCTTCTTCCACATCCTCTTCTTCATTTAATTCAATATTTCTTGGCTTTCCTTCTTTGTCATACAGAACCTCAATGTATTCTTTCCAGACATTCTTTACATTGTCTGGCTCCGATACTATTTTACCACTTTTGTTCATGATTCCTTTACGTCCTATCTTTCTTGCTTTTTTCTTGAATAGTTCCCTTGCTTTGCTATACATGAGGTCTGTTCTACAAATTCTTTCACATTCGACAATCTCCTCGCATTTTTCATTTATCCACTGTTCTCTTGCTTTATCTGTTTCCCTTCTTAAAGCATTATTTAACTCCTTGTACTTTCTTTGGCCTTCTTCAGTGTTTATGTTCTTCCACTTTCTCCGCTCTTCCATTTTTTGCAGCATGGCTGCTGTGATCCAGGGTTTTTTGTTTCTTTCACCCGTTATCTTTCCTACCTTCTTTTCCATTACATCTTTAATGTTGCTATGGATGTAACTCCACTCCTCATCTACATTCTTCCTATTTTCTTCAGCTCTCTCCCCCAACCTTTCCTCCAGCTCAGTCATGATAGCCTCCTTGTTTTTAAGGAGTTCCTCTAAGTTCCATTTCTTGTTAACTCTTATGTTTCTCCTAACGCTCTTCAGTCTACATTGTATGTTTGCCACCAATAGGTTGTAATCAGAATCGATATCTGCCCCTGGTAGTGTTTTCACATTTTTAATGCTATTTCTAAATCTTTCATTGACTAGTATGTAATCTATCTGGTATCGTCTCTGGTCTCCTGGGCTTCTCCATGTGTAAAGTCTTCGCTGGTGATGCTTAAACCATGTATTAGTTACAATCAATCTATTTCTATGGCAGAATTCCACAAGTTTATCCCCTCTTTCATTTCTCTTCCCTAGTCTATATTTTCCCACTATGTTATCTTCCTGTCCCTCTCCGACTACACTGTTCCAATCTCCCATTACTATGGTGGTGATCCTTCCATTTCCCTCATCCTCCAATATCTCCATAATCTGTTCATAGATTTCATCTACTTCGTCGTCGCCAGCATTAGTTGTTGGCATATACACTTGAATTATAAGCATATCCACTGGCTCCATCTGGAGTTTTACGGCTATTAATCTGTCATTAACTGTCACTACCTTACTAATTCTTTCAGCTATCTCTTTTCTCATTATAATCCCCACTCCCCTTTCCTTTTTCTCCCCTCCCGAGTAAATAATCTTAAATTCGTCTGAGTTTATCTCGCCTTCTCCTTCCCACCGGACTTCACTAAGACCTACTATACTTACATTACTCCTTCTCATTTCCCTTTTTAGGTTCTCTAGTTTACCCCCTGAATTCATAGTCCTAACATTCCATGTGCCTATTTTTAATTTCTCACTACTTGCTTTCTTATTAATCTTACATTTCCTCTGTGCATCCCCTAGGGTAGTCCCCACCCGGAGATCCGATTGGGGGACTATTTTACCTCCGGAATATTTTACCCCAGAAAGATCCATAGAGGTATTTTCAGCTTTTCAGCCTATCATGGGAAATATAATGAGGTGGTTTCCCCTTGCTTTCCTCATCGCAGTTTCACAGAGTGATTACCCATCTGTAGCTGTTCAGATCCACATGATCACCACCTACAGAGGTACTGTGCAAGCTGCTGCCCTTGCACAGGGGGATGTAAAACCCCCAAGACTGCTTCTTAGTCTGACTCTTCCCCTCAGACCTTTCCGGCTTGGATGGTCCTACCAGGAGAATTATCTCCCGCCGGCATAGCTCTTTAGTTCGTAAGAGTACACAAACCCTCCCACCTCTGTAAGGTTATGCAGTCCTTAGGGAGGGAACACATTATGCCGCTCAAATATGGCAAATGAATCATGACAGGCTACATTACAAGTCTTATAACTGATAAATCGCCTTCAGAATAATACTCTTATATCGAGTCAGATTAAAATAGACCTTTAAATGAAGCCTAATGCTCATATCACTTGCTCTTACTTCTCTTTGCAAAGGATCATGCTCTGGGCCATATTAAGTGTAGGAATGATATTGGCATACCATTTGCGTATGAAAGTTTTTTTAAGAGCTTAACCTACTTTTCTATATAGATGGTGTTAGCTCTCACATATCCTCTTATGATTGCAAGGGACTATTTTTTTCTAGGGCAGCAAGAGCCACCGTTCATTAATAATTCATGCACAGATATGGTTGCCGCCACAGGTTAGATCCTGATCCAGAGATTCTGAAAGAAAACGAATTAAATAAAATTTAGTTCAAAAGGGTGGTTATTAACTAGTATTAGTCTATCAGTCTCAAAATATAAATTATCAATTTTAGCCAAGAATTCTATTTTTACCTCTAACCGCGCTATATAATATATTACCTATGTAATTAACGAATGAGTCCAATTCGAATGTATGCCATGACCAACATTATATTCCATTCACCAATCATAATTATTGTCTATATCGCGAGAGAGCATTATATTTTCTACAGAGCTTGCAGATTAGGTACCATGAGTCTAATGTCTTCTCCGTTCCATAGAGGTTTCCTAGATATCTCTCTCTTTCGTCCTCTTCATGGCAATTTCCTCTGCAGCTCGAAATAAAACGGCGAGAAGCGCTTCCCGACCATCTTCCTCCCATTTTTTTACCGCCTTAACTGTCTCTCTCACTCCTCCCTTAACCCTCCGCGCCGTAATTCCGCACTTATCGCAGGAAATTGGACGTTGATTGCACCGTGGATGGCCTCAGGGATACCGGAAGAAGGGCAGAGGAAGAGAGAGAGAGGAGTTTGCTGTTGAAATGCGAAGCTTCGCAGAAGAGAGAAATCCCAAAATTCTCTGAGGATCCTCGGTCTCCTCTCAAGAGTATTTCCTGAAGATAGATAGATATATAGATAGATAATCGTCTTTATTCTGGCGAAATTTATACCATAAGGTCCATTCTTACATTTAACCCTTCGTCAATATAATAAATATAAAAAATGGTAATGTAAGATATTACAATACGCATAACACAAACAGTATGTACCTAAATCATACAGAGTAAAAAATATATATAAAATTGAAGAAAGATTATAGATTGTGGGGAAAACCTAGGTAAAACAGGCATGTCCTCCCTAGTAAAACCCACGCAGGAAAACACCCACTGAGAAGGGGGGTGTGAAAAACCTGCGAAAACCCTAGATAGTGTACATATTATAATATAGTAATACAACATTAAATAGAAAGGAGTATGTACAGTAAGTGTTCGTATATACAGCATCGTTGTATACCGTCATAAACAAATACATATATAGGTATTAACGTAATGCAAACCAAGAAATATAATACAATAATTAGGCAGAATAAGATGAAATATACTTGAAATATATACAATGAATATGGAGATTGTTGCTGTATCATGCATAACATAAGAAAGAAGGAAATGATATAAAATTACACACATGATATAAAACAATACATGATAAAATAAAGTAATACGAAATAGTATAAAACAATACAAAATGATATAAATCAATATAAAATAGTATAAAACAATACAAAATGATATAAATCAGTATAAAATAGTATGAAACAATACAGAATGATATAAAACAATGAGAATTAGTATAAACACTATAACTTAGTAGACACTAGACAATGAAAAGGTAATAGTCGAAGGAGGCGTACATTTTGAGAACTCGATAACCTGCAAAGAAATTAATTAATGTTCATTAAGTAAGGAAGATTGAAGGAAGCCGTCTTGCAATAGGTAAGAAGAAAATGTTAAAGCTGACCTGAATTTTGGGCAGAGAACAGCAATTTAAAGTATTTATGTTTGAATATGTGGAGAGATGTTGCGTTTTGGAGGTCAGTAGGTAGGGCGTTCCAAAGTCTACAAGCTGTAACATGGAAGGATTTATTATAAATTTCCGTTCTGTGATGTGGGATCTGGAAGAGATTGGTGCCCCTAGTGTTGGTGTTGTGTACAGAGTTTATTTGGGAAAATTTGGAGTTCAGATACTGTGAGTTTTGAAGAGTTATAATTCGGTAAAATAACGAGAGGAGGTGAAGACGTCTACGAGCTTCAGTGCGAAGCCAGCCTAACGTATATAGAGGTTGAGTGACATGGTCTCTCTTTTGGAGATCACAAATGAATCTTACGCAGGAATTTTGTGCACGCTGGAATTTTAGAGATAGCTCGTTAGGATCTTGATAGACCGTATCGCAGTAATCAAGGTGAGGAAGGACAAGAGCGGTGATAAGTCGCTTGCGAAGGGAGAAATGGGTAATGCTTTTAATTCTTTTAAGTGAGTGAAGTGAACTGTTAACAGTATTACATATTTTAGTTATATGATCAGTCCAGGTCAATGTGTCATTGAATACTAACCCGAGATTGGTTGCAGTTTTCTGGAAACGAATGACAGAGTTATTGAGCAGAATTGGGGGAAGTTCTGAGAAGTTTAGTGACGAGAGAAGTTTGGGATACCCAATAATAATAGACTGACTTTTTAAAGGATTAATTTTGAGGAAATTTACATTGCTCCATTTGGATAAAGAAATGAGGTCATGGTTCATTTTATCAATGATAAGAGGGAGATCAATAGAGCGAGAGTGCATATAGATTTGGAGATCATCAGCATAAAGGTGGTATTTACAGTGAGCAAGCTGAGAAGATATATCATTAATGTACAGAGAGAAGTGTAGTGGCCCGAGGGTGGAACCTTGTGGTACGCCACGTGTCACTTTAGTCCATCTTGACGAACTTTTCTCAACATATGCTAATTTGGGTAGCGTTCGTTAAGCGAGAGTACTTTGTAAATATACGTATTCAGAAATTACGTGATCTTCACGTCAAAGAATTGAAGGCCTAACAAGAAATCTATTAATATGAGTCAAAAATTAATATTGTTTAATTTTTGGAGATGTTAGATTTTGTTGACTTTTACTCTTTCTCAGACCGAGAGAATTTTATCACTAAAAATTTTTCAAAACTTTACCCTTCTTAATTTTAAAAGTCAAACAGAATTCAAATATATGGAAATAGCGATAAGAATCTTGTCTCAGTTCATATAGATTGAGTGGAAAGACAAAACCTCAGTATTATCTCAAATATTACGCGATTGAGATTCGAAGAAAAATAAAATGTTTTACGCGTGTCCATAATCTTCCTCAGCAATGTTGAGTGAAGCTCTTGCTTCCAGGATAACATGTTGCCTCTTTTGCAAATCTATTTTATTTTATTTTGAAGTGTGGCCACGTCTCGCGGATTTAACGTGCTTCTAAAGATGAATTTCTTCCTCAGTTCTAAGTGAAATTGCCTGAGTAACGTAAATTACTCCTCTAAAAATATGTCATTAATCTTCAGGAGTATGAGGAACTTCCATTTCATTTTCAAGTGGATTACTGCGTTTAAGACTAAACAGTTCATCCCGTGGCATATGGCATCCATCGTTGTTCAAGTGGACTTACGTAAACACGTCGCGGAGTTTCCTTATTGATGTTACTCCACCCACACTCTTGAAATGTTGTTTGGTTTTTGGCGGTGAAAGACAAACTCGGCACATTAAAAAATTTCAATTATTTTTTCATCCCTCAAGAAGTAAAGGCAAATTCAATCGGTTAAGAATTACTGCAGTAGAATAAAATTCGACATATATGAAATTTAATTGCTTCGTTCGTTTTAATATCTGTTTTAAGGAAATTTTAAAGCCGTTTCTAGTATATATCTAGTATATTTTTAAAAATAAAATTTATTTCAATAATTTGGATTATCCACGATACTTATATATTGCCTTGTCTTTTTATTACGAATAATCCTGTAAAGTTAAGGCTGATCAATACAGAAAGATTGTTAAGCGGTAAATGAACTGAAAAAATTGATATTTTGTTTGATGCTTTTCGTGTTTTCATGATTTCATAACTGTTCTGCGGAGAAAAAATATTTAAACCCCCGTTATAGTTTTTCACAAATACGGAAATCGTTTCCGCTAAGTTCTGGTATAAGGTTCGAAGCACACTTGTGCTACCCAAGTGGAATATCATTTCCTTTTCTCTTGATTGCATTCATTCGCACCAATGCACACGTGCTCAGTCATCGATCTCTTTCTTTCTCAGACGAAATTTTTAACCCGAGTAGAACTTGGAAGAGTGACAATTTATTATAGAATATTATTCTTAAAAATGGCGCTACTGGCTGTCAAAAATAACTGGGAAATTTTAATTTATTCCAAATCTCTCGTTTTTTTAAATTTTGTTTCCACTTGTTTTCTTATACAGAACTGACTCATACGTTGTTCAATTTCCTTTATACTTTTGTATTAAATTATAATGTGATGCTGCCCAAACATCATAAAAAATCAAGAATCAATACCTACTATAATGCTGAGACGCCGTTTAAAATGTTTTCGCTGTAATGAAAATGTTTTGATTGCTATATCTCAATTAACCATCCCTCTTATATTTCCTAACACAGATTAATAAGTTTTATGGAAACCTTATTTCTTGACAGGATTCAAGCCGGCAAACAAGCACGTGTTTCTTCTCACGACTGACATTGCACAGAATATATTCCCGTAATATTATTCATAATTAGTAGGCATAGAATTTTACGCTTTTGTGACATTTTTTCGCTCTGTTTTAGAGTTATGATATGTTAATGATGAAGCCATTTAACTGAAACTCACACACCAGAAATTGCGTTATATTCACTAAAAAGTAAAAAATAAATCTAAAATTCAGATAAATAAATGTTCTAGTAAGTGAATTTTGGGAATATGAAAGTTGTCTAGTGTAATGTTTAACAAATGAATCTTCATTAATATTTCTTTGCCAGAAATATTATTTGCCCAAAACTATTTATACTTTATTGGGCATTCAATTATGTACATTTTATATTTATTGTTTACTTTGTAGTGTATGTAAAATTTGGTTTCATTAATTTTTAGGACTTTTTTCTAAAAAATCGCTTATCAATTCAATTTGTATGCCTATCCATCCGCCTCTCTGTCCATCTGTACCTGTCCATATGAAACTTGGAGCAGCCAAATTTTCAGGATGGATTAGTTTATAGAAGACATCAGTATGATATAAATTTGATGGATCTAGGATTGGCTACTGGAGATTAATAAGATAATATCGCTAAAAAGTACATGCTCCATAAATGTAGGCAACCGACAATACATCGCAATTGCGACTCTTTACTTGGATGGAAAGATAGCAGTCAGTGGAAAAGAAAGCACCTTATGTAATTTACTCTTCAATTCTACTCTTACTTGTTCTACTTTAACTAGCTATTATTTTTACGATTTATTAATAGTTCTTTTGATTTACTTTAAATTTACGAAATTTATTGTGATCGAACGGTCTCTATAATTCACCAAAAAGTTAAAAGATCAAGCAGTAAATTAATTATAAATCATAAGTCTGTTGCTATAGTTACGGGTATAAATTTCCAGCAGGATGAGAAAATTACTTTAATTTTGCGTGAAAATATGACACGAAAGAATCAACAAACTTATTTCTTGCCATTTCGCATATTTCATAGTTCCCATCCTAATAAGAATCATTAGAATAATTCTCTTTTTCGAATTGCAAGCGCTGGTTAAATAAATAAGTGAAGTTTTTTCTCACAAAAGAAAGTTTTATGAGTTGCAAAATGGAACTTCACTGGTTGGTTGACTTTCAATTTACCTTTTCACGGTCAGCTGATCTTCCGCTCTCTGTGGTCTCGTATCGAATCCATGATTTCTGCATCGTAGTCCATTTAGCTTCCGCCGCAAGTGCATATTTTTTGTGGCGTGACTTTTTGGTCCCCAATTGCATGACTACGATGGTCCACTTTAAGACCATGCATTATCCTTATAGATTTGCTCGTTACTCATTGCTATAAGGACAGTAATGGGTAGATTAAAATTGGAGGAAATCGAGGAGGTAGGTGTGCCGATGCTTAGACATCTATGCTCGATTCATAAATATTATGTTATTTTGCGATGTGCGCTTGTCTTTTTTTAGAGTTACAAAGAGCTCCATCAGAATTGAAATTTATCTAAGTCTATCAGAATTAATCCTTTTAGCAATTTGAATTACGCCGTTTATTTTGCGCGCAGAGACAAACATTAATAAAACATTTCCATGAATATATAGTAAGGAATTTATTTTTATGCTATTATGAAAATATGTTTTCGGCCAAGCCTGAAATTCAGTTTTTCTCCAAAATACGAGCAAGTTTTTCACATCATTTTCGGAATTTATGTTAGCATCACTCCAGAAAAAACATTTTTTCACATTTAAAATTAGTTTGTTTCACATTTAAATATTACTGAAGTACCCGAAGTATTTAATTCCGTGCCCGGTTAAAGTTTTTATCTATTTATTCATGAAGAGTATTTATTTTTTAATTTTATCGTAAAATAAAATTCTTAGTGGCTAACATTTCATATTTTAAACCCGAGACTTTATGTGTACGAATGCATACATGCAGACACATACATAAACACATATATAATCCCAGCAAATAGCATTGATTTTATTGGGTCAATACGACTCAACGTGCAGTACCAATATGAGCTGCATCTAGTGTAGAAATAACATCTTTTATTGTGGGTTAAAATTGAAATGGAGTAATATAACTTTAAAATATGTAGTAACATCATGTATATTGTTTAGTTATTTTAGTCAATGCGGCGAAACATTAAATATAGTTAGCATGAGTAATAATTGATGGCAGATAATTACAGTGTTTAATTCAAATTTTCTCTTAACTTCTAAAACGTAAATTTTAAACATCTCTAAAATAATTGTTAAACAGATCTCGAAATAAGCATAATTCCATTTGCAGCTTATGATATTTTATTATCATTGAGATTTTGCCTTTTTCGTTGTAGAAGTGGTTAGCGTAACTTTTCATCAGTATGTCGAAGAATATATGAAAATTTTGGGCCTTTGCTATAGTACCTGAAGAATATGATAGAAATGCGGTTAATAATTGAGAGAGACTTCCAATATAGAAAAGCAAGATCTCTGTAAGAATCATTGGGTACAAGAATAACATAACAGAATACGGAAAAATTGAGAAGTACATTTCTCTCTCGTATGATGCGCCACAAATAATGGAGCTAAGCATAAATTTCAAATGTTTCTGATGGAAGCGTATAATGTATTTCTATGACTCAGACGGAATTATTTGGCAGCTCATCGGTTCTTTGAAATAAATTATGTGCATAACTTGGAAGATTTTTCCCAAAATCACATTACTCCGAGTGCGTCATTAGATGACAGCACATACATTAAGGGCGACTCTGAAAACTGGATGGGTCGTGATAGGCTCGTTTACGCTCTTTAAGAGTTGAAGCAACTTGGTGAAATGAGAGGGCAGCGGTTGGAGATAATTGGCTCTTATATATACTAAGTGGGACCGCGCTGTGTTGTGGCAAACTTCCATGTTGGTGAGCAATCGGTTTCGTGGAATTGATGTCAGTCATCAGTCTGCTGCGAATGACTGCTGCTTAAAAAATAGTGTCCAGTTCAAAGCATTTTGCGTAAGAGGAAACAAATGTCCAAGCTGGGAGCAAATGAAGTAATTCTTCCAGTTATAATAAGGGTTGCGTAATTTTTTAAATTATAATTGGCGCTTCCTGCCCCTCACTCAATTAAAACTTTTATATATCAGTTGAGTCTAGGAGGAAAGCACGCCGTTTAAGAATTAATTTTGACTTTGACTATGGACAAATAACTTAACATCCATGTACAATTAAATATAAATTTTTTCAGCTTATGGTTAATCCTGTAGACAAAAGTCATATATTCATTCCCTAATTATGAATTTTTCTCAGTTAATTTTGGGTAAAATTGTGAGAGTTTATAAGATTAACGTTTTAAATGTCTCAGAGATAATTTTTCATCAATGTTATCTGAATCCTTATTAAATTTGGAAATAATATATTTAAGACTGTATATGAATTACTCTAAGCCATCACTAAAATCTTTACGTTCGATAACATATGGCAAAACTTATTTGATACCGCAAAAATAACTGAAATTACTCTTTGAGAAATCATTATATGTGCTTTAATAGAATTCGCAGTGTGTAGTTTGCGTTTTAGGTCCAAAAACTTTTCAGCAAAATAGTTTTACCAACACTAGTGAAAAAGAAGCGAAACGTGTCGAAAGAATAACCTAATGTACAGAACAAAGTCGAGGATGTTAACGCGGTCAAGTTTTCATTTATTTCTAGATTTCTTCCCCCGTGGATTTAGGACACGACGGTGAAGGGATTTAATTCCCTTTCCAGCCCACGCGGGCAATTTTGATCACACCATCTAATTGGTCTCGGAAGGACGCAAAATGTTCGCACAGGGATAATAAATGTCTCCCAACGCGTACTACTCGGACGGTGTAAAATTGGGATTTTCCTCCTTATTGGCGCGTTCTGTCGCTCTTACAGAGAGAGTGAGAGAAATAGAATGTGGAGAAAAGAGAGATGGATACTTTCGCGCGTGGCTCCGACCTCGACGACTGCAAAATCGCGCCATCTCAGCTATAAAACACTATTTAACTGCGCGGAGTTGCCCCCACGATATGAAGCCCGGATGTGGGTGCGGTCACAGAGTGCGCATGTGTCGGCAGCTGGAACCGAACAATCATTTTTGAGCGCTTCCAGCGTCCTTGACCAAGTTTTATTCCAGTCAACCAATTGCAAAAATAAAAGAAGTTCGCTCGTCCTCGGTAATAAATATTTTCGTCGGCGTGCAGACCTGTTTTATTTTTAATTGAGCTTATTTTGGGTGGCGACGGCGCAAAAAAATTTAAAAAAAGAAATCGGGAAATTATTAAGTTCGTTTCAATTGACCGAAATGATGAATGAGCCATTGTTTGATTTTTAAGGCATAAGAAAAAATATTCGCCTTTTTTGACTTAGAGGAGCATCTGGTAGAGCCATGTCAATAGAAAGAAGTCTCAAGAGATTAATTAGTTTGTCACCAAAATTCACATAAATAGAATGGGTAAACGACTGAAAGACAAATAAAAAGAAGATTTCAATTATTTTGGTATCTAAAATTTTATCCCGCACTAAATGACAAATAAGATTTCGCACAGTTGAGTGTGGTTTCCTTTTTATTATTAAATATTCAATTCATCTGTACATCTGCTTGGAAATTCAGAATTTTTTCTTAGTTTATGACGTTTATATCTATTCTGCTAATTTTGATGTGTATGATATTTAACCGGAGCAAAAATACAGGTGCACTCCTTCAAATACGAGATTCAATTAAAAAAAACAGGCGTCAATAAGTATGTGAAAACTTTGAATTTTCGCAAATAATTAATTAACTGTTACATTAATTTCTTTTAAAACATTAACGGCAATTATCGCTTCCAAAGAAGGCCGGCGACCGCAGGATCGTACCTACTACCCCTAATAATAAATCTGTTCTAGTACAAAAGTTTTACTTTTGAGGAATAATACCTAATTAAAAACACCGAGAAATTCGGAAGTACGGCAACGACTCACAGTCAGTCCCGAACGCGTCGGATTTGTGAAGACGTACCTCTAGTGTGTAGATGTCAATTCACAATACTTACGTGATTTTTCTTGCAAATTGCAGTTTTGTATGAATTTGTGGTTGGGTCGGTGTTTCCGTGCAGTTTTGCAAGCGTTGAAAAAAATAAAAAATAAATCAACTCGTCAGAATATTAAAGGAAATTAATTACTGGGTCATAATGCAGCTGTACCTGTAATACGTTTAGGCTAGCGATTATCTTTTGATCTACTTGGAAACAATCGTTATTTCTTGTAGAGTACTTCTCCGGCAACAAGTTCCTAATTTTTTCTGGAGATCCTCTAATCTCTTCCATCACGATGACATTCTCGATCATGACATTCTTTTCCGTGCATACGTGATCTGTTGATTCAATCTTTAAAGTCGCCGACTTCATTCCTTATTCATGAATCGATGATAAGTTTATCTTCGAATCAATTTTCATCGCCAAACTTCCCACGCTCTTCCTAAATTCCTTTTCTAACCGATTTGCTCTTGCTCTGCCAAGTCTTCTTTTATGCATCACGTTTCTCTCCCTCTGCGGCAATTTCTTTTCCTCCGTCTCTTCCAAGCAGTTATTTTTCCTTCACCCCATACGATTATCCGAGTAATTACGTACTAGAGGTCCGTCGTAAAAAGCGGCTGGAAACGCTTTCAAAGACGAAATACGAGTCAATCAAGTTCGGAGGCGGTCACAGAGAGACTATAGAGGGCAGAAGAAGAACCAAAAAAACAATGAAAAAATAAGAATAGCGTTTTACGTCCTCCGGGAGAGGAGGAGGAGGGGGGTATAAGGAATAACAAGCGATGTGCTGCCCAATAATAAAACCATGCGGAGGCGTTTCGCCGCGATCTCGAAATTGAGCCTTTGTGAAGGCTTAGGGGACAATCCGCCCAATGCGTTTCAAGATGACAAATGACTTCCTCCCCGCGTTTTTTTCGCCCTTTTGCCGATTGGCGGATGAAGAGGTCAAGCAGAGTGCGGATAAAAAGAGGAAGAGAGAGAGAGGAAGGGGGAGGGAGGGAGTGTAAAAGAGGAAGGGAGGGGGATATTAAAGCGAAGGCTTTGCGGTAGGGTTGAGCGAGGGAGAAACGATTTCGCGTGGTTCCTACGGTCGTTTTCCCTTTGAGAATGAATGGTTTGGGGTGGGGGAGTGGGTGTTACTGCATGAAAGAGGCGGGGGAGGACGGGGCAGGGTTGTGTCGCGAACACACTACGAGCACGTTAGTCACAATCACAATGCATCGAGGAACGTTCCATTTTGCGGTGTTCAAAGTTTCCTTTTCTTAAGTCCATGACCGTCCAACAAAAGAGCATCCACTGAGTGCTTATTTCCTGTGGACTTTTTTTTAAAGAAGACAAAAACTGCTTTACGAGATCGGAATTTAGAAGTCCTGTTTAAATTCCGAGATTTCGCAACAAGTTTACGCGTAAACGTCCGATATATTGACCGTTTTTTTCTTTAATGAATATTTAAATTTAAGATTATGCGAGTTTATAAATTGAATTCATAAAATAATTTATTTTGCGAAATTATACGTTTGATGATTTAGAACTTTTGATTATGAAGGAGATTATTATTTTTTGTTTGGACGATTAGAGTTGATCTGATTTATAAAGACAATTTACTCGCTCTTTGTTCACTTTTTTCTTTTTTCCGTGGTTGCCAGTTAATGTTTTCAGTCAGCTTTTCAACACTTAGCACCACTCTATATCATGAAGAAAATATATTTGACTTCCATTGCGATTTGTTTAGTATAGCCAGCATAAAAATTGAAATAATTTCAGCGTCTTCACTGAAACCTTAAATGTACACAACAGGAATATGAATGGGCAAAATAATGTATTAGGAAACAATATCGCTTTTTATCGGATTTTAGCTAAATTTTCAATAATTTTTGCGATAATTACTCAATAATTAATATTCGTAGCTTTAGGAAATAAAAATAAACTTTTTTCCTGAAGCGTATTCTAGATGATAAAAATTTTCGCTAGTTTGATTTAAGATGAGTTTTCATCGGATTTATTAAACGGCCATTATATTATATAATCACTCTGCACTTTAGTAATTGTTGCCTGAAAGCAGCCCTTTATGTGAAGCATTCATTCGTAAGAGAGATATTATTTATGCAATAATTTACCATCTCCCGCGTTTAACGAATCATACGTCTGCCAACACTAGTAAAATTTATGGAAAAATCGTAATAAATTTATTTATATAAACAACGTACAAAACGATTCACATTTTTTTCGATGGCGCCTGTCACAGGAAGTGACGGAGGCTGTAAATATTTTCCGTCCTCGATTTTCTCAAATTTATCGTCTTTGGCATTAGTCGTTTCGCACGCCACCGAACGGACGGATTTTACGTCTCAGTCTCCTAAATCAGTTATGTTCGCAATAAATTAATACCCTGTTATAGCTGGCTCTCCAGGCACCGGACACGACCTTCTTTTATCCCAACCAACAAAGCGATTCAACGTGCAAACATTCATATATAATATTGACGGAACAATTACCGAGGGAGAATGATATTAACGGATGTATCACCCTGTCGAGTGCTGAGGTCATCGACGGATATTACAAAATGACTCATTGCCGAGGCTCATATTTAGCGGTATTACGTTAAAATCTTGTTACTCTCAAGGTCATCCTCCATACTCTTGGCACTTTTCCTCCTATCTCTTGTTATTGCGTCTAATCAGATAAAAAGCCGTATAAGTTCTTCTCCGAACTATCCTTCTCTCTCGTCGCTCTCATTTTTTCCCTTCTCCCTTACGACTCGCTGCCCAACGTGCGTCATCCCAACTTCTGTCCTCACCTTTGGGCTTTCTTCCATTTCATTAATCGAAATCAGAATGTGGCGTCGCGACCAAGGTGCAGGGAAAATGCGGATATGGATCACGATGCCATTTGCCAAATAACCGATTTTTTACGAGCTTAAATAATAATAATGGCGTGCCTGGATAAATCAGGAAAATCAGTAGTAACTCGTCTTGCTTAAAGGAGCCTGTATCAACTTTGCAAGTCAGAAGAGTATTTGCAATAGTTTTTTTTTTCGAATATTCTTTTATTTCATAAAGCAATCGATCGGTGTGCATTCCAAACTATTGAAATTGGTATGAAAACCAGTGTTTAAAATAAGAGGGACGGAAATCGACGCGTTAAAATACCTGCAAGTGAGCTAAGAGAAAGAATTAAGACAATTTATGATACAAGGAATTGTAAAATTCCTGAATTCGTACAAAAATTAGTGAATCAACACCGAAATTGGCCTAGTCAAATAGAGTTTCATAAGATACACAAATAAAGTGGTTGAGATCGATATTTTTTTGGAACGGTTGTCGGCGGACTTGCCTGCATGACAGGCCACATCAGAAGTTGCTAATGTTTCTACAGATCGTATTGGAGTTTATAACGAGGCATCATATAAGCGAAAAGCAAGTCTAAACCGTTTTTTTAACTTGAACATTTCTAGAGTGAAGGTTTATAGGCCATTATTTCAATGGACATATATATGAACTTGTTAAGTTTTTTGGGTCGTTTTTTACTTTCTCCATACACGTAGTATAAGGGGAAAGTATTGTATTAATGAAAAAAATGCGACTTCGAGATTTTAACGGAAATACACGTTTTGAGGTCCCCTGAACACGTTTTGATCATTTTCTCGATGATGTCTGTGTGTGTGTATGATAGCCTTTTGTGGGTGCTCTAACTCAAAAACTATTAATCAGGTCAACGCGAAATTTTATATTTAACATTTCTATTAAAGTCAAAATAACTGATTAGTTTTTGGTAAAAAACGGTCAACCGAAAGTGGGTGTTTACTTTTGCCACGTATCCGTTATTTTGAAATATTTGATAAATGTAAAAATATATTAGAATAAACGTAGGAAATTTATTTTTTTAGAGCCTTTGTTTGAAACTTTCTTCCATATAATGTATTGTTTAAGAGATATCTTATATTTTTAGCTGCCACCACCACGTCACCTACCGACGACCATTGTTGACAATTGACGCTTAGTTACGTCTTAGTAACGCTCCTTTTTAGAAATATTACAAATATGGAGAAAGTCATGTGGTGGCCACATAATATTTTTTATCATAGCATCGCGGGTCGCATGAATCGCCCTCTCGAGGGCCCATGAGCCGTAGTTTGATGACCGACCAGACCGAAAGATGGGATATTTTGTTTTTATTTTTACGGATCCGTCGCTTTCCTCCATTTCATCGCTAACCTACTCCCACGCCTCGGTAAATTGTTTGAAGGCCTTCGTTTTACTCTGACAATGGAAGGATGTCTGCCCTTCCCTCCCTGTCTCTCTCTATCGCAGGGCGGGGGTCACATGTAAAAGGGGGAAGGGAGAGGCCGGAAGGTCGGAAAGAGGGGCGGAGGGACGTGGGGGAACACTCAATCCCTATACCGATGGTCTGCACTCGATTCCGCGGGGTTTTGGTTTTATAGGCCACGTGATCGCATGGTTTGATTTTCAGGTGAGTTTGCCGTCGAGAACTATAAGGGGTCGAAGAAGAAGGATATACGAATACGATATGTCAGAGAGGGCTATAGCGTGAGAGCGCGGCTTCGTCTGTGAAGACAAAATATTGACATTATTCATACTCAAGGACGTGAAAATACCCGAGGACCTACGTCACGGGAACTAAAATTATGAAAATTCTTTCGTCAAATTAAATAAAAAATAGGCTTATTTTTTCCAGTTCGGGTAAAGTTTATTGAGTTGGGTATATTAGGATAGTATTATAGCCTTATTTATGCAGCTGTTTATGATCATTATTATTATTAAGTTTTGGTATTATGCAGCTATATAGTTATTCATCTATAATATAGATAAAATATAAATTATAGATAACTAAACATAACTCTAACTTATTAATATTATAGTTTTAATAAGATATGTTAATAAGATATGTTCGGTAGAGGGGTGGTTAGCTTGTCTGGCTCCCAACACTAGGGTCGCGGGTTCGAATCCTGCCGAGGGCATGGTTGTATGTTTTCGTCTTTGTTAAAGTTATTACGCTCATTATAAAAGGCCGTTAACGGCTGTTTATGAGCTGATATAAAATAAATAAATAAAATAAATAAATAAATAAATAAATAATTTAATATCTTCCAATGAAATTACTTAGCCTATTTACATCCTCCAGCCATACAAGCTAAATGTATACTATCAATCCAATTAGAGAGGTTTAGGTATATATGATAACGTCTTTTTTAATAACAACCTCATATAGCTAAATATAGTTTACCATGCCAATATTGTATTTAATTATCGCAAGAGGAAAAGCGTTTACTCCAATTTTTTTAAAAATATCGCGTCGAAAAAGTAATTTTCATTTAATTTCCGTAAACGTGCATGGAATCAAATTTGGTAATAGCTTTTACGACAATAATCTGCAAGGTTGTTCAAAAATTTCAAAATCCAAATACACTGTGCACAGTATATTTCTGTGCAAAACGCTCAATTCCGACGGAGAACTTTTCTTCAACGCGGCCGTCAAAGGCATGCAGGCGAAGTAATTGTCGGTCGATTGAAGGTTGCCATACTCGACGAGTGGAGAGTCGCTTAATTGCCAGCCAATTAGCATTTTATTGCGTGTTGTTGTTTATGAAAGCATCCGTATACTAGAACCATTGTAAAAAAATAAGTCCTTTTAAGCAATTAAAATTCAATTGATTAAATCGTCTATTTTTATACCGAACACTATATTTTGTTCCCAAAAATATTTTCGATCATTCTTACCCGAGTTTGACTCTAAATTTGAAATTTGTGGTCGATTTAGCTCTGAAGACACGTCGCCTGATTATCTTTCTGCAAGTGAGAGAAATAAAACAAGAGTACTTCCATGAATAAATCGATAGAAAAGTGAAATGCAACAAATAATATTATTTAGTTAGTTCCCACTTATAATTAGGAATGTGAATAGATTTGTAACACCTTTTGGTTAATTCGGAAGTGCCTCTGCAAGTTCCAACATATAATTTAAGGATATTCTCCACACCAGCAAAATATATGTCCGCGAATAGGGGATCCAATTTCATACTCTAATAATTATTTAATTAGATGTAAATTATTCTCTTGTGGTTTTAAAATATGAGATACACCCCTTTGTCTAGAGCATGGGTCCGCCCGCAATTCCATGGTGAAAAATCTGATGTGGCCATCACATGACTTTCTACATATCTATAATATTTTTAAAAATTCCAAATAATAAATATTTGAAGGAACTGCGAAAAATATTTAAAGACTTTACAAAGAATATAAATAAACTCAAACCGTAGCCTTCTGATATTGAATATAGCCCGAAACTCCAACAACGTATGGAGAAAGTAACAATATTGGAAAGTTGTACTCCATATCGCAGTACACAGAGTTTGCAAATGCGTTTTTTGAGATTTCACAATGTTCTCAATATTTTTCGCTCAGATGAGAATTTAACGAGAAGAAAGCGAGGTACGTTGTAAAATACATGTAGGTCTTCATTTAAAGTAGTCGTAATTATTGTCCGATTTTAAACAAATTGGAATCGCTCAATTAATTTTAACAAAACTACCCAACACCAAATTTCATCACAATACGTCCAGCGATTCCCGAGTTGAAACAATGAAACATTCTAAACTACATGTAGGTCTTCATGTAAAGTGGTCGTCATTGTTGTCCGATTTTAACCAAAATTGTAATCTGTCGACCGATTTTTAAAAACTCCTTAATACCAAATTTCATCAAAATACATCATGCGGTTCCCGAGAACATTGTAAACTACATGTAGGTCTTCATGTAAAGTGGTCGTCATTGTTGCAAAACTCCACAATACCAAATTTCCTCATAATACGTCCAGCGGTTTCCTAGCGGACGGACGGGATCGATCTCCCCCTAAATGCGTTCACTTCGTGCACAGAACGCATAAAAACGGATAAAAAGGGATGTGACAAGAGTAAACACCAACTTCAGTTTGACCGATTTTTACCAAAAACTAATCAGCACGTCTTCCTTGAACAAAAATGTCAAATATAACATTTTGAGTTGATCCGATTAATAGTTTTTGAGTTAGAGCACCTACAAAATACCTGTCACAGACATACACACAGACACACACACCCACAGACATCATCGAGAAAATAGTCAAAACGTGTTCAGGGGGCCTTGAAACATGTATTTCCATTGAAATCTCGAATTCGATTTTTTTTCATGAAAACAATACTTTCTCTATACCTCGTATATGGAGAAAGTAAAAATCGATCCGTAAAATTCAACACTGACAATTTCAGGCACGTTCACTGAAGTTATGGTCCTTAAAACCTTGAACGTTATAATTTTAACGTTAAAAACATGCGTAGACTTGATTTTCACCTATTCCATACCACTGAGCATCTATTGTGTTACTTCCTATGTTCATGCTGTCCGCCGGAGACTTCGCAAATCCCAATTTGACCTGCCGAAGTAATCGCAACTTCCAATGGAAAAGTTTGCTTATCCTTGGCTTAGAAAATAGCGGTGTCGGCGGTTTTAAATGGGTATAATCATGGCAAAAAAACTTAGACATATTCCGGGGTACAATCCTTTGTTCCCACGCTTCTATTTAGTCTCTGATGGCGTGACTCTTCTTAAAATCCTACCTTGTGATGCAAATATTTTAGGGTGTGTGTATGTGTAACCAACAGAGAGAGAGAGAGAAAGAGATCTCTCTTTACTTATCGGACGTGCGTGCATATGGGTGACTAAACCCTCATTGCCATGCTGAACGTACTGCCAACTCGCCCTTTCTCTACCTCCACCCACCTAGTATTTTTCCTTTCCTTCTCACCCACCTCCCTCTTCCTTTAACACACACCTACACCCACTTGAATCTCGCAGTGAATGTCTGTTTAAATTTTAGAAACCCTTCAATGCACCTCATTTTCGAATCCTCAGACGTCGCCAACAATTCTCCTGACTCACTCCCACAGTCCATTCGATGTCTCTCTCTCTCTCTCTCTACATTTGTCCCTCCTTCCCCCGCTCGCTCTCTCTCTCCTTTGCTTTTCGGAGAACCAAGCAACTCATTCTCTCATCTCTCCCCTTTTTCTTCTTCTCCTACCCTCTCCCCGGGAAGGAATTCTTTGGCCACTTGCCGCGCCGAACGTGACTCCCGAAATTTGAGATTTCACTGGTCCTCCCCTTCTCTATATCTCTCACTTTGTTCAGAGAGTGAGGCTGGAGGGAGATACGTCTCTCTCTCTCTCCTTTTTCACTCTAAGAAAAGGCACACACATCAAAAACCATGGTGTGGTGGGCGTCGAGGAATTTCGGCCGTTGAATTCTGTGCGTCAGTATAACCCATTTATACCTTAAAAGCGTCCTCTTGTGTTTCGTGCGAGAGGGGTTAAAGACGCGGATGTTGGAGGAAAATTATTTTCGAAAAAATTTTCCCGTTTTTTTTTAATCACCCGCAAGGTCAAAGAGTTTCCCGAACTGTTATACCGTTTATCGGAATTGACGGTAATGCACACTTAAAAAAAAAGAGGTTTTTATGTCGCGTTGCATTGCTTGCCCTTCAAAAATTGAGGCGTCTTCAATAAAGGTGAAATGGGTCAAAAGTTAGAGATACTTTTGCGAATGAAGGTGCAACGAAAAAGTAAATTAAAATCTAAGATTGTTTGTTTCTTAAAATCCAAGATGTTATCACTCATACTTCTTGAAGATATCTTCGCGAAAAACATTTCTGATAGGTGATTGATCATAATTATTTAGCAATTAATTTATTTAGATATAAAATAGTTAAATCATAAAGAGTAGCGTTTTGTAAATATACAGAATTAACGACAGTAAACGTTTTGTCATCACGGAATAATCCGAACCAGCTATTCTTACCGGAGTTGTTTTTTAAGCATCAGATTGTTCCTCATTCTCTACCATTGGTTGCTATTTTTCCCTTAGGATATTATTTTAGTTTAATGGTTACAAGCACACACACACACGCAAACACACACGCGCACGCACACACACACGAACGCACGCACACACGAACGCACGCGCGCGCGCGCGCACACACACACACATATAATTCCATCATGGTTTCGAAATGTCTGTACCTCCGCAAAATGAACTCAATACCCTTACACCTCGTTAAGTTTCTCCGAAGCTTGCCTCTTGTTTCTCATGGCCAGCTTTCTTGGTCGGTACTCCGGTCCAGGAAGTCTCAATTGGGGTCTTTAACTTACAGCGCATCATGAATCCTCTTCAAGCAGCCAATGATGGTGGTGCTACAGATTAAGGAGGAGAATTATGACTAAATTTTTGATCGTCGTCTTTCTTTTAAAAATTATTCTCTGTATACCAAAGACTTGGTGATTCAGCTGAAAAATTGTCTCTCTCCCGATCTTATCTCTGGTGAAAGGCAATAATTGTGCTTTTGATCACAAAATAGAGTGAATAAGCTCTGTAATGTAAGTAAACACTTAACGTTAAGACATGGTATCAGTGGTCGCGGTTTTGCCATACGCAGCTGTTCGAGGAACGTATCTGCCGCGAATGGCGAGGGTTTGCTATATTGGGAATGGCAAAAACAAAGATGTTGGATTGCTGATCAAAAGGCATGAAAACGTGTGTTGATAGTATTTAAAGCAAGCAAACCGGTGCAATAATTATTCTTTAGTAAAACCTGTGTGTTTAAGAGAAATTTTAAAAGTTTCATGAGATTATTGCCTTTTTACTTTCTCCATATACGTAGTATAGGGGAGAGTATTATATTCATGAAAAAATCGACTTCGAGATTTCAACGGAAATACACGTTTTGAGGTCCCCTGAACACGTTTTGACAATTTTCTCGATGATGTCTGTGTGTGTGTGTGTTAGTATGTATGTGTGTATGTGATAGCTTTTTGTGGGTGCTCTAACTCAAAAACTATTAATCAGGTCAACACGAAATTTTACATTTTAAATAAAGTCAAAAGAAATGATTAGTTTTTGGTAAAAATCGATCAAAACGGAAGTGGGTGTTTACTCTTGTCACATCCGTTATTTTGAGATATTTGCTTTAATAATTGATATATTTAAAAACATACTGGGATAAAAGTTATAGTACATTTAATTTTCTACAACCTTTGTTTGAAACATTTTTCCATATAATGCATTGTTTAAGAGATATCTTATATTTTTAGCTTCCACCATCACGCCACCTACCGACGACTATTTTTGACAATTGACGCTTAGTTACGTCTTAGTAACACTTCTTTTTCTTTTCTTAATTGTTGGAGCTTTGTGGCTATATCCAATATTAGAAGGCTATGGTTTGAGTTTATTTCTGTTCTTTGTAAAGTCAAAAATTTTCTCGCAGGTTCTTAAAATATTTATTATTATCTAACCTATTTGGAATTTTTAGAAATATTACAGATATGGAGAAAGTCATGTGGTGGCCTCATCAGATTTTTATATTTTGATGTTCTTTTTCTTAATTAAATTACTCGGGGAGTGAAAAATTTTGGAATTTGCTATTAAAACGCGGAGATAAATTCCATCATAAAACTAAAAAACAGAATGATTTAATGAAGGTTAAAGTGTCCTACTGGTTGCCCATATTTCACGCCATTCTCGCTGGAAGGTCGGAAATAGGAACAACAAAACGAGCGGACGGAGGGAGAAATATTTCAGGCAGGCAATCTGTTACGTGCTATGGCCTTCAAAATAACGCTATCCCACGAAATTCCTTTCGCTCATAGCACACGCTACGTGTGTCGTTATTTATATCCTTGCGATCCATCGACACGCGAAGGATTTTGAAAAATAATTAACTTCTAAAGGGCTCGAAAATTTGATTCAATTCCAACGGATGTATGTTTAAAATAGATTTAAATGCAAGTTTCGGCCATGGATAAATTCACATTTTCTTATTTTCTACATTATTAAATGGCGAATTGAACGTTTTTATCTCATAAAAACATCTCGATATTTCGTGCATTTGAGTCGATAAAAGTAATTTAAAACTTTTCTGCTACACCTTCGCGATTGTAATATCCATATTAAAATTTTATTATCCATCCGGAAAATGTAGATTTCCGAGTGATTAATTTTTATACTTCCAATTCCGTTGTGTTTTGTTCATTTTTACGATTCCTACTTGCGGATTGTTTTTCCAATACAACGGTGGCGAAGATCTCACAGTGAATTCGATGCGCGTCACTGAAAGGATTTAATTACCGAGATTAGTTATTTTCGTCTTATCTTTTTTAAACGAGAAACACGACTTAATTTGGAGCGATGGTTCGGTCTCCAATTTTCCGTTGGGAATGCAGCACCGAAATAAAATGGTACCATTGAGCAAAAGCGCTGGTGTCCTTGCTTCGCTACAAACCACGCCACTGCAGGATCATAAAACTTTTACGCGAGCCCGAGCATCATTCATTCGGATACTTCTTGGGAGCCGGTCGTTTTATATTTCGCGTTCCGTTCCTCTCCCTCCAGCGAGGGCGTTTGGTAACGAGACCGCGTAAAACTCTGAAGCTGTTTAGCCAAAATATTTTTAAAGTATCCATTACCAAAACCCAGCAGATTCTCGTAGCTTCTTACGCAAAGGGGTGAAAATGATAGTGAGAGTATAATACAGTTGAGGCGTCACTTCGTGGAACATGTTATTCGTGCTAAATTGAAAAAGATAACTTTTTCAGTGGCACAATATATTTTCTAATTTTCGCTTCTTCGCAGATCGGCGATGACTAACAAATAAACTTCAACTGACAAATAGCATTATGTAACTTATTACCAAATTCCAGTAAATTAAATGACCGCCATGATTTCGACTTGTTGAGTCGCCATCAGGCAGAACATATTATTAATTTAATAAATTATTACGGATGGCTTAATTTTTTTTAGGCGCGCATGTATGTATGAATAGCGTTGAAATTTAGAGGAGTTAGGATAGCAATGAGGAAAAAGAGGGGTAGAAAAGGAAAAGGGAGAAGAGAGAAAATCTTTAGTGGAGGAATTAGGTATGAAGGGGATGAAAATAGGTCATGTCTGTTGATACATGGGGATTGTACAGGACAAACATATTCATTAACAATTACATTATCATTAGTAGAAAGAAAGAAATATTTCCATCAATTCAAGAGCACCTAGCTTGAGGCTCTTGGTTACGAAACGGAGAAACTCCGGTTTAAAATTACTTTTATGATCATTTTCTATCAGCGAAGTGGGAGAAGGGGTATTTATCACGCAAACATCGTATACCTTCGTTAAATGTGGCTCGGTATTATCTCTCGGTTCGACCAATGCAAACTGAGTTGCTGTCATCACCGGTTAATTAATTCATATGCACCCGGTCTGTTACTGACCTTAGAGCGTGGAAATGCTGTTATATTCGGGTCCAGGACGGGTTCAAGGTATTTTGACACCCTAAACAAGAAGTCTATGGTCCCCTTAGAAAAAAACATTTTTTTATTCACATAAAATATAATATTCTGATAGTAACAATAAATTGGTTCAAAGGCTTCCACGGCGTGATGTTGACATAAGGGTGGTTTCTTCAGGACCGAAGAAGCCGACTGGAACGCCGGCGAAATATTGTCCAGCGAAATGGATCTACACGGCAGCAACCCGGAAACCACCCTTATATAACAGTAAATTATATTTACATTTCTGTGCATTGTCGAATAATAAAGAAAATGAAAACACATATCCTGTACGGTAGGGCCGGTCTTCCTCACGCTCCAAGCAGAGCCTCCTTCATCGGAACCCAGCTGCTCTCTAATAAGACCATCGGGAGCGTATCTTCTCTTATCAGAGAGCATCCTTAATTCGAATCCTTCTTTCTCTCTATATATGTCTACGTATGCATGTAACATGGCCGCGGCGTTGCGCGCCGGCCTTCTGTTTGTTGTCGTAGATTTCGGGAGGGGATCTGGAAATTCTCCAGAAAGGAAGGGAAGAAAAAATTCGACAGAGGGCGCTAAAGAAGCCCGAAATGGAATGGGATGCGAGCGTGTGGGCGTTCGGAACGTTAAGTAAAGCAAAATGGGAGAATGTTATACGAGATGTTTTTTCGAGTCTTTTGGGCGAAGAGGAAGAGGTGAGACACCGAAAGTTGGAGGCAGTAAAATGGAGGGAGGGGAGACTGACAAAACCGCTCACATGCAAACCTCGTGGAAGCGCCTGCATATCTATGATTAACGAGCTCTCTCTCTGTACCTTTTTCGAGGATCCTCCCCACATCACGGCTCGTCTGTTATTACGACCCGTAAAAGACCGGGAAATAAATCGCGCGCGACTTGAGATTTACTGCGATTCGCGTAACAAATTGAGATGGATTGCGGTTGTAGCTTTGTTGCCCGATGTGCTTGTTGCGCGTGCGCGTAAGAAAATAATCTCGAACAGTCCAAAGGGCCGAAATTAGATCGGAATGAGATTCCCTGAAGCAGGAATGCGAGGTGGGCTGGTATGGGAATGGCGGGAAGAATCTTAGGAAATTTTTTCCCCGGCAGCACTCTCCCGGTGCAATTTCTATCTCTCCTAGGCGTGGCGCGTGGGCTCTCGTGTTTATGACAAGTTATTCGCATCCTCCCCCACCTTCCCCTCTCTCGCTGCTTCTCATCTCTCCATCTTCCTCTCGGCGGCGTGTAAATATCGCGGAGATTGGAACTTTGAGGCGAAAATAAATTATCAATCACTAGATCCTACGCATACAAGAGAACGGCAACTTTGCTTTTTTAGCAAACGGAGAGGTAAAAAATGAGCCGTGAAAAGTCGATTTGGATGAAAACGTATTCATAAAAATAACGTTAGAAGATGCCGCGATGAAAAATATGCCGGCGTGCTGCGTAAGCGACATAACACCAGTTCGTGGAATTTTAAATAATTATCCGTTTTGGCGTAATACTATAGAGAACTCATTTGTATTGCAAATTTCAAAACATTTAGCTATCGCTGCATTCCGAAATAATATACGACCGAACTACGCGATGAATGCGAATTGCAGGGAGGTTGATTACACAACGCCCGAGAAAGAATTAACCGAGTATCTTTACACGCGTGCGACATTTTTTTTAGTTTCTTTTCAATTCCAGTTCTCGACCACATGAATATAATGAAAAACCCGGATACCGCGAAATGTTTTTATTTTTGTAGATATCGGTATTTGATTGTGTAAGATGTTTCATAACTATATAAGATTGATCAATAAGTTTTTCTTAGATTTCTTATATCCTTAATAATATTCCTTTCTGTATAAATTACTCTTCATAGATATTTCTTCAAGAAATCTTCTCCTCGGTCGCAATTTTTAAGAAAATGTCTTGTCTTAGTATAAGACTTCTCGCTCCACTACCAATACTACTCTTGCCATTTAAACGTGCAGGTGAAAACACGCAATGTAAAGTTTATGCAAACAATTCAAGGACGAGGTTATATAATTCTAATCGGCAAAAAAGGAGCAAGAAAATCATTTTTTTTTCAAATAAATAAAATATAAAAATAACGCGAAGTTCCGAAATTAGAAGACGTGATTTATAATATCACTGGCGCAAACAACCACTCAAATTCTACTCACGATTCACCGTAAAATTCACTTAACTCTTTAACCGGTGGAAACTCAAGAATAACACAAAAGAACTTAAACGAATGGAAATGTCCTGAAATACTTACCCAGACGCTACAATGACGTGGATTCACAAATATTTCTCGAAATTTGAGGGAGAGCGTTAATTTCATTCTTGCCTCCTTTAACCAGCCATGGAAATTTGGTGAATGAAGAAAACCGTTATTACATGTACTTAAACTCCACATCATGTAGAATTATGAAAGATTGGACTGAGCCACAATTTAATTTTCTAATCAGCAATTTCAGTTGCCTTAGAAATAGTGTCACACCATTCGCTGAAATTATACTATTTAGTAATAGCGATTGAATGCCGTATTTATTCGCATATAAGCCGTCGCTGCTCATAAGCCGCGCCCTTGTTTTTCAAGGCTGAGTCTAGTAAAAAAACTGCACGTGATCATAAGCAGCAATCCGTTTTCACAAGGTTAGCTAAAAATATTGTGAACTAGGGGATAAAAATAAAAGAAGAAACGAATAACAGTTGGGTCTAAGATATTCTGGTGAACTGAAAATCAACATTAAGTAGCGTTGATTGTACACTATATACATTTATTTATAATTATTATTATCGTTTATAATTATACAATATTTCGGGGAATATATCTAGATGTGATCAGCAATATATTAAAATCGCGGGACACAAAGGACAACAAACCCGAAAGAGATTGACATGCAAAAATCGCGGATTGCGCAGTATTTTACACAAACACGCCACACGCGGAAAACCCTGATGTACAGCTAGAAGGCTGATGCTTTTATTTACAATATGACATCTACATATTACCCTGCAATTCGCCAAAGTGGTAATAGGCAGGGGATGCAATGCACAGTAACAACAACTTCTCCTCGCGCGTATGATTCTCCTGTAATGGTCCCGTATTGCCCTTGGAAAAACGAGGATCAATACCCCTCTGCCCTTCAATCGATCACAAGTATCTCACGTGGCATGCAAAGGGCCGATTCGCAAAGCTCGAATGCGTAGACTACAATCCCTTTCTCCCAACACTTCTTTTACAATTGGAATAGCTACAGAGAGAAAAGTCAAAACGGCTTCCAAACCGATAGCAACACCACCGAATTGTCTTCTCCGATAAAACTATCTGAATGCGAGGCCAAACTGTGAAGATACATTGATATCCGACAGGCTACGGCATCTTTCTCGCGGACCCCATGCCGATTCTCGCTGAGATGTAGATGTAGATGTAGATGTAGATCGCCTATAAAAACTGAAATTTTTGTAACTCCGTCGTCAGTTATAATGATGGTAATAATATTTACTTTCTTTTTTATTAATTGAAATTATTATGTAAAAGTTTATATACTATGTCACCTACTGCGTACTGAACGATAAAAATTATTTAGCGTTGAAATTTAAAGACTATATCTATTATTATTGATTACTATCTCTTACGATGTTTTTACCTCTCGATTACGGCGCATCTTCGTCTTGTAAACTTAGTATTTGCTAAAGAAATACGTCTCGTTTGCAAGCAAATACGGTATATTCTTCTAACGTAATAAAAATAGACAAATTTAAACGCTGAAGATTTTTCATTTCCATCCATACAGCCTACTGAATGAAAGCATACTTTTCAGTTGCGACAATGAACGTATGTATAGATGTTTGGAAATAGATTGTCTCAAAAATGCCAACAAAGTGATTTTCTCATTTAACCTATGAACTTGTAACCCTCGTTATATTTTCTATCGCCAGTGTTATTGAACGTTCGCTATCTAGTCGTAAACGACGTGAAAACATTCGAAAGACAATTATTTTCTCTTGCATTTTGGCGAAAAACTTACACGATAGATAAATATGTGTCATTGTTACCGCATAAGAAGTTCCGCTTTCGCCTTTCTCTCTATCGATGCCCGATTCGCTTTCCCTCTACCCGAGGTCACAAACTCCTTCGCGAGCAATTCCTGAACAGCCGTTAACACAGGTTTATTTTTCCCTCTGTTCGTCGATCTGCCAAAGAAGGCCAATAATGGACGGGCAACAAGGGGATACCCGCTGAAGGAAAGGAAAAAGGGTCGAGACGACGACTAAGCAGCAGCTGCTAACACTTCACCCCTCCGCGTGACGTCTCCGTGAGAGTAGTGGCTCATCACCATTACGCTTTCGCATCACGTATAAGACACGCGTACTCGAGTCCTTTGACGCCTTCGTAGGAAGAGAGAGAGAGCTTGCTCACTGCGCGCATCTCCATATCAACCGAAGATACTCTTTCCTCCTTCCCACTGTTATATAACGAGTCAAAAATCCCCCACCGCCCGCGATGCACCGACAAAAGAAGAACGACAGGCGCGTGCTCTTAAAAAAATATAAAAAAACTCTGTAACCGAAAGATCCTCTCATTCACGCCCCGTCGATTTCTTTTCTTCTCTCTTTCCTTGTTCGATATTTTCAATGCCAGAGTCGTTAAAAAACGGCGCCTTTTCAGGGAGTTCTATCACGGTCCCTCTCTGTCTCCCTCATTCTTTACCTTATCTCCTGCGCTTCATCGCATTCGACTGCGTAACGAAGACGGGAGTGGAGAGGAGGCGAGGAAGTAAGGAAGGAGGAAAGGTGTCCGCTAATAAGGAAAAGAGAGAATGGAGAATAGCTCTTCGCATCTCCGAGGAGGTGTCGAAGAGTGCACCACGCTCTTTCCTCTTCTTCCTTTCAAGTGTCGCGTCATCAATCCACGCGAGAAGGGGAGAGGATTTCTTTCATTCGCATGATGCCGACCAGAAGGAAAAAAATTCCACGAGTCGGATAAAATCAACAGGTTCGGCCTTAACTTAGCGGAAATTCCTGTCGAATAAACTTCGGCAAAGGTCGCGAAGTAGCAGCGTTGGCACGGTTTCAAACCGGAGCATCGGCATCGATTCGATGCCGTAATATTTTTATTTCTTACGCTTTTGTGAGCTTTAGTTTATGCGGCTCGTGAACTTATACCCTAACACTCGCCGAAATTTATTTGAGATTTTTTTCATGTTGCATTTCCTTGATCAAGGACAATTTTGAGGTGCTATTCAATATAAATTAATCATAATAGATAATTTTTAGCCACGCAGTAACGGAGCCGAAGAAAAATAATTTTAAAATCTGCAATATGACGATCACCTCCATGCCGTGAGCTGATTCACTTATCATCCCGTGATGTTTATGGACATTTCTTGAATATTAACAGAATGCGATAGACAAGAAAAAGCATACCACGATACAATGTCAAATTTACCTGTAAGCAATAAAAACATGCTTCATTTGAATAAATAATTGTATTATATAAGTGAGGACGGGAATGATTTTTAACAGGTAAAAAAAACGAAATTTTTTGCTGCAGGGCTGATTATAGTCTCTTCCGACACATTAATCATACTTGCGAAGATTGTTCGCTCAGGAATTCCAAAACCGTGCGCCGATTAAAATGGCAAAACATTCTAGACTTACGGAACGCTTACAGCATTATTAAAGTACGTTCACTTTACTAATCTCACTCGGGTATTACGTATCCAATACAGTCATCTCTATTTCGAGAACGACCTTTATTGCGAGACTCGCCAGTCTCAGTCCTTATATCTTATCAGAGGAATTAGATTTCTATAGTTTATCGCGAGCCATGTTGCATTTCAAAATCTGCCAGTCAGTGGATGCGAAACTCGTTAAGAGTAAATAGAGCGTCGAGAAGGTTGTACGACGATCAAATCTCACCTCTTTTTGCCACTACCCTTGTGTTTCTAACGGCTACTTGTTGGATCTTGCGTGATATTAATTATGCCAACATTTGCAATAAATGTTGCTTGTGACTGCATAGTGCTTCGGTTGCCTCCATTTGTATTTTTGTTGGCCAAATGTCAATTTGCATATTGAATGGAAGCGCCGCGGACTAAATGAAACGTTTTGATATTTACTTTTATTTTATCGATCACCACCTGCATGTCTAAACGCATTTAATGAACAGATAACTGCAATAATAATTTTAAAAAGAGAATTTTAGTCTCACTGTCGGTATTCTTTATTCTTTCAATCTTTAATTATAAATTAATTAAAATATGGAAATACTTGCCTGGCCTGGTTTCTTAATGTTTACCTGGTGAATTTTGATTTAGCTATTCAGCGACTTTTAAAAACAATAATACGAAGCATCTGCTGTACAAAACATTACATTATACAAAAAATTATAAACGTTACCGTTAATAGTGTTGACAGATTTGATTTAGTATATGACACCTCTAAAACGGGAAATTAATTATAATTCCCTCGATGGTGTTAACATAACACTCACAGGCTGAAGGAAAATCTTACATATCGTTAAGCCAAACCGAAGATAACCATCGCTATGTTCTTGAGTTCCCAGCCTCTCACTTGAATGCCTTAACATTTAGGACAAACCCGTTTTTGCCTCTTAATTGAGGATGTGGGAAAATGAAAAAGAGAGGAGAGAGAGAGCGTGCGCGGATATGCGCGCATTGTCTCCAGGGCAACGAAGCGATTCCTCATTCACTCCCAATTCCATTTCCCCGCGTCACAATCCTATTCTCTTAATGGGATACTGCGACAAGAGAGACAGCAGCCCTTGGGCCACGCAGTTCCTGCGTTCGAAACCCGGAAAATGATCACGTGTCTCTCCCACGGAAACTAATTTGTAGGACGTTATATTTGAACATTTAACTGTACCCCGTGGCTATACTCTCTCTCTCTCCTCTCTCTCTCCTTCCCTCTCTCTAAGAGAACAACGGTAACGAATCGGAATCCGTAAATGACAATCTTGAAATATGTTTTTGTGCCGAACAGTAATTTTTCTCCTTTGAATCCAAATCCAGTTACCTTTTTACGTCATATCTCTTGCAGTATGATGCATCTATCTACATCTAAATATTACCCTGCAAGTAACCTTGACGGTGGATGGCAGGGGGTGCCGCACACCAAGTTCCTAACTAATTATTATTCACTGTTATCTATTGTGGTCACGTATTGTCCTAGGGAAAAAGGACTCCTTATAACTCTCTATCCTACTATCTATTTCGCGAATTTTGTCCTCATTATCCCTCCGTCCGATATACGTTGGTTGTCGAATAATATCCTAGGAACGATCGGCAGAAAGATAAACTGGAAGGTAACCGCAAACAGCGGGGTATCGCCGTAATTATACGGTATAGAAGTATTTTATAAGGAAATATTGATGTAAACAAAATCGTATGACCAGTTTTTATATCATTTATAGTCACGAGCAACCTCATTTTCTCCCATTTGCCGAAATGTCGAGAGCCTAAATCCCATTTTATAGTGAATAATTCATGGTTTGTCCGCGCTTTCATGGCTTTTGTACCCGCCCTACGTGCGCTTAAGTCGAGAGAAAACGTCTCACAAGTGCCGAAAAGAGCGCATTACCAAGTTTATTACGGTTTTTTATCCTCGAGAGCCCGGTGCAGGTGGATCACAAGTCTTCCCTCCTTGTCAAATTATTCCTCACTTTTCCTGCCCCCTTCCGCCTTGGTTAACGAGGAACGTATGCGCATATCGGCGATCTGATTGCACATATCTCGATTCATTTATTCCGTTGCCTCGTTCCGAACCTAGCCGGACGGCTCCTCCTCACGATGAAAAAATAACAATGTTCCGTATATATTTCTTCGCAGGCCCACCACGCAGAACGAGAGATTCGAGCGCCTTCCCCTCGAGGCGGAGGACCGAGAGAGAAAGAAGAAAGGACCCGGCGCCCCGCGTGGGAACGTCATCCGAGTAGATACGGAGAAAGGAGGCGCACGAGGCAGGTGCGCGGATCCGCCGCCGCTCTCGCCGTGGCGCTGCCGTCGGCAGGCCGGACGAGGAAGAGGAGGGGGGAGAGGGGGGTTTCCATCCTCTGTCGGAGGGCGGGGTCCGCGAGGGGAGATGACTGAGGCGTTGGGCCAGAGTGGCGGTCTCGGGGAGTAGCAGCGCGGGGGGCATTGGGATCGCGAGAACTCCCGCACCGACTTTGCGACACGCACGCACGCGGGTGGACGAGGAGAAAGAAAAGACTCCGCCGCCTGGAGGACCATCCAGGCGCCGACGCGAGTCCGGCGGCTTCTTTCAACGGGTGGAGAAGCTCCGCCTCTTTTGACCTCTCATCGGACTTGTGTTGCCTTCGTGCGCGCTACGTAAACAAACGAACAAACCACAGGCGGATTTTTTTGTTCGATAAATCCCCGAGTGAGACGTAAACGTAACGTCGTCACCACCGCGTCGCAGTTCACCGGAGACTTGGATGGACGAATGTGGACGTTGTTTTAACCGTGCTTCTTCGTTCGCCGAGTTACGTGCCAGTGTGGGCTGAACTCTTCGTTGGTGGTTGATTCTAATTTCCTTTCGTGATTATCCCACTCCACCCTCCCAATCTCTTTTAGGGAATATAAAGTCTCCTTCCGCGAATAACGCGCGACCCGTTATAAAAAACGTCAGCGGGCCTTCCTCTCCTCTCTCTACCCTTCTCTCTCTCTCTCTCTCTCATCTCCCGGCCCTCGTGTGTCGGGAAGAGTCGCACCCCGTGACGCAACCTCTCTCTCTCTCTCCCTCGCTCGCACCTTCGCCTCTCCCTCCCTCGCACCTTCGCCTCTCCCTCCCTCCCACTTCTTTGCTCCTCCGCGAGTCACCTCCGTTCCCCTCTTCCCCACCCACCGGCTCAAAATCAGCTGGTCCACCGCTGTTTCGCCCTACGCCGCATTCCCGGCACAGGTCGCCCTCACGCGTATTGCGTTTCCAAAACGGAAACGATTTCAACCCTTTCACGAAAGGATTCACCATTTGTGTTTTCGCCGGTCTGGAAGAGGATTTTATTCGCCGCGTGTTAATAATATCCCCTCCCTCTCCCGTCCCTCCGTATTACAATAATTACCTGTCCACAGAGAAGAAAACACCGCTCCCTTCTCCCTTCAAAAAGTGCACACCTTACTCCAACGTGAATGACTCACCCGAGATAGAAAATAAACCCCAACGTCGTTCTTTCAGCGGTGTTTCGGGGAAAAGGACTACTCCGTGTTGAGCAACGAGCAGAGGAGGAAAGAGACGCAAACAAACCGCCCGGAATATTGAAAGTGCCCTTCCCGGGACAAAAGGGTTATCGATTTTTTTCCGGAGGGGGAAGTTAAAGGAAAAAATATCTTCCTCGTCTCCCCTCCAACCCTCCCCGCATCTGGGTCATCGGGTCGCATCGTCAGAACGCGAGCGGGACTCCTCCCAATTCTCCCTCCCCTCTTTTTTGCACCACCCCTTAGCAGTGTGTTTTGTGTGCGTGCCATCCACCGCCCGGATCCCGAATCGAAAAAAAACAAAACGCGCACCTTTTTTCCTGTCATCGTCGCAGAGGACCCGCCGCGTTCTCTCTCTCTCACCCGATATTAATCGAGGATGCTGTCTTACATGCTTCCCGTCGAAGGAGGCGATAAGGTACCGGCGACTTCCAACAGGTCGGAGGAGGAAGGGAACGAGGAAGAGGTAGGAGGCAGGGCCATGGGAGGAGTGGTCGTCGAGGAGGAGGAGGAGGACGACTTGGACATGGGGGAACATAGGCGCCTTCTCGACTGCACCAACGACAGGAGGGCCACCAAGCCCCCGATGGTGCCCTCGGGACCGAAGTCGTTCAGCGCGAAGACGAACGAGATGTCGATCCTGATCAACTCGCCGGACAAAGGCGCGGCGGACATGGACGCCCTGCCGACGACGCACGGCGAACACAAACCGAAGCCCAAGCTGATTCTGAACGGGACGAAGCAGCCTGGAAGCCTCAAAAGGTAAACAACGAAAACTTTCTTCGGGACATTCCCCGTCGTATTTTTATGTTCCCTTATCTGACGGCGCGGATTTCAGGACGAGGTGAATCGTCGAACGTCGCAATAAAGCGTCCCGCTTCCTTCTAGATGGTGAATTACACCACCTTTTTTTTAACTTCGTGAGTTTTCTGTTTATTGACGGGCGGAGGAGAGATAAGGCGGTCAGGTTTTCAGGTTCTTTTGAGTCGCATTCTTTTGTGTTTTTTTATCTCGAGGGCCGATTGTGTTACGTGTGTGTTTGTGTGGGCGCAATGATCCTGTCTCGGTTGATGAAAAGGTGTGTCGCTTTAGAAGGAATGGCAAGCGGTCGGTTCAAGGTGTGATATGAAACCGTCGCGGCCTCGTTCCTCGAGCTCGGTCACGCTATCAAATCGTTATGGAGACACGCCGTACTAGAGTTACCTCAGGACGTGTTGTAATGTCAAGTGGTATTGATGGGAGCCTTCAAGAGTAGCCGGCGAGACCGGCATCGCTTCCGAGTTCCAATTCGAGCGTCTTTCTAGGTTGTTCCTCGCGCAAATAATCGAGCCGATGATTCAAGTATGATCGCACTATTTCTATGTATAGGGATAATGCTGTTAACGTGGTTGATTACAGTGTTCGAACCATGCACGTACCGAGAAATTTATTTCGAGTGGGTCTGAGGCCGAAAACCAATTTCTAGCAATTGATTAAATAAAAGTCCTATTCAAATAATATAAACTTTTATAATGTTTTTAGTTCTCATAACTCATCGCAGCAAGTGGCAGCATAGCAAGAGGCAACGTAGCAAGTTTTTAGCGTGGTTATCGCAGATTCCACAAATGTCTGTACACCGAGGGGGAGGGGGGGGTCCGGATCTCCCGGACCCTCCCCCTGGGTACGTCCTTGTATTGAACCTCTCTTTGCAGCAGCCGATGTAGAGTATCCAGTATAATAAATACCACCGCTCGAACGAAAACATTCACCGCTTTTCGAAAGGTAAAAATTCCTCCAGGAAAATCTAGCTGTGCGATAAAACGGTGACATAAATATCAGAGAGACAGGAAAGGGAGACAAAGGGCTCATGCAGGTTCAGAATATTTCGGAAATACCCGTGATGCATCGGGCTTTTGCGTAATGTCTATTGTCTGCATGCGCGAAGGGGCAAGTCGACGCAATAGTCTATATTTACTCCTTTGGGCCCCTCGTCAAGATCCTCTCCACCCCAAGCGCACGCATAAACACACACCATCAAATGTACTGATTCTTTATCTTGTATTTATGTGCGTGTTAGTTATAAAGTACAAATGGAACTGTGTTTTTAAAATCCTTCGACCATTTCCCTTCCTTCTCTCCCTCTCTCTCTCTCTCTCTCTCTCCCAGTCTCTCTCTCCCCGTCTCTCTCTCTCTCTCTCTCTCTCCCAGTCTCTCTCTCCCCGTCTCTCTCTCTCCCCGTCTCTCTCTCTCTCTCCCCGTCTCTCTCTCTCTCTCTCTCCCCGTCTCTCTCTCCCCGTCTCTCTCTCTCTCCCTGTCTCTCTCTCTCCCCGTCTCTCTCTCTCCCCGTCTCTCTCTCTCTCTCTCCCCGTCTCTCTCTCCCTCCCCGTCTCTCTCTCTCTCCCCGTCTCTCTCTCTCTCCCCGTCTCTCTCTCTCCCCGTCTCTCTCTCTCTCCCCGTCTCTCTCTCTCTCCGTCTCTCTCTCTCCCCGTCTCTCTCTCCCTCTCTCCCCATCTCTCTCCCCGACTCTCTCGCCGTCTCTCTCCCTTTCTCTCTTCTGTCCCTCTCTTACTCCCCATCTCTTCCACTCTCTCACCTTTTCTCCCTCTCTTTCTTCCTTTCTCTCTCAATCTTTCTCCTCGCCGATCTCGGAATCTAATTCCACGTCACATTTCCCTCTTTTCTTTTTTATTCTTCTTTCCCAGATTTTCCCATTGCGGCCGACACTACTCCGTCCGCTATGCGTCGTCGTTCTTTTAGGGACGTCGCTTCAGGTATTCGCCTTTTCCGCGGAGTTTTCATTTCCATTCTTTCCCCGTCGAATTTAGATGTATGAATATCTTTTGAAGATTTCTTTCGGCGGAACTGGGGCGCGGGGACTGGTTAGCGCTCATATGACTACTTGGGGTTGGCGGACTTGTAAACCCAATTGAAATGGCGGTGCGATCGATATTTCAAAAGGGATTTCCTTTCCTGCATACTTGATTTCGTTAAAAAATATAGCGTCCATGTCTGCTTAGACTTAACGTGTCCTACTTTTGTTTGGTGCGATAAAAAAATTAAAAAACTATTGCCGGGTATTTTGTTCAATGGTCGTTCTTTGTCATTAGCTTTATTTTAAATTATTCGGAATGTATGTATGTCATGTTTGTTTGTTATTCATTGCATGACTGTTATTATTTATTACACAGTACGAATCGTTAAGTGCTAGCGTTGTGATAAAACTATACATAAATCGTATGAATTTTCTTTGGAATATTTTGCTCGCATTCCGTTACAGTTATGTTGAATACTTACAAACCAATTTTTGGCATCGCTTCAAGAGTCCGAGGCGAGCACTTTTGTGTACATTTATAACGTGCGAAAATGTGATTTAATCGTAAAAAATTCCTCCCTCGAAAATAACGAATACCTTCCCATAATTCACCGTCGAGGTTATTTAGTTAATCGACCCTTCGCACGACCGTCTACGCATACCTTTTCTCCGCCCACTCATTTTCACCAACAAATTTACCCTCGTCCGCACTTCCTGGCATCCAATCTCTTAGCAATTTGACCTTCTCCCTCCCGCCCTCCTTCCCTTGGCGCACCCTCGTCCTCTTCCAAACCAAGTTCTATCCTGTCTTCGCTCAAAAAATCGCGAAAAATTATGCCTTTAGTGCAGATATTGATCACGCGCTACTACTAACCTTAATGCCTATCAGGACATAGTCTGAATTATACCGATCACAGCAGTACGTAATTTAAATATCATTACACTTTGATATGAATTAATTTTAGTTTGTAAGAAGTAGAAATCAAAGAGGCGTTATTCTTTATCGCGTTCAGGAAAAAATGTTGAGTTTGATCCTCATTCTTGGATGAAAGTGTATCTTCGCGCATGCTCATCCTCATCAAACAGTAAAACATCAATTTCATAATTGGTGCCATGTCTTTAATTTTTTATCGATTGATTGGGTAGGCATGCTTTCCGTATCAGGTGGACAGTTCATTTAATAATGTGTAGATATAAATTATAGAAATCATGCTGTGATTGCAGTAATGGTCGTTTAATCGAAATCTATCTTTCGACTCGCTGTAATGTTCTAAAGATCCTTTCGCCCCTATTTCAGTTATCCGCACTTCCTGGCATCCTTCCATCCTGCACTCCCTTTATTGACTGATAACTTTCTCCTTCCCTTGCGACCCTGTAATTACCTCCTTCATTTTCCCAAACGCTCATTTCGCAACTCTTCTTTCCCAACACGTACGACCATTCCATCCCTTCCTTCACTCAACTATCCTTCCACCCTCCCCCCTTCCTCTCTTCCTCCCTCTCGCTTTTAAGCCATCACTTCAACTCATATCCCATTTCGACCCTTTTATAATCCTCACTTTTGCAACGCCTTTCACCTTTAATTCTCCTCTCTCTCTCCTTTTCTGTATTTTTCTTTCCCCTCTCTTTCTCTCCTTCGCTTTTAAGATCCCTCCCATTCTCCCAATCCTCTCTCTTATCTTCATTAATCATTAATCAACCCATTTGCTGAAATTTCGAGGAGGAGAGGGAAAAAATTCGAGTCGAACCCGGGCCCTCGATTCCCGCTGAAGAATTTTTCTCCTTTTCTCCCTTTGAAATTGAGGTTCGCGCATAAGCACCTATACATAAAAACTTCATTGCCTACGCTAAACCCTCTTACCTTTTTCTTCACCCATAACTCCATTTCCCTCCGTCTTTTATCTCCTTATCCTTAAACCTGTCCACCTTCCTCGAGATTTACGCCTTCCCGTGTCTCTTTCGTTCCATTCTCTCTACATCTTTCTCTTTCTATTTACCTTTGCTCCTGTCCATTTCGCTCCCTTTCTCGTGCGATCTCCTATCAATTTTCTCCCGTCTCATTCTCTAATCCCTTACTCGCCCCCATCCCCTTTCCTTCCTCTCTACCCCTTTCCCTTATTCCCTACCGAGGGTTTCCCTCCCCCCGGCGCCACACCGGATGGTAGGGACGTTGTGGTAGGGCCTATTCCTTCGCGGATCGCGAATATAAATCCTGGCCGCAGGGCAGCTGGCGGTCGGCCCGCATCCACCCGTCCATCTCCACCAACCTTCCAGGCGGCGGTAGTGTCAACAAGATCTTCTATAAATAATAACGAGACGGTTTCACTTCGTTCTTGCTTTTCAAGGCGCGACCAACCATTCAGTTCGGCCTCTTCGACCACCACCCTCCCCCTCTCCATCCTTCCTTCATTTCCCTCACCTATATATTTCCTCCTCCCTCCACTCCGCCACCCGTTGGCACAATTGCCAAAGGAAGGAAAGAGTGGAAATGCGTTTTATTTCGTTTTTCTTTTTTTTTACTTTTTGTAGGTGGCGTCGTTCCGCGGTGGCCGTCGTATTTTTTTATTCGCTAGGATTGGCAAGGGAATATGAAAGGTGGAGGGAAGGGGGGAGGGAGAGGATGCTGGAGGGTTTGCTAAAGGTAAAGGAAGGGTAAGAGAGAAGATAAACGGAGCGGATGGAGATCGTTAGCCCATATATTTAGACCTGTCGCCGCTCCGCGTTTCTATTTGATTGAGCGGCGCGGCAAAGTCTAAAACTTTTGTTTTTTCTACCATCTTTCTCCTTTCTTTTTCCGCGAGAATTTGGACCGGCGTTGATTAAAAACATCGTTTTTCTTCTCGCCTTTTTTTAGTCTGCCCTGAAGAAGGAAATAAAAAACTCGGGGTATGAAAAATGAATGTCTTCTTTTTTATTATTTTATCCTACTATCGGGATGATTGCTCTGAAATGAAAAGTCCATCGATTTTTTGAGCTTCGGGAAACCCATTATTTTTATAAATATATTCGCGCCGAGTTCATTGATTTTCGTTCGGCGAGACGAGGACGGCATGCCTTAGGATACATTTAAACGGCGTCCTGGTCTTTTTTTCGCGGAGTTATTTTTTCTGAACATGTGTGTTCGTTAGGATCTCTTTTCGCAGATGAAAGCCAATTAGCGCGTGGCGACAATGTTGCAATTCTGTTCCTTTAAATTTTTATGTCGGATTGAATTTCGAATTTGAGCAGGATGTCACCGGTAGTTATTACACACTTAATCAAGGATTGATGAGGTATAAGAATTAGAAAAAATGCAATTTAATAAAAAACATTTCGATTTTTCGTGATTCAAGCGGCGATGACGTAGCAACTGAAGAAAAATTTTGTTGCTACTTTTTCTAACCTTCCGTTACTCCTGGAAATTTTAATCATGTTAATTTTCAAAATTAAACAATGTAACATTCAAACCAATGCAATCGAATAGAAGAATATGAGTTAAAGAAATTATTAATCTTATGTGTTAAGAGACGCACGTGAAAAGTGGCTGACAAATGTAAAGTCCAGTTTTGACAAGAGAAGTTTAGAGGTGTTCATCATCATAGGTAGTCTGTCCGTAGACAGGTCCGTGATTATTCTTGGTTAAACCTGTTTCTCCATATACTCCTATTTTCCGATGTCCTCTTCATATCTTGATAACTCTCTTTCCCTTTCAAATCGTCTATCATCTGAAACCTTTTCCTACCTCTTTCCCTTTTCCCATCTAGTTTTCCTTCTAACACATCTTTAATCATACTCTCTCTCCTCAGGTAATGTCCAACCCAGTTTGCCTTCCTTTTTCTGATAGTCTGTATAATCATTCGCTTCTCTCCTATTCTTCGTAGCACTTCATCGCTTTTCATCCTACCTGTCCATTTTATCTTCAACATTCTCCATCAAGTCCACATTTCAAAGCTTTCCAAGTATTTGATGTTATTTTTCCTTAGCGTCCATGTTTCTGCCCCTTAAAATGCTATACTCCATACCTAGCATTTTATCAACTTCTTGCGGATATCTTCCCTTATATTCCCTGTAAGTAGTTGTTTCTTTCTCCTGAAAGCCGCTTTTGCTTTTCCTATTCTAGTTCTGATCTCATCCGTACATTTTGCTTCTCGAGTTATGATGCTTCCAAGGTATTTATATTCTGAAACTTGTTCTAAAGGCTTTCCCCCAATACTTATGTTCAGATTCTCTTCTTTGCCCGATATTCGAATGACCTTGGATTTTTCTGTATTTATTTCCATACCGTATTTTCTACCTGTTATCACTAGTCTATTTATCATTTTTTGTAGGACCTCTTCTTTTCTTGCTAGAAGTACTTGATCATCTGCGAATTTTACTGTTCTTATAATTCTTCCTTCAATTTTGAAATCTCCTATGCCTTCTAAAGCTTCTTGCATTAGTCTTTCTCCATATATATTGAATGGGGTTGGCGATAGGCAGCAGCCTTGTCTTACTCCTCTACCGATATCTATTCCGCAGGTGTCCACATTCTCAAAGAGGTGTTATGTCACCTTTAATTAAGCTTTAGAAATCGACAACTTAAATTTAACAATATTACACCAATAAGCTGTCCAAGAGAGATTTGCCGATCTCTCCGCTTTATGACTATTGTACATAGTTTGTTGAGTAATTATTAATGTATAATAGAAATAAAACAGTTATTGTAATTTCCACTGAACAAGATTTTATCGGCCGGTTTCGCTTGTCATCATGATGATATTTTACAAGTTTATTTAGACTATTTCTCATTTTCTCAGCCTTGAGGTTCCAATTGCATAGGGATCTGCGTTTTGTCAATATCTAATATGTTTATTGCGCCACAAGTTTAGAAAAAATATATAAAGTCGAATCTCAATAATTGTAATATAATACAAAATATTTACATCAACTCCAAACAATACTCCATGACTCATCCTGAGCAATCATGCTATAATCACGCTCATTATCTATTCTTCTTTCCTACAAAAATTGAATCATTTTCGAATATATTCGCTTATAAAATTGTCGTGAAGTCCACTACTATGTAAAGATGATAGAATCAAACATCTATTCTTGGGGATTAATATTGCTCTACGATCTGAAGTTAAACTGTCAACGTTATATTTTCCTTAGAAATCTTTCACGGCAAAAAAGTTTCGTGGATCTCCATTCCTTGAGCTTAAAACCATAATGGGAGCCACAATATTTCAGTCCTTGCTTTATTACTTCCTTCTGCAGTAAGGAAGTATCCGAAACAGAAGAACGTCAGCACGGAGTGGCGGCGATCCTATTCGGTACCCTCTTTAAAAAATAAAAGTAGCGACTCATGCGAAGGAGGAATATTTGAGCCCTACTTGTGGATTCGGCCTCTTGGGAGAGGAACGCATCAATCTGCAGAATATCGATTAGCAACCTAAGCCAAGGGACCCAGTCGATATACGTACGATATAAGAGAAAGGGAGAAGAGAAAGGAGTTAAGGTAAGGAGAGTGAGTTAAAGGGAGAGTGGAAAATGCAAGACGAGGAAAAGCTTTTTCCGAGGCAATGCAGATGTTCCGGAATGTGGAAATGGAGAGAGACAGAGAGAGAGGGAGGAGAAGGAGGGAGAGTGAGAGAGGAAGGGAGTGGAATAGAGAGAAATAGATTGATAGTCGTCTTAGATTGAAGAATCTCAAACTCAAATTTAATGAGGGCGAAATGGATAATTTTGAAGTCGATGACGTGCCGTGTTTGATAATTTCAATATACAGTGTCAGAATAATGAGTCTAGGCATTTTGTTGAAACAGAAGCACCCAACCCAAATAGTGTAAACCAGGGATGGCAAATACGTGGCACGCGTGCGGTTTTACTTGGTGCGCGTAAGCTTGCATTTTCTGTATAAAATATATTTAAGTTTGTTAGATAATGAGTAAACTAGTGGCACTCGAAAAAAAAATCGGATGAATCACATTATTTTCTTTGAAAGCGACACAAAAATCGTTTGCTACTCCTGGTGTAAACATTTTAATTAAGAACAAATTATCACACAATTCCTAGTTATCAAACAATGTTATTATTACTTCATTATTGTCTCGTCTACGCTATCGTATAATCTAAGTAATTAGAGGGCCGCATGCGGCCCGCGGGCCACGTGTTTGAGATCCCTAAATTAGACCATCTTCTTGCATATGAAAGCGAAATGGAATTTGAGAGGGATGAAGTGACAAAGAAGGGTAAAGGCAGAAAGAGGACGTGATGAAGGAGGCAGAGAAGTGAGCGGCGTCGTTGTCTTTTGAGTTTGTCAAATACGTAAGTCACGCGCTCCCGTCTCCCTGTTTGTTTTTTTTTAACGAGTACGAAAAGACCTTCTAAGGCCTCCTTGCAACTGAACGACAAAAAGATGTAGGCGAACCTACTTTTATATGTAAATGCTTTGGGGTACACGTCGAAGGGGGACCCAGTTGGTTGGGAAAGGCATGTCGTCCCTTTTTTCGTCCCTCCTCTTGCTAGCGTACGTGTTGGAGTGCGAATGCGTTTCTGCGCGCAAGAGAGAGCGAGAGCGTGTGTGTGTATGCGGATGGGTTTGTTCTTGCACCTGCGTTCGCCTTCGTGCTTGGTGCCTCGGTTTGTGGTGCAGTTAGATATCTCCTCGTGCGGTTGTAGAGGAATAGGTGGAGAAAAAGGGTAGGTGGCCTCCCCCACCCCACAGTCGGCGGAAAATTCAGAGGTTGCGGCGCGGTCCCTTTGAGGTCGCAGAAACACGTTCCGGATAAGCTCAATGGAAATCGCAGCGCGATGCAAATCACATTTCGTTCCTTCAAGGCGAAGGATATGGAGAAATAGGCCGCGGAATTCTTTTTTTAAACATTTTTTGTGTTTCATTCGTTTCATGCGGAATATTTCAAAGGCGCGTGGGCGTGGCTCTTCTTCTTTCTCGTCCCAGCGTGGTTTTGGTGTACGGAAAAAATCAAATGGATTACACCCGAAAATATGGAGGATTAATCTAGCGCTATAGGATAGACGCGTTACTTAGTCAATCGGGTCGAGTGACACGTGAAGAAACCATAATAAGAAACCGCATCCCGAGAAAGGGGTTGCCTGGATTTTTTAATTTGGGCGTATGCTTATGTAATCAGGATGAGTCATTCACGTGATATGCTATTTTGCTGTGGTCATTAATTATAATAACAATATTAGTAAAGACCACAATTGTTTTGTTTATCGAAGAGTTCCAACAACACGTTGCACAATGTGATCTAACCTCGTTAATAGATGTTTCGAGTCACTTGAAATTTTCATGGATTCTAGTAACGAGGTTTCTTAAAATAAGATTATAATACTAATGTTTTCTAAAGTAAATGAAGTATAGTTTTTACAAAAGAGCATTTTGCATTAGTAGACATTAAACGACGAGTCTTTGCTATACATCCTTATTTTAAATTCAAGAATTTCGCATAACAACCATAAAATTTTTAAAAGACATCCATTGACATTCGCGTGAAAAACTTGAATCGAACTTTCAAATAAACTTTGAAAACCAAATTGTTAATTAATTTCATTATATTTACCGAACATTATACGAAAATATTTGATAGAAGTATTCTGAGTCGGAAGGAGATTTGAGTATGATACAAAAAGTCTATCTATCATCAGTTCTCATCGGCCGACCTTTTCATATAAACTCTATAATGTAATTTCATCTGCGCTGCCTCGATTAAGTCTTTCCAAACACTCGCATTCAAGTAGGACCTCTCATCCGTCACATCATTCTTTGGCATTTCTTTGGCCTTTTCGTTTGGAAAGTCATGGCGAGAAATGCCATTTATGAACCTTGGGTAGAGGGATGTTACTCTTTAAGTGGGAGACTTTCATCTCGTTATAGAAGCTGTAGAAATACATTCGGAACGTGATATATCTTATTTAGTTAAGAAAACAGGGAAAGAAAGAGCCTTACAAAGCGTTTATGCTAACCAATGAGTTGTAGGGAAAAACATTATAATTAAAACCTTAATTTACGTTAACACTGATTATATCGCATTTCTGAAGTCGCGAAACAATCTTTCTCTTTTGAAAATAGTAATTTATTTTGTTATCATAATTATATTTTTTAAATAATATATTTGTTGCATTGAATGAAAATGTAGCGGAACGACGAGTAACTGACAATACTTCCGTTATATTTCCATCAGTCATTTGTCAGTCTTCATTAACTTATAATTTTAATACTCTTTCATTTAAATTTTGATATAAAATTTAAGTTCATTTTATAACACATCTTTTAGAAAAATTCTTTAACGTTTAACCTTCACCTAGTTATAGTTTTAAAAACTAAGCTGTCTTTCGTAAGTAAACAAAAATATTTTTTAATATTTATTTTTACTCCGCTAAAACAAAATGGAGAACAAATAAGATGCTTACAAAACTCATTCCATTTTCTTTAAGATATCTCTACAAATATTTCTGTATACCCTTATTGTTGTATTGACATTGCCACCTGGCTTAGAGCCAAATTGCATTGTATATTTTAATAATAATAATAATAATAAATAATTAAGAAAATTTTCATTCTGTCAATGACAGGTTTTTTTAATGCCTCCGATATAGCCACGTTGTGTACATGCAATAATTGTTCGGAGGGATGGTGCAAAATATTATTTATCTTTTCGCTAAAACTAAAGATGCCCGTCAGTATAAAGTAGATCTTCGCCGATTTGATTGATCTACACTGCATCCGCGTCTAATACCTACGTTCAGTCGCCTTCGTTAATCGGTTACGCTATCGCCTTCGCGATATCACGCCACCTTTCGTCCCTGCGTGCCAAACCCTGCGCGTGTGCGTAGTAATCCCTCGCTGGAAAATGTGGACCCGCTCGAGCGGAACCTTCGTTAGGTGCCCAGGTCATGTCCCGAACAGTCCGAAGGACAAAGACCTTTGGATACCCGGACTCGCCGGGTAAAAACCGGACGGGTGGCACTCCTTGTGGAAATTTAGCACCCGGAGCCTCTTGGTTACCACCGTGGCGTGAGAAGAATCAGTCAGGCAACGATCCGTGAGCGACGTCGCAATAACGAGTTGTGCAGAACCGTGCAAATACTGTGAATATGCAACCTTTCCCGGCAACTTATTTAACACGTTCAGGGCGTATTTATTTCAGAAACATTTATGTCGAATGGCTGAATATGCGTGTCTTAAATCTTTGATTAAAAATGAAATATTTTTGTGCAGAATACGTATATTCAAAATATCGTTGGATGAATGCGTGGCTGTTTTAATGTTAACACAATTACGTTATTTTATAATTGTATTTCTCCATTAGCCATATCTAGAATGTACTAACGGTGAATTAGCGCCGATGACTAGGGCTTCCAGACAATCAACAAAACTAGGATATTTATTACAAAAAGTAGGTCATTAATCATCAACAAACTTTGTTTACGCTAGTTTAAAAACAATGATTACATATATTTATTACTTTAACATATTTGATTCGAAAACTTATTTAGCAAAACAAATCCTAAACGACAAAAGAGTAGGAACATTTTAAAAACTAAGGAAAATAATGGAAAAGTATGCATATCTCGTTTTCTCGGTCTTTTTATGGCTACTTGTCAATATGAACTCGCCCATAATGTGAGCTTGAGAATTCTTTCTTGAATCATATCACCATGACATAAATAGAGAAAAATCACTAAAAGCTATGTTATTTATTAGCAATATGCCAATTATGTGAAGCAATGAATAAAGCTAACAAAACGGAGAGGTAACCCAAAAATTTCAGTTGCCCGCGTAAATAACACTGAAACATAATGTTGATGATTCTGCCATCTTGTTAATGAAATGCCGATAAGGGAATTTTTCGCTGCATCCACGGTGTTTGCCCTTAATCGCGATAAAATGGAAGAAGTACACTCTCGGATATCGTTGAAAAGTATGTAGGTGGAAGGATGCTGAAGATGATTCACTGTATATATATATATATAAAGAAAAAGTCAATAAAGAAAAGAGCTCACGGACGATGTCAATTCAAACCTGAGTCACGCATCGGCGTATTTTTTATGTGCACCCAACCCCGTTTCGTGAACTCTATGGATTCGGAGATGTGGAAGGGGCGAGCTTCAGCTCACCGAATGCAAAACACTATTGAAAACAATAAACGAGACGAAAAAAATGGAAATCCGCATCTGCATTTCGTACGGAGCGTTGACGTCAATTCCTCGCATTACCATTCGATGCCTTATGCACCTTCCTCTTAGGTCTGGGGTTCGAACGCGTGCATAACTTCCTCGTCACGAAAAAGGCGTCGCCCCGTTTCGTCCTGAGGCCCTCTTCCGAGCATTCTCAATACGCCCACCAGGCGGCAGTCATCTCCGTTCCGACGCGAAATAATCGCATAGCTCTTCCCCTTGCCACCTTTCTCTACTCTCCCTCCTCCCTCCTCTAATTCTCCCTCCTCGAACTCTCCCTCCTCGAACTCTCCCTCCTCTAACTCTCCCTCCTCTAACTCTTCCTCCTCTAACTCTCTCTCCTCTAACTCTCCCTCCTCTAACTCTCTCTCCTCTAAATCTTCCTCCTCTAACTCTCCCTCCTCTAACTCTCCCTCCTCTAACTCTCCCTCCTCTAACTCTCCCTCCTCTAACTCTCCCTCCTCTAACTCTCCCTCCTCTAAATCTCCCTCCTCTAAATCTCCCTCCTCTAAATCTCCCTCCTCTAAATCTCCCTCCTCTAACTCTCCCTCCTCTAACTCTCCCTCCTCTAACTCTCCCTCCTCTAACTCTCCCTCCTCTAACTCTCCCTTCTCTAACTCTCCCTCCTCTACCTCTCCCTCCTCTAACTCTCCCTCCTCTAACTCTCCCTTCTCTAACTCTCCCTCCTCTACCTCTCCCTCCTCTAACTCTCCCTTCTCTAACTCTCCCTCCTCTACCTCTCCCTCCTCTAACACTCCCTCCTCTAACTCTCCCTCCTCTAACTCTCCCTTCTCTAACTCTCCCTCCTCTACCTCTCCCTCCTCTAACTCTCCCTCCTCTAACTCTCCCTCCTCTAACTCTCCCTCCTCTAACTCTCCCTCCTCTAACTCTCCCTCCTCTAACTCTCCCTTCTCTAACTCTCCCTCCTCTACCTCTCCCTCCTCTACCTCTTCCTCCTCTAACACTCCCTCCTCTAACTCTCCCTCCTTTTAGTGTGTATTCATATGCCTTACCTTATTTTATTCTTTTATATATATTTTTTATGCTTTATGTATAACTCTGTTTATGTGTACTTTACTTTTAAGTATTTAACTATATGTATTATATATGTATTTAACTATATGTATTTCAAGACCCTCTAAATCTTTAGATATTGCTATAAGTAGGTTTCGCAGGTTTTTCACACTCCCCTTCTTGTGTGGGTGTTTTCCTGCAGTGGGGTTTTTCCTAGGGAATAGTACATTATCTTCCCTAGTTTTTCCCCGCAACAACAACAATTACCCAACTTTTTTTTAAAAATCCTATACTTTCCTATACATTTCATTGTATTTTATGTTGCTCTTCATTTTATGTAACCTTTTAGTGTAATTTTTTACTTGTTACTATCTAATTGTATGTAACTGACAATGGGTTAGATGGAAGAGGATACTGTTTAGTCTCAGTCTCGCCCTAATAAAGACGTATATCTATCTATCTATCTATCTATCTATCTCTAGCTCACCCTCCTCTCTCTCTAACTCTCCATTCTCTTTCGTCTCTCCAACTCTCCATCCTCTCTCGTCTCTCTAACTCTCCCTTCTCTCTCCTCTCTCTAACTCTCCCTCCTCTCTCTAACTCTCCCTCCTCTCTCTAACTCTCCCTCCTCTCTCTAACTCTCACTCCTCTCTCTAACTCTCCCTCCTCCTCTCTCCTCTCTCTCCTCCTCTCTCTCCTCTCTCTCTCTCTCCTCCTCTCTCCTCTTCTCTCTCCTCTCTCCTCTCTCTAACTCTCCCTCCTCCTCTCTCCTCTCTCTCCTCCTCTCTCTCCTCTCTCTCTCTCTCCTCCTCTCTCTCTCTCCTCCTCTCTCCTCTTCTCTCTCCTCTCTCTAACTCTCCCTCCTCCTCTCTCATCTCTCTAACTCTCCATCCTTCTCTCTCTAACTCTCCATCCTCCTCACTCTAACTCTCCCTCCTCCTCTCTCCTCTCTCTCTCCTCCTCTCTCTCTCTCTCCTCTCTCTCTCCTCTCTCTCTCCTCCTCTCTCTCCTCCTCTCTCTCTCCTCCTCTCTCCTCCTCTCTCCTTCTCTCTCCTTCTCTCTCCTCTCTCTAACTCTCCCTCCTCCTCTCTCATCTCTCTAACTCTCCATCCTCCTCTCTCTAACTCTCCATCCTCCTCTCTATAACTCTCCATCCTCCTCTCTCTAACTCTCCCTCTTCCTCTGTCTCTCTCTCTCTCTCGTCCATTGGAACTGGTATCTCGATACCCCATACTTCCCATTCTTTTATAACCTCAATAGTCGAAGCCGCAATGTGAAACTGCGGTTTGTTGCCTCCATTGTCTGTGAGTGTTTGAGCGTGTGTGTGTATAAATACCAACGCCCCTGAAGCTGTTGGTCAAGGGTGTTGATGATGATGGCGACGATGGATAAGAGGAGAAAATGCCGGTCGAGGAATGAGATCCCGCCCCTGTCATTGTGGCAGGACCGAAAGGACAAAAGGAATAAAATACAGTCGCGGAATGGAGACTATGAAGAAATTCTAGGGCAAATCCGCGGAGCGAGAACGCTGCGTAATTTTGCGCGCCGCCGATATTTTTAATCTCGGGTATCGCGCGCCTATTTACAAAATTGCGACTTGGGCCGACGTTTAAAAATATTGCGATGTTGTGGACATTTTAATTTTTTCCTTGCTAATGCGGCATGTTTATTTTTTATTTTTGGTAGAAGGATTTCGCTAATTGATTTTCCACAAAAAACTTCCTTTCGTGCAAAAAAAGTTAATTGTATCCCTAACAAATGAAGTAAAATTTAATGTGAGATTTTCTATTGATCACGATTAATAATGTGATAAGCTTGCTATCCTTTATTATTGCTGAAAAGAGTACATACTGAAAAACGCATATTCCCTATGATAGGAAAGCAATTTTCGAGATAAAATATAATTTAGAACTAATTATAATTAGTTATTGTTATAATTATATTAATTTCTTCATGCGGGGATTCAATCGCAGACGGTGTCCGTTAATATATCTCAGAGTAAGATTTAGATAGACATATATGTATATCTTTTTGAGAAAAATATCGAATTAAATAAGTAAATTCTAGTTCTAGTTATATAAGGCAAAGATTTGTGCTACATATTAGTAATAAATTTTATTACACAAAAATTGAATCAGTTTGAAATTGTATCCATTAAGTACGTTTCCTTATATTAGATGATTCTGTGAGCAGAGCCGTGCCGTGGGTGTGTGCCGCCCGTGTGCAAAGTAGAATTTGCCACCCCAAACTAATTTTTAAAAATATTGCAGCTAGAGAAAAAAGTAGATGCACACTCATAACAATTATATTAACATATTTATTAGTTACTAACATATATTACTAACATTTTAATATATTTTTTAACAATTCTGAGCGAAAAAGTTTAAATTTTATAACATACAACAAACAGTTACATGGTTTTTTGGTTACATGATTAGGTAGTTTATCAAAAACTTTATTTTAATAAACATTTGCTTTGCGAGCTTTAAGATTGGAAATGTTTTTTATGACATCATCTATATCTAAATTCTCGCAAATAGCAGATGAAGATGAAAGCCTATTCTGCGTCATGGATAATCGTAAATAATTTTTATTCTTTTTAATTTAGAGAATGACCTTTCTCCAGACGCAACGGTAACAGGAAGGGTTAATAATATACGTGGGGATTGTGGCATTTGTTTTGTGTTTAAGTCACGATTTTCTGAAAACAGTTCAATCAACGCATCGTAAATTTCTGGAAAATTGAATCTTAATGGTTTTATAGCTTCAATACTGCTTTCTCATCTTGTATCAGAGTGGTTTTAATGTAAGAATATTTACATGTTTTTTCATAACCTGCCATCGGTGCGTAGAAGACGAGAAAAAATTATAAACTTCTTGAACAGTGAAAAATAAATTGATTGATTCTTTAGTGACCTTACCAGCATCATTCACAACGAGGTTAAGAGTGTGAGCAGAACATGGCACAAAGATAGCTCGAGGATTTATATTAAAAAATTTTTTGCAAACCGTTATTTTCCCATTTCATATTAGCTCCATTACCGTAACCTTGTCCCCCCATGTCCTGTTTATCTAGGTTTATTTCTTTTTTTAATATCAAAAAATTACTTAAACCAATACCTGTTGTATCAAAAACAGGACAAAATCCTAAAAAGTTCTCTCTAATTTCAATTTGTTTGTTTCCAAATTCAACAAGACAAATTTTAACAAATTTAAAATACTTGGTTATTTTTAATGAGATAATTGAAATAATTTCGTTTCGAATTCTATTTTCAAGGAAATGTGGCATACTTTCTTAATTTTTTGCACTCAGCTAATATGTTCTGCTATAACAGCATCAAATTTGCTTGTCATTTCTGCCAGTTTTAAAAAGTTTCCGTTGATCGATTCATATAATGTGCTGGAAGTTCCCCGTAAAGAAAGGTTCTGTCTAAACTTTATGATGCATACAATCCTTTCAATAACCGCATACCTACGCTTCCTTTCGCGATCAATAATACATTGATTTTCGTGATCAATAGAGGTATTATTTTTGAAATATCTGAAAAGCTGGATCCAATCCTTGTATGCTTTCATATGTTGACCACTTTTCTCATGTCTACTTAAAATTTGAGACAAATGCTGCCAATCATTACAACCAATTAAACTACACAAAGTTGAATTGACTCCAAAAATTTTACAACAAAAGCAATAAACAGCTACTTTTGACATAGAATAAATCAGCCAACTTCTTGCTCCCTTTTCACCGTTTCTAAGATTCCATAATGATAGGCATTTGAAAATTTTCTACCACACTTATCTTTGAAAATAATTTGAATTTCACACTTGTACAGGACCCTTTAAAAATGACATTAGCCGGTATTTTTCTTGTATGAATTCCGGCCACAAACTTGGATCATCTGAAAGATTACTTAAAAAACCCTCTGCTTCTGAATCCGGATCAGCATTGCGTCGAACCTCTTCTTTAGTATTATCCATAGTCTCTTCAATAAGAGGGTGCACAATGTGGTTTATCCGTTGTCTTGATCACTCCTTGCTCTATATTCTCGTCCAAAGCTACATTTAAAGTCGACGCGGAATCGTCTTTTGTTTAAAAAAGTTGTTATTTGAAGATGAATTTTTAGGCGTTCTTTACAATAAGTAAAAAAAGAACGCATTATGGTCAGGTCGTGTCCGTCGGTCCGCATATTTCATCTCCGAAACTACTCGGCGGATATTCATGAAATTTGGTATTTTGGATATAGGGGCAAAGAAACTAAAATGATATAAATGGTGCACGTAGCCTAATCGGGGATGCCACTTTACTGGTGACAACATTAACGTTTTCTTTATATCTCGTAAAATATCACTTATAACAAATAATCTTTACACTTAATTTGTAGATTTAATCAAATAACATGTTTTTATCAGTACATTTTTATCGAAGGAGCAGCCGATTTCAAGAAAATCAAACGAGAAAGTCGTAATTCGCTTTGGACTTAGAAAAACTTTCCCGTGTTTTTTAATTGCTGTCAAAAAAACAATCGTCGTGGAAACTTAAGTAAACAATATATGCTGTAAATACCTAATTAGTTTAATTCTCTTTCGTGCGCACGCAACATTTGGGAAATGAAGGTAAATGGATTATCTACGACGTAGAAATGAACGTAAATACGTCTATTTTCTTTACGTATACACAGCGTAGCGTTTGAAAGTGAAAAGAAATGTGTAATTTATGAAAGAGTGAACGTGAACATAAAGATTGTATTACTACTATTCGAGTGAGGTAAGTTTTAAATAATTTTCGATTGATTTATTAATTATAACCGAGTAGGAAATAAATCAGTAAATAAAAAAATCCATATTTATCTTTTTAGACTGCATAAATCGTAAAGATCGCCTCTGCATCGTATGTATGCACGCATGGTGTGTGCATCTTTTCTCTTTTGTTTTGTATTTCCTTAAGTCTTACAATTCTTTTTTTCTATACTCAGACCCAGAAAATCGTTTTCTTTTACCAGCAGGCATCTAAAACAAGGATTAATTTTTAATAATGAAAATAAAATCAAAACTTAAATACAAAATTATGAAAAATATCAGAAAAGACAATTGAAAATGAAGAAGATAAATGATCGATTGATTGAATGAAATTTGTGTTTACAGAGGAAAAATTAAACGTCCACATACCAGAACCAGACCAGAACCGACGGCATCAAATTAAACACTCTTTAATTTCAACAAAGGCATAACAGAGAACATCCTTAAACTATTGTGTAAACTGTAATTCTCGTTATCGATATAAATGGTTCTTTACAAAACAATAGACAGGTCTGTTAGTGTGATTGTGATTAACATAAAAAACTTCTGGAAAAGTGCGAATAACTTTCTTTAATTTTCAAACAAACAGTAAAAATCAAAATCAAGATAAACTGCTTAACGCATAAAAAGTATTCTTTTATTGAAATTACAATGAGCACTTACATCCTGCTCTGAAGTTGACATTTCCAAATTGACACAAATCACTCTCACCGTTGATGAATAACTTTTTGAATGCAAGAAAGCGCTGACACAGAAGTACATATCTGAAAATAGATGCAACTTCAATAGAGGTCAACACAAGACTGCTGGGATCCTTTCTCAAAAAAGCCTTTTAAGGCTAAAAAGTTAGAACTTGAGGTGGGGTCAAAGAAAAATGACCATCTTGCAAAGTAATAAAGCTTTTGAAGACTTTCATATTGGGGACTAGGAATATTGTAAACATTAAACAAGTTGCAAGGGTATTGGGTCTGGCGGTAGGAATTCGAGCAATTTAGAGGCTTGCTCCTAGCAGAAAATAGAGTAATAAAATAGTAACTTATAAGAAATTGCCATTTTCGGCCATACTATTTTGAACACCCAGAATATCCCTAATACGAAGATTTCACAGAAGATCTGGACATTACTCCTATTTGCTGTCATTCATAAGACAACTCTGTCGCCCCTACGCAATTTACAGGAAGGCCCCCTCCTACGTGTTTTACCATGGCTGGGGCCTAGAACGACACTGCTCCCAACCAACTGCCAATATGCCACATGGATGCGCGACAAAAAGAGGAACGAAAAAAGTAATGGTCTTCGGTTTAGGTTCGGCTTGCTCCATTCCGATAAAAAAAGAAAGCAATAAATGTAGGGGGTTTGTGCTCAAGTTTGTACCCGCCTTAAACTTTTGAAGATTGCTGCTCACTGCCTTCCCCTAGAATCTGCCGCCCGTGTGCAATGCACACATTGCACCCATGGTAAGCACGGCCCTGTCTGTGATTATCTGGCAGCAATTTCCCTGTCTGTATTTTAAACTTGACTCAGCCCTGTTTACCATAGTTACCTTTCGTGGGAAGCCATTATATAAATGTCTGATATTGGACGCGTACTCGGGATGATTGCTCACGCAAATACGGTTTCACGCCCACTCTAACCGGAATCACGCTAATAGGCTGTTTGCCAGCTCTTTATACAAAACGGTATATTTTATGAAATATTATCGCCCATATTTCACCACATGAGTCCTTGATCATTATATGTGGTCCAACGAAGACTCGTTTGGTCAGATAGATCGTGGCTTGAATCAAAACTTATGTAATGGCTGCAGGAAAAGGAGAAATTAAAAGTTACAGCTAATATAACTCTTCTTAATCCCACAATAAACTTTAACACGGTGCGACCTAGGCTTCGTCCCTTCACGCTGCAATCAGGGAGCGCTTGTTTAAGAGAAGAAAAATTAATTCTAATTTATAACTCACCAACTTTGATTTTTATAAAAAGTTATATGAATATTTGAATAAGAATTTCTTCGAAAGATCTCATAAGAAATCAGAGAAGCTGGCCGATACGGTTCTATTAATTTATGAATTTTGGTAAGAGTCTTATTGTAATATGTTTTCATAGGAAATCCTTTGTAGAAATTCAGACGGCAGATTTCAGATAAGTTGTGGATTTTTGATTAACACTAATTCGAATGTGATTACCTCTAATTCGAAAATATTCAAACTAAATTTTCTACCATCAACAAAAATCGCATTTCGGTCCAAGCCAAAGAAGAAAATTGAACAAAATCTTGCCGGCTTATATTTTTATCATTTAACCTTCTTTTCGATGTCTAAAATTTACACGGTGACTATTGTTTTCTTTCTCAAACGCTCGCAACTTGAGGCAAAACAACTCATTACAATTCTCCTTTACTGTTAAATTTCAGATCGATATATGACCGTCGATAATGATCAAAAGGCAACTTGAACCAATGGCTCCGATCTCGAGTAATAGTTACGCAATCGTATTGATTGCAGATGATTAGAAATGGATATACCGTATTTTATCAATTACACTGCTGACCATTCGAAATATACCAGTGCGTAGATTTCACGAGAAAGCGTAATGTAGTGCAAATTACTTTTTACTGGTTGATGAGAGACAATGTTGACTTGGAATTCGTGTAGAGAGGGTATGAATCTATAACGTTCGCATTCGAATAAAGCGAGTGCTAAGCAAAGAGTGTTGCATAAGTGCGAATCGGCAGAGAGGTTGCCATGGTGAGAAGAAGGCAGAAAGAAAAGCAAACGTTCCTCTCGCCGTTTATCGTGCGAGCACTAATTCGAGAGCGAATAAAAAATGCGATGACGTCACCGAGTATCGTGACATTGTTGTTGAAAACGCGGCGGAAAAATGCTTTTGATTGATGTATAAGTTGATATCACTGCCTTTAGATCACTTCTAAGGTTTCTTCGTGTTTCTCTGGATCCATTGTATTATTTCAGAAATCCAAGGATAGTCGTTGTTTTTTGGCATCTTTATTTGATCATGCAAAAGAGTGCTGTTTGTATTTCGGTTGTTTCTCCTTGCAGCTTTTATCTAACAATGCCTGTGATGCTTTCCAATATTTTTCGAAAAAACTGGATGATTGTCAGCGTTCAGAATCCCTTTTGCAAACATGTGCAGAAAGGAGATAGCTCCGTCGAATACATTCCTTCGGGGTCAGAGTTGAATATTTGCTTTAAAAATCACTTCGTTTTGTTCAAATGCACTCCATCCCATCCAAGTTTGCTTGTTAATCTCCCCGACAACCTGTTAGTGGTGAAGAACCGGCGTTATTTACACATTTTGTGATCGCCTAGAGTTCTTTAAAACTGATTTTGGTCTTTGGGTTTGCCGAAGACATGTACCTTAAAGGCAAATTATTACATCGGCTGCTTCAAGTTTCTTACGTCTATTCGTTTGCATATATACTCATACAACCTTTATCATTATTGTGAACTTGAATGGGATGATTTATTTTAAGGGGTTTATCCGATACGAACGAATAGTTCGTCTTGTCGCATAATTTTTTAATGTGTATCTACACGCACACACTCATACATGGTGATTTCAGCCAGATAAATTTATTTTTGATTGAACTAAAATTGAACTTATATAATTTACAATTCTAGCACAAATCAGATGAATAAAACATTGTTAATTCATTTATAATACCATAGAAATAACTCAAAATTTGCTTTTCATGAGAAGTAGGATCGGGCGATATATTTTTTGAGACATTATTTTTTACAGAGACACGTTCATAAACGTAAAAATCTCACTCGTATCCTCGCCAACTTTGGGAAAAGTCGATTAAGGTAGCCAGAAAAGTGATTAAAACGAGCGTACCACTATCGAAATTTTCCGCATATAAAAACTCTGAGTAGAATTATTAGAAACTCTTTCAAACAATTTTTGATATTTTTTCGCACCCCATTGGAAATCCATATCTGGAATGACGCCCAATATGTATCAATTTGTTTGAGGCCGCCTTCGCCCATTTTTCTCCGTTTCAATCGATATATCGAACCTCTGCGTGACTCTCAATTATTATTTTTCTGACGAGGAAAATGTAAGAGGTGTCGTGGTTACATTGAGAATAATAGACATTAACATGGCGCTCAGTATTACTTCTCTTTTAGTCATAAGATAAATATGGATTCGGCGAAAGGCGTTTCTATCTTCCTCCTCTAACCTTTTCTCTTATTCGCTGTAATAGATAGACTTTCTTTGTGTGTATTTGTACGTTCGTATTTGCGTATTTGCTGTTGGAAATTGGCAGTGTTGTGGACGTGGAAGCCGACGCATTGGCAAGCGAAGAGCTAAGAGTGAGGGAGAGTGAAGGAGTGGTTTACAGAGAGAGAGAAAGGAGAGCGAAAAGGGAGAGAGAGAGAGACGGCAGTTTGTGAGTGTGTGTGTGTGCGTGCGTGCGTAGGCGAGAGTGACGCGCAAGTGAAGACGTGGGAATCCGCCTTTATAATTCACCGTCAATATTTGTTTTGGAAGCACCCGCGGGGTTATTATTCCCCCTCAAACCGAAGATGAAAATGCAGTTAGTTCTCAGTACGTTACGAAACGATGACTACGCTTCTTTTCCGAAGAGAAAAGAAGTTCGTTAAGCCCTCGATGGTTTCGGCGTGTTTCATCAGAGAGAGCTTATGGTTTGAATGCATTGAAATTTCTCCAAAAAAAGTCAAACCTTTATTCGGGTGGTGGCATTTATCAATGATAATTGGAGGATTGTTACGTCTGATGAATAAAGAATGAATTTCGAGTGGGCGGCAAAAAAAGATAAATGAACATTTTTCGATGATGTGACCCATTTATTTTTTTGATTTATTGGGCTATTTATACATTCATGTTGCGTACGGACCATTGAGAGTTCCGTGATTTTCCGACACGTGCGTTGCTTACAGTTTATAGTGATTATAGTTGTTCGTTTACGCTCTTCCTTTCGTTTTCCAATATTTCATTCCAGCAAATTATATTAGATGGTAAAAAATTTAGCGTTTTAAATGATTTGAACACCCTTTAAATTGTGAAAATTTAAATTGCGCTGCAACCGAGGGTATTATAAGTGTGTGAATGCCCCATACGCATAGTGTTTAATCAACCTCGTACCAAATATAAATAACATGTAAATCGGAAACTAGAAAAAATGCAAACCGCCTCCCTCGTTTCCCCGAACCCTTATTTTAAGCTCAAACCCGACAGTGAAAGCGCTCTTTTGTTTCTTTCCCCACCTCCCTCCCCTTTCTCCTCACACGACCGCATCTCCCTCATCGGCGTCCTCGTCTCAACGACTCGGTTGCGTCAACTTGCATCATATGGAGCGCATTTACTGCTTACTAAATCAATCAAACGGAATTACGACGGCGCTCTTAAAAAGGAACGTTTCCCTCGTAAAAACGCTACCCAACCAAGGATGCGCGATGGAAAGGAGGAAAAAAACGAACGCCTTGCGGAGAAGTGGCTCCAGTTGTGAGTCGGTCAAAGGAAAGAAAGAGGGCGAGATGGAGAGTGAGGGAGAGAGATGACGAGAAGACTGATGTTTGAGTGGGGCGGGGCAAGATGAGTCAGTTAAGAGGATTTAGAGGGAGAGCGGGAGGAGGAGGAGGAAGGGTAAAGTGAGGCCGAGAAACATTGAGAGAGCCTGGAGAAAGGGAGTTGTGAGAAGTTTTGGTTTTTGAACGGGATAGATGGAGTGCGGTATGCGTGCTGGAGGCAAACGGAGCGAAGGATCGAAGACAGAGAGGAAGAAAAATCAGAGGAAACAAAGAGGTCGTTTTAAACTGGTGAGAATCGATAAGGAGAAAATTATGGAAATATGTATGAAATTATATATAGAGAGAGATTTGATTTGAGGAATTGTGAATGCGAATCTGATGATAAAAGGTATCGATGAAGTAGTTCGCGGAGTGATATAACGGAAGTGAGGATTGAAGTGTGGGCGTGAGAAAGAGGGGAAGGGTTTATCGCAAGTGCGAAGGCATCAGGAGAGGAGAAGGGATTGAGTGCTGAAGAAACACATGGGTGGGGGATTATTAAGTACGGAGATGAGTAAAAGAGAGAAAAGTTTTAGAAAGAGTAGCTTTAGGCAAAAATCGCTATGAAATCTGCTGGTAAATAGATAGTTAACACGTAAGCAGGGATGAGAGGGATACATAAAGATGCATTGAAATAAGACGTGAAGGGAAGAAAGATGGCAATCATCGGGGAAGGGGAAAGAAAAAAATACAAGATTTATCTCGCGGAGAAATGCAAAAAAATGTGAAAGACCAAGTAGACAAGGGATGACAGAGGGGAGACAAAGACGAAAGCAAGGGAGGATGGAGGGAAAGAGGTGGGCGAGACGGAAAAGAAAGTGAAAGACGGCCGAAGAAAATGATGGAGGATGTGTGGAAAGGAGAGGATAAAATGTCGAAGTCAGAAAGAGAGAGAGAAAAAGCGTGAAGAGTCCACGGAAAGAGAGGCAGCGAGGGTTGAGGGCGAGAGGGGAGGAGGAGAGACGAGGAGATAGGGTGGAAGAGGTGGAAAGAGAGAAATAGGAAGTGATGGGACGGGGAGAGAGAAAATGAAGGGAGACGGAGAAAATAGAGAGAGGGTCGGAAGTAGATCGAGGATTTTTGAGGAAAACTGTGCGAGTGGGCGTTTTGGGATGAGGGAAGATGTTCCCGAGTGGGAGAGAGGTCGAGGCAGTGAAAGTGGCGGGGAGTGGTCGGGAAGAACAAAGGTACGGCACAAGCGATCGCTGGGTTTTGAGGTGGGAGTGGGGGACAAGGAGGGTTGGGGGTGGGGGAGACGAGGAGGGTTGGGTTGGGAAAATTCGGTGCCGAGATCTCTATCTTTTGAAGACGCCTTTCGAGGAGGGGTTGGAACGGAAGATGGGTCGGAGAGGAGCGTTCGACGAGATTAAGGGAGATAAACCCCGAGGGTAGAGGAGAGGATGTTTTTAAGATTCCTCGGCACGGTAGCGCCCCCCGAGACTGATTACCAAATTTAGTTAGGTTTCATTTTACAGTTTTTTTTAAACAAGGAATCCCACGCAACTGAATGGCATTTACATATTATATTTGTCACTGTTCACGTAGTCATAGTTTACTAGCTCAAACGCCCGACTTCGCTCGGGAAAGTTTTCTTTTAAGTAGCAAGAGATTTTTATTATTTATTATTTTTATTGATATATCACTTTTGATGTCATATTACAATAAAAATAATACAATAAATTTTGAAATTTACTTACTTTTGCTGTTGGGTACCCCAAGTTTTGAATTGCTAGTTCGGGGGTTTGGGGGCGGAGGCTCCACAAAAAAAGATCCAAACTTTACCAAACGTTCCCCATTCCTTAATTACGCAAGCGATGTTTACATTAACATTTACTATTTTATGTATTATATTGTAAAGTTTTACCATTAATATAATTACGCATTAACGTCTTACTTAATATTCACACGGCTAGATGAACCGAAGCCTTTAAAGCAGCAATAAAATTGTGGATTATGTCAATACTACTAGCCAAAACGTAAACAAGAAACAACATCTTAGTTACCGAACAAATGTAAGTAGATATATTGATTTATGTTGCGATAAAAGTTAACAATGTTCTAATATTTCTTAAAAATCATTTGACTCACTTTAAAAGTATTCATATACTATATTTAGGCATGAATTCATTTGTACCCTTTATCTAGGCGTTGGCTATTCTTCCTCTACGGCGCGCCACGGCGTGAATTTTCCTTGCATTAATCTTTAAAGAGGACAACAATTAAGAAACTTAGCTTTGTTGCCGCCTGGAAAATGATCATCTAAACCGATAAATTTCGCGCTTAAAGAAAAATTTTGAGCGATTTAGCATCTAATACGACAAAACATGAACAGAATTAAAATTCAGTCTTTCGTGCGTAAAATAAGCCATTTCCCGTGATCGTAAGTTAATATGTAGGTATATTTGTATCCACATCAGTGAAGGGCTGCGTGGCATTTTGGGGTTTCTTCACACCATTCCCATGCATTATTATGGAAATAGTATTTTGTTGACCTCATGGGGTATAAGAGACCCCACGGTCTGTAAATATAGACCAAGTTCTTCTTTTGGTCAATAGGCTGGCCCATGAAACTTTTGAATTCGATGGCTTCAACAGTTTAAAAACGTATAAAGAACATATATACACACATACACTAAAATAATTATAAGATTCGAGAATGTCGTAATTGATCGTTGTAATTATAACGCATTTTAATATTGATTAATTGAATTGAAAAGTCCAGTAAGCTAATCAAAGTAAACAACATGGTTCAAATTCCCGATAACTAGCAACACTATGAGCCATACTAATAAAATAAAAACTTGAAATTTCGTTGGATTCTCAAATAGATAATGCAGCTATATATGATTTTCTGCTAAAATTTATTTTCCGAGCCCAACCTACTAATTGTGAGTATCAGGCATTACATTTTCATTGAACATTGAAAAAATTTATATTCCATCAAATACTGCCATAAAATTGAGTTTTTATATTTAGTTCTTAATGCATAACTAGATTTTGTTGTATTGTTAAGAAAATTTTATAGGAAGCACGGATTTAACATTTGGCTCAGAATCTTGGGCTAGTACGTACTTTTTTAAGGTACCTAACCAGAATATTGGAAAAAATTCAACTCCACCCACATCGGAGAAACGCTATTCGAGTCGCCGTCGATACAACGCCGCTACCTCTTAAAGCTTAACACGAGCTAGTTAATGGAGCATCTGCACTGTTTTGGTTCCAACTCAATGATACTTGGCAAGACTAGTCGAATGCTCCAAATAGCCTAGACTCTTTGTCAAGCTCAGTTGGCACTGTCCCTTTGCTAGAGAATCCTCATTTAGTTTCGAAACAAAGCTAATTTTTTTAAATGGAGCACTCACTAGGAGAAGATTTATCTCTCGCATTTTAAACCACCTCCGCTCTCTTTTCGAGCAAAGCCCCGAGGGAAGCAAAGAAGAACCCAAACGAATACGCATTAACGCTTCAACTTATTAATTTGTTTCCCGAGACAGCACTTCTCGTGAATGCACTTTCTTGGAAAAATTATTTTCATTTAGGAGATAATTTAACGGTAATGGAATCCTAGAGCAATAAAAAAATGGAGAAGGCGCGCTCGACGAGACGAGAGCAGGAAAAAAATACGAAAAAAATAAAATGCGAAGTGACTTTGAGGAGGAAGTCATTAAGAATGGTTATGTGTAAGAATTCTCATGTAATCGGGTGGATGTAAATTCAGAAAGGGCGAAAAAATAAATGCCGCGATCGCTTTCTTGCGAGCCCGGCGCATGCGCCTCGCGGTTCCGGGGGAGAATGGAGCAATCATGAGCTAAGAGCGATTAAAAAAAACCGCAATCAAGGTTTGTGGACTTCCGGTGATAGGGAAATGCGGTAAAAAAGTAGTAACTACATCTCGGGAGTACTGTTAACTCATTGTGCATTTTCATTTCGAAATTCGCGGATACACTGACGCGGAAGTGGATTCGTTTTTTTTACGACTTTTGACGAACAGCGTCAAGAATTTTGATTAGTCGGCGAGGTTTTAAAAGGCTTTCCGTTTTTCTCACCGTCCATTGCTAGTTGTCGTACTAAAAAAATTTCAAATATTAGATTGCTTTGTGCTTTATCTCGCCATAAAAGAAAGGCGGTTTTTTGAAGAATTAATTTTAGGTTGAGAGTTATACCAAGCTTCCGAGAAAAGTAATTACTCTGCATAAAAATCGCAGTTTTTTATTAGCTCGATAAATTTTATCACCATAAAGTGCGAGTAAAAATTTTGTAATTAAGTTAATTGCAAATTGCTCATCAAAAATTATGGAAAATATTAATTTGGCTTAATTAATATCAATTCTTCACATATTATGTTCCTCGTATTTGCATATATCACAAATAAAAATCTTATCAATGCTAAATACGCTTCATGAGCTGTAATTAGTAGTATTCGGGATTTATAGATACACGGATTTACAAACCTGACCTTAAGATTCCATTTACAGTTCTTAATCGTCTAAATTATTGTCTTAGTTTTCTTTTCACCAGTTTGCAATCAAGTGATTTATTGCCAACTTAGATTAATATTTTTATAGATAAGTTCAGTGAAGTCGATTGGGTTTGACCAAATTTAATTTGAAACCTTTTATTTACATGAGTACTTACGGTCTGCTTCCAATTAAACCTTTTCTCTGTTGTAAACAACACTAATTTTCAATTATAATTTTAATGTATTACGTTAATTAACGACATCATTGCGTCCGATTCGACAGGATAGGACATAATTACACCCAAAAAATTAGCGCAAACAGCACCACGCGCAGAAATATATAGGTCACATTTCTCGCGTAACAACGCAAATACATTTCGAGCAGCCCATTAATCATATTCCTGGGATATCTTTCGCGACGTGCGTGGCCGTTCTCAGAAAATAAGAAGTACTTCAAATTACCCACCAGCATCCATTCATTAACCGAGGCATTCATTTTTCAAGGCTAAACAACAAAAAAAGAGAGAGAACAGTACTTCCTCGCCCGTCTCCTGTTTTTCTTTCTTCGGTGCACAACCGCGGGAAAAGAAACCCGCTCCCACGCCGCGCACGAATAGGGAATCAGCCTCGCAATCTAGATAGCACTTGTTTTAAGGCGACGGTGGCGTGCATTCGACGCGTGGGTAAAGGGCTCCTCGCTGGAGGAGACGGGGCCACGACAAATAGATACGCCGAGGTCAGGGTGTGGGGAAATCTGCGTATATTGTGGTGACGCATAATGCACGGTCCACCGGTGCGCATGTAGGTTGCACGCCACGGAGAATGGGAAGGAGATGGAGGCGGTGGGAGAAAGAGAGAGAGCGTGGAGACAGGTCGATCTCTCTCTCTCTCACTTCATCTCTTTCTCCATCGTCGCGGTCGAAATGATTTTGAACGGCGGTTCGTATCTTGCGGGAAAGGATATTCCACAAAGGAGTGCATCCCCCTGGTCCCTCCCCCTGACGCCCCCGCAGATTGAGGGAGGGGGTGGGGAATGTCGGTCATGGGGCGGAGGAAAAGACAGAAACGAGGAAAGCTGTAATGTGTTGCTGGGAGAAGGTAGTTTCTCCATATCTCTAGGAAACTACAGTGCACGGAAGGTTAGCTAAGGTATCTTATTTAGATCTAGCGAGGATTTTTACTTTGGAGCGTTGGAAATCGTGAAAATGTTGACATTCTCCCATTGATTGCTCATCAAAATCCTAGTCGAAAGATATTTTATAGTAAAGCAATAACCTGGAGTAAGCCATTTGTTGTTGTTGCAAAGGCGCCGTCTATTGGAAATAGCCATATCTTACGAAGGTTTAATGTAGCACGCAGCGTAAGTATTTTACTATTCTGATCGTTAAGGTGATAATTTTTGTTGTGATGTTCCAAATACTATAAAATTTCTTTTCAATTTATGCGATAACCAAAAGTCGCGATATGTAAGTGGAAATAGATATCAAGACGGTAATTTAAAAATATCAATGAAATTAATCCGTAATATTTATTCAATAAACAGTTCTTTCTTATTTTCATCGCTAACGGAGAGATCTTTCAAGTATGACAGATTCAATTGTTAAGGAAGCATTTTTGATTAACTCAACAACAAATGTTTACATTTCCCTTCAAAGGTTTATATTGTTTAGATTTTTAATTGCTACTAGTGGCATACAAAGTTGATTTTTCATTGGAAGAAATTTGAGATCTGCAGCTTTACAACGCATGGCAATAAATATTCTATCGCGCGAGCTTTTTTTTAAGTCTTCGATTCTAGCTTACTATTCGGATTTACGTGACTTATGAAACGCGTTTCTTGGAAGATGGCGAAATACATCACATTGCCCGTAAATTAAAGACGCCTCTTTAAACCGCCATAAAAGCAACCGCGTACTGCAGCGCCTTCTATAAACCCTCCGATCGCCCACATGAACGTCAAATGCCCAATGGAAAGCCCGAAATTGAAGGGAACCGTAGGTTGCGAGGGGGAAAGAGAGAGAGAGAGATAAGAGAAAGGGGTTGGGTTTGGAACGGGATATACAGAAAGGGAGGAAGTGTCCCGCAAAATCCAAGGCGAATAAGTACCGTTTCGAATTCACAAGCAATCGCGCGTCAATCTAGCATCCAGGGACCGAAGGACGAGGTTGGGAGGATTTCCAGATAATCCTTGTTTCACCTACGCTTCGTCTCGCTCAGATTGGTCCAGCAGAGGTCTCAATCTCTCTCTCTCTCTGTCTCTTACTTCCTCTCACCGAGATTACTCCCTTTGACCGCCCATGCGAATCCCCTTCTGTACCTTAATCCAAGCCTTTCGTCATATCTCTCTCTCTCAATACTCCTGCCTCTTCTCCTCCTCTCTCTCCAGCTTTTCCTCAACTTATCTCTCTCCCTCGTTTTCTCCTATCTCCCTTTCTTCCTTCCGTTTTCCTTAGCTATTCCCTTATCTGATTTTCCTTCGCCTCCTCTCTCTCTCTCTATTCGCTCTCCGCCCTCATCTCTTCTTTTGCTTTCTCACTCCTTTATCTCTTCCCTCTTTCTCTCTCCGTAATGCACGAATAAAAGAAAACCAGCGACCCCTGTTTCCCTCGAATAAATACGATTTTGCAGACGAATACATTATCAATCCATTTTCAGGTGGTGACGGTTTGTAGAATGTGGAACCCGTGTGGTAATAATGTATTAAGTGGAAATGTACAAAAATCATGGATAAATTCCACAATTTAACCTCTTTTATTTTTAATTCGATTTAAATATTTAAAATGTGTAACTCAGGTTGTAATAGTGCAATCGATAATTTTTAAAATAAAAAATTACGGACGAATTACAAAAAATAACTGCCTCCTAATCTTACTTTGTTTAAATGTTTTTTTTAATTTCATCGTCTCTCCAGTGTCTCGTTTTTGTCTTCCTCCACCTGGCTCTTTCTTCCCCTTTTCTTCTTCCCTATCTCTCGCTCTCCCATACTGTTTATGAGGCTGCAGTTGCACCGTCGGCCGCCTTTGAAGCTCGCGGCAAGGTCGCCCGTCGGTTCTCGTGACGCGCATATTCCCCCGGGGCCGCATGAGAAGTTGCGCTCGCTGTTTAGTCACGAAAGGTGGAACAGGGAGGGGATTTTTCTCACGGGTACTTTTTTCTTCCTCTTCCGTCTTGTTCCTCGTTAATATTGTGAATTTTATTTGGATTCAAATGAATTACGCTTGAGTGACTTCCATCCGGCTAGAACTTTTCGATCAGTGAAGGACGATTGAATTGTGATTTAAAAGATTTACTTTAGCGTTATTAGGCTTCCCTGTAATGAATTCGTTGATATCAATTTTTAGTCAAATGATGTCTATTTTTGGACCTTTCTCTCCATCGGTAAATTATGTTAGTCGTCATAGTCCAAACGAAATTTTGATTTACAACTTAACTGAATCATACTATTTATTTATTTTTTAATTTACTTTACTACCGACATGTTGCTGCGGTCGTCAAAATACCAATAAAATTTCGTTCGTCATTTTTTAAATTTAATTTACTACTGACATGTAGCTGCAGTCGTCATAATACCACATAAGATTTCTTTCGTCATTTTGAACGTCTCTTCATTTCTGCGTTCAACGCCGTACTGCTGATTGAAAAGTATCGATTGGCGTAGTTGGCCATCATATTTTCATACTTGATGTTTTTGGTAAATTAACATTCCACCTTCACCGATCTGATAATAACCACAGTCGCCCGGTACGCCATAATTTTTTTATGATTGAGGCGCAAAACAGCTCGCGATATCTCATCGTTAATGCCTGTTATGAAATTCAGCGGTAGAAACTTTATAACTGCGACAGTAAATGTACCATATAGTTTAAATTTACCTGACACAAAATATAATCACGCGACAAAGAGTTGATCTAGATAAGAGAGCATAGAGTGGTCTCAATTCCGAGGCATTGCCATTAAACTGTATTTAATGTTTTTTAAAAAATAATTGAGAATCTGCACCCTAAATCCCTAAAAATCGGTTAGAAACAGATAATAGAAACCACGTTAACGATAGTTAAGCTTGGCGGTTTTTATTTTAAAAACAAGCTGCAGCAACAACTCTGGTCGACACTTGCTAAATTTAGAGAAAATTCTAGCAATTATTATAACAAATTTCATTAAGGACAGAAAAAAGAGCGGCACCGTCATTAACGAGGAGACGAGCGTTATTTCCGCCATCACGACTACGAAATTTGAAAAATCCCGCGCTTCTCGCTCAATATTTGTTTTGAGAAGATATATTTGGCGGCGCGACGTTCCCGAGGAAAATTGGGTGACAATTAGGTGCGGCATAATGCAATAAATTTCCATCCATCCTACGCTGTTGACCTCAATCGAAACGCATTTTGTCTGATTTCGTCGAGCACGATCAGCTGACTTAAAGGAGCGGCATGGCGCACATTAATCACGGAACCGATCGTGATACGATTTAATGGCGGAAAAAGCAGCTCTCGGCGTTGCCGAAGGTGGCCATCAATTCCAATCGTGAGGCATCAAGCTCCCTTTCTCCCGCACCCGCAATAACCTCCTCTCTCTCTCTCTGGTCGTCTCCGATATCATCAGAATGGCCACGTTCTCATTTTATGTGTTTGATCAAGCCCTTTGAGAAGTTATTTGGAAAGATGTAACGCCATTTTTATTATTGCGCCAGGAACCCTTTCATCCCTCCATTATAACGCGATAAAAAGGAGGGGAATAAGTGGGCTTGGAAAAGCTTCGGTTCCGTTTTTAATCTAATATTTTTATATTCGAATGGGGACTGTAAGTATAACTCGCGTGTTGCGAAGATGCAAATTGGTGAGATCAAAAATTAATTTCGTTATACCGAATGTAATTATCGCCAGTAAAATCTGAAACAACACAACTTGTACAATTTTTCATCGTTTAATATAAGGCGACCGGTTTCTCAGTGACTACTGATTTATAATAAACGGTGGAAATTGTACTAGGCAGTGTTGTTTTAGATTTTATTAATTCCACAAAGTTACACCTAATTAGTGAATTATATTTCTCATCGGATCGAAATTACATGTTGTTCACTCTTTGTTGAATATGGTAGTGCAAGGAGGAATTTTTATATCATTCGAGCCAAATAAACTTAAGAAAATCAAACAGCATTGTATAAAAAATAATAATTTCGTCAGTGACATTAAAGGATTAATTTGTTCATAAATTTATCTCTTGACATCTTAGATTCATGGCAAGAATGGCGTTGGAAATTCACCCCTGATTCATTCAATAGTCAATTAATTGCTCTAAATGGGAGAATAAATAAATATTTTTGCATGGAACTAGCTTATCAATACCTCTGACAGTCAAAAGATGAAGAGAACAAACGTCCCGTTTAAGATCACTCGATTCAAGCTTACAATTAGATGTAATAAATGCCTCTTTAAGATTTCAATCAGCGCCCTATTGTTAAGAGCTATGCGGAATTTAATTCGAACACGTTCATTCCTTTGTCCACGAGCATCTGGTCTATGCTACCACTTCCCATCCATAGACTTTGAGGGTGTCGTAAAAAACACACCCGATAGCATAAACTCTATCCTAACCACCGGATGGCGATGCACAGCCGGTCCACGATGCCCTTAATACTCTCCTCTGGCAGCTGTGACCTACCCTCTTGCCATTCGGCGACCTTTAACTCCCCTCTAACCTCCTCTCCGCTCCCTTCCTTCCTTCCCTCCTCCAATCCTGGCTCCGTCCCCGGCAGAGGGCAATGGGTCAAGGTCGCATCGGCGCAAGCCCGTTGCACGGAGAGCCACCTACTGGTTTCCCTGGGTATCTAGGCTCTCCTATCGATCGGGCGCGTTCTATGCTAGGCCACGCGAGAGGGGTGGGTGCGTTTGGGTCACCGCGATGAAGAGACAGCGGAAGAGTTCATCCGGGTTCGTTATTTTTCATTAGGACCGTGAGATCAGGTGAGATGCGAGGCCTCGGTAAAAAATAGGCGCGGATGAGCGGGACAAATCAAGAGAGATGGAATCGCGAGATCGTGATCGATGGAAATTGAAAGTTGGGAATAATAGATCGAGATCGCGTTCGGCGGAGTACGAGAAACCGCAGTCTCATTGTCAGGGATAGGCAGAAAGTCTATTTAAGGAGGCGAACCTCAAGCCGACTCTCCTGTGACTACCTCGACGAACCACTGCGGCATACCTGCTCGATTCGCATGGGAAATGATGCATCCAATGGAGAAACTCACCTATGCGACCGGGAATGATGTTGACCGCGATTCTAATACGAATCATGAATCCTTTCTCCGTCTCTCTACTTCTCCATCTTCCACTTTTACATGCCGAAGTACGATTGTTTCCTCTTATGGGATGATTTGCGAATTATGGTCGCTTCCTTTCTTTTCAGGACGTAATTTGATTGAAATGTAATGGGTTTGAGACTGGCAAAAAAAGATGATCAAAAGGGAATCGCATGGATTGTCATAACGTGACTGCCTATTTGATTGAATGCATCGAGCGCGAATGGATTTATCTTTAGACGACTATCTGGTATTTGAATATTTCATGTTTGTCGAAAATGACCGAATTATATTGTAATTAACTTCGCCCAATCGTTCGAGTCTAATAACTGGATCAGGTAAGATTTCACATTCTAAAGCATGGTATTTTATATACTCCTGAAAACATTATTTACCAAATGATTTTTGTTATCTAATTTTGCAAAAAAATTAGATGTTGGATCGTCATTTGTCACCAATTGAGTTTAGGTGTATTTTATAGCTTCAAGCTCTGAGCGAATTTCGTTTTATTCGATTACAAAATTCAAAATAAGCAGAATTATTTCAACTCAAGTAGCTTCTATTGTATGTTGAACCCTCTTTTGTTAAGTTTAGTCAAGGCTTCAACAAATTTGAAGTGTAATTCGATGTGAAGGCATTTAAGATCCTATTTGAACAATATATTGGCGAAACTTAACGATGAGAAATATATTCCAATAAAATATATTTTTATATTTTGTATTTTTTTTTAAATTTTCATCAGTGTCAAATCAAAATAGTGATTTGAATTCTTTATTTACATTTTTTGTCTTACACCGTACATTTGAGGTTTTTATTTTTTGCTGCATTTATGCAGAAGGTTTGTACGAATGGTAGGCAAAAACCGAGCAGTAAATGCATTTCTTTTCCCTTATTTTATTAATTCAACAAAACTTATGCCATAAGTGATGATTTTAAGTTCCCCTTGGACAAATTTTAAGAAAATGTATACTGAAAGCAACAACTTGCGCATGACGCTGCGGATTAAATCGGCGAATAGTCGAGTTTATACGCCACGGATGTCGGAAACCCTCCGCGAATGTTTAGGGCGTACTTTTTAAAAATGTAAATAAAATTTCATTACCCCTTCCGAACTGAGCCATCCTCTGGTTGGATCAGTAGTTACTTTTTTATTTCATTCAAAAATGTAATATCAGTGCTTCTTACTCGAGAAGGATCTGTGCAAATTTCTTATACCCTATTTCGCTTTATTATGACCTTTTCCTTATGTATGATTTCATAAGCATTTTTTCCTGTCCAGCCCTATGTCCTTAAAAAACATGTGAAATTTTTTCAGAATCCTCTCTTTCTATCTTATGTATTTATTTTGCAAGTTATATGTGATTAAGTTTAATACAGTAAATTTGAATGGAGGATTTTTCAGGATTTTTCATATTAATTGCATACGTTTCAAGATAGGTTTGTGCAATTTTATTGCGCGTTTTAAGATACCAAAGGTTTTCTGATAAGATTTGTTTCATTTTTTATTAATGTACCCTCAAAGTGCTATTACAGTTAATAAATTCAATGCAGAAAATCATCTCAATAGTAGAACGTTTTAAACTACTTATGTTTTATTCTGTATAATCACAATTTACAATAAATACACAACTTGAAATACATCCAGTATGTTTTTCTGAGGATGAAACAATCACTGCATCGTCGGAATACATCTCAGCTCTCGAGTTTTTAATAAGAAGACGAGCGATAGTAATGTTCTGTAATCCTATCGAGCTTGGGAAATGAAACTGAACCCGCTTGCGCTGAAACTGCTCTTGCAATCTATATGAGAAAAAGAACAACTAAATATTAATATTTTTATCCTTGTTCCAACGGAAATTTTTTTTCTCTGACCACAGCGTCTCTCCATACAATGCAAACGCATGCCTCCTTTTTCTAATCTTCGAAAATATTTTCGAAGAAGCTCCCTTTTGAATGTGGGGAGTCGAGTTTTCCAGCGTTTATCGCCGGATATTGGATGAAAACAAAACATTTTCCAGTTCTAAGAACCGGTAGTTTGAAGTTCCAGGTGCTTCAAAGTCAGTGCCAAAGATTTACGGAACGAGAGATGAATGTTTTATGGGTTTATTGCCTCGTAAAGCGTGTAATAAAGGCGATAAGGCATAATTCGCTGTTCTGTAGATGCCGCCTCGGAAATACGGAAATAGCCCTGCAGTAAATAACGCTTTGCAGTGCCTTCAGATTTGACGCTTTTTCTCGGTTTCATTCCAGCATTCCTTTAAATCAAATTTGTTTGTAAGATTTACGGTGGTGGGAGTACTCTTTGGAACAGTTTCATGATGACTGTTTTAATATTTCAATACGACCCGAATTTCTATGTGATACATCATCTGAAAATAATACAAAGTAATACCGTACAAATTCAAAGTTGTCATTTAATTTGTTCATCATCATCATGTTTATAACATATGCTAATTTTGATGATTACTAATTATTTTGCGCAAAAAAGAAAAAACAAATCGTATTATGGCATATCGAAAAAATCTTTTCCAAGGTGACACCGCGATGTTGCTGAAACCTAACAATATTTTGTCGCTAATTTATAATTAGTTAATTCGTAATTCTCCGTTGGGAATTTTTTTCTCTTTCTAAAGAACCGTTCCACGAACCTTGGAGAAGGCGCCAGGTTCATACGCGACGTAAACTATGGTGTCATCTCATTTTTTCCCCAGACAACCAATTTTCCATATAATTTTTAATGGCGGTTCATAATCTTTTCTTCTAAACATATCTCTGCAGTGGTTGAAATAGGTTTCATAAAATCACGAGTTAAATGACTATATGTCTCGAGAAACGGGAAATATATATATATATATATATATATATATATATATATATATATATATATATATAATGAATATATATATATATATATATATATATATATATATATATATATAGGAGTTTGCTAAAAGGAGAAGTTAGGTTAGCACCAGAATGAAATTCCTGCAGCAAAAATGTCATTTTATTTGAAGCTGTATTTCGACAAAATGATATTTGCACACTTGCACCAAATTCTACCAATGCTGAATTCCTTGTCACTCTTTCAAATGTAGCAACAATGGAAATCGCCGGGCGTGTGATCCAGGATTCATCCATCACGTTAACTACCACTCTATTTTAATCCCTGGCATTTACCGCATTTCGGAGGATCAATCAACCCTTCTGGTGGTCTGGGAAACGAAAACAAATGGGGAACGAAAAAATGCCGTCGAACAGGAAGAGGAGGAGAAGAGAAATAAAACGAATCGGAATTCTCTCGTAATCGATTCCCTTTGCCGTCCGCGTGAGTTCCACAGCCATCCGGGTTCCACCGATTTGAGTCGAGGGAGCAAAAACAAATGAAAAACAAAAGAATCCCTCCACCAGCACTTACTACCTGCACCTTCACGGATCGCTTGCTTCGACTGCCGCCCTGCTTCTGCCCCTTCCGCCATTACACCTCCCTGCGGCCTCCACGCCCGCCCTCACCCTTCAAGACCTATCGCACGTTCCTAGGGGGTGATTGGAGTGCAGGATAAAGCGGAGGGACTAGGAAATCATCTTCTTCCTCCTTCATTTGCCACCTCCATTGGAAGGAACGGACTCGTAGTATTTTTTTAAAGAGAAATTGACTCTCGCATCGCCACTCCGTTTCCGGTCATGCGCGGCTCTCAAAAGGTGCCTGCGCATCTCTCTCTCTCTTGCTTTTTGTTGTACCGAAACCGAAAAGTCTTCTCCATTCTTTTCTTGTCCTTCCATTCCTTCTGTTTTCCCCGTTGCCTTTCTTCCCCATTCAACCCTGGAGCGATCACGGATGGGGTTCGCGGAGTTGCCTATCACGCGGACCTCGAAGATTCGTGACTCATGGTGACTATTATCGGCGCTTCGGGGGAATTCTCTCTACCCCGCCTCTTTTTTTCGTTTCTCTCGTTCCCTTTTCTCCTGCCTCTCTTTTTCTTCTTCGCGAATTTTGCCGCCGACATTCCGTTCCAACTCATAGTATCACCAATCGATTCTCTTCCAGTTTTCTAAAAAAAACTTAATATCCCATCCGCAACTTTCACATTTTTCCCGAATGTATGTAAATTTTTCAAGAGATTTAAGGTTGCAAAGCGGAATGAATGGATGAGGTAAATTATGCGAAATTAAAATTCCTATCGTTGAATTTTTACCATTTAACTCACAAGTGTAAAAAAAAATTATTAATTTGGAAGCAGCGTAAATAGTTTTGCTGGCTTTGGGGTTGCAACTTAATTAGTGCACGGAATCATCTCAATATTTTTGCAAAAGAAATTTTCGTAGATTTTTCCTGCTTCGTCGTCTAAGGCAGTAGTTCCCAAACTGTGTGCTGCGGCACACTGGGGTGCCGTAGTAGATTTTTAGGGGTCCCGTGAAAAACTTCGTTTAGTAAATTAATCGACGATTTGGATGTGTTGGTGAGTAATTAGAGCAATTTTTCTTCTAATAAGTTGATTATATAGTGGCATCAACAAATAGATGTGTCCAAAGGTGGTAACGCCCGTATCTAAAAATATATACTTGTTGCAAGGCTGAAGTGCTGCAAAATCCTGTTTATTTTTTAAAGTGTGCCGCGGCTTAAAAATCTCGGGAACCACGTGTCTAAGGGATGCGAATGAATACGAAAAGTTCGAATGAATTTTGCGTTTAAGAATTACTTCCGTTTCCGTAAATATTTTGTACTGTTATGCGAATTCTTTACGAATGAGCGAGTGATAAAGAATACACGCGCGGTGCGAAATCCTCGCCGTAAATATCTTTCAGGGATTAATAATTCTCGTCTGGGTTTATTTTATTCCATGAAATAAATCGCTTGAACGTCACGTCGTAATAGTTTTAAAGGGTAAGAAATTAGTGTTTCTGAGGGGAAGGTACCACCTTCATCTCTTGTTGAACTCCGTTGCACCCTCATGTTCACAGCGTGACGAGTTCCAGTTTACAACGCTCAGTAGACCGCTTTTTTATGTTTCTCTCATCAAACGAGTTCCTTCGCGAGGAGGTTACTAATCTTCGGAAACTTTTTTGCAAAGTTAATGATCCTCTGAGAATCGTTCGAAGATCTGAAAATCTACATCTACTCCCTTAACTCATTGCCTCGATCACTTTTTTTCTGCTCCCATCTCCCTACACGTGCACTCGTTATATTTAAGGAATTTTAAAATTTATCGCGATAGGTAGCAACAAAATGACAGAACCGACAATATAAATGGCTTATATCCTGTATATTGGTTGAGAGGCATTAATATATGATGAAATTTTAATCGGTCGGATTAAATAATGCAAAACTGTGTTTGATCCTCAAAGTTGGAGCCAAAGAAATAAATAACGTTTACTTCCTCTGAATTTCTCTTTTAAATGTCTTTCTAGAAAAATAAAGATGGCATACTAAAAAATAGACATTCAAATCTGCATTTTGTTCTTTTTAAATCTCTGTTTAAGCAAAAATTAATAATTAAAATGGTAGTCTTTAATTTGATGAATGTAAAGATATGCCGATTTTTAGATTTAATTGAAACTTATATGACTACTACTACGGATTTAACTTAGCTGTTTACTATATAATATAATGTTTTCTATGAAAAATATCTCTCATTCCTCGGAATAGATTAAGACGTCGTTATATCGCTCCTTACTGTATAGGGTCGAATGGAATTCTCGGGGAGTCCGTATTAATAGAGAATGATGAACATCAGTCCATGTTCTCTAAAATTCACGATCCGTGAAGGGAAATAATAGCTAATCGATTAAGAATTGACATATAAATTAATATAAAGAGAAAATCCGTTGAACAAAAACGAAGTGAAGCTTAAATCAGACGAATCTTGTAAACATTATTTCATTACGTTGAAATCAAGTAATCGTGTGGCGCAAATACGAGACTCTTGGAACCAAGACATAACAGGATTTCCCGAATGTTTTAATTTCGTATTTTTCTTAAAATATGACCACTACGGTTTCCCACTTTAAACACATTAGGCACGCACTATGGGTGGCGGTGCTCTAGAGCTGCGTTAATTATTTTCGTGTATTAAAAAGAATCTATTCATATGATCTCTTAATTATTTCCGAAAAGTCGAACCTATTGGAAATTTATTGTGATGCATGACTTATAGTTCATTGTTTAGGGAAAACGTAAAAGTCAGCTTTAGGGGAATAAAAATCCTCTGGTTAGAGACGCGTGAGATATAAATTTGGGTATGCATATAGAACAACATGAAACAAAGAAACACACACACTCATGACATACTTTTATTAAGGATCCAGATGTATCTCATGAAGGATGTTTACCTTCATTAGGCCAAGTGGGTTCTGTTTACAATGGAAGAAGAATATAATAATTTCATCAATGACTTGTAAACAAAGCCGAGACCGGCGTGAGCTGAGCGTGGAATCTGGAGTGCAAAACATGCAAAGTGTAAGAATGAAAACTTACTGGTTTTTTGGTAATCTTTCCGGATTGTTACCACGATGATTTCATGTGTAAAAAGCTGGTTTTTTGATTCGCACATTTGAGGGACTGCACCTGTACGAGTTTGTTCGTATGTTGGTACGGATCGGTACAGTTGACAATTTTCGTAAAAATCAATAATTATAAAATAACTTGGATATTACACATTTTAAATACATTTTAGACATTATTATTTAAACAGTATCTCCTGTACTTTAATACTCGCTATTAATAGATTGTTTATGCTTTAAGGATGCCAATTTACCTGTTTTCTTCACTGGATCTAAAAACACACTAACCCCATGTACTCATCTTGTTTTCCTAGCTAACTCTCTCTCTCCATCCTTTATGAGCTCTCTCTCTCTCTCTTCCTTCTATCTTCATCAAACACCTTCGCAAGGCGGGCCTGAAGGTTGAATAAACATCCGCAGTTCCTCTCCTGCGCGTTGCCCTTGCATCCACCATTAACTCCAAACTTTATTTTTTCTTTCTCATTCGTTCTTCTTATCCTTTCCGACCTTCTTGCTTTGTTTTCCAAGTCCTCCGCCCTCGTTACCGATTGTTTGACTCCTCTAAGGGAGGAGGGTCATCCCATTATGAGTCAGCCCTTCCGGAATCGCCGCCGCACCTCGCTTATTTCTCTCTCCCTCTTTCTTTCGTCAACACCATCTCTCCCTCTTAGTTCTTCTGTGCAGATAAAAAATAAACTAAAGAACCTTTTTTGGTAGTTCTTTCTGTATTCCAATGTTCAATTTTTCTTACTCTTTTCCTGCCACTGTTTGTCCGATGGGAATATAATTCTCCTCTGAGGGATAGACTACCAAACCGACACACGTCGCGGAAGACAATGAGAATGGCCTTTGTTTTGTTTATTTTCCTGCCATTCACGTTGCGCTTTCCAGAATGTCTAGGATGTAAAGCAGCATTACGGTTGGGGCAAAAATGCCATTACGAAAGTAAACACCGTGGTGTTTTTCCCTATTCCTCCTTAATCTCTGGTACTCGGAAAATAATGGTAACTTAAAAACCAATACTGTTCGTTTATATTGCGATTAAAATATCTTTATATAACTGATGGAATATAGGGCTGGCGAAGTGCATTCTAATTCATTGATTTCTTGTGCATGCGGTCTTGAGAAATGCTATTTAAATCTGCATAAATAGATGTTTCATAAGAGAAGAATTTGTATTCGAAATAAATCGGTCAAGTTTTCAGTCTCCAAAGAAAAATTACATGTTAATTCAGACAATAGATATATTGTAATATATAATCAGCTTTTTTATTATTATAATTTATTTAGCTCGTAAGCTGGAATCGCGTATGATTAAATTGCCAGAAATTAAAGTTAAGTTCTTCATCTCACAAGCGTTTATAAAAAGGGTTCCCAACCCGTGGTCCGCGAAGTTGCTGTATGTAGTTCACGTTTTTGACGGAAAATTAAGTTAAGAGATACAAGTGATTGGGAAGAAGGTTGGACTGGAATAGCAAGCTAAGGGTTGATGATAAATCTCAACTGAAGAAATATGATTGATGGATGTCCGTGGTTATATTGTGTTCTGGTGAAAAGTGACTGCGGAAAGTTTAAGAGCCACTGGTTTATCACTTTTCTCATTTCCTCTTATGTTTTGTCGAGTATCTAATTTTTCAGTCAAAAATTTCACGAATACGCCAAGTGAAGATTATTTTCCCACCAACGAGACAGAGAAAGATGTTTGCCATCTCCCTGTAATGAGGTCGCCATAACGTCAGATTCCCACTTCATCATCCTTCTTACCATCTCAATTCATACATAGTAAATCATCGCCCCTCTGTCGATTCTTTAAACGTTCGACTTCGGTGGTTCGAGTAATTCGATGTGACTCTTTCGAGAGAACGGGGCATGCTTCACTCTCTCTCTCTCTCCCCCCTCTCTTTCTCTCCCTCCCTCCCGCCTTTTCTTCTCTTCCTCTCCCACCATATGCTCCCTCCGGCTTGACAGTGAGTGGACATAACTCGGTTTCATTCCTTGACCGAAGAGGTCACTAGACATGATTAATGATTGTGCTCTCATCTCTATACAAACCTCGGAGAGGTTGCGAGACGCGCTTAAATATTTTGCAGCAACTTTCGGAGCTTTATGAACCTTAAACATTTTAACGGATAGCGGATGAAATGCCAAAGCTGTCGGAAAAAATGAACAGTTTTTTCCCGAGTAAACATAATAGGACCTTTGTAGACGAATAAATAATTTTAAAATTCCTCCTTCGCCGATAAATGTTTTTTTTTTGTCGCGAGCGTATTTTCATTATATTCATCTTGTTGGGAATAGTGGGTAAAATTCACGAAATAACAACAGATGACGAAATTTTGCAGTATTAAATGAAAGAATCCGTTTTCAAAATAAACCCAGCAGTTGAGTTTTTCTAGTCTGTATCATCCAGTTATGCACAGTTATAAGATGTGTAAACAAAACGGTGCGGAAGAGGCATCGCTCCAAACAAAACAATATGTGTACTATTTCGCTCCCATTCCACATAATTCAGTCAAGAAACTCATTCGTTCTATAGCGCTCTACGCCGTATCTTCTCCTCTAAAACCTCTAAATCCAGGCGTAATCATTCCGTTGTGCGCGAATCTTCAATAGGAGCGATTATCTCGCCTCCGTTCTCCCCTTAACGATTCGAGATAAAAACAGCGATAAAGACGTTTTTTCCACCATTGGAGGGAGATTTAATTCGCGCGGGAGATATTAAGGCTTGGTAAGGAGGGGAAGGGGGAAAGAGGGAGTTTGTTATTGGTCTCATCCTTGGCGAAGGTCGTCGCATTTTGGCACTTCTCCCACTTTGGGAGATAACCTTCGGCTGATTTCTATTTTGCATTGTTAAAAATCCTTCCACCCCTTTAGAATCCATTCCCCTCTCTCCCTTATTGCTCCCCAAGGTCCAATTAAACGAGTAAAACTCTTATAACTGAAAACTAGCTATTTAACTATTTAATAAACCTGTACAGAGACGAAACTGAGAGATATGGCACCTATGGCAAAATTTTAGAAAATACGTTTGTTATGTAGAATATTATTTTTCCTGCATTTTAACAGAGAATAGCAACATTTTGTTAAGAGTAAATTAAACATTTAATATTATATCAATCCTTATTTATGGTAAAATAAACTTTTGGAATATTTAGCGGTAAATATTGGCGTCTTTTGCGGGTGGCGCCTATGGTAAAATGCCACCTTCGCCATATCCTAGTTACGGCACTGAACTTGTACGATAAGTGACGAAATTGTTGTGTTCCACCATATATCTCGCGGCATTTGTTCATGGTTTGGTACACGGAAAAGCGCTTATTTCATTCAGAAACTTTTAAAACGTGGCAGACTGAGCGTGGGAGAGGACCGTAGTGGTGAATTCAAGATGTCACACTTTGTATGACAAAGGAATGCAAAGGGTTAAGTGCGTTTCGAACAATAACGCGCTCATTTCAACTATACTCTCCTCCCCTGCCATAAAATGACACTGCAATCCATTCGGAGTGAAAAACTTTCACCCTTCTAAAAAGACAGTGGCCTGTCTATGCAGAGAGAAATTCCTTAAATGGATTCCTTCGACGTGAAACGTGTTCTGAATCGGCGAGATCGGAGGCAGAAAGGAGGAATGAAAAAATTGGAAACTTACCTAACATCACTCGAATATTTTTATCACCCTCCCTTACCGAATGGAGAGAGGAAGCTGATTGGTAGGAGGAGGGAAATGTTCGAAATGCCGTGGAATAAAAACAGCTTATTCGACGGTTCACATTTTTCGATAGGGTTATCTCGCGTTGCTTTACACGCTATTTATAACTCGTTCGTTTATATTTTTTTCTCGTTCGCTTATTTCTCCTCCTCTTGCGAGGGATACCGACCGACATTACCTTCCGATTGTTCTGAAAGGTTTTTACTGCCAATGGATAGATCTGCGCATAAACGGTTTGATCTGCTGGGCAACTCATCTGCTCTCAGATCCTAAACACAGAGCTGTCAATCTGGTTGCACACTTGGTTCGGTTGCACACACCCTTGCCTATTTTTAAAAGCATAAGAGAATGTTTTATATAGAGCAGTTTCGTATGTATCTGAAACCGAGACGATGTCTCCCAATTACGGTAAGATAAAAACTGTGCTTCCCCGGCGAGTTAAAATTGAGATGCGCCCATTTCTACAGATTTGACATTTTTTATTTTGGTGACGGTTAACCCAACTTTGAAATAAAAATGTGGCCCGAAACTTACTAATTAAGCAGAGTTTCTGTTGTTATTAATCAGTTTACGTCCTGAACAACCGATTTTATTTTGTTAAATCCAGCGTTATTCTCTTTCTTCTCGAAGCACTCACAATTTCGCGACGGGCCGTCTTAAATTATTGTAAAATTATCGCTGTTCTTCAATGAGTTATCCCATGTCAGTTCTAACAGGTATATTGACAGGAATACAATTTTTACCATACCCGGACCTTTTAATCGTCCCGAATGATGTAGGAAAAAGTGGGTGGTTTAAAAGCCGCACGCATGAAAAAAACCGGTTAGCCAACGGTTAAGCCTCGATACTCCCATTCTTAATACTTCCGCCGCCTTCCTCCCCTCCTCGTGCTTTCTCCCCTCGCCTCCACCTCCTTCTCCTCCTCAATCTCTTCCTTCTTGTCTCGGACTGGCACCTCGATGCCCGCCTTTTAACTTCCCCTTCACCACTAGCATGCACTCGAGGGGAGACGGTCGACTCTCGAGCCATTCCGTGTAAAAAACAATATATATATATATATATATATATATATATATATATATATATATATATATATATATATATATATATATATATAATTCGAAATGGTTCGAGAGAGAGAGGAAAAAAACATAGTTCTGTTGCGCTTGTATCTTTCCCAAAGAGGAATCCAGATTGTAGTTTGATCGAACGATGCACACGTTCGTCAAGAGATAGAGAAAGTAAGAGAGAGAGAAATAGAGTGGGAGAGACAGAAAGCGAGGGAGTCTTTGGCCTCCCGTGAGAGGAAATGAGGTGAACGTCCTTAAGACTCTAGTTCACTCCGCAATGACTGCCATGAGGAGGAGAGAGAGAGAACGAGAACGCTAAGGATAGCTGAGAGATTAAACTGAATGGTGATATATGTGAAGGAAGGATCGCGATTCATTTTATTATTCCCTTTGGATCTTAGTCAATGTGACGTTTAATTGGTTATGAATCGTACGATTAGTAATGTGTTGTCACGGTGATTATCTATTCGTTTTAAAAAACTATTTCGGCGTGTAAAATTGAATTTCTTAGCTTCGACTCTATAATAAGGAAAATTGCATTATTTAGTATATTATATAGTATTCTTTAGTAAACTACGAATGGCATTTCCCTATAGACAACCGCGCTGTTTGAGTAAATTTCATCGATAAATTTTTACACTTGTTTAGTTTTACGTTGCGGCCTACTTTAAAAATGAAATTTAGAAGGTTCTTTGCTTTGATGTAAAGTTATTTAAGCTTAGGTTTAAAAAAATTGCGTAGTCAAAAACTCACTCGATGATTCTCCATTTAGTCAAATGTTAGAGCCTAAAATTCCTTTCGTTCAATTTTGATTAGGGTTTTATTTGGATGACCAGCAATAAAAATAGTTTTATGTCACATAAACCTTTATTTATGTAGCTCTTCAAATGACAATGGTATGAGATGTTTGGCAGAACAGTTGCCTAAAGAAGCCAGCCGCCTTCCTGACGGCGAGGGATCGATTGGAAATATTAAACACGCCACCATCTGGTGGTCTTAACGAATGCTTCCAGTATCTTCAAAAAGAGAACGCGATTTGTTATTTTTCACATTACTGTCCATGGTATCGTGAAGAATGGCTTGTCTGAAGCATTCGATTTTAATTCCTAGCGCATGCTGGAAACGTTTCCGTCGAGGAACGTGAGTGCCTACTCGTATCTACCAAGTCTGTGTCTAATACACTTTTGGAAAAAATAGAAAATGTAAAAAAATCGACAAATTTTAATTGATTTTGAAACTTTGTCTCTCCAAAACTCATATACTCATTCGAACAGTTTATTTAAATGGATTATCAGTAAAAAAAGAAGACCGTCTTGAATACGACAGAGAAAATTGGGATTTTTGTATGAGAGGGATAGAGTGATGTTTAACACATTTTCCCATTCTGGTGAAATTGATGGCGGTCGTGAAAGGGAACATTTATAAAGCGCCAATTGAATATAATTTAAGGGTGAAGCGGATCCCTCTCACGGGTCATAAGCCGACGTCAAAGGGGCGAGAAAACGTCTCAGATTGTAAGCAGGAGATAGGAGGGCAAGGAAATAGGGATGGGTAAAAATAAAGCGCGTGCGGCAATAAGAATGAGCAAAAAACGAAACGGAGTAAAGGAGTAATTTCTCGGAGGGGCCAAATGGAGGAGAAAGGATGTTTGGATCATGAAAGAAGACTCGAAATAAAAAAGAGGAAGAAATATATATCTAGCCGTCGTGTATGGTCGGAGATGTTATTTTTTCTTTAAAAATGGGGCAACATTTATTTGCATTAATCCTAAGGGTGAAAAGTGGGAGTAAGATATTATATTATGCGATTGTCATGGGCGTATAAAGATGTTGCAAAAGGACTTAAAACGTGTAAATTATTCGTACTACTATAGTCAGATAGGAGCTGGACGTTTTGTTCGAAAGCGATCTACAGGTTTTATTTCATATCCTCCCGCTTACTTCGCGTTATTCTTTAGCGATAAAATTTTCTTCGTGCAGAACAAAGTTGTAGAAGTCGAGAGAGGAGCTGTATTATTCTTCTCTCCTCATTTCTTAATCGACGAAATAGAAACGTGATGGTAGATATAAAAATGAAGTGAGGCGAGGGTAAGCTATTCCTTAAAAATACAACTTTGTAAACCGCGATAGGAAGTTGGAATCGAAGGCAATAACCGTGGCGAGATGAAATGTAGGCGAGAAAAATAAAACATTAAGTTCAAGACGAAGAAATGGAGAATGTGCGAAGTGAAAGAAACGATGGAACGAGATATCCATAATCCGCGAGAGAAAGCACTAAAAAAAAGAAAGGGAGCGAAACCTGTTCGACGAAAATGGAGAGAACACGAATAAAAATTAAACGAAGAAAACCGAGGGAGAAATTTGAGAAGGCATTAAATTATGGTGTAGGTGGGGAATTGTCTGCGAAAAAATTTAACGACGATGAAATTGAAGTGGGCAACAAAGACTGAGACGGGGGTTTGCTTCGCGAGGGAACTGCGGATCAGTGTGCGGTGGACCTTTTTCGGCGTTGTGGAATGAGAGAGGTAGTTGTAAAATAGGTGAGAAATTAAAAAAAAAGAGGGCAAGGACAGGATCATTCCTAAGCATGCGAGAAAGGCAGAGAGAATGAGAGGGGGAGAAATGGAAGATGGATATGGAGGTGAAGGAGAGTGGATGAAATATGGAGAGGAAAGCGAGGAAAGGAAAAAAATTAAGAGGGAGAGTTGAATAACAGAGAGGTACAGGAGAATGGCGATATAGACCATATTGCAGTGGAATACCGTTGAACCGTATCTCATCAGACAATGAATTTCTGTACCTTGTGCATAAAATACTCTGTAAAGAAAATGCTGGTAGGCGTTGTCTAACTTGAGCTCTAACAACCAAAAAAAATCAGAGTGGGGGGAGAGCTCTCAAAAAGGGCTAACGTCAATTACTTAACAACAACGTCCCCACATCGTACACAACAGCTGCCCCTGCCTTTTCCTTCGATTCCTACTTGTGTGCGATTTGCTAATGTCTCCCCCTCCCTCGCTTTATGTCAGAGCTTAAGGTTGAGTGGCGTAATCAGTGGGATAGATAAATATAAAATGGTCGTCATACCATATCACTACATAAAAATTCTTAAAAAATGCTTATATTTCCTTTTTTGATTTTTAAGAGTTATTTATTATTTTTATGGAGTTTAAATTTTCTCCCGTACCATTCCTATCAACCATGGTTATCCATCAATCACTCAATATATAATGTAACTTTGGCTACTAAATGCAGTGTAATCTATAACATGGTGTCAGAATCATGTAAATTAATACGCAACTATGAAAATTGATTTACAGTGAAGCACGTTATACCGAATTGTTTCACATTTTTGAAGTAGAATATTTGACGGGTATTCATTAAGTGTCCGGAAAACTGAAAATTACGCAGTTATGAAGTGCATTATAGTGAGACTTTACTGTGTTAGAAAATGGGACGTAGACTTGGAAGGTGACTTGAAAGGGGAGAGAGAGGGTTGGTGTATTTGGAACGGGGTCGATTAGAGGAACAGTATGGAGTGGAGAGAGAGAGGCAGCTTTTAAAGGCCGCGAGTAGTTCGGTGGCAAGAGAAAGAAGCAGAGAGAAAGGCGCACCTTCACAACGACCGGCTTATTACGCTCTCCACTCGCTTTGTTGTTGAGCGCCGTTAATACTTCGTCATAAACATCGAACCTTTAAAAAAAAAGATCATTAAGCCCTTTGAAATAACTAATGGCTTCCGGAGTTATTTCGGGCGTCAAGGTTCCAATGTTTAAAAAGTAAAATATTTGCAGCGCGCTTACTTCTTTCGGATAAACATGTGTCGAAAATAGGAAATATTTTGCCCCAAAAACTCCTGAAAAATCGTTCACCTCAAGATTTTATACCGTAAAATGCTGTCCTCGGATTATAATATTAATGTTTAGTTTAAGAAATTAACCAATAAATAATTGTTTAGCGTTATTCGAGTTGAATCACATCATTAGTATTAGTGGAGGTGGTAGGAATAATGGACGCTATTCATTGTCTTCTTATAATTTTCTGTTTGTATTTATTCTAACTATGTGCTGTTTACACAAAAGATTACAAAAATGTGTCGCATTAAAAAGCAACGATCGTTTAGCGTTAAACTACTCGAATCATACAATTATTTACTGTGAAATTGGTAGGAATAATAGGCGTTACTGCGTTCATACAATCTTATATGTATATTTATTCTAATTATAATTTAAACAAAATATTGCTAAAGTTGTGTTCTAATAAAAAGTTAATACTGATCACAGAAATTTTTTTCGCCTTATGAAGACTCCTAATAAATTTGTTAGGAACGTCTGTCAACGGAGAAAAATAACGAGAGAAAAAGAGAGAGAATATTTAAGCGTCGAATAGATTCCTAAATCAAAATTCGATTTCATCCTGCCATCGCCATGGGCATTGTGTGGGTAACCCTCGAGATGTTCTTTCTCCCAGTTCATAAGTTTCAGCAAAGGGAGGAAAAGGACAGGTAGGAATGCCGGCGAGATAAAGTAGGACTTTCACGTTCTCCCGGAGAAGAAAGAGAGGGTGATACCAGTCACTGTCTCTCTCTCTCTTCCACTCTCCCTCTATCTCTTCCACTCTTTCTCTCTTTAACTCTTCCACTCCCCATCTGTTCGAAGGAGGTGGTGTGCATGCGAGTGCGTCCCTTATAAGGACGTAGACGGTGGCTCCCTCTCTCGAACGCCGTCGACCGCAGTTGCATTCCATCCTCTCTGCATGCTTTCGAGGATCCCTTTTCTCCACCTTCTCCTCCCAATCGCGTCGTTTTTCATCCCTTATTCATCTTGGGCCGTACCATTTTATCGAGCGCTGCAACTTCTTTATTTTTCCCCTTCACTCTCTATCCATCTTCGTGGCACTAAGCGAGGTGCATTTGTTTTTTTATTCTCGTTTCGATCCTCTCTTTTTCGACTCTCTGTCTCATTCGTCGACAGTTGAAGGTTTTTGCGCTGCAATACACCTACCAGTCCTCGCACTTTGATCTCGCGTTTTATTTGTTCGCGGAACCCTCTCTCTGATTAAAAAAAAGTACGTGTTTCGCCGCGCCTAGTGTAATTTTTAACTGCGCGTTATGTTTTTCGTTTTTTTTAATACTCCGTTATTATAAAGCCCCGTATTTTGATGTGACGGTGCAAAAAAGTAATCAAACTTATTTTTCGTTCTTGACGAGGGAAAACTATAATTACAGCTCCTCGAGCAAATAGGATTTATTTTTTGTCATTCGAAGAAAGGATTGAGAGCGGAAAGAACGCTTTCAAATATCTATCTGTTTAATGTCAGGTTGAAACTATAATTTCGTTCACACCACAGCCATTTTAAAATACGAGGAAGTTTCGTGCTTATAATCAAACCCATTTTGTTCTGGTTCGGGATTTAAAAAAAAAACCTCATTGCGGTACATCTTTAGCCTCAATAATAAATGGTATTTAAAAAGTCGTATATCATTCGAATCTAAATTAATAATCGCGAGTGAGCCTTTTTTGTCTCGAATTTTCTGATTACTTTACGAAAATGAATACCTTTCTTCAATTGTAGAGGATAACGATGCTGTTTAGATATTAAACAAGAAGTCCAAATCAGGACTAATGCAGGCTGGTTTCCCAAAGTTGACGTCCCGAATTGATTACTTATATATACTTATATATATTACAGAAAATGTTGCAGTATATGTTAGTCATTCCAAGGAATTCTCTTACCATAAATACCACTTGTAATTCATAGTTTATCAAGGACAAAGAAAAAAAAGGAAAACAAATTAATAGTGCATTATCAGGTTTAAAATACTAAAGGCAATGTCAAATCTCTTTCTGACATTATATTTTGCATGTACTTTTTTAAATAAACGAATTTAATAAATGTTACTGTTTTTACGCTAATATATGTACGGATCAACTGTCCATTGCTGACGGGTAGTAGAGTGGAAAAGAAAATAACCCATTTGTTCACTCGTCTGTGCTCAAGTCGAGTTCGGTAATAATGATCTCCATAGCAACAATTTGATAAAATGAGATTTAAAACGCAAAACGCTGTTTTATTAGAAATTCAAGAAAATACGATCAATTATTGAAATTCGGTGATATGAATTAGAATCTACATTCTTTTCTCCTTAGAACAGTATAAACCTCGCTCCGATATCACAATTTTAAGATATTTTAATGTATTAAAGAAAACATCTCTGCACGATAGATTTGAGATTTCCTATGTAAAACTAATAGGAAAAAAACGTTCCTGGAATCGAACCCGGGACTTCAATCTTCGCAAAATAAAATATAGCCCGGAGATGGGCCTTGGTAGGGCGAGCCCCATACCAAGTTTCATGAAAATCGGTCCATTGGTTCGAAAGTTGTTAGTAGGGGACCCCCACACATACACACACAGACTTTTGTTTCCTCTGGAAACCAGTCTAAAAATAGATTTTGTTACATTATCCACGATTAAATCTATTTCACACGCTATGCAAAAAACATATTTGAAAAATATATTATCTGATTAAGGCATAATGTTTTGTGAAAATACGAAATTTCATTTCACGAAAGTAATCCGTCTTATTGGCAGTTGTATTAATAAGAATTGTCTATAAGAGACAATATCTATGACAGTGGTCTCCAAACTACGGCCCACGAGCCACATCCAGCACGCCGAGTGTCTTTATCCGGCCCCATCATGAGTTTTTGCAATCGAAGGACACGGTAGTAAAATGAAAGTAGAAAATTATAAAAACAATACGTTGTCTTTATTCCTCTACTCCCGTAATAGATAAATAAATTTCAAACAAAGCAGGTAGTACTGAACCACAACCAAAACCTTTAGTTTCCTTAAATTTTTCTTCAATTCTATTTTCAACTGGATGTGGCCCCGTGAAGAGGTCGGATGTGGGTTATGTGGTCCATGATGATTGCAGAAATGGGTTATGTGGCCCTCGAGCCGAAAATATTTGGCAACACTTATCTATAATATGGCCGCCCAAGGAGTATTCTGTGCGTATCAACATAATAACCAAACCCTTAATGTATTAATAATTTGCTAGAACTGACTCATAAATGGGCGTTACCGATCTTTTACAACGAGCTTAACGATGACAGATTTTGTCGCATAGAACCATGCTCTCGACAGGATTCGAACCGGGAACCAGGCACGCCCACCGAGGCAATTCGGTAGGCGTTGCGCATTAATGGAACAGACAGTGACGCAGGATCCTAAGTTTTAGCTCAAGTCCGTTGTCGGCGTCTGACGGAAAGATAATGAATAACGAAGCGGCTCCGTGTTAAATCTGGTAAGACGTCCAGCCCGGTAGAAAGAGGCGCCGCGGAAAAATATCGAACCATCCATTCTAAAATATCCTTTCCTTCATGTTCGCAGTCCGTTCGTTCGGGAAGGGAAAAAAGCGTAGCATGCTTCCTTCCCAACACAAACCATTTCATTCCTTAGCTTTACGCCTCGCCTAAACTTTTTAGTTCCGGTGAGGAGCCTCTCTCTCTTTCTCTCGCTCTTTGTTTACTTTTTTTACCGGGAGGGTGAGGTGGAAAGCTTTTTGCGCACGCCCCGACAGTCCCAACCCCTTCGTTTCGTCCCACCCTCATCCGTGATGCTTTCCCACTCCTCCCTCTGGGCTCCTCCTCACCGCGAATATTCCCTCCTTCCTCCAATCCTTATGTATACATCCGCCGTCCTTGTACGACCTCCCGCCGTTTTTAAATGCTTTCCTAAAGTACTTCCCCCAAGATCCCTTTTCCCCCGCCTAAGGGTGGTTTAAATAATTCGGAAGATTTAATTTTATCGCGTTTTAAATTTTTTGGAGCCTTGAAGTTTCTTTTCGCCCTTTTCGTTCTTGAAGCCAACCTCGCGTTGAATTTCCTCCTCCGATGATTCCTTTTCAAGTCTCGACCACGCCCACTTTCTTTTCTGTTCTTTTGCGCATCTCCGTTCCTCTTTTATCTCTCTATCCTCCTCTTTACCTCTTTCACATCTGCTCTCTTTTTCTCTACGAGTTGTCGGTGCTTGCATACTGCATGCACTTGAAAAAATCGCCATACACCAAGATCTAAACTCGTAAATAAACCAACGCAATCTCCAAGGCAACAGACTTCAGCCACGTGAACCCCATATATATAAATATATATATATATATATATATATATATATATATATATATATATATATATGTATGTATGTAAGAAGCAGCTATTTATAATGGTATGCTTCTCTGCTCTTTTTTCCTGTTTTATCAACCCCTTTCCTTCGCTCCCTTTTCATTCATTTCTCTTTTTCGTGTCTTTTCTTCTCTTTCGCCTTCTACGCCTTTACATTTTCATTCCCTCCCAGATTCTAGCCCTTTTTCCCGGTCCCTTTTCACCTCTCTTTAATTTCCTCTTCCCCTTTCCTTCCTCACCTCAATTTGCGGCTCTGTTTTATCCAACCTTGCGGGACGATGCCCTCCTAACTTGAGCCAACATGCAATTACCGTTCGGGTGAGTCACTGGAATAGGAGGAGGAGGAGGACCTTTTCTGGCCGTGCTACGGAATTTCGTCTTAACGGTTGGACGGAGCCTTTATCCTCTCTCTCTTTCTCTTCTCTTTCTTTTTTTGAAAGATTCGTGAAGGTTAAGGTCGTGCGAAGGCGCAATCGTTTATGACTGGAACTTGTTTGGTGTCTTGGTCGTCCCGCGTCGCTTCATTTTTTGTCGTCATTTTATCCGATAGAATAATTTTAAATTTAAAAGAAATAATATAAAATGACAACACTGTAATTTTACAGTTATAATTTCACGACCTAGGTTTCGACGCTTAGCGTCATCATCAAGTGTTGTAATTTCATATTATGGATTTATTCCACCGAGTTTCTCCAGGAACAGTTGAGATTAAAAGAAAGATTCTTTCTGGTCGGATGTACTAACTTCATGATATTTTTAAATTAATAATTTTTTATAGATTTTTTTATTTCGTATTAGACTATAGGAGAGATCTATAACTCGCCGATTAAGATCCTAATGGCTGTGTGGCGGTATTATGTCTAGAAACAAAAATCGCTTATAAAAGAACAAAATAAGGTCAAATAACTGAATTATCGTCCGATAATTTCCATTATTTTTAGGGCTAAACAATCACGAAAAATTTCTTTTGAAAAAATATTTACTCTTCCGGAAAGGTGAAGCAAAAGGTTGAGGAGAAATCATTTCTCCGACCTAATTCAGCATTTTATTGTATCGCTCGGTTTTTAAATCACTTTTGAAAAAGGTTGAAAGCGTTTTACAATTAATCACGTTCCCTGGACATTCAATTTAAACGCCATTTTACAGAAAACGTAAACCAATTATCTTCCACGAAAATTATTTATTAAGTCACGGCCGGTTTCGCTGCGCTACAACACCGGTGACGAAACCTTGACTCAATAAACAATTTTCATGGAAGATAATTAGTCTACTTTTATCAGCGTCATGAGTGGATTCCACAAAGTGGAGCCTGAATTTATTAATGAGATAATGTCATTTGTTAACCACTGTTGTTGTTACGTAAATTTCTTTGGAAAATATTAAAAATCAATGGAGTGTACTTATTCCAAAAAAACGATTTAGTTGAAACGAATAAAACTAAAAAAGTAGACCAAAAATATTTTTTAATCACATGGTACAGATGTTTTTGTCTATTTACGTATAACATTACCACATTTAGATATCGACATTCACGCTATTCGCACTATTTTAAAATATCTTTTACCGAATCTTCGTCTTATTTTAATAATAGCAAAATGTTAGTTTCGGTAAATTTATAATGAATTTACATAATTTGGGAAAGAAAATTTTAATTTTGGCTCCTATGACATAACAGTTAAGTCACTGAACATATGGTGAACTACTTCTGGACTTGATGTGGTTAATCATTATACCGTATATAATCGCATAATTGCTCCAATTTTTCGCACGATTTTTTTAATTAAAACATAGATGGGACAATTACGCGGCTTTACCCTATCGTATAAAAGTGATCATTTCAGAAAAAAATGCCCTTTTATTTCCTCTTCATAGTTCAGGTGGCGCAATTACGTGAGTAAATACGGTATAATGATATATATATATATATATATATGTGTGTGTGTGTGTGTGTGTGTGTGTGTGTGTGTGTGTGTGTGTGTGTGTGTGTGTGTGTGTGTATGAGTAGTCAGTGCTTGCAAACTGCAAGCGCTTCAAAAAATCACCATACATCAAGATCTAAACTCGTAAATAAACGAACGCGATACATTAAATTCGTGAAAAAATTAGGAAATTGTGTGTTAAGATTATGGTATCCTCATCCATGCCTTCAGCCCATATTTGGATTTAAAAATTGCGAAATAGGTATGCCGCCATTATATTTAACAATTGAAAAGAGTTAAAATTTCTCGAAAAACTACGAAACACAACATTAAAATATTTTTCAAGTTTTACCGTCACTGCTATCAGGGTTGATTATCCTATTGTGATCCCTTATAGCCCTGGAGAAAAACAAGCCCATTCGATCCTTCCTACAGTCGATATCCAAAATTTAATCGTCATGTTTGTGCTTTCAGTAATACGTGACAATTATAATTATCTATGATACCCTCAATCACAGTGCGTGATGCAATTAGTGTTTTGGATACAGTAAAATCTTGCATATTATCGGAAGAAAATATTGGTGATGATGTTTTCATAATATGCATGATATTGAAAATTAGAATAATGTGCTTGTGGGAGGTTAATTCAATTAAAGAAAAATGAAAAATATATACCAATTTCCGTAACTCGAATTTTCCATAACTCTAATAATTTTTGCTTTCCTTTGGGATTCGAGTTATGGAAGTTCAACTGTAATTCGTTTTGACGGCATTAATTTCCATTAAAAGCATTAAATCACTGCAATCGTAACGTATAATATCAGATCCCTTTAAAAGCATTGAAGTCGTTTCCATAGTATTGAAAGATTTCCATTGTCGAAAAGAGGAAAAATTCACACTTTTTTCCGTTTAAAAGCAGATATTTACGCTGATTCGATAGGTATTTGAATTCTGCTTTCAAAAATTAAGATCTCCGTTGTTGTTTTTTTGAATTCGTATCTCAAGTTAAAGTAATTTAAAAATCCATTTTTAGAAAGCCTTGCACTGAATCCCATGCTTTTCTTATGGGGTATTGAAATGAAAGTCAGTGAGTGAGGCACAAGTAGCTATCTATATTATCATTATATATATATATATATATATATATATATATGATGAATTATGAAAATTTTCCATGCATGGGCGCCCGCAATAAGGGTCAAGGGTGGGCACTTGTCCTCCCCCTACATTTCACAAAATATAATCATATAATAAACACCAGTCACTGTCACCAATTAAATTATTTTAATATAATTCATGTAATAATTTTTAGAATTGAATTGTGCATTTCCCGACCGTTTCCCAATCGAATATTGTTTTTTTTTTTGCAAAGCGCTGACACCTGAATAAGCCAAAGATAATTTTAAAAAATATTTTTAGTAATCACAATACTTACAGCTGCGATTATTTTAATAATTATTAGTTCCATATACCATTACACCATGACACCTGTCTACATTAAAGAACAAATACTGTAGTTCTTATGATACGTCGCACCGGGTCAAAAATGGTACATCTGACGCATGAATCGGCTGTTGTGGCGCCTTTTGTACATTTTTGTTTAATCGTTACAGAAAAAGTGTTTTATTAAGTTTTTATTTTCTTTCTCTGTACTTCGTATACGAAAAAAGTAAAAATTGAAAAATAATTTTTAGTAACATACATATCATTCGTCGATCAGTTCCGCTGAGATATGGGAATCCCTATGGGGATAATTTTCTCTTAAAGATTGGACTCGTAGAGAGAAGCTTAGTCTTGTTTACCTTATGCAGTCTCAGTTGACACAAGGTAAGTGAGGCCGCTAAAAGCGACAACCCCTTTGCACTATTTTATTACAATTTTCATAAAATGGCTAATACAAAGTAAAAAAAGTATCTTAGAATAATCTTATAGTAAATTTTATAAATGAAATTAAATCTTAGATTTCTTATTTTTACCTTATTTTCATATAAAAACGTAAAAAGTTCTTGCACAAAAGGCCGCTCAGTTTATGCTGTGAATTTCCAAAGGCCGCGCAGACTCCTCCATTTCCGCTCAGATAGTCAGCCACATTCGAGGGAACATTGGTCTGCAGGTAGTTCACCGCTGCGTTGTTCGCGCACCTTCTAACCTCTATCTCGATAAGACACTGAATCAGGGGTGGAAACAATTATTTCGTGAAGTTACACGGTGAGAAAGCTGTATAAAAACCCTAGGGAAAATCCGGACGAGTGACAATGCTAAATTTTGGGGATATCCCTAATATTTGAAAACCGGAAGGATTTTATCTTCACGTCAGTCGAGTTAGTGCAGTGTAGAGAGAAATTGCTTTTATTGATTTGGCGTAAAGTGATTTCAGACTGCGATACTAATAATATTTTTCGCACAGGTATGTAGGTTGTTCTCAAATTCGTTTATCATACATTTATTTCTTACGTGTTTACTGAAATTAATGGACTACATAGTTGAGAAGTTCCTTAATTCGCGCTAATCTACGCAGATAATGCGTTAATAGTTTATACAGTACAGCAATGACTGTAGCGAGTTGAGTAAAGTGCAAAACATGTTTTTGTTTCTATGACATATGATTTACATCATGTTGTTTTGCGAGATAATTTATTAAAACGATTCTTGAAAATGATGGATTAAAGTGATCTGAAGATCCTATGCAGATAGGCATAAGCGGTAATGTCGAGAATATTTTTGAAACGAGAAAGAAATCTGATATGACTGGGAATCGAACCCGGGTCGTCCACTTGCCGGGCGGATATTCTATCCCTGAACTATCGTAGCAGATAAATTTTTTTTTCTTGGTTGGGCCCAAACTAGCAGGTTGACACTAGTTTGGCTAGTTCGGCCCCAACCAAGGAAACATCCACGTTCAGAAATGAGAAAATCGATCTTCTACGATAGTTCAGTGGTAGAATAACCGCCCGGCATGAGGAAGACACGGGTTCGATTCCTGGTCATAGCAGATTTTTTTCTCGTTTCAAAAATATTCTCAAAATGATTCTTGTTTAAGGATTTTGTGTGATGATTGGTATTGATGAAAAACAAAATATATGCACAAAAAATAGCATTTCCATTTCATTTTGAATATATTTTTATATAATTTATGAAGCTAAATTGTAACATTGAATGTCAATGAATGTAATGTGTTCATAAATGAATATAATTACCTAAATTACATATACTTTAAACTGAATTATTTCTTGTTGGCCTACTCGTACCCATTATTTTATTAGTGCCTAGCTGCTCCCCTGTATAATTTGCCCCCCTTTAAAAAAATTCTGCTTTCGCCGTTGCCCCCCCTGAAAAAGTTTCTGTGGGCGCCCTTGTTTCCATATTATATATATATATATGACGAATTGTGAAAAATTTCCTTATTTTTTGTCTCATCAGTTATGTTGATAAACAAGCGTTAGGAAAATATCAGTGATTACGTTAAAATAGAATGGTTTATACAAAATTCCACCAGTAAACCATCATGACGAACTCATTGTACTTTATATAAAATGACGAAATTTTAGGTATTACGTCAGATCCTTGAATCATTTTTATAATTTTATCGTCTAGCTAAATGTGTAAAGCAAGTATGTTTCCTCGCTCTCATCGACGTTTCAGTTGGATTCAGTAGCTGCTGGCCTTGATAGTTCGTGTGCTTGGCGCTAGATGTCTCTTACATACGTATCCACGGAGCAATTGCGACTCTTCGGTCAATCCAATAATCCAACTAAATCTTTCATTATCTGAAATATAGACAATTTAAGCATGTTAGAAAAAGTGCATTTATATTTCATAAATAGTGACATTTTAATTTTTATTACTAATGTAAGTCTAATCTAATATTTTCCGTAATAGCAGCTTGAACAGTGCTTACATATTTGAGAATATTACCCACTTATCAACAAATTGTTGGTTTAATGTAAGTTAACATGGATGTTTAGTGACAGGTTGTCATTATTGGGTGATGCATAAGCAGCTAACTAATTATGTAACTCATATTTTTCAAAAAATTCTTCCGCCCTTTTCTTGCTTCCCAATTAATTGGCGCTTTTTCAAGTCTACGCAGTTGATAGAAATAAAAGGAGGAAATGAATCATTCATTTCTGTTTTCGCGCATTCAAGGAAGAAGTCGGAGAGGTCAGAGATTAAATTATTACCATACCTGCTATAAACACGTACTGGGCGTAGGGAATAAGGCATTACGCACCAAATCGAAAACTGCTGGTATTACAAAATGTAGTGAGTTTTATTATTTGTCGGAAGTAAGAATGAAATTAATTCAACTAATAATTATTTGTTTAATATATTGCTTTTTTGTCTAAATTGAACATCGTCATTTATGTATTTGTAAATTGTATGCCCAATAAATATGATAGATATGTATCCAGAGGTTATAATAAGTACGGAATTATTTATGCATCGCTTATAAATACAAATTTTATATTATTAATAATGAATGTATACAACAACAAAAGGTAATTTCAATCGACTTCAAGTAGGACTGAATTAGAGTATTTTTAGAATGACAAGCATACATCTTTCTCTTCCTTTGGATATGAAAGGATGCCATGGCAAGTTTGGTCTTACAATTAGTACTCCGTTCGAATTTTTAGATTAACAGACAGACATACAAATTTTCGAAAATATATAATAGATCAACAACGCGCCAATAGTGAAGCATGAGATGAAACACGCATCTTTCTCTGCCTTTGAATATAAAAGAACGCCATGCCAAGTTTGTTCGCCGTCCGTTTTCGAGTTTTTCGAAAACCAAGAATGAATGCAAACGTGAATCTTTCTCTTCTTTTAGATATAAAAGGACGCCATGCTAAGTTTTATCTTAGTAACCCTTTTCGTTTTCAAGGTTTTAGATTAAGGGACAGGCAAATAAATTTTCGAAAATATATAATAGACCAGCAACGAACCAACAGCAAAGCATGCTATGAAACGCATTTTTCTCTCCCTCTAGCTATAAAAGAACGCCATGCCAAGTTTGTTCGTTGTAGCCCTTTCCGTTTTCGAATTTTTAGAATAAGAGACAGAAAAACAAAGAATGGAATACAAACAAAAATCTTTCTCTTCTTTTGGATATAAAAGCACCCCATGCCAAGTTTGTCTTAGTAACCCTTTCAATTTTCCAGTTTTTAGATTAAGAGACAGAAAAATTTTAGAAAATATATAATAAATGAACTAGCAGAGAAGTATTTTTTTAAATGCCCAGATTTTTCGTGGGAGACGCGTATTTTTCTGTCGGAATGTGTTTTTTTTATTCTTATATTCCGTAAACGGGTTAGGTCTGTTATTAGCCTGACTTATAAGCACCACTTTCACCTTATTTAGCCCTTATTTAATTGCTTTTCCTGTAGTGTCAGTGCATCTACCAAAGGCTGGATGAAAATAAAAAATATATGTTTAAGAATGTTTTAACGTTGTTTGGAACAGGTGTCACACCAATATGCATATATATTGATATTTAAAAGAAATTAATTGTGTGTGAATATGTATATGTTTATGGGGACACGACATGCTACTAAACAGCTAGAAATAAACTGTGACGAGTTAACGCATCGTGAAAATTGTGAATAGGTTGAATCAATTCGCGAAGAAAGATAGAAAAAGAAATTCGATGCATTCCTTCCGTCGCCATGAGATTTCCTACCCTTTCCTTAACAATGGGCGCTCCCTTTTTTATCGATGGTTTTTTCCTCTACTTCTTCCTCCCTCCCGATCCCTCCATTCCTTCACGGCGGCGGGTATAAAAATCTATCGACGACTTCCATTCCGCCTTGTGCTTCCAAAAGGTATTACATGCAACCGCCCGCATTCTCTCCCTTGTTTCCCGCGGGCGCAACGTAATCTGAACTTCGTCCCGTAACTATCGGAGTGGGGAAAAGGGATGGTCGCCATGGAGAGTGTTCTCCACGCGTCGGTCTGTTTGTGCGAGAATATTGGGGTCAGAGTGTGCACGAGGGTCGATTTCTCGGAAAGGGGAGTGGTCTTTGGAATGAGATAGCAGAGTTGGTGTGGAAGGGAAGGGTTTGGGAGAGCCATAAAGTTTGGATAACACTTACGACCTAACCGTCGGAGGAAAACTACAGAAAAAAAGGAAAAAGAGATCGACCTTGAATAAATTCAGAAGGCAATTGTTTATCTCAGCTTTTTCATTTGTTTTATACTGGAGAGAATATAGACAAATCGCACGTAATATATGCTCTTAGGAAATAATTTTTCCAAATTTTTAAATTAATTTTATATATAGCGTTGATTTTATTGATCGTTTGTTAATCTCTGTCCTGATGAGTATCTGCAAATATGATTGTTTCGTATATTCCTATTTTTTAGAAAATATTGTTTATGATTCATTACAATGCTGTTAAAAATTAAACACCAGAAATCAAAAGTTGAAAAAAATTACTTATATATCAACAATGGCCACAAAAGCTTTCTCTAACCTTGTTATACATAATCCTAAGCGCTTAGTTTTTCAAGTTTTGATTCTTAAGTCCTTATGTTTTAGATTGGTTTTTAACCATAAAAAGGGCTCGATAATTTTTCATTGAAATTCATTGCAATGTTTAATATACTGCTATAAAAACGACGTTTTACGTGCATGTCTGACTCCTCAGTGCAAGGGCAGAGGCTCGGAAAAACATTTATTGTTATCATATAAAAAGAGAGACTCGTTAAAAATTTCTCCTTAAATTATTTAATAATAAATAAATTGATTACATGACCTCTGAAAATGAAGTCTGGTAATCAAGCGACATAATAATAACAAGTAGCCGTAGACCAAAATGGCCTTTGGGTGTTAGTTTTCGTTATCTCCTCTTTTTTGAGCTCCAAATATTGATTAGTATGATAATGTACACTTAAATACGCAGAATGTGTTATTGGTTGCTAGATAATATTCTTCTTTTGCGATTTGTATGTTAAGATCAACTCATTATCTTCATACTAAAATCTCATGAAAAAGTTCAGTTGAAATGTAAAAGAAAGACACATGAAAATGAAGAAGATAAAATCATTCCCAACTTAAAAAATTCAGTTCATTCTACATATATTTTTCACAATAGATGTGCACTCCGTGAGATTTGACACATATTCGAAGAGTAATAATGTTTTAGTCAGGTATAACTATCAAGTATAACTCGCAAATATTTCGAATTTCCAATAATTTTTCAGAACCGCCCATAACATCTAAACATAAAAATTACATCTGTTCGCGCACTTGCGAAAACATTGTTATCTATTTACTCTAAATAAAACAACCTCGGTAAATCCATCCGTATACCATATCCAACGGAAACGGATTAAATACCTCAGTGGTTGCGTTTTCATTTGAAGTTAATCCAAACAGAAGCCGTGAGAAAAGGTTAAAAGTCCCTTTATTCAATGAATATCGCTTAAACAATTTGACTCGTGAGTGACAGTAACATTTGCCCGACGTCGTCTCTCTTACGCTTCGCGTACGTCAGTACCTCAGGCGTGTGCGTCATTGGCCAGCGGGGGAAAAAAGTGGGGGAGGGAAAAGGAGGGAAGTCAGTGGGTCGAAGGGCGCCCCTCCGAGGAGGAATCTTGGATTTGGTCCAGCTGAGAGATGCTATTTGGATCCGAGAGTCGGATAGGTGGTCGTTACTCGGGAGGAAAGGGGGTGGGGGGTAAAGGCTGGCGGGTTCTATGCGGGGATGGGAGGGTGTTAGAGGGAAAGAGAGAGAGAGAGAGAGAGACAAATGAGGGCCTACGATATCCTGCCCTGTTCGCGAGCAGGAGGGGGAGTGAGGGCGAGAAGGATAAGGAAATGGGCATGTTATAACAGAGTTTGGTTCTTTAATGCCCCCGCTGCAGCACCTGTAGCCGCGGTTTCGTTCGGTAAATGATCGTCGCTCCCTTATCCGTCTGCTAGAGTAACAAGTCGACTCTGTATATCTTGGGGAATAGTTTTTCGACCACATCCCTCGTTTCCGATCTCACACCTACGTATCATCTTCCTCCCTTTAACCCATTTCCTCCTAACGCGGCTACCTTTCTCTCTCTGCTCCGCCCCCTTGGCGACGCAGGCTGGTTGAGCCAATCAATGGAAAATAACGACGGTTGCTATGACGTTCCTAGTGGAGGGAAGAAGAGAGAGTGCAGAGGAATTTAAGACATGCGCGCAAAAACGGGCTAACACTCACTTTTATAAATGGAGAAAAATTGAGTTCAAGGAAGATTTCAGAAATAACAGCAAGAGTTTCTATGGCTTTAGTACATTATTAAGAGCTTCCGTGAAGTTAGTTAGTCAGGGATAGTTAGTACTAGTAGTTGGTGTTTGCATACTGCAAGCATTTCATATCACCTTGAAAAAACATTCATTTTTCAGACAGACATTTCATCATTACAAATATTCTTTCAATTCTAAAGATTTCACCTCCGCAGCGATTTCCGTTTATCCCACATGTAAAAATAATAGTTTAAAACAATCCCCAAATGTTGCAATTTTAAATATTTTACACTTTCTTCATTATAAGGTACTAATGATACACATTTTAGCGAAATTTTAAAGTTGTAGCACTTCTAGAAGTAAAATAATATTTTTCTAATTGTTTAAACTTAAATAATTTTTAACGGCCGCCGCAATTCATATATGGTAAAATTTAAATGTAAATTTGTGCAAATTCACTACCTTGTAAACAATTTTAAAATTTCAGCTTCCTAGCTCATCCCGTAGTACCTAAACAAATATCTATTTGTTTAAATTTTAAGAATTTTTAACTGCCAAACAAATTAAAATATCAAAATTTGTATAATCCCTATTTCGTTTTTTTAATAATTCTACTTATAAAAAAAATTTCAGCTCCGTAGCATATACGGAAATGCCTGAACCCTGAAAATTTGTTTAAACAATTGCGAATTTTTAGCGGCCGCATTATTGCACTTTTTCATGATTTTCGTTTTTTCTAGTTGGTTTTGCACAAACTCCTATCTAAGAAAAAAAATTCGAATCTCCAGCCCATCTGGAAGTGCCTAAACATTAGTATCCTCCTATATGTTATCATTATATATCGACGACTCTTACAGAGGATATAACATACTAGTAGAAGGTGCTTGCATACTGCAAGCATTACATATAACCTTGAAAAGACATTCATTTTTCAGACAGACATTTCATCATTACAAATATTCTTTTAATTCTAAAGATTTCACCTCCGCAGCGATTTCCGTTTTCCTCAAATGTAAAAATAATAGTTTTAAACAATCCCAAAATGTTGCAATTTAAAATTTTTTACACTTTCTCCATTATGGGGTACTAATGCTACACAATATAGCAAAATTTTAAAGTTGTAGCACTTCTAGAAGTCAAATAATATTTTCTAATTGTTTAAATTTAAATAATTTTTACCGGCCGCCGAAATTCATGTTTGGTAAAATTGAAATGTTTTTTTGTGCTAGTTTACTACTTTGTACATAACTTGAAAATTTCAGCTCCATAGCTCACCCCGTAATGTCTGAACAGTTATCTATTTGTTTAAACTTTAAGAATTTTTAACTGCCAAACAAACACTTCCAGATGTGCTGGAGATTCGAAATTTGTTTCATAGATAGGATTTTGTGCAAAACCGACTAGAAAAAACGAAAATCTTGAAAAAGTGCAACAATGCGACCGCTAAAAATTCGCAATTGTTTTAACAAATTTTCATGGTTTATGTACTTCCGCATGTGCTACGGAGTTGAAATTTTTTTTATAAGTAGAATTCATAAAAAAACGAAACAGGGATTATACAAATTTTGATATTTTAATTTGTTTGGCAGTTAAAAATTCTTAAATTTTAAACGATTGGATAACTGTTTAGGTACTACGGGATGAGCTAGGAAGCTGAAATTTTCAAATTATTTACAGAGTAGTGAATTTGCACAAATAAACATTTCAATTTTACCATATATGATATGTGGCTGCCGTTAAAAATTATTTAAATTTAAACAATTAGAAAGATATTATTACACTTCTAGAAATGCTACAACTTTAAAATTTGGCTAAAATATTTAGCATTAGTACCCCATAATGGAGAAAGTATAAAATTTTTAAAATTGCAACATTTGGGGATTTTTTTAATCTATTATTTTTACATGTGGGAAAAACAAAAATCGCTGCGACGTTGAAATCTTTAGAATTAAAGGAATATTTGTAATGATAAAATGTCTGTCTGAAAAATGAATGTTTATTCAAGGTGAGATGAAATGCTTGCAGTATGCAAGCACCAACTACTAGTATGTTATATCCTCCTCCTCCTATGTAAGAGTCGTCGATATATATGATACGTAGTGTTCAACAGATAGAAGCACTTACACAATTTTTTCGATTTGTGGGTTAGCCCGTTTTTGCGCGCATGTACTCAATTGAAAACAACCTAAAATTGTATTTTATCTGTGAAGACGTTGAAAAACATTTTTAAGAATTAATTATGCCTGTTGGATATAAATGAGTTAGTGAGTTATCTTTTTGATAGATCCTACTATTGGTTAATCACCACTGACGATGGCTGCTATGCAGCGGAAATGTGCTACCGGTTTGGTTAACACTTTCGCAGCTATAGGAGAGACATAATGTCAATTTGATTTGGAAACGAGGTTATGCAAATGTCGCATGCGCGCACACACACACACAAACAAAGATTATGCAAACAGCATCTTTTATGCTAATTCGGGGGATGTACATCAATTACGACATTAGTGACAATTCCAGCGGGAATAATGGAGGAGAGTGATGAGAGGAGATGGGGGAATGGGAGAAGAGTGAAAAGAGAAACAAAAACCTCATTTCCTCTTAAAGTCCCCCAGGCAACGAAGTGATAGAGAGAGAGATAGAAACGGGATGAAGGGAGAACTCAATATTTTTTATACAGAATTATTTATTGTGTTATTAAAACACTTTTCCATTATTTAAAACGACAGTTGTTCTTTTGGCCTACTTTCTGGCGCTGAATGTAATCTTATTTGCGTTTCTTGACTCATTTTGAGGCGTAACATTTTGACGCATTGCGTTGTAATTAATTATTATCCCAAAATTGTTTTCTTATCATAGACAATCTTGCTAAAGTTCCGATCAATCAGCTAAATATTCACTGCACTTCCAAAGTTTGCAGTTTTCATGAGGAAGCCATTCATTCATTAAGTTGGCGCCCCATCATTTAATACCTTTGAGCGTTGTTTGACGAGTCAATTCTGTTTTTTACAGTGAGAGAATTTTTTTATCTCTCCACAGTCACAAAGAGCTAAATCCGTTTTCCTTATATTTTTTCCATTTCTCGTTCGAAACAAAAAAAATATTTCTTTTATCATTGAAATTGATTCAATGAATTCTAGGTCCAAATCAAAGGGCTTTTCCTCTCTTGTTTCTACGAATTTAAAAAATAAATAAATTTATTTATCCGCGACCTGGCTTTGTGTTCCGTCCCTCCCTCTCTACCGGAAGACCCGCTCCGCATCGATTGGTACTGCCTCTCTCCCCCCTCTTCCCGTAATCCGCAACTTCACCTCCTCCCAATTTCTCTTCTAACATTGACCTATTTTTGCCCCGGAGCACTCTCTTTGCGGGACATGGAAGCTATTCAAAGAAACTCGCTTTATGGATGCCTTTTGATAGCGATTTTTGGACCATTGGAACGGTTGCATGGAGATTAGATAACAAATTCACCAACCTTTGAATTAGCTAAAAATCGATAAGCAATTTTTATTGAGAAATTATTGTCTGGTTTTCCTATGGAATAGCTAAATGATATTTTGATCGTGTAAAATTAAAATTTATCTAGCAAGATGAAAAATAACAACATATGACTCTCCTATAGGCATAAAAAGATTGGGCAAACCAAGCGCATGCGCGTTTCGACTACTGATCAGCCGTCATCAGTGTTGATTCACAGATGGTAAATTGCTTAGATTTCCGAAATTCGCTGCTATTTTTGACATCATTTTTATAACCACTCCAGTGGCATAAGCATATTTTAAATTTGATTTCAGACATATGAAAAGGTCGATGCCTCTCCTTCAAATTAATCATGAAGTAGCTGACAGAAATAAAATTTTCGTTTCAGTGATTAGCATAAAAATATTAGCAACTATCGCCGACAACGACAGCGAAATGCTAATCTTATTAAGTTGGCGACACTTCGACGAATAAATGACCTCCTCCGGCACGTTTCACACCCCCCAGCATTACGAGACGCATGAGTCTCAAAAATGAAAATTCCGCCTCATTTCCCATCTCCTCCTTCAGGCGTCTCCGAAAATGAAATGTCGCGCAGATTGGAATATTACACTTAATAAAGATCGAATGTATTTTAACGTCGAATATTTCAGAGACCTCCCCGCCGCCACCTGTTCTTCCAACAAGAAGGCTTGTTCTCATCCGACCTTTATCGATTTTTCATCCTCACGGCAGCAGGACTTGCTCCAATCCCCTCCCCCTCTTCTTCTTCTTCCCACCCATCTACACACGAAATATGCATAAAGTTATACCATCGCGGCATTTTGAGAAACGAAATCACCGAGGCTATTACTGAACTTTAATGCGGTTTTTTCCCGGCCGTGAAGAAGACCTCTTTTTTCCCTCCGGCCGAAAAAAATAACGAAAAATAACGTAAACGAGTGGAAACGGCGAAAGTCCAAAAAAATACGGCAATCAACCAATGCGGAGGGAATGAGGAGCAAATTGGAATGGGAGGGATCTCTCCATTTCTATTTTTTAACACCCCAAGCGTCGCTTTATACGTAGGTCACTACCCCTCCCTTCTCTCTCTCTCTCGTTTTCGTAGGCAACTCCAAAATCCACTCCCTTTTCCTAAATGCCATCCCAAATGTCACGTGGTCCTTCCCCCTCCCCTAGATCCGTCTCTTGATAAACATTGTAGTACCTTAACTGATGGCTCGTTTTGGATTTTCTTCTCCTGTTTCCCTCCTTTCTCTCTCACTCTCCATCTCTCCGCTTACCAGCTCACAAATCGTCCCTCCTCCCATTCTCTCCTACTCTTTCTCCTCGCTCCTCTCTCATCCGACTCTCCGTCCGTTGATAGCATAAGAGCCCAGAGACAATTAGACTCCCCTCGCCTCCGGGCCCGACGGCCATTAGCGAGTGCCTGCAGAGAGAGGAAAGAAAAAAATAATATTTAAAAAAGATACTCTCCAAAATGGATTGTTTGAGGTAAAATATGGAGGAGGTGGTAAAAGGGGTAGAGTTTTAGAGGGTGAAAGGTCGAGCGATCGAGGTTTTATACTAAAAACATAGAGCGATACTTTTTTTGTCCTCATAGTAATTGAAAATGGCTCCCGTCACGGAAGGCAATATTTGTTTGTTTTTCTTTTAATTGCCCGCTATCAAGAAGAACAGTCGACTCATGGATTTTTAGTGCTCGCGGAAGTTATATAAGTTTTACTTACAACTTTTATTTTATTTGACGCTGAAGCTTCAATGCTTTTTATGATTTGAGAGAGAAGACAGATTATAAGCTTTACTTATTTTCTCTTTAACAAAATTTAAGGCTGTGGAATGTTTTTCTTTGCATTCATATAATAATAATATACACCATCTTCTTTTTTCATCTGTTGTTTATCGTTGTTATATCGTACTTATAATTTAATGTTGTTAATGTTTTTTATCTCTTGTTTTTAAATCCATGGTAATAGGTTACGATTATTGGCTGTTTATGGATCATTCTTAAATAAATAAATGTGAAATAAGGAATTTTAAGCAACTGTATTGTTGCGTCACTTGTTTAATTTTGATAGCTTTTAAATAATTATTTCCAGATATTTGTTGAACTTAGATATGCGTAGATGGATATTTATCCAAAGAGATCTTAGGATAACATCTGCGCTCTTCGCCCGTTTAATTCCAAACAAATTTATTACACCTTCATAACAGAAAACGTTCGTGTGCGTTGATACATATAAGGAATTTCAAATTAGTCATCAAATCAACTTTAAAGTTCCCTTCTACGAGTGAGAACCTATTTAAAAAAGAAGTTATTAATTTCAATAAAGAGGTTCAAATATATTGTTTGATGTAGAAGGATGAATACTTGCTTAAAGATTGGTTTCTGCAAATAAAACATTAAAGAAAACTATCGGTTAATGTCCGTGTTGATGGACATATATAGCAAGCGAACATGTGGGAGTCTGCATTCTTATGTCTTAGCAGTCGGAGAGTTTTATAACGGGTGGCATAAAAAATAGAACAATTTTATACAATAGAATTATCCTATTTAAGACAAGTAGACCATTGTTCTTGTGTTTCAGACATATGGAGAATGAATGAACTCCAGTGGAACGAAAAACGCACAAAATCTTACAATTAACTATTATTTTTATTCCAGAATAAGCACTTAAGTATCAAATATTGAAAAATTAGCTACTTGTTTTAGGCATTTCTAATAGCCAGAAGGAGGTTTTAAAATACTCTAATTTCGGTAAATCTCTACTGAAGACGGTTATATTGCAGCTTAACCTTGCTATGGCTATCGGAAATACTTAAGACAAATACTTAATTTGGAATTTATTTTCAGCCATTAGTCGATCTCGAAAATTGCCTATTGAATTTATTATTTTGATGTTAACCGTAGATTTGTACGCATTAATTCTTCGATTTAACAGTTTTCCTTTTTTCGTCTTCATGATAAAACGCACGTAGGTGCTTAATTTTTAGTACGACCAGCAACTTACGTGTGATCTTGAGTCAGATTAATTGCACCTGCTTTCTGATGAATGGAGGCGCTGTTATGATGAATATTCGAACGTCATGTTCCTTCCGCATGAAATGTCTCCTCTAACCTTTAAAGGTAAATAGGAGAGACATCGCAGCATTCGTATGTCACGCGGATGAGCAATTTTTTCCTTGTTTCTCTTCGCATCCACTCTGCCTTCGCATCCTCCTCCTTCCACGCCCCCCTGTTATTCCTCCTTCCCCTCTCTACCACTCCTTTCCCATTCCCTCGAGTCGATCTCCATCCTTTCCGCGACCGCGACTGCGTTGCGGTTTTACGGTCGGTTTCGCATCAAACCGAAATCTTATACTATTCCGTCGAATAGTATCACGCCATCCTGACCCAATACACGACGATGCCTTCCGATACTCTTTGTATGCACTTTGCTCCTTCTGATTCTCTGTTTTCATTATTCTCGAGGAATAAATGTAGAAAAGTAAATTATTTTAATTTATTTTTCGAAAAACCTGTCCATAAGGTTATTTCTGTCTCTGACGGTGAGTAATATTTAAATAAATTATTTCCACAATAAACTTATCGCAGTATAATCTAAATCGCTGTTTTTCAAATTACGGCCCTCGACTCTGTAACTGGGTCACGAGGCTTGCAAGGAAAATGTTGGCATTCGACTCATAACCAGCTGAAGTATATGATAATTGACTGGATACGAAATTCTCCCCTTAGGTGTGGTTGTATTGCATCGGTTGTACGTTATTATTTTAAGCATTTGGAAGAAGATTCTTTTCTTTTTGTTGTATTTGGTTTCGCTGGGACGCTAGTCAAAATATTTGAAAAATACTGATGACTCCAAATTGGAGGAGGACGACGTAAATAAAAAGGATAGGTAAATAATAAAAGGGATAGAATAAATTACCTTTGACCTATATAGTCATCCGTCTCTTTAAAAAATATTTTTAAATATTCATGCTGTCGACACCTCCATCCACATCTTATACGACATAGTAATTTGTTGCTCAGAGCTGATATATATTTTTTGCGGTCGGCGTTATGCGCTCAATATTCATATAATTTCGTGCCTTATTTTGAAAAAAAATACATTTTTCAACCTAAATAATATCTGTCATTGTTATTGACATCTAATCCTTTTTTTTCTGCCCGTTTTATATTTTCATTCTTACGTGCTATTTTAAAACTCTCTCCTCCCGTCTTTTTCTTTGTTCCTTATTTTTCGCCTCATCCATGAACCAGACTCTCCCCTTCCACCATCTTCCATTTTTCCTGTTACCCGTTTCCTTCTCACGCCGCACGCCATTTTATCCCATTTACCCATATTTCGCTCACTCTACAACGCTTGCCACGTGTCTCGCCACAAGTGAAGCGTTGGTAATGGAGCGCCTTGCTTCCTCGTTTATGCAACCCACTTTGCACATATAAAAGACGGGTTGCTTGTACTGCAAGGCGCCGTCCTTTCCCCCGCTCCCAGTCCCTCTTCCTCTGGCCTCCCATCATTCCGTGGTGAAAATGAAGATCGTTGGATATGGGATGAATTATGAATGCGGATGCACTGTTATTGAACTGAATAGTCAAAATGATTAATGATTCGCGCCGGTTTTACTCAGAAAAGACGAAAACAGCGTAATGTTCTGGATCCGACTTGACGACGCTTTCGCAGTGCACAGTCTTTTCAGGAATCATTCTTACGACGTTTGATGTTTTCATTTTTGTGGTTATAAGTGGTATATTTTTGCCTCCTCTCCGCGTACTTTGGAGGGGTAATAAAAGTCCTCTTCTGTCAAACGCGCTTAAATTAATAATAAAATAAATATTTCTTTAAGAAAACTTAACCCTTTATGACATTTCGTCCTCCATGTCGAAAATTGGGCGTTCTTAGTCCCAAATTCGAGGTCCCTTTAATCAATCCCGGGACCTGGTTCGTGACAGGAGCATAGGGGAGGAGAAATCCCTGTTCATCGTAGGAGTACAGGACCGATTCGTGTTCTGCGCATGCGCCCGATCGAGTTTCCCCTGCCGCTTGCGACACCAGCCGCCGACGCTTGCATCAGAAATCCAAGGTCACCCCACTTCGACATTTTCGACCGCAGAAGGAAAAACGGTGAAAATAGAAGGATGCGCGCTCGGAGGCTTTGCAGCTGACTAGGTGTATGTGTGGTTTATCGCGTTCACCGCGTCCTTCCTGATTGGATGTCCCTCGATTAACCTTTTTCCATCTCCACCACTGAGCGGTACGCCGTGCGACGATTTCCCTTCGAAACATCCTCCCCTGGACCACCGACTGGCTGCGACGTCACTAAAAAGTTTCGAAATTTATCGGATTGCTTCTGTTTTTGTGTGTAAACAATAGGGATCGGACGTCTTCCGTTTCTTCTCATTATTCGACCTTGTTGCTGAGTAAGGCGATGCGCGTTTTGAGGGGGTAGGTTGGAGGAGACGCGAACTATGCTCTCCTGCGATTCGTGAATTATAGCGTTTACCTGCCCATCAGCCTTGATTATTAACTGGATTTTTTAATTAATTATTGATAGAGACAGTTTTAGTGGAGGATAGGTAATTTGTCCTCATTACTTTGTTGTTGTTTATTGAGTTTTGCTTCCGATGATTTCGGTTTTATTGTAATATGTCCGGTATTTTCAAAATTTTAATTTGTCCTTTTCTGAACACCATTTTTTTGCCTTAGCTATTTAAGTAATGATTTTTTGGGAAGAAATGGTCTTTTTTACAATGGAAACTTAATAATTTTGAACAACTTAGTAATTCCTTTACCAAACATTTAAGTCATACTCTTTCCAATATCTTTTCTATCCTCCCTTGTGTCTACAATATGAATGTTCATAAAAATGAACATGACAACTGAAAAAGCTAATTCGTTTTTTATGACGATTAAACATTAATCACCGCATTATTCTCAATGCATTAAAAATATTTTCAGATTTGTTTTATCAGAAAACTACTGATCAACAATACGAGCTGTGAAATGATATCTTCAAGGTAAAGCTAATGGAAAAACCGATTTTCAGATGTTTATTAAAAAATGATGAATAGATATAACGTTTTTCGGTTAATTTTACATAATAATATTCTATATTTTCAGATAAGTTACTTACAATTATCTAATTGTTTAATTTAAAAAAAATCGATAAAATATTATGATCATAAAGATTATATATATGATGGGATTTTTTCTCACAGGTTATATAAATTGGTATAGAGATGGTTGTAGTATCTTGATCCCAACGTAATAGGCCAATAGTGGCCGTTTATGAGCCATTTGGAATAAATGAATGCAATAAATTTGATTATTTGTAGAAGACCTCTTAAAAGAGTAAAAATAAAGCTAAAATATAAACGTCATTTATGTATACCTATTCCGGCGGTGGCGTACCGGAAAATCTGGAGGACCCCCGCAGCAAATATTACGGGGCCCCCTATGCAAATCTGAAATATTTTCCAAGCTGAATTACTTATCATTTCCTGTATATTAATAAAAAATCCTCCCTCCCTCACACAAACGCTACTAATATTTTGAAAAGCCTGAAATTATAAAAAATAATAGTAACGTTTGTTTCTTTTATTAACTTTAATCCATTTGGAGAAATGGGTTCAAAATATTATATTATTCCTAACAATCCTTATAATGCCATAGAGACAAGAAAAATAAGAGATATTCACTAATTTATGACATTGAGTATATTCAGGGGCGGTGCTAGACATTTCAGCGCCCTAGGCCAAGTTCTCTTTTGGTGCCCCTATTATATTGCTAATTTTTTCTAATTATCTCAGTAAAAATAAAATACTTGCTTCGGTAATTACACTTGTCCAACGAAAATTACATGTATATAGAGTAAACATTATAAAAGATGAAGTTTTCGTTTATTGTTACGTAGAATAATTTACAAAGCTGCTATAATTTATTTATTTTTACAAGGATTTTAAGTAACCCCAATTTGTAAGGCTATTAAGTTAACTGTGCGAACCTAGCTAATCAAAATTTTAACCGCCGGAGTCAATCTTTTCTTTATTTCAACGTTGCGTGCGGGTTATGTAGCTCGGGCTGCAATCACCTTGGTTTTGAAAGACCTTCAGGTAGTCCTCCGTAGCATTCAGAATTCGTTTTATTTCTTTACTCTGCCCGTCTAAACATTTTTCAATTGCTCACTCTAGCTGCTTACATTATTCTCCATCCATTTCCCAACCGCTATTTATTTTCTTGATTTTTTCCACCATTGAGACATTTTATGATTAGGAAATGGTATTTGTTTATTTTACGTAATTTTACGCATGGATTTCGGTTCTCTTTAGCCCCCCTTCTACCACGGCGCCCCTAGGCAGCTGCCTACTTTGCTACTCGCTAGCGCCGCCCCTGAGTATGCTTATTAACTTACGCCGGTAGAGCAGTGGTTGAAACACTCCACAATGGTTTCAGATATTGTTGGTTTGATTCCCGGCCGAGGTCGATGATATTTTACGGTTAAAAAATATTACAAGCATTCCTTTAGCGAGGAAGTGAAGCCGTCGATCCTTGTATTGTACGATGTCGGTGCATTTCAAAGAACCCCATTTCATACGGGACATTAGGTAGCTAAGCCCCTGGCACCTGTAAATAACCCCCCTTAGGGGGAAGGGGAGGATGACCAATGCTTATCTAAGATTTTTATCTAAGTAATGTTTTACTTTTTACGTGTGATTTACGTGTCGCGATAGCTCGTCCACAGCAAGCTTCCGCCTGCTCGTTACCCGTGTTTTGCCCGACATTTGAATTCTTTTCGCTGTATTTAACTGATTTTTCGGTAAACATAACTTTACCTTGTTTAATCTGATAGATTTTCCTCATTGTGCTTTAAAGATCATTAAAATGCATTGCAACGCTATAAGAAGACATTAGAAAGTATTTCCATGCATAATTATGCATTTTCTAATTTTTATTAAAAATGGGGGTACAACGAAGGGGGAGAGGGTCACTCAAATGCTAACGGTTGCTGGCATGGAGAAAAATAGTTAAACACTTGCTGTCGTAATACATCAACGGTCCCCTAGTGAATAAATACCACCAGGGGCGGCTCGTGGTATAACGAAAAGAAGGGGGGCTTCACGTAAACCATAATCTACCTATGTATCTATATATGAAAACAAAAACTTACTTTATGAAGATATTGGAGGCCTAAAGTAGTGTAATTGAAGTCAAGTCCTCATCCTTTAGAGTCTGAACAGTGGACGCAGACCTCATGCTTCATTTAACAAGTAAATACAATACACACAAATAAGCACAATAATCTTCCCTATATATATATATATATATATATATATATATATATATATATATATATATATATATATATATATATATAACAAATGTTGACACGAGAAATTACATTGGCCTAAGAGCGAGAGACGTCAGAGTCTATATCATGCATTGGTTTTCATGCTGAGAAATGCCTCTTCTCAGCGTTATAAAGCCGTATTGTAGAAGCCGCAATTACATTTTTCGGGCGTCAGACGCCTTAGTCAGTACGGTTTGAATGATTTGCTGGGTTTGCGGGGCCTATCAGTACGCCCCTGCCTATTCGTTGCATCTCTGAATTGATCGCCATGTAATAGAGAATGTTATCAAAGATGCAAAACGTTGAGGATCTAAGTTGTGTATGTTGCTTTATATTGTCTTTTCTATTAAAGTTGTAAAATTATTCGATTCAGAGGTAATTTCAAACCATACCGTGCGTTCTAGGGTACTGTTGACGTTTTTTTTCCGTAACCTTTTGTGTTTTTAATTTCCATCACTCAGATACTCCACCCAAAGTAGCAAGGTATATTCATCACCGTGTACCTAACGTATGACACCCCTTTGTTATAAATGAAATTGACCTTTGCGGTTAAAATACGCTTAACCTTTGTCGAAGCATTAAGGGACGCCCTTTCGTGACCAGTGAGCTCGACGTTCATCATGTCTCCCTCTCGGAACCCTACCCACGTATCGCACCAATCTCCCTTCCCTCTCCCTTCCTCCTCCTCCTGCGGGATTCTTCCGTGCGCGTGGCGCCAAAAGGGGTGAAGGGAACCAGGCGAGAGGAAGAAGGTGTCGCACTTGACCCTCGAGCGCTCAGAGGGCGTTGGAAGTGCGATATATCTGCGACAAGAGACTCTTTAACAAACCCAAGTGGCATCACGTGACTTTGATGGATTTTGAATCGATTAACCAGTCTTCTTCACCACTGCACTTTGGTTTCATAATGTTATTTTCTTCCGGAATAATCAGGAGCGGGTTGTTTTTCTTTCTTAAAAATGTCCGCTTATTTGACATGAAGAAAGAGAACGATGTAATTAGAACGAGTGATTCTTTTTTGCCAGGAATGCTTTGATCAAAGTTTTAGTAACTATGCGTGTTGAGAAAGTCTTAAATTGATAAAGATGACGGATATTGAATCATTTTCATTAAGTACGTATTGTTTTATGATCTTATTTCGCTTCGAGAAAATGCGTCGGAAAACGATATTTTTCGTTCTTTATCTGTTAAAAATTATTTCATTGATTCACATCATTCGAAATTTTAGGAATAAAAATCTGAGGAATAAGGATTTGATAACAAGGCCGTAGCAAAATTAGTAGAGCCACTTCTGCCGTAGATGTTGTTGTGCGTATCGTTTTAATTTTTTACTGGTTTAATTGCTGGAAAAACACAAAGGACGGTATCGAAAGTTCGTAAGAAAAGGAAGCAATCGGTTGTTTTATTACGCACGGGACGAAAAAGAGAAAATGAAATCCGCGGCTAGACCTATATTTCTCTCGTCTACTCGTCCTTCTCGGGGATTTAAATATCGATTTCCTCTTAATGCCGAGTCGCCTCCCTTCCCTTCTCTCTCTCTCACTCACTTCTTCCCCTCCTCCCTTTCCTCTGTCTTCCACAGCCATCCTCTCTCTACCTTGGTTGCGTACGAGGTAATCTCCCGCGCTCACCGGAAGCTGTCGTGCTCACCCACGGCACGAGGACATTTACGGATGTGACGTCGCCCGTGAAAAATGAAAGTCGTACCCCTCGACGCCCACTCTACTTCCTGCCCCTCACCTGTGCCGGCCATCAACCTCAGGAGACAACTGTCTGCTCCCCTATTTGTATACCTTCATCTCCCTACCTTTATATATCTCGGCAGAACAATCCCAACGACCTTTCCTTTTCCTTCCTACCCATTACTTCTTTCTTTCTCAAAAACCTCTGAATCGCTATCTCGAGACCATTAAAATTATGCTCGTCCTTTCTTTCTTTTCACTGAGAGTTTAAAAATGATATCCGCAATTTATTGAATCTCTTTAATTCAAGTCTCGAACCTGAGATGTTATTTTCGCGTCGAGAGAAGCGCGAATGAAATACGAGTACCTACCTCTTGAAAGATCTTTTCTGTTATTTATTTTTACTACCCGTTGATTGAGTTGGTCAATTAAATACGCCGAGCGCGGCCATTAAGATCCATTTAAATGCCTTCCGCAAACGAACCCGAGATCTGCGACCATAAATTGTAATCGAGTAAATTAGGCGCGTATCTTTGCTTGATTATTACAAGACGGCAAAAACGAGTATTTCAATTGGCTAATTGGCTCTGAACGAACTCTCACACAGCAATTTATTCGTCTTTATCTACGACTTTCTAGCATATTTGTTAATGAGACTTCATTCTCTCTCTTGTTCTTCTCGTTATCTTTTCCTTTCTCCGAGAGCCTGAAATGCCCCGGACATCAACCAGAGACACTTTTCAAACTATCCCTACTTGTGAAAATAAATTCAAAATAACTGATCAGTTTTCCTGTCGTGGTACATGACGTAGGCACCGATAGTCAGACGGTTTATTTCACTTTCAATTGGCGTATCACGTGAGGTTTTCTTCTTTATTAAGCTTTATATTTTTCTTCATCGTCTTTAACTATTTTTACCATTTTTTCTCAAGGGCGGATCCAGGCTTTAGTCTTGGGGGAGGTAATCAAAGATGAAAAAAATAAACTATTTTAAGATTTATTCAAAAGCATACAGATTTTTATTCGTATAAAGGAGATAGATATAATTTTGTGCATGAAAATTAAAACAGTAAAAAATGACATTTCTCCGATGTTTTTTTTATCATTTTATTATTTCTTCGACTTTCTGAAATCTTGGAGGGGTTGGAGGTAATTAATTATCCCTTTCACCACCTCTGGATTCTCTCTCTCTCTCTCTGATGCGTCGGATATCGCACGGACGCCTCTTTAGAGGGCGTGGTCACTGCACACGGGCGCCTTGCCAGACCATCGGCCACTTTACTGACAGCCCTCCACCCACCCTTCTCGAAATGCCCTCATCCGTAACTTGTGGTCGATTGTATCGGTGAGAAGTCGAACAGGTTTCTGCACTATCGGTCACCCTTTCTTTGCATTTTTTCCTCCTCTAGGTGACGCAAATATCATCCGGTAAGTATTCAGACGCTCTGATATACGACACAATTCGTTTCCAAACGCTTTCCGACGCCTGAGGAAGAGTGTGTCGCCGTCTATTTTCACCGCGTTGTTTTGTTTCTCCCTCCCCTCCCCTGTGTACGCTCGCGCGGAGGCGGACGGCGAAGTTTATATTTGCATAGCCTTTCGACGCGCTCACCTGCTTGCCACCAATATGCGTCGACTTTTTTTGTCTCTGCAAAGTGCGACTCAAGTTCTAACGCTACGGCCCTTTCTTCAGCTTGCTCGTAAATAAACTTCATTTACCTTTTGTAAAAATACGATGGAATCCGGTCATTTGCTCTGTTTTGCATTCCTATAATATAGGATTCTATTTTCAAGCGAAGATCTTAAGTCCAGCTGGAATATTCTATCATTAGTATGTGCTATGTATAACTTCGGTAGTTGATAAGCCATGCTGTTATTTTATTTTTCTTACATTGGAAGTTCTACGGGCGAAAAAATATATTGAAGTTTTTATACTATTTCTTCTATTAAATCACTCTTTAGTTGTTTTCGCGAAGATTGGAACGTAAATTTGTAATAATTATTAGATTCGGTTTCATTGGCTCATTTTTAATTGTTCGTATAAATTTTTCCTAAACTCGAGTTTTAGACATTTTCGAGTGTTCAAATATTATTTTTAAACTTTAAATGAAGGTTAAACTTTGTTGCCGTCGATAAAGCATTTGACTAATAAGCGTACCTGGTAAAAATTCCACTTCGTTTTAATTTTAGGTTAAGCATTACAATAAATATTCTAAAATTTGGCTTGCTTATTATATAACAGTCTTTCTAACGGAAAATGCGAGATAACCTTGGTTTCTCACAATTTTAAAGATGGATATCTCTTTAAAAACCTTTTCCGAATGACGACTCATTTTGTCGGTTCCCTTTTATATGTTTCGGCGAAGTCAATTAATACGCCGTGATTGAAATGCGCGCGTGTGCGAATGGATTTCGTCGAGTTTATCCCCCTTGACTGTTAACTTACCCTTCCGCACCGGAATAGATTCACAGCATAGGACTTGATTAGCTGGAGACCAATTGGTAAATCCCCTTAGAGAGTCAAAAGCACGCTCGCCTCTTCGTCGGCCGCTGAAGTGGACGTGGCCGGACGGCCGATGGACGTTATGCCGATCGGACGTTATGCTGACAGGACTTTATGCCGACAGGACTTTATGCCGACAGGACTTTATGCCGACAGGACTTTATATTTTTGCTTCGATAACTTTCTCCAAGCATAGTAGTTCATGTACCATATTTAAAGATTATCTACAATGACAATTTTATTAATAAGGCCACAATCAGGGGTAGTCCAAACTTTCAAAGATATAATGTTTTTAATTTGTTCCACTACCCTTTCTCACTATGCCACTACAAAGTTCTATTTTCGTGTGTATTATTAATCTGTATGTGGATCCCAGTCGATAGATATTGCCTACGTTTTATTATAATTTCTTTCGCCTCCTTCCCCTACGACCACCATGTCATTTTATATTGGTTAATTCCTTGGGTAGTATTATGAATGAATGAATGAAACCGGCCGTTTAAAATAAATTTGTGGAAGTAACTAAGTTTCTTTTTTCACGACGTACAATATTATATTCCATTGGTGGTGCAAATTACAGCTTCAATTCTTTATATGTCTGGCGGTAAAGTGTACCTGTTATGTTGTTTATGATGTTTTTGGTGGTTCTAGTTAATCGTTCAAAACTTCATAATTCCCCCTGTTCAATCCACCCGTTCAATATTTTATATTTCCAACACACTCGTTCAATTGTTTATACGTCTTTTGATTCACGTTAACCATTCAATAGTTTACAATACTGGCAGTTCACATTACCCATTCCATTGTTTATACTTCCGCCGGTTCAATCCACCTGTTCAATTTTTTATACATTTCGGTGGATTTCACATCCCTTGAAAATGTGTATACATTGCTTGTTAACATTCCCCGCCTATCCCATCTTGTCCGCACAACGTCCTGTCGGCATAACGTCCGTTCGGCATTAAGTCCGTTCGGCATAAAGTCCTGTCCGCATAACGTCCATTCGACATACCGTCCGTTCGGCATACCGTACGTCAGCATACCGTCCGTTCGGCATACCGTACGTCGGCATACCGTCCGTCGGCATACCGTCCGTCGGCATAACGTCCGTTCGGCATACCGTCCGTTCGGCATACCGTCCGTCGGCATACCGTCCCAGTACCGAAGTGGAGACCACCGTTGAGACACGGCAGTGGAGTACGTCACAAGGCTCCGTTTTCAATTCGTATACGAGCCATATGTTACTGCGAGTCCCGCTATAACGCTTGCGTAAATTGAAAATCGGACCAAAAACTCTTCTCTCTCTCTCTTGCTAAACGACTGCAAGTAATTTACGACATTATGTACGAGTCACGCGATGACAAACGGACATCATAAAGTTGCGTTGATTTCTGAACATCCTATTGTCCGTGTGCATTTTCAATTAAAAAAAACTGAATTTATTAGTCCTCTGTTTGGATTTAAAGCAGCATCCCGTCATAACGAACTTCTGAGGAATGGATAAATCATTTCGCCGTACTGAAAATTTGTTACGGCGAATATTGCTCGGTATTATATAGAAAATGTATTAATTTAAATGAAGCTTTATAATAATGTATAATTAAATGGTTGTAGTTCACACCTTACTGGAAGTAAATATAAACTCAAAATTCATAGAATCACGAATTTTATTAAAGCGGCATAAACTTTCCTATTTCATGCCAAGATTCCTTTCGAATACTACAACTCGACAATATTTTGTACTATCAATTATTTCTTTCGAATTCTTTACTCCTACTCGTAAAATTAAACGTTTTTCTTCCTATTCCCAAGTGAACTGCTTATTTTTAAAAATCTGTATACCCTTGCGATTATTAAGTCGTCAGAAATTAAGGGCGGCGGTCAAAGTATTGATTTTTTATTTCAAGGTTTTTGCGGCGAATCACGTGTTCCATTTATATGCTGACTCGACTTCAATTTTCTTCACTTTCATCCGCAGGGTATCCTTCGGCAGCTCCAAAGGCTCCATGGTGGAGACACTCATCTTTGAGAGCCCGTTGCAGGAGGAGCCGGAGACGAGCCCCATCCAGGAAGTGCCTCCGGACGGAGGCACGGGTTTATTCCGTTCCCCTTACTTCCCAGGCGGCGCCGTCCCACACCCACACTCGCTCGCATACACTCACTTGCACCACAACGGAGGCTCAGACCACGGATACTTCCACGGGTGAGTATCCAAAACTACCTGTGCTGTCTATCCTGATCTCTGAGCTAATGACTTGAAGGTTAGCGTTTTGAATGGCTAACCTCATCTAGATTATTACATGCACGGCGTTGTTTCATTGTTTTTTTTCAAACTTGGTATCGATGTTGATGTTTGTTTAAGCCCAAATATCTCGTAAGCTAGTGCGTCGTTATTAGTTCCGGTTTATAAATGTGTATATTTTTTCAAATTTCCATTGAAATGTGGCTCTTGTAGCAGTCGTCATTTTTTATAGCTTTTCACCTTTTCGCCATTATTATAATCCACTTAATCTTTCTGCTATTTCATCACACAGCAATATCTCTCCGAATGAACAAATACTACGGCGGAAGTAGTCTTAATTTCTCAAATCGTGCTTCATATTCTATTTTATGATTTCTTATTTCAGTGATTGCGAATGTGTCGCGCTATAGACAATGAGTGATTGTAGCACTTAGATATAATTTTTCTTACTAAAGAAGATGTAACAACGTCGTAAGATGCGCAGCTACGCCGAAACCTCGTTCATCTCGCGCGAATCTTTTTCCATGCATATTTTCGTTCGTGCAGAACTTCTCATCGTATAATCAGCTAAGAAGATATAATAATTATGTGAATACGCATTTGAAAATATGGCCTTTAAAATTCGAGTTACTGGAAACTTTTATATGAGCTTCAAATTTTGAAGAAAGTTTTTTCTAACGAGTAGTATTATGTTATATACGAAATATAGAGCAAGTATTCTCATGAAAAATTCGAATACAAGATTTCAACGGAAATAAGTGTTTTAAGGTTTCCTGAACACGTTTTGATGATTTTCTCGATGATGTCTGCGTGTCTGTCTGTATGTGATAGGATTTTGTGGGCGCTCTAACTCAAAAACTTACACTTGTATCAATACCAAATTTTATCTTTAGAAAGAGTACTATATAATGAATAGCTGATTAGGTTTTGGCAACAATCGCTCAACTGGAAGTGGCTGTTTACTCTGGTCATATTTTGATTTTTGGCAAATAATTTTTTTAAATCTTCATAATTGTAAATGCTCTTTGTTATAAGCTTCATAGATAATATCATTCTCTATAACTTTTGTTTGAAATATTTTTTGTGAAACCCATTGTTAAGGGGATATTTTATTTAATCGTTATTTATAACTATTACATCGTTGGCTGGGATCGTTATCGAAATTTACTATTGGATAATTTGTTTATAAGATTTGCCGCTAGTTTAGAGTATATTATAGATGTTGATATTTACTAAAGCTTTTGTTTTTACAAAAGCATATGGAGAAAGTCATGTGTTGGCCACATCAGATTTTTTTAAATTGTAATATATACAGCACAAGTTTTAAAACATATATTTTGAAAATTGTGTGAAGATAATTTCGGAATTCTACAATTTTGGCGTTTATCTTTCGTCGAATTTATAATATGTATGCACGTCCTTCGTTAACTAATTGTGCGTTGAAAAAATCATATTATTCCATTAAGTCAACCAATATGTATTTGTTAAGGATTCTTCTTATCTTTTCTTTTCATTCGGAATGGAATATAGAATAAAACAGGATAGTGCATAAAATACCAAAAGATGAAAGACTGGTTATATCCCATGGTGACCTCTCTTCTAACTGATCTGTATTTAAGAGGATCAACGCTCTAATAAATATGAAATGAAGCTGTGATTTAGACTGGATTTTAGTTTAATTTGATTTTGTCTTTTAATTTACATATATTTATAATAAATTCCGATTTCAGTATTAGGTACTCAAGTTTTCATATCACATTCCATTAGTCACATTTCACGCAGTTCGTGTGAAATGCGTTTTTGTTTGACATTTAAAATTAATTTTGTTTTGCATGTTCGAAGTTTTAAATGTTTTAAAGGCTTTTAAATGTCATATTTATATTTCCATTGTTATCACAAATGACATTTTAGTAATTTTAATAAAAAATAATACAACCGTTTTTAATTACTGATCACTGAATTCATATTTACTTCAATGGAAATGTATTAATTTTTCAGCTAGTGGCTCGCGAGGAATTCCACTTTCAATGGGCGAACAAAATATTCCCGAATCATTTTCCCGTATAAATTTCATAAGACACCCTTATTCAAGTCGATTCCTTCTCACATTTAAGAGACGATAGATTATACTTAGGCTTCTAATTCACCAACGAGTTATCATGTCAACGATCCATCCAATAGGTCCCATGTGCCGTCCTGTAACCCTTTCTCTGCCCACCCTCTTTTTCCTACTGTCGTTCAGCACCGCCTGACCATCCGCATCTCTTTCATTGGGTAAACGCACCTTACCTTAAAAGGTGTGACATTTCGTGACTCCCCTGAAACCCCTCGCTCGGATATCCAAATAAGAAGGTGCCATCCGCTAGCACTTTAGAGTTCTCGGGAGGATTTGGAGTTATGGTGATATTTCCCACTTAGGTCTCCCTAGCATTTCAAAAGACAATTCAGCTCCGTATTCAAAAGCCCTACTTTGTGCGCGGAGTTCGTCAATGGCAAATATTATGGCAAGGCTACTAAGTGATAGGGGTGTTTTATGTTACATATATATTTTTCCCTTCTTGATTGGAAACCTGATAAAAGCTATTAACGGTGCTTATTAACTTCTTCTATTATTCTCTTGTAACGTCTTCTATTATGCACCAAAGATGCGTGGAGATTTTGCTCGACAGCGCGTATCGTGAAATTCTTCTGTTCAACTTTTTTATACACGTTCTTTGAAAACATACCTTAAGTGATCTTTTAATGTAATCATGCGAGCGAAGGCATTATATTCTTCTTTAAATTTTCATAAGTACAAATTATCGTGATTTCAAGCTGAAACATTATAAAATTGCTCTGATGAAACATGGCGGCATTACACGAAGTAAATGCAGTCTTATTACTTCCATCTAACTGTTATGAACGTTGAGACATACATCTACCGTCACTTGTGTTAAACAAAACTCGGCGTCTAGTTTTTAATTTCCAGGAAACACAAACAAAAATATATGAAAAAATCAAAAGTAAGCTATTTTCAGAATTCCGACTAACATTCGAGAGGAAGGCGGCTTTCGAAATTTGTATCCCTTCCTCAAAATCTTAAAGCGTAAGCACAAATGTTACACTGAGGGGCAATGCCTGTCAGTATGGAGCGGGCGAAGATTTATCGACCCATTGGAAAAGATAGCGGTCACGAAGCGGTTCTGTATCCACGGAGGCGATCCAATCGAGAAGGCGATGCAAGCGCATGGGAAGGGTACTCGCCAACCCTCCGCCGTTGGAATACATCTCGATCACGACTTTTCATCCCCATTTCATTACGTAATATGGGCATAAATCTTGTATTTTTCTCAATTACGGGGTTTATTAAACTACCGGAATATAGGAAAAGCCATAAATAGTCGTTTATCTTTAACCGAACGAAAATGAATTGGGTGGAACTTTTCGAATATGAATAGAAAGCGGAAAACTTTCTCATAGCGATTGTTGTTAATACATTTTAGGGATTATCTGTCTCGGTTTGTGATGTTATGAATGGAAGTAGAAACGACTGGACGATAAATTTTTGTTTTTAAAAATATTTTTATCCGAGGCCGATCACAAAGTCTGCAATCATCGCATAGTTCAAACCAACGCACAGTGGAGCAAGTAAAGGGTCACAGGTGGACAAAAACCAAAGCACATGGAAAATGTATGTTTGCCCCTGACAGGAGATATTAACAGGCTAGCAGGTTCACAATAATGTAGGTAAGTGAAACTGCCATTAGGTAAACTATCTTTCATAGCATATTATCATTTTATCAAACAGATATTGAATATTGTTCACTATCAGTGCTATCAGAAGACGAAGTACCATAATCAATTTCTTCTCTATGAGAAATAGCTAATATAAGGATGAAACTTCATGAGAGATTTTTCCTTGCTTTCGATTGTGGTTCATGCTCGAAATTAAGTAGTCAGATGTCAGTAGCAACATATTCAATAGTATATTAGTATTAGTATATTAGTATTTACCCTAGATGACTTCCGTGTATAGCATTCCCTAATCTTTTAAAAATCTTTGTTCCTGACTCCTCGGAAAGCTGTCCTTTAGATAATATAGCTGCTTGGATTACTGATTAGCCATCGATCAATATTTTATGGACAGAAGTTGGCACTGGGTACCAGCATAATTGTCAAATGATTTGGGATTAATTTCAAATCCTGAGGAGAACGCGTTTAATATAACTGAAAATCGGCAAATCAGTATTTCATCAATTCCCGTGATTGATGCCGAGACTGTCGGATTACCGAAAAATGTCCGGGCGGTGTTCCCATCATTGCTTGTCCCGGATCCCCCAGGTTTTGGCTGATCAACGAGCAATCCAAGCTCGGAGCGAAGTTTATCTACAATAATTTGCTTCCTTGAAGCCACTCTCAACTTGTCCTCGAGTGTTCTTGCGTGCCATTTTCTGTATCTACTCGGTACGATATGTGTAGACAGCATTCAAAACACCTGATATATGCGTGTAAAGTGGATAAACCGAATTTCTTTCTCTAATACTTTTTCCAGCTTATTCATTTCTTTGGGACTTTCCCCGCATATGTAACATACTTGAGCTGATTTTGTAGACGTAATTGCATTACAAAATTCTCCGTCAACTATTGTCATTATAAGCTGATAATTAACTTCTAAATTCTTACCATTTATAGCAAATTTATAAGGCACTAAGTATTTTATTTGATTTTCCATACATTCGATCTCTTCCTGAGCGAGCTTCATTATTTCCTTTTGGAATAAGAACTTTATCGGTCAACAAAATCGTGTAGAAGAAGGTATTGGGTTTTGCCATAAAATACATTTTTTGTTGTCTATATTCTGGAAGAGCTGTAGCGGGAAAAAACATACTATAAAAATATCCGAGTCTCTCTTGTTTATCACCGGTCATCCTATGCTTATACTGACTTTGTCCGCTACTGCCATCACACCCCCATTTGCTTCAAAGAATTTAAATTCGATAGCATACTTTCTAATACAGGCATCTGATTTTCAATAATACGACAAGCCGTTTGGTCCAGGATATTGTGCAATTTTATTTCGGCTGATGTTTCTGAAATATTTATAAATTCTTTTGGAGGATAGCATGTTTTCTTTGCCTTTTGATTTGATTTGTAAGAAGGATATATCTTAAAATTCTTTTCAATTGCCTCCCGCCGTATTAAATTGTATTGATGTCTCGTTAATTTTGTATACTCAATAAGGCTTCTAGACCGGTATATGCGCGTGGTTTCGATTGCTCAGAAATGGATGACATATAAATCTTTTTTATTTTCTTCGCTCTACGTGGGGTTGTGTCTGTTGCCTCCTTTATAATGTCTGCCGCTGATCGTTTTCCAGAAGCTCGAAGACTCGAACTCGCGACAAACGCAATTTCTTCTGCTGTGTGCGATTTTAAGAGAAATTCAGTCCTTCTTTTCTTTGTTTTGAAGCCGCATAAAGTGAAGAGCTTCTTTGGACGATCGCGACTAGTACTCGGTTCTGATTTATTCGGTTCTTCTTCTTGTTCACTATTACTGGAAGCAATGTCCACAGTATTTAAGAGTTCATTCAGAATGTTTACTTCATTTTTTAACCAGTTCGAGTTCAATTTTCTAAAAAGATGGACTCGACTTCTGGATTTTTCCCACCTACTTCTAACTCTTGATAAAACGTTAAATATCACTTTTTCAGTAATTATCTCACACGAGATTACGTAGGATTAACACCTAAAACACCACACACAAACTTCATTAGTTCGACATGCATTGCAGTCAGTTGGGAGCGATCTGTTTTCTTCTCGAGCCATACTTCAAACGTGTGCTCATTCGTGATATGGCTCGTTGTTCCTGAGAAAAAATGTCAAACATTAGCATGTAGGAGCAGCTACTTTCTTTTAAAAAATAAAATCAATTTGTTGTTCCACACAGCCATCTGTGCGATTACACTGAACTCGACCAACCTAGTCTCATATTAGGAAAAAATACCGACCTTGAGATATACTCCATAATATTTTCTCAACACAAAAGCTTCTGCACAACAAAAACATCTACACGCTCCGGGAGTTAAAACGCGACTGACGCGCTGGTGATTTGTACCTGTCTCGACAAGAAAATGTTCGCGCAAGCGTCCTGTCTAAACGCGCCGAAAAAAATCTTCATTTGTTTATGATATCCTATTACCTCGTCAATAAAAAACTGCAACCTTTTTCCGAGAAACGACGAACTTGTTTTCAACAATAATGTCCACCTACCCTCTGAATTCGACCCCACTGTGCAACGTCCGGAAAAGGAAGCCTTATTGCACACGCGGGAACACGTGTCTGGGAATGCTGATAATAACAGTTCCTGTCGTACGCACAGAAATCGGGTAACTGTGACCTTCAATCATTTTATCATCTCGTTCTTTCTTCCTCGCCGCCTCCGCAGGCAACCTCCGCGTCCTTCTCTCCCCCCACCATCAAACTCCCCTTGGCCATGCATCACGGTCAGATCCCGGAGGCTAAACACGCCGCCAACCGCCAGATTTCACGTTATCCCCGACACACGTACCAACTCATGGAGGCGTGGAATGAATCGCGGTTCTAATTCCGTGTAACACGTGCCCTCGAAATTGCCCCCACCTCTCGACCACTCAGCGGGAATGAGACGAATGTATCCGATCGTGGTTTAGTTTCTTTTTCGTTCGACCGAAGCATTAAAATATTCATGGATTCGATTTGCAGAACTTGATTGCCGTCGACGGAGTAATTTTACCTTAAAAAGGAAGTTTCCTCTAAACTGTTTGTAACTTAATTCATTTGAGTTCGTTTTCATGCTGTAGACAAAGGGTCCCATAAAATATTCATGTTGTGATGCTTTATCAATATAGGAGAATTTTAGATACTCAGATATTTTTTTACTTAAGCTGCTCTTATTGGGCATTGATATGAATTTTGTAGTTTTCCCGTTATGTTTTTAAACGTATGACTCTATACATAATTAATTGGTAATATTTGACTCCACTCTCTCATTATCCACCTATAATGAATTGAATGATGCTTGTTATTTAATGCGTATTTCTTAAACTTCGCTTCCAAGAGGAAAAACCATTAAATATTGATTTATAATAACTTAATTTTCTTCTATTGTAATCATCGCTTATTTGTTCAAATTTGCATGAAATACTAAAAGATCTGAAAAATCAACTGTTTTATCATAGGCTAATTATTTTATTATAATAATCTAGTGTACTCTCCTTTATATATATTAATATTATTAAAATCCCATTCGCTAAAAAATTCTTTTAATGAGTTCGGCCACATTTTTTCTATGATTTTCGTCAAACCAAACTATTAAATAGACCGAGGATTTCTATCAATTGATAATTGGTTATTTTGAGGCCGCTTTTTTATCTTGGCGGACGGAAAATCTTTTATTCCTGATGGGTGCCAATGAATTGGTAACGAACTCCTTTGATTAACGAACAGTCTGCAGTGCTAGTACCGTTAAAAAAAAAGTTTTCGAAATTTTGCGCGCTCTGTCTTGCTGGCCATGGTACGTCATAAAAACCTTTTACCAAATACCAAATGTAGTTAGATGGTATAACAGAAGACGTTCACCCGAATTTATTATTAACAGCCTATATTTTTTTGGAAATCCGCTCGTATTTTTTGCCTGAGAATTTTTCATATAGCTTCAGAATTTCACTCGCAGCAGTTGCCGGTTGTGAATTTTTCGTTTTTCTTTTAAGTATTTATTGATCATACAGCCAGTCTTAGTGCCCCGATTACAGAATTTGCTCCAAGATGCGCAAAACCAGAGTTTGCGTTGAGGGTGTTTGGAAATCAAAAGCCAGAAAATTAAAACGTAAAAGGAGGACGTTGCAAAAGTTAGTCTCCGAGAAAGTAAAATCCGAGATTTTATGGCGCTGATATAAATTTCACCGCTGAAATTTTTAAAGACTTTTTTCCTCTTTCTTCTTCCCGCCTTTGCCATAAAGCTTACTCCGAAGAATTTTATTTAGAGCTTTCGTGTTAGCTACCATCACTGACAGAAATCACAGAACCATTATAAAATTATATTTAGACATTTTTGCCGTAATTTTTCTCATATTTCATGTCTTGGGCGAGTAATTAGTCAACTCTTGCCCGAGTATTTTTTTTATCGCAGGCCGAAGAAAGTTTTCTTATTTATATACTGCAGGATTGTTGACGTTGTACCATTCATTCCCTCGGTAACATCCCTTAATGGAGAGTCACTCTGTTTTTTGCTCGGATTCTCCAAACTTGATTTACAATCTGGACTTTTCCCTCTCCCGCCTCCCTCTCTCTTCCTCTTTCCATCCATGACTTCTTCCGTGATCTGCATTTTTACTTGGAAGGAAAATCCCCTTCACGAGAAGACCCGTTCACCCACTTTCCTTCTCATCACGAAGTGCGTCTACCGATAGCGGATGGATTGCTTTCCTCTAACGGTCGAACAAAGAAGCTCGGTTTCTCCTCGAAGACCGAGATGGAGTACCTATCAGTATTCTAACTTCTGTGTTCGCGTTAATAAATTTATCGATCCGAGCGAGCTTTATTAAAAAACAATAAACGTACATTTCAATCAGTATTTTATGTTGAATTTTCTAGCATTACTTTATGCGGAAAGATTGAAACTTTTTGTGCAGTACTTTTAATGATGCGAATTTCGCTAACTTAAGCCTCACATTATGGATATTTCCTTCGGCATTTTGATTGTTATTGTTTCTTTCATCAGCGTTTATCGCTTGTGGTTTAATATTGTACATGCCTATCACCTCTGAGATGGAGATCGATGATTCCAGTAAATGCATCCTGAGATGTAATATTACATTTTGTATTACACTTAATAATTTACGATAGTATTTTTTGCAAAGAACAGTCGAGGTAACGTTTAGTTACTGTATAATCATATTCGTCAACAATTCCGTTAGGTATCATTGCCTATTTTTAGCTCTTACATAGCTACAGTGTGCATTCTGTTCTAAATTTCCTTTTTCTACCCATTATTCTTTAAAGCAGTGGAGCCCAACCTTTTTACATGGCGGGCCGCATTCGTAGTTGTGAATGCTTTGGAGAGCCGCATTGGAGGTCACGAGATGAGTGTTAACAAGGGATTCTGTGGCCTCATATTAGCAAAAATCAAGTATAAATAAATTACTGGTGTTAAAGCTCCACCAGAAGAGGTTTTGAGACGATAATTATACTAAAAAAATTGAAATTGTCTTGATCAAATTTAACCGATCACCTTTCCATCATAACTTCGCGGGCCGCATAGAGTGCTCTCGAGGGCCGCATTTGGCCCGCGGACCGCGGGTTAAGGACCTATGCTTTAAAGCATAATTGAAGAAACATATAAGCTATGTATTCTGTTTCATAAAGAAGAGTGCTGGTATAAAACTTACAAAGAATTAGATATTTACTCGGCGTTCTAAGGCGAAGAATTATTTAAATGTTTTGTATTAATTTTCTTCAATTGTAAAATATTCAGCGTCATTATTATTTGAGATAGAAGAAAAAAATAAAATCTTTTGCAGAATATTAGTTATTTCCTTTTTCCAATGTAGCACATTTGCTACAATACGTAACTGTCATAGTTTTGGTTTATGTGTTCCTATATTTCATCTACCTTTAATAATCTAGGAAATTGTTCATTTTCAACAAAAAATTGCAATAAATGTACCAAAAATAAGTACAAGGACAGCACAAGCCAGAACCTATTGCTTTTAAATAAATAACAACGTCTCGAAATACTTGACATCAATTGACACAAAATGCAATATCTAACAGCGATATAAATGCCTCATTTTTAGTTTTTAATAGTTTTTAATTAATTCTAACTTATTTTTGTTGCCTATACAAATTCATGTAGCATATCTGTACCAAAATGCAGTGAAGGTCATAGCATCAGGAAATACCTTCATTTTCCACTTCCTTTCATCCCTTGAATTTTTTTTCTGGAAACATACCTTTATAGAAGTTTCCCTTATAACCAAATATATACGAAGTTTTTGATGTCCTTGCGCACATTTTCCGAAATCGATGTAAATAATCTCAAATCCCCTTGGGGAAGAGGGAGGTCAAACTCTTTCATTCGTTTGTTTAGGACGCACCTTCCCCGCCCTTTTTTCGTGCGTCCCCTTTTCATGTCTCCCTTTCTTCCCTCCGGCTCTTTTAACTCCTCTCCTCGCCTAGCTCCTCCGCTTTCCTTCCTCTTTTCTCTTCCCCTTTCTCTCTCTCCCTCACATAAACTCTCCTCCTTACACACTCCCACTCTGTATTTTTCAGGGCTCAGCATCTGATTCCGTGAGGGTGTCGTCTCGTTTTTCTTCTCCTCTCTTTTTTATTATCCCCAGTTTCTCTTCACCCTCGCCACCCTCCTTTCTCTCTCTCTATATATCCCTCTCCCTCCCTCCTACCTTTCCTCTCCTTGTTTGCATCTTGCCTCTCTCTATCTTGACCTCGCCCTTTTGTTCTAACCCCACTGATCCTCTCTTTAACCTCCTGTCGCTCTTCCCACCCCCCCTCTCTCTCTCTATCTCTCCCTCTCTAGATTGCTTCCTTTCGCCTGCAGTTCTTTCCATCTCAGACTTGTCCATCTCTCCTTTATCTTCTATTACCTTGTTTTTTGTTTCTTAATCTATCCACTTTCAATCAAATGTTTATTCGAGGTCGTAAGTTTAAGATTCGCGAGAATACAAAGGCGAAATTAAAAATGCAAACAAATTTTTAAGATTTCACGTTTACAGGTAACCATTTCATATTTCGTTCAAAAGTTGCTTTGTTGATCTCGATTTTACATATATCTTTCTCTAGCTCAAATCTCGCTCTATCTTCCCCTTTGGGCGTTCCTATGGCGATTTCCATTTGTTTCCAAACTCCCTCTTCTTCATTTTTTTCTCGGGTTCAACTTCATCATACTTTCATTCCTCCTTCGTTCGCATCCCTCAACTTCTTTCTTCTCCATTCACTGTCCTCTTTTCAAACTCTCGCTCGCCTTCTCTCTCTTCCTTTCGAATCTGCTCATTTCCCATTCTCATCTCCTCCTCCTCTTCCCTTTGATACAAATCTGATACTTCGCGCTAACCTTAAAGACTTACTAAATAGGAGGGTATCCCATTTCATAAAGCCTTCGCTGCTTTTATCTTCGGGCGAACTCCTTTTTATGAGAAATGGTTTAATGTTCTCTCCCTCTCTCTCGTATCCCATTTATGCTGATATAAGATTCCTCTCTCCGTAAGTTGCTATTCAGGAAGAGTTTAGTTGGATTATTTATCAGATCCCTCTTTGGTAGTCATCCTTAACATATTTGCATGTTCGTTCCATTATAGTTTTAACTTACGTAGACTCGATTTCACTTGATCCGCCCTGCACAATCGGATGCGCTAGGGTGATAGATTTTTTAATGTGCTATCACTGGGATTACTTCGCGCTTGCAAGCTGGCATTAATTTTCTGCCTGGATGCACTCTATCTTGCCATTGAGTTTATATACTCGAGGCGAACCAGTTATTGCACGTACATCCTTATTACAGTCTACTTGCTGAAATAATAATTGGTGAGGCCAATAGCTAAGAAAAACTTGAAGTAGTTCTCTGAATGTTTTTTAAAAGAATATTTTTCCGGTGTTATCCGTGCTGTTAATTTTTAAAATTGGCAAAGGGAGAGTTAATCGAGGCTGCCATTTTAATAACACGTAGGTAACTTGTTTTTTTGCTTCAAAATCGGAAACAAACCTTTTCGATTTCTAGTTTTTTTTTAATTTTTACAGTCTGAGAACCTTTCCTCCCAAACTAAACATTTAAAATCCTTAATCGCTTAAGCTATTATTTTTATCTCGGGCTGCCTAATATTTGGTCCAAGGCGTCTTTACTCTTCCTGTGCAAACCGCAAACAATTTCTAATCCCATTCCTTCTCGATATCTCGTAGATCGTGCAATTATTTACCTCTCCTATCCTCCCGTTTATTCCCCCAACATACCATTTGTTTTAAAAAAAAGGAGCACACCTTTTCAACGCCCTAGACGACGTTTCACTCGACCTTCCATTTCTGATGACGTGCGAAATTTCCCTGCGTCCATCCACTCTCTCACGCTATGTTCTATTAGCGCTAATTTCGGACGACAAACATTATACTCCCGCCTCTTTCTCTCTCTTTCTCCCTCTCCCGAAATTTTCGTCTCTCTCTCTCTCTCTTCCCCTCCCTCTCTCTCTCTCTCTCTCCTCACTCAAATTCTCTCATAACTTCCAAGGCCACAGTCTCTTTTACGTACGTTTGCACGTCTCAATTTTAAATGAACACGAAAGAGTTTTCCCTGACTAAATATCCGGTCTGCCTCCCTGTCGCGACGGCGCTGAGAAAGCTTGTGTAATGCAAGGGACGAATATTAGCTTCATGTGAAACGCTTCAGTGGTGATGAAGGTTCGAAGACATATGTGTATTAGCGCCTGCGTGTGCCTGCATGCATATATACGTGCATAGTATCACATACAACCTGAAATATTTTTATTTACTCCCAAGGACTTGTCGAGTATTTTATTTGCTCACAAGATTTCGCGAAAAACATGTTGACATTAATCCGATAACCCGTTGAAATATTATTTCAATTATCACATTCTGGTTAATGTTGCCTCAAGATTGTGTATATGTAAAAAATCCTATTCCAAAATATAAATTTTCAACTTCGCTATAATTTTTTTCGCCTTAATTTTGCTTATGCGAACGATTTTTTACATCAATTCGTCGGGTTTCCGTCTTATTTAATTTTATTGGCCATATTTAAACATTTCGCTGAGGCTGAATCGCAAGACCGTCCGTCATATCTTTGGTCCCTGAGACCATCTAACGAAAATCACTCAAACGCGGGCTATTAGGGAATTTCACCCAGTCCATTCGTGGACTAAGAAAACTCGTGTGAAGTACACCCAGACCCCGATTTAGTGCCACCGTTTGTCCATCACTGACATTGGCGCTAAAGCAGGGCTAGTGGTAAATCGAGGTGTATGCTTGCACAATATAATCATAAGATGGAATTTCTGTTCACAAGGATTCATGGGCAGTATGCGGGGATGGCACTATAACCCTAGCTATCCCAGGCTTGCCAGTAGTACTAGAATGCCCAGCATGGGTCTGAGAGACCCATAGTGAAATATTATCACCTGTGAGCTGTTATTGGGGGATATATTAGTTAATTGCACCTTGATTGCCATAATCATATTGTTTTTTAATATTATACACTATATTACTCATAATCAATCAATTATCTCAAACAATTTGAGCAAACAAACTTTGAATGTTCCAAACACACATACGTCGTATGTATGTGTTGCAGTTTATGCAACGTACTTTGTCTTTCGGGCTCTCTCAGGCCAGCAATCAGCACAACGTCGCTTGTTGGATTGTGAAGGAGTGGTTGGTTGGTTTTTGTTTCTCTTTTTGTATTCCAAAAACGGCCATAGCTTGCAATACGCCATCGTTTAGAGTTGGTGTAGTAGATAGTCTTGTCCTCATAGGTGGAATAACGAGAATCCCAGAAACCTCTATCAAAAATAAACGCCGTTTATGAGTTGCGTTTGAATAGTAATTTGGGTTTTCTCAATAAATACTATAAAAGCATTAATCCATGCTATGCCAATAATATTTAAAAATAGCACCAAAGGCCATCTTCTTGTTTGTCTCTAGCAAGTAAAATGTTTTACCATTTGGTTCATCTTGTCTACACCTCCGTATGTAGGTGGTGAGTAGTGCTGCAGATGGGCTGCAGGCGTTCAATGTAATATTCCTTTAATAAAATTTACCACTATGTCAGTATTATAAGGTGGTGGGATGGAAGGGAAGGGTGGATGGGTAAAGAGAGGTAGGGGGTGGGGAGGAAAGGGAGGGGGAGGCGGTGGGGAGAAGAAGCTTGGTGTGGAGGAGAATGTGGAGGAAGGAACGCGGCTGTATCACTATGTCAGTATTATAACGATTTAGAACAATAAAAATATCTCAGAATATTATTTTCCATGTGAAACATACATGGGTCTATCAGACCCATGCTGGGCATATTAGGGATACTGATCATTTTTCGCTTATAACTAACCTCATGCAATTTGAATGATGAAGAATTTTGTAGATATCCTTCTATTGATATGTACGAAGATGTCACAAAACCTTAGCATCCAGCACTCATGTAAATTCAAGAAAACTGAAGTGCTCGTGGGTCTCACAGACCCATGCTGGACTTCTTAGCGATAAAGGGGGGCGTTAAATCGGGGTCTGACTGTAGATCTTTATCCCTTCGGAAAACCGTGCCATATTCATGGCATAGTTTGTTTTTATTGCAGAAATTTAATCCGCGCGATCTTTTTTTTCTCCCAACTTGAGAATTCCATGAAGAAAGAGAGAGTGAGACAGATATATTCTTCGCGCTTCTATCTTACGAACGTCTCGATTTTCTTCTTCTTCGGAAAGAAATTGCTAATATGCGGTTATTCGAGGAGAGGCGACAAGGTTGAGTCTCTAGCGACTTTGAGAATGAGAGGGAGAGGTAGGTGAGATATGCGGGTTCCCGTTAACGGTATTAATAACTATCTCATACAGAGTCGGTTCGCGAATGCCAATGGAACGCTCTCTTCGACACGGTGCGAGGGATAGGAGTGAGAGAGGTGCTAAAGAATCGTGGAGGAAGGAACGGAGAAACGCGACGAAGGATAAGGAGAAGAGGATTTTTTCATATATGCCCGTGGTGAATTGGTAATGCAGACTGACGTTTCTCGAGAGAGAGAGAGGGCAGACGCAGACTTCCATAAGCCTCTTTCCCGCAAAAATCCTTTAAGGTGATTTGCTTTACGCTTCCCCCTTGCTTTTTCGTCGTCCTTTTCGTGGCAGCATTTTGTCATTGCGTTTTAAAAGGATTGCTCTTTAATTGTTAACCGTCATTTTTCTCGCAATCGCGAATTCTTTAGTTCTAGGTGGAATTTATTCTTGGATTTCCACACGAATCTCCTTGAGTCGCCTCCATTCGGTACGATGAAAAACTGGATGGGATTTGTAGTGGATTTCGAAGAATTACCACACCCAACGTAAAATCATTTTCATGGAGCGAATTTAATCGAATCCATTCTTTAAAAGAGATGTAACCCATTCTAAGATTATAAAGCGTAAAATAATGAATTGCCAACCTCGTTTTTTGGTTCGAGTTTCTCGCCGTTTGTTTATTTTAGTTGACTCAACCGTTTTATGGCCACAGGAGCCTTTTCATGTTGCCTATTAGAAATATTTTATATTTGATAGAGATTATTGAAAACAAAGAGACATATTTGCTCCATTGGTGCTGTTGTAGCGAGAGAATTGGCCTCTATTATCGCTATTTCTTGTAACCTATTGTATTTTATTTTTATAAAGTTTATTAAGAAACGAAATGACATTGCTTCAACGGTGTTTCTGTTAACAAGCGAATTTCAAGAATAACTCGTTTTTTAGATAGTATGTTTGTTATCTATCGGGCTAAATTGCTTACGATAAAAGTAAACGCGAGCGTAATAGCCCAACAAAACCACATTGTCGTTTTCATATATAGCGCGATAACTCACGCCGCGCGAAAATACTTGCAAGGTTGTACACAACTACAGGATATGATTAGGAGTAAAATATATCCCTCGTTGAATAAATACAGCTGCTCCCTCGTTAAAAGAGAGAGGAATATTTCGTATTTTGGTTGAATCTCAAACGAAACTATTTTTGGATCTCACCCAAGCTTGCCACTTCAGCAGGTGAAATAAATTTTGCGAAGTAGGCTCATCGTTTGATTGTATGCTATTTCTGTGAACATTCGAAGCAATTTATTTCATGGGTTTTTGCCCCACTTTTGATATTCTTAGCGTTGAGTATCACTCCCACTGCCTCAATCTGCCAAGTAGGTTATATTCCTCGGGTAAAAAATCTCACGTTTTCCAGTCAATATTTATTTTTTTATTTCGCGTGAGTGTTTTGATATTTTTGGAAGTGTAATACTTCCCAACTGTCATTCGAAGTGAAATTTAAGTAGTATAAATATTCTTCTTAAATATTTTTATCCGTCACATCTAAAACTTTTTGTAGTGGGCGAAGATATCTCCATTGAAAATTTTATGTAAATGACCTAAGAATATATACATTTTATTAGTACTGTATATTAATATATAAAGGTGTTCGTTGATGCACATTTCACAGATTTTTAAAGAAAAGTTATTGGTGCAAAATTTCTCCTGATAGGAGAAACGAACTTTACAGGTCATGAAATATGTATAATGCAATAATTTTTCTTCTACTAAATTGATTATGTAGTAGCATCAACAAATGGATGCGTCCAAAGGTTGTAATACCCGTATCTAAAAATATATAAAGCTTGTCACAAGGCTGGGGTGTCGCGAAACCCTCTTTATCTTAGAATGTGTGCCGCGGCTCAAAAAAGTTTGAGAACCACTGTTATAAATAAACCCACCGATGTTTGTGTTTCCTAATATTCGCGTAACATACAAACAAATTTTCCGCGAGGATAATCTTGCAGGTCAAAAGTGAAAGGTAGGCGACGTTCTACGAAAATATTCATATGACGCTCGGAACAGATCGCCAGAATATTGAAATTCTCCTCGTTCGCGTGCTTTATTTGCCAAGTGTCGCACTTCTCGGCGACACGCATCCCACGTCTCTTTTCCCCACCTCCTCCACTCCTTCGACCTATTACGTGCGAGGAAAAACGCGTTCCTAATCGATAAAACACGACCCAGACGGGTCCTGCAGTTTTGGGCTCAATCTACTCGGAATGATTGCAGTTGGCGAGCTTACTCTGGCATGGTACGAAGCGATCTCTCGTTACGTTATTATTTTATGCGATGCAGGAGACATGGGTTCACTGTAGGACCTAACACTCTTTGGTTTTAGGATGGATAATTCAGTGTTGAATTTTATGTCGACGGTAATATATAAGCCGATTGTAATATACAGCCGATTGTCAAATCCAAGAGACAGAAAAATTGTCTTCACTGAGACTCGAGCCCTGATGCTTCTTTTAGCGGATAGATCCTCTATTATAGAACTACCAAGGCGGAATGATATTCACATAAATCCAGAGGATTAACTCAATCTACCATGATAGCACAATATTTGAGTATCCTCCGAGCAAGTTAAAGACCTGAGTTCGGTTCTTGTTCAAGACCATAATTTTCCTCCCATCTTTTGGATTTCTTAGGTTTTTGCGTGCCCCCACGCTCTTTTCGCCCGTCACTCAAACCATTTCCATAAGTAGGGAAGTAGATTTCTCGAGGTAGAGGAGAGGACTGTGGCGCTATTGAAGCGATGTGGGTCGAAAAAGTCGATTGGTGATTACGTTGCGAGGAAAGGTAGCGAAGTGAGGTGGAAGGAAGACGTGCTCCAGAGCTTCCGGTGTAACAGAAGGGACTTGCGTGGATTTGATTGAGGGAACGAGAGAGATTGGTAGGGGGTATACAAGAGGAAGGGATCGGGAGAGTGGTTTAAGGGGGAGGCCAGCGTGGCACGGGAGGAGATACTAGGGAAACACACTGCTGGCGTTTTATGCCAGCTTTAACCGATTAGAGAGAGAGAGAAATAGAGAGAAAGGAAGAAAGAGAGAGAGAAGGGCGTGTTATTCGTTCACGCATTTCAGGATTTAGGCTACCATGTAAAATAAAGGCGGAGTAGACATTCTCCCCATTTTATTACGATACCATCGAAGACCCGAACTGGTTACGTTAAAATTATTTAACCCAGAATTTTGTGGGATGAATCGAGCAATTAAATGTCGTCGTAAAAGTTGTGTTTTTAATTAAACAAGACGTTTTCATTAGCCTGTCAACTCGAGATCTCTCAATGAAAATACGCATTCTTCGGGCTATCGGTTCGGTCTGGCCTTCATAGGCAGAAGAGGAGGAAAAAGTGCAAGAAACGTGCTCTTTCTCGTTAGTAAGACTGCTGGCCGAATACGCTTCAAGCATATGGATCCCCTTGAGAAAGGGCACATACTCAGAAAAAGCGCAACGCAGAACAGCTAGATTCGTGGAACATATGTATACCATAAGCAAAGCGTTGCCTCGTTATTAAAAATCTGAACTGATCTCAGGCTGAACTCTACGGTGAGGATTCTGGTAAATTATAGATCGGTAGATTTAGTTGTGGAGGTTGCAGGATTAGTTTCATCATTCGCTTACATTGGGAGATTAGCCCAAGACGATAAAATACGTGGGATCGATATTAGAGCGATATCGAGGCTCTTATTTTCCTAGGGCAAAAAGAGATCATAATGGGAGTCAATTTTGCGCGAGAAAATTTTTATGTATATTTTGGTTTATTAAGGCACCCACCAAATTGGTGAGTGACACATTAAGATGTAAACGTAGAAATTACAGTCTTTGAACCCGTTTTTTTTTCCAACTCGCTTGGAATTTTTTTCTCTTTAATTCGCCAGCAGAAACGCGATTCAACACTGTCAGGAATATGAAGTCCTCCGCTGTTACTTCACTTATGTTAGTCTTATCTCAAACTTTGAATCTTTTAAGACTCCCAGTTCCAAGTTCCTTTTGAGAAACGACCCGGATAAGAAAAAGATTAGGGAAAGAGATAAAAAGGTAAAGAGGAGGCGCACTGTAGGAGTAGAAACTGTGTAGGAATAGAGCTGATCTCATCGAGGCGGAGTAGAATTGGACGAAAACATGGTTATAATGTGGAAAAGGTTACTGAGGGAAAGGGATAAAGGAACTAGCGTAGGCGAAAGTATGGAAGTAAGATGCTTTCATTCTAGTATGCGAAAAAGGGTCGAAAGGGATTCTTGCGGTTCTCTGCGAAGAATAGAGATATTATGGATGGATCTGCGGAACCTTTCTTTGGAAGGATTTCGCCCTAGGTACGTTCCTTTAGGATCGTACGGCTGAATATAAATGAAAGGTTAAAGAGTGCGGAGCCGTGTTGTAGGTAGAAAGTGGGCGTGGGGTTCTTGGGGAGGGAAGAGAATGATAGGAGACGAGAGGGAGAGAGGAAGGGGGTGAGAGAGAGGGGGGGTATTTTCAAGGTCCCAAGAAGGCGATATATACTCCATAATGAGGGATGAGGTCAACGGGGAGACGATTTTATTTTCCGGGTGGCTAGGTAACCACGTTCTGCCCTATTCCCTTGCTGCCGTTTCACCTTTACTAAGAGCCCTTTTGTTGCAGGATCCGCATTATGCATTGGAAAGAGGAGGAAAAAGTCTAAATTACCGCTTAAGTTTTTCGCACATCGCGAAGAATATGTCCGATATTTTCCTGATGATTTTTTTAATGCTGAAAATCCTTTTGCAAGTTTTACACAACAATTATTTATGAATTATCGATTATACGCTATTATTAATTTAAGGAATTGCAATAGCTGCACCATGTTAACTCTTTCGCTACTTTCCCAGAAATGGCAAAACTATACTCCGCCTACCGAGCGGTATTTAACAAAACTGGCTTCAAATCTCATTCTAGTTATCAGCTCAAATTTTACCATTGCCGCTGACCATATTTTATTGTTATAGTCAACGTATTTATCACAAAACACTATTATGGTTTATTGCTTGCATAACCTATTACACACGTCATACAGGCAACGAAAGGGTTATAGTATTCTGTGAAGATATGACCCTTATCTTTCTTGACGATATTACTCATTATGGCATCGGATTATAAATTTGAAGAAAATAAGGTCCTCACGATGACGTAACGGTTCATAAAATCGAATGGACGATTTTTTTGAGAATCCCAATCAAATTCTCGCCGTAAAATTTACATAAATTTTTTTATCGGTTAATCGTCGAGGGACAAAATTCTCGTAACGTTCTCGTGGCGAGAAGCACCTCACGTCCGGAACAGCCGAAATTCGCCCTCCTCAAGTGAGAGAGAAAATGAAAAATATATCCCCTTCGACCCCTATTAACTCAGCTCCCATCCCTTCCCTCACTCCCACACCCTCTCCCCCTTCTGCATCGAAAGGGATGTTGTTCTCTCCTTTCGCGCGCCGGCCATGTTTGTTTCTTTCTTCGAGAGAGAGTGAAGAGGGCCACTCCCACTTCTTCCCCATCTGCGAACACGCCGCGCCTCCTCCCCATCCTTCCTCTTATCCCTCCTCCCCACCTTCCCTCACCTCTCCTCCACACCTCGGCAACCCATTCTCCGACTCCTCTCCCTTTCTCCTCATTCTGCACACGCTCTTCTCTCCACCTCATCCCTCGCACTCACTAGCACACACTCGACCCACTCTCTACTTCTCTTTTCCCGTCGGGTAGCTTGGTATCCTCACTCTCCACCCAGTCATTACGCTACGCTTCCAACATTTCCTTCTCTCCTCCTCCCCCATTCTAAACCCATCTTTCCCCCACCCCTTTCCTCTCTCCTCCAACCCACCCACCCCACTACTACCACCACCCGCAGTGGACCCTTCCAGGGCGACCGTTTCCACTGCTTGGCCTGGCTGGTTTTGCCTCTCTCCTCTTCCCACCATTCCTCCTCATTCTCTCTCTCGCTCCCCTCCGTAACCCTCCCTCTCTCTATCTCTCCCTCTTCTCCTTCCATGCGCGCGTTATAGCTCTACACAGAGAGAGAGAGGGGGAGAGGAGAGAGGGAAAGAGGGGAGGGAGCGGAGGAGGAAGAGGGGAGGGAGCGACGCCGGGCTCTGCGAGAGAGAGGGGAAGTGTGTGGTGCCTTGGGGGGAAACAGTCGTGTCCTGGGGCTGAGAGCGGTAGGTCTGTAGAACGAGACGGAAGGCGAAAGCTACGGACGCATTCTACATATAATCTCTCTTCTTGCATACGGCGGAGTGGTACTCGTTGGAAAACGCCGGTTTTTCGGTATTCTTTTTTTTTTCGAAAATACCACGACGGTTATTATAGGAAAGTGAGCGTGTACGGGAGACGAGAGGGAATGTAATTAAAAAAAAAACAAGTTCCTTCCACGGCCGGATCGCTAGGAAAGGAAGCGGGAAGAGGGCGGAGACTTTTTCGCGCCTTCGAAAAGGGACGAGAAGAGATTATTACGCCGGACGATCGTCCTTCTAACGTCGCTCGGCGTTCTTAAATCCACAGGTATGTAAAGAGAGTTTTTTGTTGGAGGTTTGTTAGAAAGTGTTCGTTTGCGTGTGCACCGGCTTTATCGTCTCGACGCCCCGGTTTTTCTTTCGGATTTTTCTCATTTTAACGAAGTTTGGGTTTTTTTAACATGGTTTTCACGACACACCTCCCATCTTCTGTGGGTTTATTTCCTCGGAAAAATGCTATAATGAACGCACGCATCACGCCCCTCCCTCTCCCCCCCCTCACACTCTGCCCACCCTTGGGGTCCTTCATTGTCGGGCGAACTAGGGGCATCCGAAGGATATGGGAAGCTGTAAAGGTTTTGCTTTTCCAGTGCGTGGGAATTGTCGCCTGGTTTGTCTCCCTCGTCTCGGAGCAGCGCACGGCTCCGATCACGCACGCACGCTTGCGGTCCTTTTTATTTTTATTCGGCTATTTTTTCAACCGGTAAGCGATGCACGGAACATTTCACGGGTCGGTTGATGGTACGCAGATACCGTTAAAATAAGAACTCGGAAATCTTCTTCTGTTCGAAAGTGCTCCTGTACGTTCTAGCTCGATCCGACCACCGAACAAGAAAACCCGACTCCCGTCTTCTGCGACTGGTTAGCTACTTTCGTCTTCCTTTGGCTATAATTTTTCGCCTTTCGGTGGAAGCGGCGAATTTATTTGAAGAGCGTATCTGCGTCCCGAATGACGCAAAAGTTTTTGTTTTGGCATTTTTATTTTGGGGCAGGAATCCCCTTTATTTTTTCAGTCCCTTTGAAGCTTTCATTTTTTTTAATCCTAAGCTTGGCTCCCTTCCAGTGGCACGCGCCCGAAAATCCCTCCACGGTTCGAGAACCCGCGAATGTGGAAATATATGGAATTTTTCGGTCTTTAAGGCTCGGAGCGGCAAAGATATCTGGGTTACTGTTATATCCGCGCAGCGCCGCCGCCCCCGTTCTGAAGATAATCGGGATTGTTGCTCACGTGACGGTCAGTAAAAGTAGGCGGCGGTTTGAAATGTTATAATTTCCTCCTGCAATTGGAACGATGGCTGGTTGTACGCTTGGGTTCGACGCCTTTTGTTATTTTTCGATTACCCGCGCCGAGTTTTTTGTTTTATCTAGGATTCACCCTCTTGCGTGAGACCCTGCCACGCCTACTGACGACACCGGAAAGGAAAAAAAGAACATCGCTATGGGTTCCACCTTCCAGGTCGGAAACTACCGGATACGACGAACCCAACAGATGCCTTACTTTTTTATCGGGTTGATCTGATCTTAATTTCCGTCTATATTTTAACTGTTCATCGAGGAACCGGGCAACAGGCCACGTAGGCTTCCGGGAACTCGTAAAATCCACCGTCTTTTTTTTTAACTCGAACCGAGTTCGACCGCCTTGAAAATGCCGGCCTTGGACTTAGAAAGCGTTATCGCATCGGGAATTTACAAGGTTATACGAGGTTGAAAGTATTACCAATGATCGTTTTTATCTTGTTTTTTATTTCTCTTTTCTCTGCGCTCACACTATAAGTTTTCTTTTTTCAAACTTGATACGGCGCTTATGATCGGCGCATGGTAGTTTATCGGGAATACTGAGAAAATGCCAAGAGACGACGACGACTCCGAGAACTCGCCTACCTATCTCTTGAACGAGAGAGGGAGAGTTCCTGCCACGTTCGTCGATGACGTAACATGTATTTATGCGTCCGAATTCTTGGGATGCAGACCGGAATTTGCCACGCTAAGAGTTACGGTTCTCAGTCCTTAGGATGGAGTAATTTATCGCGTTATCGGTCCATCCAATCTCCTAAAGGAGAGTTCTTTCGTACATATACCATTGGATCTCGAAGGGAAGTGGAGTCCGGATGGATGGAAGTGGTCTGACGAAGCGGTGGTTGTCGGCCGATGTGGGGGAGGAGCGTATAAACGTATTACTCCTTCCCTCATTTCCCTTTATTCCTTTTTCCCCTCCCTTTAGTAGAGATTCTCCCCGTCCTAGACGCCTGTAGCTCATCCTCCCTCCCACTTTCCATCTTCTTCCTTCCAGCCATTCACTCTCCCTCCCTCTTCCATCTTCCCTTCTCTCCGAAAAATAAATGACTGGAGGGTGCCCTCTCCCCCTACCAAGAAACTACAGGCTCCTTCCTTCCCTTTTGAGAGACAAAAATAGTGAGCCGTGCGTGCGTGTTAAAGTCGTACCGCGCCTACAGAAAACTGCTTTTTGTTGCTCTTCTCGTAAACCGCTCCTCCGACGCTCTGCAGACTTCAAAAGTTCCAAACACACCGCCTTTCATCTCCGACAGACCATCGGCTAAACACGCTCCCTTCTCTCTCTCTCGATATCTTGGTGCGTTCGTGGCCTCTCCGGAGGCTGGTCCAGAACGATTCGATTTTGTTTTTCTTTTACGTACAATTCGTACCCGATCCAGCCTCCCTCTCCATCTGCACGTATCCGGAGCGTTTTGCTTCGCATCACGCCCTCCGCTGTACAGTTCCTCCTTTTTTTCTTTCTTCTGCGAGGAACGCACAGATTACTCCGGGAGACTATTCGACCACGATGAAGTGGTGTTGGAGGGAGGGTGGGAGGTTGGGATCTCTCTCGTGGATGGACTCTCTGGTGCTAAGGAAGTGTGGATGGGGTTGAGAGGGAGAAAAGGGGTGAAGTCATGAAGGCGAGACGGGTTCGACTGGTCTCGGGAGGTTTGGTCGGGATGTGTTGAGGGAGGGAGGGTATAGAGCGGTACTTGCTTTCGTATTGTGCGGTGGGACCGAAAGAATTTTTCTTTGCCGCGTCCTCGCCACCTCTTTCCACTTTTTTTTGCAATCCACCCTCCTCTGCGCCTTCTCCCTTTCGCAAACGCTCCGTGCGTTGCCAAGTACGAAACTAATGCGACTCCGAATGTTGGCCAAGTCTTGCCGAAATTTTTCTATATTATTTCTTTTTCGCATAGGGTAATTTCCCTTACTGATATTCACGGCGCTATTTTTAGCTGTTACGTTATTTTTTTAAGTGTCGCTGTCGGACGCTTTGTCGCGGAATTTTTAATGACGATCGGATCCGTGTATGGATTTGGCTTGTTCTCGGATCACGCCGCAGTGAAAGCGCAAGTTGTGTCTGGACGTGTATGCTTATCGGAGTGGAGGGAAAATAGTCGAAGGTGGAAGGAGGAATATACCGGTTTGTTGTTCCTCTTAACTTCCGCTGCTGGTACTTCTCTTGGAACTGGATTCAGACCTGCTTTTTTTTAGTTCCGGCGTTCAAAGAGCTCCGTTTCAGAAGATATTTTTTAATACTAATATACTCCGTTGGATTTTCGTGTCGACGCTTTTTCTGCACAGCTGAACATCATAGGTTTTTGCTCGCGATTTTTCCCGTCTTTGCATTTTTTTTATACGCCATTTTGTCGGAATTCTGCATGAAATAGCTCCACATGCTGGAAAAAAGAGAATTCGTATTCCTTTGTTAATGGTTCCCTTCCCATGGCAGAGCAAAGAAGAAAGAGGAAAAGGGTTATAACTGACCTCTCGCCGTCCGTCCTTTACCCTTTTTTATTGCGCGAGAATAACGCCTCCATTGGCGCTTGGCACGTCGAGTATTTACGATCTGCTCTTGATGGCCGCAGTCGTTTCGTCTCGGGAGTTAGCGTTGGAAAAACGATGCTTTTACGCCGCCTGAGTGACGTACTTCTTTTTCTTGTTTGTGACATCTCTTGTATCATCCTTTCGGGAGCAGATTAGCGTCCGGTGCTACCCTTTTCGTCCCACCTTTGTCGCCATCGATTTTCTTGGGCGAATTGTTTTCTTTTTCGATTTTCTGCGGCGCGAAACCTTTGAAAATTTCGCAGCCTAATTTAGTATACCCTTTTAACGCCGGGTGAAAATTTTGCGTTTGTTTTGATCATCATTCGCCGAATCTGATTATACGCTACAATGTTATAATTTTTACCTTCGGCTCTCTAATGTTTCTGAGCAGTCATATTCTTTAAATTTAATCACTTAGATCGACCAGTTGGTGTTGTTTGGCGTTCTCATGTAGATTTAGATTATATTTCTCGAATAAACATTACGCCCTATTAAACGCCTCGACCTTTGGAAAAGTCTCGCCAGTCACGCTGTTTGACCTTCCATCTTTTTTTTCCACCTTTTACCCCGTCGTAATTACCTCCGTGCCTTGGTGACGATAGAAGGTAAACACCCTTTGTGACTCCCGTAAATTAATTTTTTCTAAGTCTTCTCCGTCCCACGGACGCCCCTCCCCCGTCACCTTTAATGACTCTCGAGAGGTGGTTGCGGGGGGAGGGGAGGGGGTTGGTGGGGGGATAAGATAAAACGAAAAATTATGACCGGACGGACTAAGGAGGAACCACCTCAAGTTCAGGTGTACGCAGGAAGGAAGACTTCCTAAGGTTTGTTGTGACGTGCACCGACTTGGTCTAGGATATAGGTTGTCACGAAGAGAATGAGGCCTTTTTGCATGTCTTTCTCGCGATCATTTGGATTGCGTGGCGTTTCGGACCCGGGATGCGCGAGGCGTGGGCGGATGAGGAGAGAGAGAGGCGTGTGCTTGGCGAAGGGCGTTGCTGAAAGTCACCCAGGCGGAAACAAGGGCAGCAGAGGGGGTTGACCGTGCGCACTTGTTTTTCTCGATTTGTTTGTTTTTTTTTCAACTTCCAGTATATTTCGGCTCGTAGCAGTCGTGTAATAGATTTGGTCGAGTAACTGTAGTTTTTTTTACTTTTAAAAAGGATTTTCTGGAAACCGAAGCAGGATTCCATCATTCACGTTGACATTCTGAAAAAATATTTCGCATCGGGTGGTTAATGCACGCTGTCCGTGTAGTTTTTTTAAAAATCGGTTACGTCAATAAAAGGTGCAAAAAATCCTTGGCATCCGGATGCTATTGATACGGTTGGGTTTTCTTTGTAGTCACGCCGGAGAGTTTCGCTCGGATGTGCCGGATGAAGCGTGAAATAAGGTCGAATATTTTATCGGATGCAAATATCATCCGAGTTTGCCCGTCGAGGCGTTATAGAGGGGCCGGTTGCGCTGGTTGGCGGAGACCGCGTCCGAGTCCCCGTGGAGACTTGCCGGTCGTTAATTTTCGCCGTCCCAAGGACAAAAGATCCTCCGCACATCTGACGCTAATTTCCAGGAATTTGTTGCTCGTCGTGCATATTCCGGCCAAGGTTTTATGGGCGTATTTTGTAACAGCGTATCTTTTCTTGTGTTTGCCGCTTTGACTCACTTTACGACACTGTGTTTTTAGCATTAAAAGTTTGAAATAGGCGTGATATTCTTCCAAAATGTGCAAAACATGCATCCACAGGTTACTTACTTAATTTGTAATCTTTGAAACTTGGGAATGAGCGGTGTTTTTATGTAAACTTAGTGTGTACTGCATTCCTTTACTGATTTTATTTGATCTTATCTCCTCCTTAAAAACGCCAAATTCTTAGCCTGTGTAAATTTCATGCATTAACGTACCTCTCTGTACACACATGACTGAGTAACGGAAAAGACTACTATTATTCTTTATTTATTTCGACATTTTTAACGTCTACAGTATTGGTTCACTTTCCATTTTGTTCGGTCAACCTTCTGAGGCTTAAGCCGGTCATTCTATTATCCCTGTTCCTCCTTTAAAGCGAAAATTGGAGTGTAGTTCGGTATCTCAGGCATGTAGTTTTCTAACGAGTAAAAAGTACATAGATGGCCCTAAAATTTAGCTTTGAGTAAAGAAAATTACAGGTCCGTACACGTGTACGGACCGCCAGTTTGAGGGGTTAAAACCCCTCGGGAACTTTTCACTTATGAGCCGTCAAAAACCATAGAGCGTCAAAAAGGTTGAGGGCGTGAGTTGAGTTGGCGGAATCGATAGCGTGCACGGAACGAGGATTCGATCCGGTGGTGTCGCTTCAAAGTACGACGGAACGGGGAGAGGGAAAGGAGCGGAAGTGAGTGGTTCTCTCTCTGTAAGGAAGACGTGAATCAGAAGGGGTTGAATCGTCGTGGAAACGGGGGTTGGGGGCGGGCGAAGAGGCAAGAAAAAAAAGGAAGAGGGAAGGGTTGCGGCGACAATTGGGGGAGTCTTCTCGAGAGAACAAGAGTGTCGGAGAGGGAGGGGGTTAATCCAGAATCGTGGCTAATGTTGAGTCACGTGGAAAGGACGTTGTACCCTACGGTTCTTTTCCTTTTCCATCTCCGTCGTGTTCTATCGGTGCCGGAGACAAAAACTTCACGCACCGCGATTTCGTGACCTGGCCATTTTTTTTTATCCTCGCTGCCACCAGACGTTTGCTGCCGGGGTATTTGTAGTGGTATCAATGTCTTTCTGCCCGTTCGGCGTAAGGATTGTCGTAAATCATTGTCCCTTAAGGTTCCGCGATTTATTATTGGTGGGTCGAGTCGAATTTATATTTTTAAGTCGGCCATCGTGTAAAATAGTGATTTATATTCGGTGAAAACCTGTCCGCCGGATTTCCTTGCAAAAAGCTAGTCTGTGCCTGCTTTCGGATTATGGCATATCCGTCTAGCCGCTAGCGCTTCGTTCCTATTGCTGTTGTCAGATTACGCAGGTTTCAATTTTTTTTGTATTGCTAGGTAACTTCATCGGCCTTATCTTTAGTCAGATCCCATATTTAATCCAATCCGACCGTAGTTAGTTCCCTTTCCTACCTTGAATTACTGAGGTGCGATCTGTTAGACACCTCCTAAGTTGTGTCAAATTATCCCGCTACTTTACTTTTCGTTAGTTTACATTTTGCAAAATAAAGTGAACATTAAATCCAATTGTAGATATAGCTGGTGAATGAATAATAATAAAATGCAATAGCGGCCTGTTAGGTCGCGCCTCAGTTAAAATGTGATCATGATTTGACCTCGCTAGTTAAATATTAAGAGAGTTGTAAAACATATCAGTGGAATACGATTTTGCTCAGGTTATGCATTTAAAACTTTTTTTGTTCAGCCATTTTTTTTCTTGGGAAATATCTAGATTAGAGAGCTCTGTAAAAATTTCCACAGTTAATGACTCATATCTATATACTGTAATTTCAAATGTTTGGATATATGTTATGCTATACAAATCCACATTATTGGGGGCATCAAAGGAAAGGCCGTAGGGTACTTTAAATTCCCGTCAGATTTCTCATGAAAAAGTTATTCGCATTTTTTTTATTCCCCGTAAGATAACACGTAAAAATTGACATAAGTGCAGGCTTTCATTCACTTGCGTATATAAATTCGACAGATTGACGTAATAACTTCGTGCCTGCAAATTATTTAAGAAGAATGATCGTAGTTTCTTATTCTTATCGTCTTTGACTCGAAATCGCTCGCATTTTACATTTATTCCCATTAATTTGGACTAAATTTGCATTTTTGACAACAATGACATTCAGGGTCGGGCCGAGCTACGGGCGAGCCGGGCGGCTGCCCGGGGAGCCAAAGTTTTGGGGGTGCTATCCTGATCATATATCTATGAATTACTTGCAAGTAAATACATATTGGATACCAATTTATTTCGAGAAACAGGCTGGAATCTTGATGGCATTACTTTTAATTTTTCATTATCAATAATTTTTGCAGCGCGTTGCATAAATTAACATGTACTTCGTAAATATCTCAACAAACATTAACGGAGGGGGGCGCTGGAGTGCTATCTCGCCCGGGGCGCCTTAATTCCTCGGGCCGCCCCTGATGACATTGTTCAAGTCCAAGGACTTAATGTTGTTTCGGTTTATTTATTTAGTTACTTAATAAATATTCTTATTTAGTGACTCGTGCTTAAACGTGGTGTAATAATATACTATATTCTTTAATTTAAATTTGAATTTAACGTTTTTTTTCAGCACATTGCTGGTGAGTATTTACGTATTTTGTATGATTTTAAGTACGTTTAATTAATTATATATATATATATATATATATATATATATATATATATATATATATATATATATATATATATATATATATATATATATATATATTACACACACACACACACACACGTAAAAAAACCCATTGAAATTGTTCAAACAATCCTTGCGTCTTCTATTTTTTTCATGACGTCGAAGAAGGGTTGGTGTGCCGGATTCTATTCGTGTCATCCATTTAGCCGTCTTCCAAATCTCGCTCAGTCGCCACGCCCATATAATTCTCCGCGGGCGTTTCGCGCCTCGACCACGCGTGTCCACGCGAAGCTTCCCTCAGGAGTTATACAGACTCTTAACATTCTTTTTAGCTTAATCACCCGGAATATATGTAGCAAGTTTTGCCGCTTATAAAAATGAAAAACTCCTTTCTGCTCACCGAGCTTCGTATTCTCGTCCCTTCCCTCGGCGACTGCATTTTTACCCGCACCTCTGTGCCTTCGAGGGGAAACGTTTCCTAGACTTTTCTTCTTTTTTACTGTTGAACTTCCCGAGCAGTGTTTTTTTGGCGAACCGTTCTTCTTTTTTTCTCTCCCCTCGTTTCAGCTTTCTCTCTTTCTCTCACTAGCGGCCGTTCCTCTTGGTCATTTGCTAGAATTGCCTTTCCTCTCTTCGACCCTTCGAATAAAAAAATCCTTGAAAAACTCTTCCTCTTTCCTGTCTCTTTCCTCCAACTCCTCCTCCGAGTAGAGAATAAACAGAAGGGAATTTAAATCATAAAGATGCCTTTGGGAGTCTTATGTCCTCGAGGCGTTTGAGAAGGTTAAGGAAGAAGTGATTAAAAGACGAAGCAGGAGTCTTAACCCTTTTACCCGAAACCCCCATTCTTACTCTCTCCATCATCCATCTTACGTACTCATTTTTCACCTGACCCCTCCATTACCTATTCCTTCCCATACTGAGAACCACCCTTTCCCCCTCTACGGTCGACTCCCACTTCCGCCATCCAGTTGTTCGAAGGCGTGCATCGACTCGTCAGAACGTTTTTCTCCGAAGGGGTAGTCACAGTGGTGGAAGGGAAAAAAGGGCAAAAGGCCTCCATGGGTTTTGGCCGAACGTGCTTGCGTTCGTGTGTGTGCGCGCTCGCGCGATTCCTATATTTCTTTCCTTGGCGGTTTGTTCCTGTCCAGCTCTGGAACGAGTTATTTTTGAGTGAAATTCATTCGCTTGCTCGCACGCGCGCCAATATGTGCCCTTCCCGTTTTGGAACGCACGTGTTCGATTGGGATTTTTAGGGGGAGGGAGTGGTTGTTGCCTCTGGTTATGATGGTGGGGGTGATATTGGGTCGTTCTCGGTCGACCTGCCTTTCAGAGCGCTCATGGAAATGGGGAAGTTTTTTTTGGGGCTGGGAGAGGAGGGGGAGGAAGGTAGATAGCGGCGACGTATCTGAGGTGTGCCCTGGGGGAAAACTTCGTCATTCCGTTCCCCCAACGAATGGGGTTCACGTACCTGGCGTTCCCCCATCCGTCAATTTGGAGGCATTTTGCGTGCCACGAATTTTTACCCCGGATGTCGAATATTGATTCTCGGCGCGAAAGGTACCATTTGCCGATCTGATGCGTCCCGTGAACGTATTCTGTTGCTTTTGGAAATGGAGGTGTTACGAATGTGCGATGCATCTCGTCGGCCGTGAACGTAACCGTACTTGCAGACTTTTCATTTTACTTTCGAAATCTATAAGAACTTGATTTCGTTTCATGACGTCTGTAGATGAACGTATATAGAGTTTACAGGATGTTTTTATTCATAGTCCTACAATTTTCGCCTCGCGTGTTTCCACTTCACTTCAAGTGACGGCAAAGGCAAAGTCCTTCCCTCTCGCATTATCAGCCGGCGACGTTGACTTAGCAAATGCCAATTAGCTGATAAGGTAAAGCCGTCGGAAAAGCCGCGACCTGGAAGCGATAAGACCCACTCCCATATATTGATATAATTGTGATTAATGGCTCTCTTCGTCCGAGAGAGTTGGAGGGAACTGAGACCCTCAGTTCGTGCTCCTGGGTTGAGGGGTAGAGAGATATTGCAGGTAATTTCATTATCGCAGACACTGATTAAGTTATTCTATTATCTTCTCAAGGTAACGAATTTTCTCTTCCCTTTTCGCTCAATTAAACGGAAGGCTGTTATTTTTAGTTTGGGATACTTAAAACGCTGTTTACTCGCGGCCTAAACTAAAACGGAAGTTTCGCATGCCATTGTTAGTCATACTTAGTCAACAATCGACGTTACCTTTCCTTCTCTCCATTGTTTGTCTGTTTGTGTTTCGAGGACTATAAAGAAGCGCACTTGCCGAGTACTTCGGTGAGACATGACCGCCTCATTGTTTCCCTCGGACAAATGCGTTACTCTCAATCTCGTAAAATGAGTCGGGGGAATTTCCCGCGATGCGCCGTTCTCCTTTTATTTTGCAACAACAACCGTCTGCATTGTACTCCCAGAAAAAATGAGGCATTTTTTGGTACCCCAACGTTGTTACATTTTTTTCACTCGCGACTCGTTATTAGCACCTGCGGCGGTCACCCGTTAAGAATAATTCCTGCTTTTACATTTCCACGCTCTTGCAGTTAGTGGAGATAAGGAGAGTAGTATGTGAAAGTTTGCCGATGTGCAAGAGGAATGTGGGAGTGGGAGATTACCTCTGAACTATTTCTCTCTCTCTCTCTCTCTCTCTATATATATATATATATATATATATATATATATATATATATATATATATATATATATATATATATATATAATTTGCAAAGCTGATTTCCGGCTTTCCTTCTTTATTTCCCCGGAAGTGAGTCTCTTCGCGACTTTCAGGTCGTTTTGCATCGCGGGGAAAACGAACCATTTTTTTCCTCTCTCTCCAAAAGAGGAGCGTGGTATCGAGCTGTTTTCGGTCGATCGTAGGTCGTCCGTCCTCGATTCTTCTCAGAGTGTTTAATTTTCCACGAGAGAAGTAAAGTAGGAATGCATTCGCTTCCTTTTCTACCATTTTTCTCCTAGCGTTTCCTACGGCTACTATTTACTTTCGCAATGCTTTCGCTCTTTGGAGGGTTTCCCAGGATGAATTATTAGTTCGCGAAATGTTTTCTTTGGTCTCTCTCTCTCTTTCTATGAGCGAGTATGCATTATGAATTAAAATATTTTTATTTGAGAAGCTCGGAGGAGGAAGGGCTCAAACGTGAAAGTAAGATTTTTTGGGCGCGGCGCAGGCCCGACGCCTTCGTCGCCTCTTTTGTCTTTTCGCTCAAGGGTGCGTCCGTAAACCAAAGACTTTCACCGAGGGCATCGACCCAGGACGTAAGGGGAATGACAATTGCGCCTTGTCGCCCTGCTTCGTCCTGTTCTGTGTGCGCTTCCGCGTGCCGATCCGCCTAACATTATGGGGTTCGTGTTAGGCGGGCTTTATTTATGGTTTGGTATCCGGAACCTGCGCCTCGGCAAGATGTTCTTTCACTAATAGTACGTTGTCAAGTCTATGGGTGCGAGCATTAATAGTAACTGTCTAATTATTCGTTCTCGAAATTACTTGAATCGTTTTAATGAATAGTTAAGGCACTATACTACATTTATGTAGATTTTACAGATGAATTAAGGAAAATTTTGTGTAATTTTCTATCTAAAATTTTTGTAATTAAACAAACGCGAATCATTTCTTAACGTACCTTTTGGCTTTCATGGTGAACAATAATAATGCTAGAAGATCCAACGAGGACGATTTTTGTTCAATTAACACTAGAATATTTTTTCTTCTTTCGTATTGTAAATTTATATTTTCAGTGAAGGTGGTTTCCCGTACGCATAGTAGACATGACTGTATAAATATTCGCGACGGCAGTCGTAAAACTGAAACTCTTTTTGTGTCGCGAACGCCCCGCCGAATCTTTTGCGAATGCAAACACAATACCTACCTTAAAAGGTCTTACTTTAAGGGGAGCTGAAATCTCGCCGCTGTACATACAAGCTCATTGCTCTATCCGTAGTACCAGTCTCTCCGTGGGATTAAATCCCAAGGCTAACGCTAATGCACTCGTCAAAGGAGTTCGCGGAGCTGGAGGGGAAAAGATACCGGCTAATTCCGTGGGAAAATGTTCTCATCCATATTTTGACTGAGTCGCTTGCTCCAGCCGTCTTCTTCGCAGGAAACCATTGACCGCATGTGGGCACCGCTGTGACCCGAATACATTGGGCGCCTCATGTAAACCCTTTAGATCCCCTTTACCCACTCCGCCGGCCTCCCTCTGCCCTTAGCATCCGCTCTTCCCGCCACTTTATCTATCGTATCTGCCCACTCCCCCCCTGTTTCGGAAGAGCAGCGCGTTGCTATCCCCTCTCCCTCCCATTTCCTTTCTATCGTAAGCGCATAGACCTTTTTCTCTGCTCTACACGTAAAAAATTCCCGGTATCTCCCCTTTTCCCGTATATCTTGATGTGCGACCGTGTTATTTTGTGTGTATGCGAATGTTTTTTATTATTTTTGGGACTTCATAAGTTGCTCTTTCCCGTCGATATTGTTTCGTGTTATGGCGGGTATTTTATTACGCCGCCTCTGGATGTCGGGCTGTACCGTTCTCTTTAAAACGACTATAGCTGGATATTTTTTATAAAAACCATATTTTTTTAGAGAGTGAAGCGTCTCTGTCTCAACTGCACACACCCGCACAATCGAGATTATTTCGTAATAACTCGGTTCGACGTTAAGTGTTCGTTCAATGCACTTTTATGTCTAACTGTAAAAAAGAGCGTCTTAGGCGTAGTCGGAAGCATGATGGGATCTTCTTCCAATTCATGTTGATGTAATTCAGCAAAATGGAAAATAACGTCCCCGTAGTTCTTGTTTTTTGGTTAATAGTCATCCATCAGAAAAAGGCCGCTTTTTGTGCGATGGCCAAAAGTTACCGTTGTCGTAAAATTTCAATTTTGACACCTCACTTCCGCCCCTTAATAATCATTGTTTCGGAGAAATTTCCGCGGTTCTCCATCGTGTTTTTCAGCGCTCGTCCCTTACAAATGTCCATTCCGTATTTATCTCTTCAATAATCGTCGTAATTCTGCATCTAGGATCGTCTAGCAATCAGTCTCTCCAAATAGCCCATTATGCTGCCCTCGTTTTATCGCGTTTAGCACTTACTGTGGGGTTTCTTCTTTCGTTCTGTAGTTTATCTGCGAAGGGTATCTTTTCTGTTCGTCTAATTTATTTGCACGATATGCGTTCGAAAGAAAATTTCGTGGATCTCTCATATTAGTCGACCGTTTTCAAACCCGGTAATTTCCTCCCATATGTATACTCTGCCTCCCATCTCTTTTCCAAGTGTCCCTTCATCTTCTCTCTTTTAACGCTCCTTCTCCTCCTCAGTTTTCCCCATCTCTTCAATCTCATTAATTTGACCGGTCTTCGTCCCACGCAGTTTCTACTCCCATCACGGCTCTCTCTCTCCCTTCATAATTAAATTTCCGCTCGCGTTCCAGGGGCTGCGCTTGTTCGGCGAGAAAGGAAAGCTGTCATTTGTTGTATTCGCCCTATTTCACGTGGTATTTTAGCGTGAAGATAACAATTGGGCTTTAGAATCAGAAGTGAATCGTCTTAACCTGAAGTAAGTGTCACTATTTTTTTTAAAATACGGTGACTCGCGCGGAAACGATGTTTTATTTTGCTCAGCAAAACGCGTACCGGAAATGTCGACTGAAACTTGGCGTAATCCGTGTAGCCCACAACTACCTATAATAGGCAAGTTCTTTCCTATGCATCTTTTCATCCCGCGGTAGTACATGCGTGCGTTTGTAGTTATCGGAGGAATCTCTCTTTGCATATCGTCTTTATTGCAGTTGTCTGTTCGCTTTTTCCTCTTTATATTATCATACATCGCCGTTTAATTAATCTCTCGCCGTCTCCCTCGGATGCCTTTCAAACTTCCATGTTTTTTTCATCTCTTTTTCGTCGGATCCGAACTCGTTATGGGCTTCTCTCACATCGTATCCTTCCCTATTTACGACCTTCCCTAGCCTAGTTTTCAGGAGCTCCCTTGCCTATTTGCGAGCCGAAGTTAATGCGCCGCTGGGATTTTGCGATCCGTGAGGCTGCGGTGGATCGACAAGGAAATATAAGCCCCAGAAGGGAGGTGTCGGGAAAACAGGAATCTTTTGGGATGGGCTATCTCCCCTTCCTATTTCCTTTGGGAAGGAAGGAAGGCTCTTGCTCCCTTTTCCTTTGGCGTGGGGTCGAAGGGATGCCAGGGTATAGGGGTTACGGAAAAAGGAAGCTTTTAATCTTTCCTCAGATTCCCACACAGGAGCCTACTGTGAAGTTGAAAAGGGAATGCCGCCTAACAGGTACGGCTGAATGAGAGTGGGATAGTGTGGGCGAGGTGGTGGCTTTTTTTCCGTCCTCTCTTTTTATCGGAGATAACGGTGTCACTAAACGAGGTTTTTCGCAAGGCTCGAGGAAAAGTATTTTGGAGGCCCGCGTAACTTTTTTTATCGGTTTGGGTTTGGCTGCGTCATCATTCGTCGTCCTCGTTAAAGACGTTGGCGGGCTGGTTCGGTCCTTTCTGCGTATTATTTTAACGAGGCATTCCGAGTGGTGTATGAAGAATATCTGACACATTTGAAAGAATATTTAGCGCTATTAACAATTGTGGGGGGGGACAAATTCGAGGAGAAGATTCTATATTATTCGTTTTTTTAAATTAAGCAACGATAATTACGGTGCCAGTCTCGGTAGACATTTATTTTTAATTTTCCAGATATGAGCGTTCGCGTTTGCTTCTAAAAATATCCCGGTATCTACTCTGGAACGCTCTTGTTTTATCTCGGCAGAATTATTTTACAAAATTTGGGGTCTGGTTGGGAGATACTAAGCCCGACTTGAAAAAAAGCGAAGGAATTAATATAAACGAGATGGTGTAATGGTTGTCATCTATGGTAGAAATTTTTCGTTGCGAGAAAATGTATCGTTCCCGAGTATTTTCTACCTATGTGTATCATGCATCGAATGTCTTATTTTTCACGTTAAATTTGGTTGAAATTTACAATCAACTTAAGAGATTTTATGTTAATATATCTCACAGCTATAATTTTTAGGAGCAGTTAGTAGAGATGTACTTCACACAGGAACATCGTCATGGCTGCCCGGATTGAACGGACTTTATTGATGTTACTTGTAGCATATTTCATAAATTGATTGACCAAATCATTTTTATCTACGTTGGTGATAGCAAGTACTATCGCTCCGTCTAAATTTTTTAATTTAATATATAAAAATAATTTATCAGAAAAAATTGTAAACGTTTTGCCGGCATTTTTTCCATTTCTTTGCGACTTCAAGATAATGTCTGAATATTCTTGAACTGAGCGTGCATCTGCAGGATAAGTTGTTTCTCGCTTGTTTTATAGTAATTTATTATATATAACCAAAGTTCTTCAGGTCTTAATGAATGAAATTCATTATTTTATTTTACGCGATATTGTAATAACATAATAACATTTTCTCATTTTGATAGAAAATGGATCATTTCTTGAAATGGTTCCGAGCTTGACATTTTTATCCCTGGCTCTCGCAAATTAATTCAGTATTTTCGTTGTGTCTGTATCTATTTTTTCTATATCCAGCGTTATGATGCGAGATAGGAATGAGGGTCTTACAAATTTCATTTTCTTTCCAGCTGTACCATATGTTCACGAATTAAGCCACGAGACCACATACCGGTTGCATTTTTCAGTCGTCGCAAGCAAAACTGCATGCACTGCTTTTTCTTATAGGTTTTTACTCGCTCACCAGAAACGTTCTTTTTTTAAGGTAAGGGCTTTTGCGGGACCCGCAAGAATCAACTTAGTTTGGAAATACGGTCATGTTATGTCCGTACCCGGAGAGGAAGAATGAAAAAATCCCTAATCCTTTAACGAAGACTGTTTTTTCCTCGAGAAAAAGGCATGTTGCGCTGGGAACGCGGCCATCGGATAAAAATTGTTTCAGTTTCCTAATTTTTTGTTAAAAAAATTTAATGCAGTTACCGAAATGGCCTGGATTCGGCAATTAAACCATTTACGTCGCAAGGAGGGTGCACTTTTTCTCTTTAAATTCCTTTTTGTGCTAAATCCAGCCCTTTGGCAAATTTAGAGGGTTTAAAAGGAGAGTTATATCTCTCTGTCCTACGGTTTATAAACCATTACCCATCCTACTATCCGTCATATCCGACTCGCCTTCAAAAAGAAATCATTCAAGCCTGAATATCCAGCATCTCTCCAGTGCTGCTCCATTTTTTTACGATGCTTCCTCAATCTCTCTCGTATCTTCCCTTAGTGTTCCTTCTCGTTCCTTAAGTCCGCTCATCTCCCTCTCTCTCCTCTTTCAAACTGCCTTTTCGCTTCGAAAAAGGAACCTTTTTTCATTCCCTACTCTCTTGCACTTCCCTTTATCTCGTCCCGTTTCCACGGCTCTTCTTTCCTCTCATTTACCCAGAAACGACTTTTTTTTATCTCTCCCTCTCTGTTCAACTCGTTCCTTCTCTTGTCCTCTTTCTTTTTTTACGCTTCTATAGATTTTGTTTTCCGAGGCCTTTTCTCTCTTTCGATCCTTCGCTTCCTCCCCCCCTACCCCAGCCCCCTTATTCCCTCGCCATCGTCTCTTTGTTTTGTTTATAACCGTCCGGCGACTCTCTTCCTCGATAGGTTTTCTTCTCTCCAGAGCCCGTAAGAATGAAAAAAAGTATCCCCTTCGCTTCTGTGCTATTTTCCAGCCATCGAGAGCAAGCGCTCTTTAATTTTTTTGCGAAAAATAAGAGCGAGGGTGGAGAGAGAGAGAATCGTGTCGCGTACATGTCTCTGCAGCTGCAGCGTCTCGGGCGACGTCCATTTCGTGTCACTTCTTTTTGTCGTCTTCCTCTTGTCTCTCCTTTTTGTCGTCTTCCTCTTGTCTCTCCTCAATTGGCTACGGCTTCTCTCCCTCCGAGCTAATTTTCTTTATTTTTTGCGAATTAAAAAAAAACTCCACGTTCTTCTTGGGAGGATCGGAGTTCCTTCACCTGTCTTTGCGGTTATTTTTTAAAGGGAAGGCACATTAGCGGATGGATTTTCATTTTTCAGCGTTTGTTCGTTTGCGGCGTCCGCCTTTAAGACGAGATGCAATTTACGCTTAAGGTGGGTATCATGAAATGAATATAAAATGTAAGCTGTGCGGATGCGTTGAAACGGCGACTGTTTCAGGTGTCTTTGGTTTGCATTCCTCGCGTGCATTCAAAAGAGTTGTCCTCGCCAGCAGCATAACGTTTATGTCTCTTTTTGCGTCATCTGCCGAGTCAGTTTATCTCGTGTTTTACGACTTCTACATTTCCACGCAGTTCGTGACGGAATGTGACTTCCTATTAACGTCTCCATCGGAAAGTCGTGCAGTTTGCGACTTGGCGATAAAACCTTTCGTCTTCAATGCGCTCGGAATGACAGGGACTTATTTTAAATTTGAAGATAAAGTTTCTATTGATAAAACAATAGTCGCATCGCCCGTCGCCTCTTGACGTTTTAACGGCGTTGCACATCTTTATAATGATAGGTTTGCTTGAAAAGGCATTAACTTACCGTATCGCGTTTTGTTGATATTTTTTTAATATTAGACGAATGGCTTTGTTACACGCTAGCAGCTTAGAGCCTTTTACTACGGGAAGTTTTCATCGTCACTTCTTAAAGGTGCCGCGACACTCCATTACTCCTCCAAAAGAACAATACGTTACCGCCACGGCGGCAACATAACATGAATACGCGACTAACTTCTGGCTGTTCTTATGTAAGAAGCGGTAGTTGTAAATATTCAGCAAGGGTGTGGAAGAAACGCCGGCGTGATGCGTGACAATTTTCTCGCGTCAAAGCATATTGGTATTTCGGACGTGATGGAAGGGTGCTTCCATTGTTTGCTGGGATTTTCGCTGTGACGTAACAGTGCAATGGACTCCCTTTATCTCTATCCTCTCTCTCTTGTCCCTGATTGAGGGCGAAGTTGGAGGGAAGGGGCGTCGATAATGGCTTAATTGTGCTCCGAATTCGATCCGGGCGATTGGAACGACTCCAAGCGGTCCCGGGCGGAACTGCGCATCTCATACCGCACCGACGACGAGATCCAGTACGCAATGGAGGGATCTGGGTGTTTTTATCATTCGTTTTTTTATTTCCGGACAGAGATAATATTGAGCTTGGCAACGGAGAAATCAAGGTCACGGGGTCAAAGATGCTATTATCCTTTAAAGTCGCACGTTGCATTATGAACGGACTAGATTTGGCACTCAGAGGCACTAATTATGCTTATCATCATGAAATGTGATAATATGTTGCATGGGCGCTAATAACCATGCGAATTACCGCCGCCTATGTGTAAACACGCGAATCTTTAAGATAAGTTTCTTGATGTGACATTTACTGAAACATCTAAGTGGATAGATTTTTTAATTTTGTAGTTTTAGAGTCTATAGCAGCGGTGGCCAAGCCTGCTTACCCTCAGAGCCGCATATGATAATCTTCCTATGTTTGAGAGCCGCAAGACACGAATTATGTGCACAACTATGTATGAACAGTAAACATAACTTGTATTTGATGCAATAGAGAGAGACTGCATGCCCATTAAGCATCCCCAAAAAGTCTTACACAAGGTTATCGTATTCTGATGTGATAAGCCTTGATACGCCCTTGACTGTAAATGAATAAGAGCCGCACGTTAAGCTAAATGAGCCACATGCGGTTCGCGAGCCGCGGTTTGGCCACCCCCGGTCTATAGAATATCACCTTTCACTGTGACACGAGTTTGAAACTACAAAATTCAGCATAATATCAACTTTTTATATCACCAATGTCGAAAAAAAACAATGTAAAATTAAAATATACGCTTTAAGTCAATAGCGTCACCATTTTTCTTATGCAATGTATAGTTTTGCGAGCGTCATCCTTTAACTCCCCACTTAACAGATCCGAGAGGGTATGTTTAGTTTATTTATTTCCGTGGAGTGTTCACTCCAGTGCCATCTACAATTGCAGGAACACTAAAATAAGTTACCCACACACTTCGGTGAATAAACCTGAACCTCACATTAGTATACTATTAGTATACGTAAACTGAGACGGCGCGGTTCAGCTTGGACAGTAAATTGTATTGATTATTGCGTTACGCAGATTACCTAAATTCTACGGTAAAATACGCCGAAATATTGAGGTTAAGAATGACCACGCAACGACTTGCCCCTTTTTTAATTGAATAATAACAATTACAGCGTGTCAATGACATACTGCTTGGAAACATTTTCTCTTTTTCGATGCTCCTCTTATTACACATTTTTTCTGACTGTCGTTCCTAGATGGCGGGAGAAGCGGCAAGAGATAGATAGAAAGAAATGGAGTGGCCGGCATTAACCAGTTCTTTAAACCAGTTCTCCTTGCGGTTCTCTCAATTGACATCACCTTAAGCCGCAAGATTCGGGGCTCGAAAAATGCTTGCTCTTATATGGAAGAAAACCCGCATCTCTGTGGCCATATTAAGCTGTGTAACCGCGAGGCCAAATGTTTTCGTCCTTGCGGCGTGTGAGACGGCGTTTTGTGTGTTCGATCGAGTCACATGGAGATAGGCGAGAGAGAGAGGATTGAGGGATAGATTTCGCATTTGGACTCGAGGAGGAGTCTCTTGGCTGGATGAGATGGCCTTTGGGGCACTTAAATGTACGATGACATAGTTTTTCCAGGCGGCATTCCGTTGGACTTTTTTAAATGGGAAATTCCTGCACGTATTCAAAGGTTAATTCGATGTTCGTAGGAAAAAAGAAGGGGGTGGGGAAAGTCGGTTTTGGTGATTGAAACGGCGTATGGTGCGTAGACGTGCGAAAAATTAATTGGAACGCGAAATTTCGCCGCGAATCATTAATTCAAAGCGGCGTTCTTGTATCTGCGTTTAATGCTTTAGAACAGGTCTAAACCTCAAATCATGGGTGGGCCGCATGGTAATACTGCACAAAATCCGCGGACTGCATTATGGTATCGTACAAAATCCAGGAGCTGCATTCTATGTTAAAACGCTATTCTGTACCTCAAACTTCGTGAAGTGCTTAAAGTGGATATGAAAAATAAACTGGATGATTTGGAAACGTTGATTTAATACATTTTTCAAATTTCTTGTATTAAAATTATTTTATGAGAAATACATTTGAGTTTGGGCTGCGTCATAATATAAAGTATCATACTTCGCAGGCCGCATAAATGCTTTATGTGGGCCGCCTGTTTGAGACCCGTACTTTAGAAGGAAAGGAGGTACATAGTTATCAGTGCTTCCAGAGAACCAAAAGGGTAATAGAACTTGTTTTTCTCGGAAACCACTCGCCATAAATATGCAGGGCATCTAAATGTCTCGGCATAGAACCGGTGATGTATGCGAAGTACCTCTCGCCTGACGAATTGCGTAACTTTTACTTGTTAAGTGTACTCTTTGAGCAGATTGAAACTTTTTCAGAGGCACCTAAGGTTCAAGCAGCATTGCATAGTTTGGTAAATTATGGATCAGAAGAGCGTGTTTATAGATATTTAATTGGTTTGAATAGAGATGCAGATTGTATTGCGCAGTTTGAAATACCTGTTACGTAATATAGTATATCTCGAACTCATTCGTGTTTAATTGCACCATGTCGATGAAATTTCTCATAATTTTTGTTGATTTTATTGTTATTCCTATTTAATTCCTCTCTGTCGTGTAAATGGAGCAAACTCGTTGTAATTTAAAACTATTAAATCGTTAGCCATTCGCGCCAATTTACGTTATCGTTGGAGACGGTACCTCTTAGTAGGGAACGAAGGAGAAGCTGATGGAATCATTTATTATTATAATTATTTATTTTTATTTAAAAAAGCATGCCAAGCGTGACGGTCGTCCCGTGTATAATAAATTCTCAGATAACGAAACGGCTTCCGAGACCACTTTCAAGCGAGACTGAAAGGTTCCCGAATCCTTCCCATGCCAAATCGTACATCTCGCAATTGCACAAAAAACGACGGGCTAGTTCCGCCAGATTGTCTTTCCCTCTCTCTCTCTCTCTCTTTCGAGGAGACGGCAAGTTCTCGGAATCTCCACTCGGTCCGTCCGGTCATCTCTCTCGTCACGCCCAGACCTCTTCCTCTCTCGAATGTCATCTCGGATCGCACGCACTGCCCACTCACCGTCCTCGGCTGCCCCTCCTCCTGCCTCTCCCTCCCACTACCTCTACCTCCCACTCTACTCTGACTCGGCGAATGTTTTTTCCTCTTTCCCTGTCCCGGTGGAATCCAATGTATCACACGCCCCTGTGGTTTTATAAGGAAGAGGAGAGACTCTTTCCTTATATCCTATCCTATCTCTTGAGGATCAGTGTCGTTTTTTCCGGGGTATGCTGAGGACGTCGCGAGATCTTTCCGAGCGTCTCTTTTTGCGGTCGGGCGTCTTTATATTATTCGGGGTGTGTTTTGGAGGGTCTCCGCGTGCGGTCGACGAGGAGTGGCTTTGTCGTGGGAGAAAAGACAAAAGAGGTCGAAGTAGGGCACGAGAGATTTCGTCGGGACGTATTTCTCCGTCTGCGACGGCTGTCCCTTTTCATGCCGATGTGACTTGGCCCTTAAGAAAACCTTCTCGAAAGAGAAGGGACCGTGTTAGAGTTTGTTTTTTCTAGAGCCGCCTGCCTACCTGTCGACCCGTCCATGTTATTCTTTCGCGATGGGACGCGGAAGGGTTGCTGGTCGCCACATCCTGTGGATCGGCGAAATCGGTATAGGTGTCCCCGTCACCTTCGGTCGTTTCTTCGGCGGTGTCGTTTTCGAACCGTTTTTTTTTTTCATCCCGCTCGCTCCGGTGGGATAATTTATTCTTCCGAAGCGCCTTCTTTACGCGACGTTGAGATGCGTGTTTTGTTTTTTATTTACGGCTGGTCCTGAGAGACGAGTAGGAAAGATTTTCTGCAGTTGTTTTTATTCTGCATACGTAAAGTATTTTTCGCTCCTATTTTCCAGCTCGCCACTTGTTTTGCGAGAGGAAAAAACATTTCACGAACCTATTTTAGCCCAAAAATAATGTCAATCGCCACCTGCTTGCCAAAAAATAGTTATGACGACTCGACAATCTTTCTTTCCTGAGTTTTACTGGAGACTCAACTCAAAACTCCCCGATGGTATTGCCTTTGACCTGTTAAGGTCAACTCGATTCTGGTGTTGCGATATTGTTTGTTAAATTATCGCTCGCTTGGAACAGTTCGAGTTCGATTAATTTTATTGCATTTCGACTCAATTTCTACTCGGCGATAAAAAAATTCTTCTCCCGAGGCATTATTTAACTGAAAGGCTTGCTCGTCTTCTATGTCTCTGGCATTAAGTAAAAAAAACCCTCCTGCAGAATAATTCGAGATCGCTAATCTTTAACGCGGCGGGTTTTCAGCGCTCCTCCGACGCCTCGCAAGCGAGTATAATAATAACGAAGATGCCCGATCCGAATGAGCCCGAGATTTTTCCGTTCTGGGTACGCCCCTTTGACACCTTAGCCGATTGGCGAGGAAGATATGCTAATGGGAAACGGGAGTCCCCGCTGTGTTTATGAGGTTCGTAAAAAAGGGATAGGTGATGCCCCTGCCCGAGATAACGCTCCCGAGAAATAGGGAGACGAAGGGGCAGGAATGTCGCAGAGGAAGCGAAAGGGGAGAATGGAGGGTGGCGAAAGGACGAGAGAGGAAGAGCGGAATATTTTTTTAATTCTTCGTCGCCGTCGTTTTTCTGTGTCGCTGAGATGCGGACAGTGATTCTGTGGAATTCTGATACGCGTGATTGATAGTCCCACTTAAGTTTAAAAAGCGATGTTCGAGATGGGAACAAGTGTCCCAACTGTCTGAATGATTTTTCTCCGCTTGTAACACGAAAGGCACGTCTAAATGATGTAAGGCGTTTATAAAAATATAATGATGGATTGACGGGACGAGGTGAACTTTGCGTGCTTCTTACGATTTCATCGTGTTTGCATTTCTCCTTAAAGTTCGTTTCTTATCGGTTCTTATTCTCATGAGGAAAAATTTTCTTGATTCTGCTATTTTGCCGCGCAAGCCTTTCTTTGTTATCATTTATTATTTTTTGTGTACTTTGCTGTGGGGTAAGTTTATTCGAAACCTTAACGCTTATTCACTGGAACAAATGGACCTCGGGAATAATTTTATTCGCAATTAATTCAAATTTTTATGTCAAAATGAAATCTATCGCAGTAGAGCACCATTTTTTACAATTGTATTTGTTTTTTTTTACGCATTCATTCTTTTGTTACAAATCAACACCGCAAATATAGCATCAAATTCCGCACCAATTCAAATGGTCTTACCTTACATCCGATACCCCCACCAAGGAAGTAGCTAATGGGGTAAATCAGCGTTTGAACGCCACGTTTTTAGAGCATTAGTTAACAAAACGCGCTCTTCAAAATGTGGGCCACTGAGAAAGAGTGAGACGGGCCTTAGTTTTTCTTTCGACAAATTGCGACGCCTGAACCAACAAAATCGAGTCGATCTTTCCTGTCCCGACCAATCGTAATAGAGGGATAAAAATAGGATCTTAAAACGAGATGCATCGGTCGGACTCCTACATTTTATCTCTAATTTCTGAATACATTTCAGTCAGGGTGTTTATTCAGCTTTTATTTTCTATGGATCGAGAATATATTTTTTTTTAATTTCCCGTAGCAGGCTTAACGGAGAAAAAATTGGCGAAAGATTCCACTTCGTTAAGCTTCACAAATTGTGCTTTATTTTTTACGGAAACGATGAATTTTGACCCATCGATCTGGACCGTTTGCTGCCGTTCATCCATAACCCGATGGAATTTTACAAAATTATCTTGCCGAACCCCAGCAATCGAATGGAATCACCACGCGACCTTTTCCCGTCAAATCCATTTTTGTGAAACTGGGATTCCTCCATATCCGCGTATAATCGACAAAAATCCAATTCTTTACCGCTTTCGAACGCATCCGCAGCTCGTTTCACAAAGTGCCTTTTTTTCAAAAAGGTTTTTTTTAACGCTTCTATGGGCATTGTTAGCTCGCTTGCTGTTACGCATTATGGCGCGTTGCGTTGGGGCTACTTTCACTTCTTCGTCTCTCTCTCTATCGCTCACTTTCACTCGCTTTTAACCCTCGGGCGTCTCAACTCTCTCCTTTTCCTCTCCTCCCATTTTTCCTCTCCCCGCATTCCGAGCCAATTGGTTATAAACATCCCGAACTCTTCGCCCAAACCACTCTGCTAGATTCCATCTCCGACATGTATGACTGTGTGCACGTGTGTATATACCTTCTTTTTTTTTACGAAATCCTTCATCCAATTCGAAAAGCTCCGTCGTCCTCCTCAATGGTTCCATATCCTCCTCTTCGAACCGTTCAGTTACTTTTTTCTTCGCTTTTTTATCTCGAGGCAATCGATGAAAAAGTTTCTGTATTCGAAGTCGTGTTCCATCTGTCTTGTTAAACCCCCTACCCTTTCCCCTACTTTCCACCTTCTCTCCCCCACAAAGCGAATCTCGTCTTCATTCCATCGCTTTGCGTTTGTGCGAATGAGGATTGAAGGGGTGAGTTATTTGTTTCTCACATCCTCTGCTAAAATAATACAAGTGAAGGATTAAACTGTTAGTCCCATCATGTCTAATACGCTGGATTTTGAGTATTTATTTTTCCCCTTCTCCCACATCCCGGATTATGTGTATTTGTTCCTACGTATATACCTTTATATTTTAAGGATTACTCGTATGCTTATGATTTGTCCTTACGGCTGTAACATAATAAAGGCTGAAGATGATGAATAATAAACCCTTGTATAATGCCGGTTTCCCTAACGCTGATTTGTTTATGCACGGTTGAATTAATTTGGCACTTATTTACCCAATACCTACAAAATTACAATATTACACGCAGATCTGAATCAAGCGCGCACTGCATTTTTACCTTGGAATGTGACTTGAGAAATCTCGGAGCCTATGAGAAAAAGTAAGCGTTTTTTGTCCATAGTGTATTAAATTTTCGCTACGCAGGTTTGATGAGCGGTTTTACTTTCCCAGGTTGCCCTCGTATTCTTCGCTCGGACGCTTTTAAAATATTCTAGGAGTCCTATGGGTAAACGCATCAATATCCTACCGATATGCCTCTATATATACCACTCCTTTGGAGGCGCGTTCCTCGGCGCCTTTTTGTATAATTTGTCGGCAGATACCTGTCCAAATGCCAGGTTGAAAATACTCCCTTGGGTAAATACCCGAGACGAAAATAATTTTTAACTTGGCCTTCAATTTCTCCGCGGCTCGCCTTTTGCGCGTTTTATTTTCTGTCCGAGCCTTCTAACTTCTCTGCCAAGGAGAGAGATACCAGCAAAGAAAGAGAGAGGCGTACGGTGGCGAAAACTTTTTAAGGGGCGAGGATTTAGGCAGGTGGGCGAGGAGGAGCCCTTTTTGAAGATAATGAGCGACTTGCGAAATGCCTCGCGGGATTAATAGCCGTCGTGTTCTGTCGACTCTCTTCTTCACCCGGCGACCGTTCCTCTGACCCGCGCCTTTCTTCTCGACTTTGCGCGGCACGCAACAGTCGGCGACTCTCGCGGTCCTTTTGGCGGCCCGAGAAAATGAAGAACACAAAAGCGTGTGTGTTTGCGGATTAGGGGCGGGAGTTCGCGAAGATATATAATGCAGCGGAAACAGGATGAGCGTAGGGGGTGTTTACACTTTTGGTTCCACGAAGGTTCGTTGCCCTCCCACGGCGGAAGTGTCACACTCTCGCGCTCGCTACAGAAAGGAGGATTTAGTTAAGCGCAATCTATTACCGGGTTGTCTGGCTGGCTTTTGAAAGACTTCTTCGAGATGACGTTGAAAATGGATTCACCCGTCCTTATTTTCATACTCGTTGCACCGTGGCGCAACCTGCGAGGTCTGGGGGAATTGAAATGCCGCGTAAAACCTCTTTGAACGCACCATTCGAGTTCAAACCTGTTAAGGCGAAATAATTGAGGATAAGTGATTTCGGTGGAATTGAGAAAACCTCGACCTCCTTGCTTTATGCGTTTTGAAATGTGCTTAGTTAGTCGTTGTCCTTGGGCTGCCTGATTACTTGATCCGACTGCGAATTTCAATTTTTCTCGATTAACTGCTTGGCAGCTTTATCTAGCGTACCTTTTTATGAAATAATTAAGAACAAACTATATTTGAAAATAAAATCTTTGCTGGTAAGCCTTATGATGAAGCTTATTCATATGCTATTACAGGAAAACCTCGTTAATTCGAAGTCGTTACTATTCCTCCACCGACAAAATAGGGTTTTGTGAGGTTTTAGTGTGCTTATTTCGAAATATGGTTATTTTTGATTCGAATACAGTATTTGATCCTATGGAATGCTTATCCTAAACAAAGTTTGAAAGTGATATTTCTCGTACCATTACAGTAAAATCTCATTAGTTAATTCAATTAACCGTCCGCTGCTAGATGCCTTAGGTTCTGAACAAAAATTTTATTTCTGGGTCTCCTGCGTAATTCTCGGAGAGGCATATCGTAAGCAGTTCTTAGAACACGACGAGTTATATGCAACCCCTAGACCTGGGAATTATTAACTGCCTAAAAATGTCATACCGAGAGTGGTTGGTAAGATATTATCTCCGCGAGATTAAGCGGAACATTCCTGTGACAGAGATCAAGAAATGGAATATATTTGACGCCACGAGAAACATAGTTCTTACGAGGAATGCTATAGAGCCTCTTGTTATTAAAAATTGCTTTGCAAAAGATGGGCATATAAACAAGAAAATTTGGGACGAAATCCTAACTACTACAGCAGATTTTTTACTAGGTTCATGTCTGAAATTACCGTCCTAATGTATTTAGAAAATTTCGCTAATGTTGATAGAATTGTAACAACTTCCGGACAATGCATGAGTTCAACAGATATTCTTCCGATGGATATAGTAGCGGCTGCTTCCACAGCAGCTTCAGGGAGTGAGGGAGAAGGGAAGGAACAGGAGAACTTCCTTGAACCTGCACGTCCGACACGCAGAGAGGCCTTCACAGCGCTTGCTGTTCTCGAATCTCTAATGAACTGTGATGTAGATGTGTGGTCAAAGCAATGGTTAAATTAAATGAATTTGTGTCGGATAAATACAGGATTGTCTCAAAACAATGTAAAATTAATGACTATTTCAATATGATATGAATAAATAAGGTGATGACTTGTTTTATTTTACAATAATTTTTAATTTTCAGTTCGATAGTGTTTGTATGTTAATTGCAATCGATATTAATGCATATATGTATCTGTTTGTTCATTAAATATGTGTTTTTGACATCCAGCGTCGAGTTTTGTGATTTAATTCACTCAACCATCCAACACCTGCTCGGCGATGACAACGACATTCGTATCCACGCTAGCGAACGAGGGCTTGAAACTTCAAGTTTTGGCGCCAAATTTAAGTGTGTGCCGGATAATTCGTGCCCGTTTAATTAGATTTTATGCGTTTTTGATCCCTTGTGTTTCGAATTAACGAGGTTTTCCTGCATGAGAGTGTGTGGAGCCAGGTTTTAGAGAGAATAATCACTAACCTGTCTGCTGACAGACCACCTATTATGATGATGCTGTTCCAAGACCAATAATAATGCGATGAACAAGAATCACAAACACCATTTTCACAGAAAGATAGGAATGCGTGTCGTTAGCAATGGGAGATAGCTCTACCCACAAAACAAGTGTGTTAATATATATTAGTGTACACTCGAAAGGTATTTCATTTCCAAAATATGCTAACTGTATGTAACGTCGCAAAATGTGTGCATTGAAAGTATACTGAAGGTGGTGTCGTCGAGAAAAACAGGCAGCAATAAGGTGGTTGGTTCTGGTGCTTGCAAAGTGAGATATTGCGTAAGATTCGAGTAGTTTGGTCGTTCTTTAGGTGGCGCGTGAGGTCCCTTATAGTACGTATTCCTATTCCTCTTGACCTCTCTGGCGGTGATGTCACGCTGACATCATCTCGTCGCTAAAATTTAGCCACGCTCCGCCTCCCTCTAACTCAATCTCTCTCTCACTTCCCCCTTCTCACGCCACCACTCTCCCTCCCTCTCCCCCTCCCTCCATCTCCCCCTCCCTCCATCTCCCCTTCCCTCCATCTCCCCTTCCCTCCATCTCCCCTTCCCTCCATCTCCCCTTCCCTCCATCTCCCCTTCCCTCCATCTCCCCTTCCCTCCATCTCCCCTTCCCTCCATCTCCCCTTCCCTCCATCTCCCCTTCCCTCCATCTCCCCTTCCCTCCATCTCCCCTTCCCTCCATCTCCCCTTCCCTCCATCTCCCCTTCCCTCCATCTCCCCTTCCCTCCATCTCCCCTTCCCTCCATCTCCCCTTCCCTCCATCTCCCCTTCCCTCCATCTCCCCTTCCCTCCATCTCCCCTTCATTTCTCACACCTTCCACCCAATACCACCTCCCACTTCCATATTTCATATCCCACTTTTCCGTCCTCTCTACCTCAACATCTCTCTCTCTTTCCACCTTTCCGCGGAGAAAGACCATTCAACCTCTCGCGCGAAGCCCTCGCTCACTAAGATTCTTATCCCAGTCGCATTTTCCTTTATTAAGACCTCTCTCTCTCTCTCTTTCCCTCTCTCCCCCTCCTCCCTCCCTCCCTCCCTCTCCCCCCTCCCTCTCCCCCCTCCCTCTCCCCCCTCCCTCTCCCCCCTCCCTCCCCCCCTCCCTCCCCCCTCCCTCTCCCTCTCTCCCCCCTCCCTCTCCCTCTCTCCCCCTTCCACTCTCCCCCTCCCTCTCTCCCCCTCCCACTCTCCCCCTCCCTCTCTCCCCCTCCCTCTCTCCCCCTCCCTCTCTCCCTCCCTCTCTCCCCCCTCCCTCTCCTCCCTCTCTCCCTCTCCTCCCTCTCTCCCTCCCTCTCCTCCCTCACCCTCCCTCCCTATCTCCCTCACCCTCCCTCTCTCTCTCCCTCCCTCCCCCTCTCTCTCTCTCTCTCTCTCTCTCTCTCTCCCTCCCTATATTCGAAAGTATAAACTGAAAATTCTCCATATTTATAATTATTCAAAATTGTCTCTGTTGTACTTATCTACATATGTATAAGAGGATGTATATTTCTCTCGTGGTAACCATTTTTTGTGAATTAAGATTGTAAATTTTAAAAAAATTGTTAAATATGTAAATCCTGATGTAACCAAATTGTAATTGTTACGTGGAAAAGCCTCAACCTCGACAATTCTTTCTTTCTTTCTCTCCCTCTTTCTCTCTCTTTCTCTCTCTTTTTCTCTCTCTCTCTTTTTCTCTCTCTCTTTTTCTCTCTCTCTCTTTTTCTCTCTCTCTTTTTCTCTCTCTCTTTCTCTCTCTTTCCCTCTCTCTCTCTTTCCCTCTCTCTCTCTCTCTCTCTCTCTCTCTCTCTCTCTCTCTCTCTCCTAGCGTTTCACGCCTTCGTACGGAACCGCGTCATATACTCGAGCGTTCCTCTCCCACCATCGTTCCATGTATCCGTTCTTCAGGTCTTTTGTTCTTCGCCTTCGCCTCAAACTCTCTAGTCACATTCTAGCCTACTTCTACAAATCTCTCTCCGAACTCTCTCTCTTTCACTCCCTCCCTCCCCTCCTCGTCTCTCGTTTCTACTCTCGTCTGTATCACCACGCCTCCTCTTTCGTTAATCTCTTGCCTCTTTCCCGGCCAGATTCCTGAGTCGAGAGGAATTCGGCCTGGCAGCAGAATGTATTTTTAGTGTGAAGTTCTTGATGGAAGTTGTGATGCAATATCAGCTGGGAATGTTGTATGAGCATATATATGTGGGTCTGTGCGTGTATATATTTAGGTATACAACAGAGAAGAGCCAATTTATAGAAAATCCGACGCCTTTTAGAATGTGAAAACAGTAGCGATTCGGTTAAAATAATAAATTTAAAAATAACGTCGAATAAGGTTTATTGATATCTCGAAGTATATGTTGGATACAGTTTCTCGTGCGGTTAAAATATTTCCAATCAATTGGAAAGTTTACGAAAGTTATTATCACGGATCGGCCTTTCTCCTTTATCAATAACATTTTTTAAAATATGAAGGAACCCTTCCATGAGGCCTGCTGCGGCCTTCTCCGCTGCAATAAAGAAGCGTAGACAGAGTTACAAACTAGTTACTGAGGTTTCCATCGATCAGCTTGTTCAATTAGTTATCAAATGTAATGAATAACGTGCATATTTAGTCAACTATCTAAATTGCGGTGACTACGAACGAAGCAGTTGTAAATAAATTACTCAGTGTTGAAGTTCTGAAATACGTACATATATTTTTTATTTTAAAAAACTTATTGACGCTGAACGAAATAAACATGTTAGTGATAAAAGTCATTCTCGTTCTCCTGGTGATACACTTATTTTAGTGCCGAGTTTATATATATATATATATCAGTTTATTATTTCAATTTTATTATAATCTCCCGCATTTAATCCCGAAATTTAAAATAACTCTGTTTTCGTCCTCAATGATCCGTAAATTTTTGCGTTTCAGACGAGCTGATATTTTGACGCGCACTTAATATTATGTAATGCCATCGTAATCAATGCCACAATATAAAGACGACTCGTGTATGTTTCCTACGACGCCATTAGCTGTTTAAACACCTAAGCAACCCCCCTCTGTTTGGTCGCACTATGTCATTAGGGCCACTTTTTAAAGTATCCTATCGGTGTGTCCTTTTCCATCAGACGTATTACTTTCAGTCGGCATAGCACCTTTCATCGATATTTGCTTTTACTTCTCGCTTTTTCCGTAACTCTCTAGCGCGCGCATTCTCTACCCCCGTTTCCGTTGACAGTTCTCCCCCTCTTCTCTCCATTTTTTCATCTATCACTCCATCTCCTCTTCGCTTCCTCGTTTATTTTCTCTCCCCGTGTTTCTCCCCTTCAAACCCAATCCCTCCCAACAAAATCCCATAGTCGGCGCCTGTGACCCAGTTTAAAGGCGCTTCCACAGTCTATAACACACGAAGAATTCACTCTGTCCTCCTCTTCCATAGCGGCTTAAAAATGTGCACGCCGTTCCCCCTCCGCCCTCTCTCAAATCCTCGCTTATTTTTTTTACTGAAATGAGGAAATGGTGTGGTACAGAAATATGTGCAGACTGGATCGTCTGTTGCATGAATTCCAATCTTTCGAAAAAGTCCATCTTATGCGATTTTTTCCGTATTTCTAGAAATTAATCTGAAAACAAAGAATAAACTTCGCGGTTTTGGAATTAATGCCGACTTTAAAAATGTCTCCTGCAATTGTTTTTACGTCTGACAACGCACGAGTTGCTTGTATTTGCTTTGTTTACGCATTTGAAGAAATGGTACCGAAGACGTTTCTTCTAATGTTATATTTAAGTTTATCTTTGTTTATTGACGAAATAATCTTTCACTCTCTTATTTAAACTAGAATTCCTATTAATAAATTTCACAGAGTTGCAAAATTTCGAATTTTCGACCATTAAGATCACTCCGACTTAAAATTCGAAAAAAAGGTCCAAAGAGGGAGGGGTGATAAGCATTCCCGCGAAGTATAAATTAAACCATTATTTTACTTGTATTGCTTTCCTCACCCTGGTCGCGAACTTTCAAACAAAACAAATGAGAAACGCGAATTTTCTTTCTTCCTCGCTCTTCCCCGTGGCAAGTGCTTTTATCCTTTCAAGCACTCATTCTCTCACCTTCCGCTATCCTCTTCCATCGAACTAAAAGACCCCTCGCAGTCTTCTCGTTCCGAATTAATCCTCCCACTCTTCCCACCCCCCTCTGCCCATCGTTATCTCTCCCCCTCAGCTTCTTCTCTCCCGTTCCCGCGGTCTTTCCCTCATTTGTTTTCGACATCGCTCGTGTGTATCGCCATAAAGCGGCCCATTCCTTCTCTCCGCAAACTGAACCCGCTGGCGCGTATAAACCGACCCATTCATTCCGACAGACTACCATCTTCTTTTCGTCCCGTACCACGGTACGACATAACGCGCCTTACCCCATCCCTTTCATGCGTCTAGGTAATGCTACGGGTAGACTCTTAAGATAAGCTGTCGTGATAGGGGAATTTTATTGCCATTCTCTCTCTCTCTGTACACCACCCCTTCCACGACAGCATAAATCTCCATCCATTAGTCTTAAAGTGCGCTCTTTACCGGGAAAAAAGGGTCGTCATGTGTGCGTGCTCGCGATGATCATTTCCTCGGATGTGATATTCGTACGAGCGGAGCAGTGATTTGGATTTTTGTTTTTCAAAACGCGATATTTCGCAGGCTTGACGCCGGTTGTGTTAAAAAGGGTGTCGTGCAAACGATCGGAATTGGAATATTTTTAACTCTATGGGTCGTCGGAATCGAGGGGAGAATTTGGGTCGCAGGACGAGAGAGAGAGAGTATTCTTCGAAGAGAGATGGCGGATGGGAGCGGGGTTTATATATTTATAAAATTCTTCCGTCATCGATTTCTATTCCGGAGGTTATAGGGCGACTCGGCGTGCGCAAGTGCGACAACGATATATACACACGCGAGAATCTTAATACGCAGCATATGTCATAGGCTGTAAAAACGTCCTTTTCTTTTTTTATTCGCCGCTTGCATAAAGACTGCATTATCCATTCGGATAAGAATGGTATTTTTTATTGTTGCATAAAAAAGAAGAGGAAGGACTCGTCTCTTCGCAAAACTTTTCATCCGCTCTCGGGAAAAAAAGGAAAAAATCGCCTAATTTGAATATTCATGGGTGACCCTTATTCGAAGTGGTTTGTGCTCCATATATTCCTTTCACTTTCGAATAACTCGCGCGGACGATTTGAATTGCAAATCCGCGGCTCGGCGCCGTCATTCTATGGGACGTCATTTCACCCATCCATTCTGTCCCCCTCTGCGATATCTCTCTCTCTCCGCGATTCCCAAACCAAGTAAAAATGTCGGCGTTTCTTTCTCTCTCTGTACGCGTGTACGTTCATGTATAGATATAAAATGATGGGTAAGTCTCTCTCTCTCTGAAGTGATACCGGCTCCACTGTGTAGTCAGAAGATGCTCCCGCCTAAATGACAAGCTATAATTTTCGAATCCCTGTCGAAATATAAATCCTCTAGTTAAACTATTAAATTATTTCGTCTTAGATGTTAGATTGGCGCGTAAGTTAGGAAAAGAAAGACAATTTTTTCTATCGTGGAAAGTGAGCGAATAAAAGGTCTTGTAGGCTCTTCCCTTTTCTCGTAAAGATTTTGAGTGATGCTGCAGTCCTTTAGACGCATCCTCGATATTCTCTTCCGCACCATGGTGCACGGGTGGCGTTTGGGGAGCAGTCGTGATTTCGTATTCCTCCAGTCCCCTGTGAATCTATATTGAAAAGAGAGAGAGAAGATTAAGGGGTTGAGATGGAGAACTTAAAGGGCATCCTTCAGAGTACGAGAGGCCATCGCCTTTGACCCTCACTTTTTCCGCGTTTTAAGTGCCCTCTGTCGGGAGCGGCAAATGTCTCAGCCCTCGTGACACTTTTGCTTCATAGTGAGAAAAAGGGGACGGCGGATGCGGAAGGATCGAAGGATCCCTGGATACCGCCATTGGAGGGTGGGAAAAGGGTGTGTGTGAGAGAGAGAGAGGATTATGCGAATCCCTTCCAACGTGAAAATATGCTTCGACTCCTCGCTGTTTTCCGCCTGTCTGTTTTTATTTATTCTCCCACTGAAAGTGGCCTGTGCCATACAGTCTCTATCTTGCTTGCCGCAACACGGGCTGTGATTTACGCCTTTGCTTCCTCGTTACACGAGGCCGTAGTTAATGCCTCCATTTCAGTAATAAATGAAAAGGAAAGTGCGTTGAAGAGGGTTATTCTCGACCCGTAGCGAGATGGGAAAGTATCGCGCGGAGGCGGATTTTATATATCCGAGGTTTTCAACGCTGCGTTGCCTTTAATAGCGAGGAGAAATTAGCAGGAAAGAAACCGTAAATTTCAATATAATTTGCTTAATGCACTTTGGATGAATATATTACACCGACGTAGTGTCACCATGAATAAATTAAAGAGAATGCAGTTATACAGTTATGATGGTGGTTGAGAATTGGCTTTAATTTTTGCAATATGTTAAATGAAATGTAGTTGTGGTCACATTTATTTTAACCAGATAATTTCGCGGCAACTGTGATTATATATGCTTTTAAAGTACCGTTTAATGTTGGTCTTATTGTGAATGACTTTTGGGTCATTGCCTATGTTCGTTTGATCGAAGTAGTAACTTCGTTAAAATCTGTATGGATTAATTAAATTATAAGCATTTAACGTGACTAGCTGTACCCTTCTTCGCCTCTCTGACGTATATAAATTCGCGCTCTCCGGTCCCGGTGAAAGCCCTATCCTCTGCGAAAACGTTTTATCGATAAAAAACGAAAACCTTTTGTCCTCAAACTTGTCATTTCCTAAGATCGGTCGGTCTTCCGATATCGTGTGCCACCTGCGGAGTGGTCTTTTCGCTTTTCTTTTTTTTTTGGGCGTGCGCCCATAGGAAAGGATACCCTCTGCTCTTGGGGCAAAAAATAAGGTAGGAGCATCAGGGACAGAAAGGTGCGTGGGAATCTCTATTCCCCTTTCCTCTCCTTCATCTCCTATTCTCTCCTCATCTCTCTCTTTCGCCCCGTAACGCGGAGATATCCACCCTTGCTCTCTCTCTCTCACTGTGTACGTTTGGGATGCCAGCGGCTGTCTGGGAAGGGATAGGAGAGAAGGGTTGGGGGAGAAGGGAGCTTTGAGGTAGGAGGGAAGATTCGTTCCATGGAGAGAGAGAGGGGGGGGGATTGGCGTTGGGAGGGAAGCGTGGGTAGGATATTTCTGGAGGCTAATCTCACTCGCTGGCGACTGCTCCCTCCTCTCCGACCCGCCCACACACTGACGTAGACCAAGGGCCCCACCCTATATCTTCGAATGATAGCCGAGTGGGGATTTTTTCCCTCGTTCCCGCTGATCTCCCTTCTTTACCCCCTTCCATAGCGGCGTCTTTTTTTGGCGCGTATGACTCCATTGGCGCGAAATATGGCAGCGGAGAGCGTTAGCGTTTACGATGGCGCAATCCTCATTAACTGGAAATTAAGGTCTTCAATCGCTCGGAATCAAAGGAACCACTCATCTAACGTTTTTGCGGTGTCATTTTTCGGACGAGGTTCGCGTTCGCTCTTCTCTGCGTTAAAAATGAACGAGATTGAGTGGATTCTGTCTTCCTCCCCTTCCACGCTGCGTGCGGTCGTTATGGGCGGAGTTCTTTTCCCTCCGTCCGATTGAATTTTCCCCCGATGTTCCTGTTTTATGTTATTGAGGCATCAAATTTCATCCTCTATTTTTTTTAGAGATATGGCGCTCCTTAGCTTCTTAAGGATGATCGTAAAAAATGATCTTTTTCGTCCTTATATCCTCGTTTTAAAAATATATTTCGATGGTAATTCAGGTTCCGGAAGCCATCTTACGAATGGGGTCAGGATTCATTTTTTTCATTTTCAATTTATTAAAAATAAAAAATATATATGATGGAGTTCCAGTTTTGTTTGTGTAAGTTGCTAAAGTAAAAACCGAAGGTTTTTGTTTTTTGGTATGCAATAGATAAGAGATTATCCAGCTTACTCGTGATATTTAGAAAAGCCTATCGGTAATGTTTGTATATTCCTGTGATATAAGCTAAAAAGAGTGAAAACGTATTCGCGAATATATATATTCGTCGGTCGTTATTTCCTGTCGAATCGAGAATTTATTGCATAGCGCAGCCTTCATCTCATTGGTTTTCTTTCGTAAGGTGTCCGTATTTGATTATTTACGGAGCCGTAAAGAGTTTGAACTCGTTCTGTTCTTGTCATCTACTCAAAATAAAACGTTAACAATTTCTTCTTTTGATGCCTCCCTCGATGCAGTTTTTCTTTGCTCGAGTTTCCACTCTGGAGTGCCTCGTTTCCGGAGTGTGGAAGAGTTCGTTTGCACTCGTTTTCGCCGCGCGTAGCGAGGGTGTGGTTTTTGGAGGGGAATGGCGTCGGTTTCGCGTGGGAGGGATGCGGGAAGTAGAGATTGGGAGAGGACGGCAGAGGATGGAGGGCGACTTCGTTGAGGGGGCGGTTGATAGATAGCGTTAGTGGGGCAGTCTTTCGCGATCCCGCCGCAGGGGAACTAGGGAATAGGGTTGCGCGGAGGGAATCCTGAGCCGGGAATGGGGTTTCGGTAGATGCGGAGTCGTGCGAAGATGGAAAAGGGAGGAACGGGAGTGGGCGCTAAAGAGGAAATGAAAGTTGGATTACATCTCCGATGGCAGCAGAGGGTGAAATAGGAGAAGGTTCCTGCTGCTGCGGTGAGGTCCCTTAAAAGTTCAGCATAGTTGAATTAATTGTTAGGATGGCTTTAATTTCTGACGGTTCCGAAATGGAAAGTTTTAATTGGTTGGTTTGAAATGGAAAGTGGCCTGCCGAATTCCCTCGATAGGGGTTTTTGTTGATGTTTTTTTATTTGGTTTAGGTTTGCTGGGAAATCTGGACGGCCTAATTATGTATAAGCGGATGGTGAAGCGAAAAAAATTATTAGTGGAAAAAGCAGAAAATAATCTCAAAAGCAAAAATTGTATTTTGCAAAGTTTTCAGGCGGGGATGTTTTTATTTTTAGCAGTTTTATCCATTCATAGATTCCTTATGTTGAATTCAAATTTGCACAAACCGACAGATAATGCTGCATTTTGCGGATCCTCGTCACCATTTGATACGTCATTAAAATTTCGGCGAGCTTTCAGAACATATAGAGATAAGTTGCAGTCCTGGTGGCGACGGACATTTTACCAAAATAACCGTCGATAATTGCACGTATGTGGCTCTTCGTTACACGGTGTCGGCAACTCGCGGGGACAACTCTCGGAATTTAATCATCCAAATGCCGAGCCCCAAAAAAAAACCCTGAATTCTTTCCGCCCACGTCCCATTTTGGCAAACCGGTACGTGTTATCCGCTCGCCTCTGGCTTTTGAGTGAGACACCGCGGACTTCATCCTTTTTGTTCTCCGCATGCTGACCATCCATGTGCGAAGAAGATGGGGCGACAGAACGTTTGAAAAATTTTAATGCACTTCGAGGGATGGCGAATAGAGAAAGAGAGAGGAAGCGATATTCCACCCTCTCTCTTTTCTGTCTTGAGGGTTTCTTTCTGTCGCGTGACAATGGGAGGGAGTATGTTCCGCGCTTATCGCAAATGCGGTAATTTGCGTTCCTAGCGAGAAAGCGTGCGATTTTTTAAATTAAAAAAATTGCGTGCCTGCCGTATTTTTCTCCTTCAAAAACTATGCCTTCTGCCGTGTCCGCTCTCGCGCCGCCATGTAACTGATCCGACGCATTGGCGCGGTCATGACATTTTCCAATTTGGTGTAAATGCATTGCGGCGCCTTTTTAAAAAAAACTTGCACGGTGCAGGAGCGGCGCTCATTCCGACGTAGTAGCAACTGCCTTAATGGCAGCTTATGACATGGCGGCTCTCTCATTTAAAGGACTTTTAATTGCGGTTCGTGGGTGAGTCATCCCGATCGTTTCGTTCTCGTGGGATCATTAACTTGGTGCTTGAGACGCCAGCATTAATTAGAGAGGCGCCATTAGATGCGAAGAAGCTCTCTTTCGTCTTTGATAAGCTGATCATTTTTCTGTCTTTCGTTTTTTTAATCTGCGTGCGCATCGGGCGAGAGCGCGTTTTTTTCTTTCTTTTCTATATAACCAGTTTTGCTCTGCATCTCTGTGAGGCGATTCTTATTTTGGTGAAGCAGTCATTTAGTTTCGCGGAACGATTGTGAATCATTTTCGTGTGAGGCAATGGCTTGGAATCAAAGGTCGTGCACCGCTTGGCTTGCGGTCGCGACAGATTAGAATGTATCTTTCCGGAAGGCATTCATTCGTCAGGAATACGAAAATAAAGCATCGGCGGCAGTATCATGTTTTCATTTCCATAAAACAGCGTTCGTCACGCCAAGGTTGTTAAAATGAAGCTAATTAACTTCCGACCACTTATTCTTGATTTTTATCAAACAATCGCCAGTTTATTTTTGCGTGTGATGATTCCTTTATAAATTAAGTTTCCAAAAATTATTATGCATGTAAAAAATAATTATAGCTTATTTATGCGTGTATTACATCTTTTACAAATTAGCTGATAAAAGTAATTATGTATGTATATAAAAATAATTATAGCCTATGTGTACGTTTACTGCTTCCTCTACAAATTTGCTGCCAAAAAAATTGAAATAAACTTCACAACGTCATATCGTCGTTCACGAGAAGAATTTCGAGCTCAGCGCATTGCTGAAATGAAATTATAAAACCAAAACTATAAAAATGTTTGGAAAACCAGATGCTGCTCGTATCGGACACGAAGAGGCCGTCATCTGTGTTAATCGGCGAATCACCACTGATGACGGTTGTTTCGCGGTAGAAATGATCATTTGATTTTGCCAACCATTTTATGGCTATTGGAAAGCGTTTCATCAAGCGTAAAATAAATTCTTCCAAAAATATCGCGCACTTTTATTCCATTTTTTGATGCAACTAAAGGTATTCTGGTTTCCTTATCCAATCTCGCCATCCCTTAGCGCACGAGATCGCGAGATTCTCCCACTCCATATAAAGGGAGAGAGTTACCTCACGTAGACATCTTGGATGTTCGCCGTTTTTGCTCAAGCGCTGTAACCGAGGGAAATAATCGATCCTCTGGGATTCTGAAGGAAAGAAATGCTCATCTTCGCCCCCGAGGCGCTGGTAATAGCGGCGCGAGGGAGAGAGAGAGAGGGGAGGGGGGTGGATGGGCGGTGCGTGTTGTGCTACTCTTTAGAAAGTGAGCTCCCCTTTTTCCCTTGTATTATCTCCCTCCCCCACTGTCACGTGACCTGAGTGCCACAGGGCCTTTTAGTGTGTCCAGCATCCTACGCGCAAGCACACCCCGCACGACTAGAGTGCTTAAAGATCCCGAAGGGATACGTGCTGTCAACGATGACTCTGAAAAACCGAGCAACCTAGAACCCCTAGAAACGCATCTTCGGCATTCTCCGTAAAGGTAAAAAGAGAACGCAGATCGAGTTTCGCGAATCCGATATGAGTTGGTAAAACATGTCGTTAACCTTTTAGTCGCGTAAAAGTTGTATTTTTATTTCAGTCGGATCCAGAGAAATTCCTTAGGTGGAGGGATAGAATTTTCTTTTTGGGTTAAACCTCTTGCGTAAGGAGTGATTTTTCACAGATTAATGCGCCGCCTCGATGAGATATATGCGACGAGATATGGTTTGAGTAAAACTTTCACTTGGCTGAAAATTGAAGTTTACGTCACCTCGTGAAATATTTGGCTTTAAAATGCCTTCCCTTCCGAGTCTCAGCAAATGTTTCTCACTTTTCCGTTTCCTTGTATAGGTAAAAGTTTCCGTCGGTATATTTGCGAAGGCTCCCTCAAAATATTTTATACTGTGAGAAATTCAGTTTTTTATATTTTTTTATGTAAGTAAGTGGCTTAACCCGTGTTTTATTTATGTTAAAGAAAATAGCGACGTGGTATTTTCTTTGAAGCATCGGCTTATAATTAATGGGAACAACTTTGCTTTCTCTGTTTTCGCTAATGCTTCCCATCCAACCATCTTCATATTGCATCAGTTGCTAGAATTGCCTTTGCTTGTAGATAAAATTATTTGAATTAATTTGTTAGTTTAATTCCCATCTTCCACTTAAACTTATCAGCGTAATATTAATGCACTCCGTTCATTTTACGACCCCAAGCTCTCGCGCGCACTTAGGCAGCAGTAAACGCCACGATTCATTTTAATTTGCCTCTTGAGTAACTCAGCTGAGTTAGATTACACTTGGGAAATAAGAGGATGTGCGTGGAAGAAAAATCGCGAGAGTGAATGAAAAGGGAGATTGAGAGATTGCGGGAAGTAATTCATTCTTTCGAGATCATTGTTTAACTTTTTTTTATTTTCAAGGATTGGAGATAAATTCACTAGCTTCTAGCCAAGTTGCGTCACTCTCTGGGAGATGTAAAGGTGTTTGCGTTTTTCAAACCCTTTCCCGGTGATTGCATGTATTAGTAATTCCTTTAAAAATGTTTGGAAGGCATTATTACTTTATCTAGTTATGAGCTGCAAGTTACTTGACCTATTGTTGCTGTGCATGATGTCAATTATTTAAAATTTACTGAATGGAAAAATATTAGTGGATGTATGTATGGAGTGTATGTAAAATTTCAGATATTATTTACTCATCCCAATTATAAAAGATCCTCCGTTGTGTGCGTAATTGTAGTTTTTGTGTTCAAATCGTATTTTTATTTTCTTAGCCAATGTTTTTCAAGTAGTGTTTGTTTGTATGGAATTTCTGTCTAATCAACCTCTTGGGTTATTATTGCCATTTCACGCAGTGTGCCACGGATCCTTTGAGTGACAACAATATTAGGAAGTGTGCCGCTTAATTTGTCTATGTAAATCTTGTAAGAGAAACATTTATATTTTTTATTAAAACTAGATATTTTAAAGGAGATCCACGCTCCAGAGTCTCGATACAAATTGGTACCCATAAGATATGAACAATTGCATTATATTTTATTATTGCTTAATTTAAAAAAGTCTATACCGTAATCTAGTTTAAGGATGACATAGATGTTCCATCCCGATGTCGCGAGCTAGTAGGGTTTGGAAAACATTTTTAAAGAGATGAATGATCGTTATCATTGCAAATTTGTCTGATGAATAAAAATGCTATTAGAACAATGGCGAGAGTAATTAGGTATCAAATTTTGAAAGACATTTTTATCAATGAAAAGTGTCGATTTAGTTTATATTTTTTGAATCATAACTTCGTTGAGCGACAGCGGCGTGAGATTCCATATCCATTTTAAGTGACGTTTGAAGTTTCGTCGTGCATCTCGAACTTTCACAAAAATGCCCGAGTGGATTCGTTAACTGCGGTGAATATCACTGAATTCACGTTCACATTAATCGATGCGTTGCCCAAAGCATATCCGGCATTAAAATTGATTCCATGACCATCCTACATCAACACTTTTTTTTCAGTCATGCCGTTGGCGTCCATCATAGTTTCCGGCTCTTGTTTGGAATGCATCGCTTTATTTTTACTTTGGAGTGAGCCAGGCGTCTCCTCAGCCCGCTTCAGCTTATTAACGGAACTCAATAGCCTGAGAGAACTTCTATAAGATATCTGTGCCATATGCACGCCGGTGGTAGTTGAGAGGGTGAGGGAGGCGTAGAAAGTTGGGTTTGGAATTCGGAGTGAAGGGACTGCGGGTATTCATCCGCTCCCGAAGGCATCCCTCACAAGGGGGAGGGATGTGGAACAAAAAGCAGGCGTTTCCGAGCGTCGGGATGTAAAAGGTCAGAAGGAATAGGGAGGCATCCATTTCTTTCCTTTTCATAAGGGAGAGGAGCGTTCCAGACATCTTAAAGATGGGCGCTTTCAGCGTCTCCTATTGGTCGCTCGCGAGAGTCTGAAAGTTTTTATGGGCCTAACTACCCAGTCTCTTTTATTTTTTCTCCCCTTCCCCGTCGTCGAGTGGTTGAGTGAATAAACGGGAGCAGAGATTATAAATGAAACATCTCGACACAAATGTGAACATGGTTTGGTTTGGATCCTCGACGACATATAAGTTAATGTGAAGAACCGACTCGGTTTAGCGGTGTAATTTTTTTATGAAGCGGTTTAACAATGCCTACTGCTCGTAAGTGGCACTGTCCTTTGATGTCAAGGATTTTGGGCTCCGTCCATCTTTTGTCGGAGGCATATTGAGGAAACGTAATGCAGTTTTTCGTCGAGAATTGCGTCATCTAAGATTAAGCTTTGATTAATAAATCAACGATGTTTTCTTTGTGTGCACCGCACTGGGAATTTGACAAATCGCGCATGTAATTCTTAAGTTGGAAAAAAGCATGATTTCCTATAACTGGGTAAATTACATTTCAGGTTCTCTTTCAAATTTGAACAAATATTTTTTGCAATATCACGCTGGCCTAGGTTATGTTGTTTAATATTGGCTACGCTTATTATCTAACTATTTGATCTGATATTCTGCATTACTTTTACTTGATCTCAAAATTGTGAAATGTCTAAATTATATTAATGTATTCAATTCGTTCGTTCTCCATGATTGAGAACTGAAATTTTTTAATTAGCGCGCGAGTTTTAACATCTGAAGTAAATGAAAAATGGTGGTCTCCCCAAAATTTCAATTAAATAAAACTGTCGCACTCAATAAACGCTGTTAATACAAACAGCAGCCGAGATAATCACGAAATTTAATAAAACTCTCGATAGCTTATGGAGGTAAAAAGTTAATCTAATTAAAACTCCGTTAAAACTTGATCGTAGAGGCCAAAATAAATTTTAGTTTTCCTGAAACTTCCTTTCCATTGCATTACCTCGCCTCTTCCGTGTTTACGCTAGATGAAAAAGATTTCAAATCAATGAAACCGAAAAGACAAACTTTAGATGAAGTCACCACGTATTTTTAGAGTAGTGAACTTTCCGTAACCTTCTCCTCTTTTTATCTGTTCGAACCGCTACGATTCCCTAAGCTCTAATGTCATAAGCGCAACTTCGGGCTTCATCTGCCAATTATTAATCGAATCTCTCTCTCCACCTCTCCCCCTTTCCCCACGCTGTCATCTGCATAAGCGAATCGGAGACGCCTGTCGCAAGCTTTGTACAGCGTGTCGTCAGTTTCGTAGAACAAATTTTGTGATTGGGCAAGATTTGGCCCGGGCACCTCATGTTTTTGATTCAGTGGGAGTCATAAACAGCTGATATCGCGGCAGTAGGGGGAAGGACGCGTGCGCTGCGTCTTGTGTCGCAATGGTCGGCTCGCGTTGTCTCCTCCAAGAGAGACAGAGAGACCCTCAACGCAATTCGCTTCCAAATTCCGCTCGCGGTCTGGTGAATCATTCTCTTAAAATGAGAATCCCTTGCCGTATTTCTGAATTTTTTAACGAAATCGATTTCGTCTTTTCCTTATAAATTGCACATAGATTTGAATATGGTTTCACAAATATTAATCAAAGATGTCGTAAAAGTAGACGATTTCAAAATGTCCTCGAAATGTTTTGTATACATCCTGGATATATTTGGTTTTCAAGAATAAATATTATTTACTTCGAGTATGACTCATATTGTGTAGTGCTTACGGCATAACAAAGAGTATAAATGTTATCAGACGCAATAGAAATCGGTGTCTATTATCTCTTTAAATAATCATGACAATCGTTGTTGGTCGTGAGATAAAATGTCTAATCGATGTAGGCTAGAGCTTTTGGCTCGTTCGTTGGAGTCTACGAGTGGGGTTAGATTGCTGCGCATATTTTTAAGAACCTGCGAGATCGTGTGCGTGCGATTAAATAAATCTAGGGTTGAAGCGATTGGTACGAAGGGTTTCTTCCTCGGAGGCAACCAGTGGATACCATAAAGAGAACTTCAATCGTATTTTCCACCATCGGCAAACTGTTTACCACTCCTTGCGGATTACCGAATACCAAGTGAGTGCAGGTTCAGAAATTTAAGCTATCGCTTATTTTTACACGGCTTTATAATCTATCGAAAAGAGATATATTATATGAGTAAAACATAATAATACCTTACTTATTTTGGTTTTGCTAATCATGTAATGCCATCTAGTGTGCCTTGGCTTTACTTGCACTTCACCATTTCGCACTTTGCACGGCGAAAATGTTCATCAAAAGAACACGAGGTTAACTCTTTCGCCGTAGAAAACCGTAAACACGCATTTACATATCCCGTTGGAACAGTCGTTAAATTACTTGACCTTAAAATTTCCAATTTTTAAGTTTTTCAATTTTATGTGTTTTTATCTATAGTGCACACATGAAAAAGTATTTATTTCCTCATAAATTCAGTTTGATCCCAATAAACAATGTTAATGCTTATAGTAATCGAAGTAATCACCAAATTTCATAAAAATCTCAATAGCTTATGGAGGTAAATATTTATTAATCTTTTTAAAATTCCGTTAAGAATTTGGGCAAAATTAGCAAAATCGTCAGCTAAAGGACATTTTTATTCGCGATATTCCAATTTATTACTATGAATTTACTCCATTTATGATGAGCGAAACAGGGCGCTATAAAATTACCTCCGTGAACATTCCTTCCGACTTTTTGATTCGATCTTGCCTGCCAGTGTTTTCATAGTCTATCGAACTATATATCTTTCAATTCGTTATCTCTTAGTTCGGCTTGAAAAGGTGTTGACAACCGTGTCTTAACTCTTCATAAGCTCCTTCGAGCGTCGCTAGCCTTCTTTCACCTTTGTATCGTGCTTAATAAAAGTGGTGGGGAATGAATTCTGGCGATAGTGACAATGGGTACGTCAATTGGTATGTAAACAAACTAGTAACGTGGCGCCTCTTGGCACTCGCTTATAGGATGAGGAAAGCGGTCGGCTGGAACACACAAGGGGTTCGAAGGACGTGGGTAGTAAATACGCTGAGTAATCCGGGTGACGTCACTTCTTTAGAGGTTACTCTTGTAATGAGAGTAATACTGTCTCTTTTCTATCTCTCTCTGCCGTGGCCTCTCTCTCTCGGCTTTTCTGATTCTCTCCGCTCGTTAATTGTTACGTCATTACTTGCGACATATTTCCATTAGCCCTCGTAACACTTATTTGTTCTCCGTCACATTAATGTCGTTTATCAGCACCTAATGCGAAATGGAATACTCTTGAGATAGTTAAAAAATTGTCGCTTTTATTCGTCCTTTCCTTTCATGGAGATGCGACAGTGGCTTTACCATTAGAAACGTGTTTTTTATTCTTGTAGAAGTTTTTTATTGTAAGAAGATGAATCACGTTTCTGCAGTAAACGCGTTTTTGGCAATGTTTTATTCGATTGTCAGACCGGGTGACATAGACCGATAATTTTATTGATTATTTTCGGTGGGATATCACTGGAAGTCCCTTGAAAGGTAAATTTCAGAAGAATTAAATAATGATATTAAAGAAATACACGCTCTAGTTATTTTCCAATAGGTATAATTGCTAAGTGGACTAAATTTGTGTAATATAGGTCCTTGAATACTCTGGAAAATGAAACAACAGTTGTACATACGAATGGCTTAGATATCTCTTTCCTTCAATTTGTTACTGCGCACGTTCTTTCATTCCTCACTGTCGTGTTAATTTGGCTTTTACGTACCTAATCTTATTGAAAATTTTGATTGGATATCACTGGAAGTGGCAGAATGAGACTTCAGGAAAGCTAACATTCAAGAAAATTAAATAACCAGATTAAAGGTATAATAGGAACTCGGAATAATGTTCTGTTTGATTACTAGTTCATTACAAAATAAATCTGAACATTAATCCTTCACATTTAATAATTATGCTCTGAATCTTGCAGTGTGTTATACATACAAAAAAAACAAATGCATTTGACCGTAATAACAACATGAAGTCGCATCTATTTAGCCAAAGCAATTCTCTCCTAAATAAATGATTTTCCCGGATGTCACATTCTAGTTTGGTTTAGACTAGCTAGCGGGCGATAGTAATGCTTTTTTTCGTTTCTTTCCTATAGTCCAAGTGAATCGTCCATATCCTCCATCGACGAGATTTCTTTCCAGTGTTCCGCCTCTCTTATCTCCTGTAAAAACCTCTCTTTCTACTCGCCCTTTCCATCTCCCTTCCGCAGTCACACGCATTCGTGTCCGGCGGCATAAAAACACACCGCTCCGCACACAAACAACGGCGAACGCGAAACCCCCTTTTCAGCGCCACGGCGTCTGCACGCTCTTGCGACGACGCCGACGTCAGTCGGAGAATGGATTGTCTTAACTGTCCGTCGTCACGGAACGACGGCGCCGACCATTACAATAACACCCTCTGGACCTCACCCTCTCCTCCCGACGCCCAAGATATCCGACAACCATCTAGCCAACCCATGAGTTTCCCACGTAATTCCACCTGCCATCCCATCCCAGACGGCCCTTCCCACCCCTCCCTCCCCTTCTCTCTTTCTCTCTCTCCTCTATCCCTCTCCAGACTACCCCCTCCTCCTCCCTTTTATGTGAGCCTCTGGATCGATGAGATTTGTATTGCTTTCGTGTGCGTCACTGCATCGAAGGGGGAGTTTCGTGTCGGCCTCACCATGGCTTCGTTATTTCTGCGATTGTTGTTTTGCACGAGCAGAGAGAGAGACCAACAAATCAAATACCGACGATTCCCTAGCATTGCTTTTTTCATGCAGTTAATCTTCAAACTCGCCCAATTGTATACATTTTGTGGTTAATTTCTGAAGCGCATTCAAAGAGTCACGCTAACTACATAAACTATGTCGTTCGTTTACGGTTTGTTTTCGAAAACGGGTTTTTCCCCAGTCGTTGCATTTTATTAGGTCAAGGACGTTTCTTGGAAAGTGTCAACATTACCGGCAAGATGAATAATCACCGAAAGAATGAACCGCGATTATATGCTAAACTAGTTCAATATACTGCATACTTTTTAAGCTCACCTTATTAAAATATCCTTTCACCGTTGCGTTTCTCCTACAGCACGTTCCTGTAATTTAGCTTTAATCTGACAATTAAGGCGAATGAATAGGTTTTCTACTGTGGAATCTAATTCGAATCAAAGTTCGATGGATTGATTGACGACGTCTACGTCGTAGTAGAAACACTCATTGAGTTTACTCAAGCTTGTGAGGTAGCTGGATAAATCTCCTACGTCGCTTCTTCGATAGCCCTTTACCAAGCTTGCTGAATCGTTTTATAATTGAGTTGCCTGCTTCGATCCGTCTTCTTCGCGGTAGAAGCTAACTCGACTCCTCGTATCCGAAAAAAGGAGACTGACTTTCAGGTCTGATTGGATTTTCTTCGTGAGAGGTGGCGTTCCGTCTTCTTTGCGGAGAAGACCACGCGACTTGAAATATCGAAAAACGTCATTCTATATCTTTACGGTTGGGCGTGTTCCTTCCCGCGCCAGTAAATCTTTCCCTCTGCTGATTGTGGGAAATTCCTTATTCGTTATCTCGAGAATGTTCGCATCTTCCGCCCCCTCTCCTCTCCGCCCACCGTAAAACTCTGTTTTTGACGGCGATACGCGCCTTTTAAGCAAATTGAATTTTTACACCGGTCCGCTTCCAAGAACACGAGGAACCAAATCGCTCTATTTTCTCTCTATATTCTCTCTCTATGCAAAAAAAAATTTAAATCTGCATCAAATTCAAGATTGATGAATTTTAGTGTTGTTTTCGAAGAAATTGGTGAAACTGTTTTTAATGCAGCTACGGGGTTGTGTATATAACACAGCAGAAGCCGCTTAATGCGATCACATTGGAGTTGGTTTAAATGATAGCTTTAATTAAGCTGCTGCTGAAAATAAACAGCAGAATTGTATTTTTTTAATATTTGGTTTTGGAGTTCCACATGTGATTAATAATAAGCGGCTTGTGACAATAAAAAGGGGTGTTTACTGCATAAGAGCTATTCGATTAAGGACAATTTCAACTGCGGAGGTGTATTCACGTCGACCGGCTGAAAATTGCAGCAGTTCTTTAGAAAGGCGTAATGAATGCCTCCATTATTCCATCGCGCGCCTTGCAAATTCGTTCTCGTGACTAGGATATCATTCGGCGTAGAAATTATTGAAAATCTTGTATAAGCGTTATTTTTGAATTTGCGTTTTCTCTCGTTTTTACAGGTTCATTTGTTTACGTCGGTTTTTGCGCGGTTTTGGCGTTTCCTTATACCGTCCATTGTTTCTCTTCTCTCTCTCTCTGGCCTTGGCTTCTCTCCCATGCCTCCTTTATGTTCACAGACCTCTCCACGAATTAACCCAGTTTACCATGACCGCTGCACGTCTGAATGGAAGTGAAAGGACTTCTTAGGGAGCTCTGATTGCGATCCGCCCGCTTAGCGTTTGTTTTCCATACGTAGTTTATATATTTTTTGTTGTTTCCCGCCAGCTCTGCAGGAAATCGATTTTCCGCCACCGGTACCTACTCTCAGACCTCACCGTTTAAAAGAATGAAAGCTTTCGTTTTCCGTATTATGAATACGCAAGTGGCTTATTAATTTGAAAATGCCAGCTAAACCGGATCGAGCACCAGAATTGGTGTTGGGAAAAGCTTTCTCTCCATTTGGGACTATTATTTTTTGTTTTTTTTTTGTTTACTTGCGCGATTATTATTCTTTTGAACGTCTAAAGTATGTGAGTTTTGTTCAATTTTCTGAACTTCGCCGGATTTATGAGCCGCTTGCATTAGCATGTAGAAAAACAGCATGTCTACGAATGGGTGTGCGAATCTGCCATAAAGATTTATAAATGCCGCATTAATCCCGAGCATCGATTGGTCCTTATTGCTCGGCTCGGCAACGCAGCGATTTTACCTCCCTCCCTTTGCTTTAATTTCAATGTTAACCGGGCAAGGGAAAGTTGAAAAACTACCCGAGCTCTTTATAAAGCGAAAAAGTTACGGTCTCGACCTGTTTCTTTTTGTCAAGTCCAGCTCGACCTTTTACTGATTCATGTACAACTTCTACTAGCATGCATGTTAACGGGTACCGGCTAACCCTTTTTGTTTTTTTATTATACGTTACTTCTACCTAAAAAAACGTGATGCATTATTATTTGGTGATAGGATAGCTTGAGAAAAGGCTTTGAATTGTTCCTAGAAATCCGCATCTATATTACATGGAAACGTCTTCAGAGAAGTTTAAGAATGGTATCCATGGCGTTCGGGATACAGCGCGCATTTATTAGTCCTTTCGTTTTCTGATGAAGGGTTACCGTAGCGTAAGGGTAAGCGGAATGGGGAAAAATCGATCGTGAAATAATTTCAAACTTTTCGGAGCGGAACTAAATTTCCAGTAGACTTTCAGGAGAAAAAATGAGGAGCGAGAAGCGTGGGAGGAGTGGGTGGGTGGCGTCTCAAATCCTTTTAGTCCCTATCCCTTCGCTTACGGCCTTCCGGTCTTCTCTCATGACTTCCTTTTCAATATCTCCCTTCCACTCTCCTCTCACTTCGATCTTTTCCACTCCCCATGTCTCTCTCTCTCCCTCTTTCGTCCCACTTTTCTTCGTTACCCCATCCCACCTTGCCACTCCCATTTTTCTGCTCCCTTCATAGCAATTGATTGGAGTTTTTTTGCAAGGAAATGTGGAAGGTTCCGAGAGATGGAGGTAGGATGGTAGGCCGAGTTTGGTGGACGAGTCGTGGGAACTGAAATCGAACCTCGGAGAAGGGAAGAAGAGCGAAGAAGTCGTCCCCTTGAAGAAGATGCCTTTTCATGTCAAGGGGAACGAGTTCGAGGCTCTCTCGAGTTCAAAAAACAGGGAAGAGTAGATAGAGAGAGAGAAACAAAGAAAAAAGAACGGTCAGAGGGAGGAGCTGGTTAGCTATTGCATGTCTTATCTCGCGTACGTGACGAGTGAGGTAGAATGGTAGGGGAGCAGAAATTGTGAAGGATGGTAGTCTCTTCCCGTCTTTACAACTCTCTCGCCTTTTTCGCTGCTCCTTTCGCGTAGTCTCCAATCGGCTTTCGATGCGAGGAACCGATAACGATTTCATTACCTGCGCCTTGAACCGGATTGTCCGCGCCTGTACTTGTGTTATCGGTAGCGTTACACTCGGTTGCTATGCTCGAGAGTTGTCACGGATATCATAGCCGCAAGTTTTAAGCATCTCACCCCTTTCCTACTTGGAGTGATCGATAGTAAGGCATTCGATAGTGCGCGGAAATGCCATCGTGTCCCAGGGCAGTATGTTCTTATTTACGCGTGCATTTAGAGTTGTCCTTGAACTTGGATTTTCATTTTCTCGTTACGTTTTAAGTCGACCGAAATTGAAGTCGTAGGAGTTGATCGAAAAAACATATGAAGGCGTTTTCTTCGATTCGGCTTAGTAATACTTTTAGCGCTTTTTCCTAAGATATCGCTTGTGTGTTCGTTTTGTCCGTCCGTCGGGCAATATCTCTGAAATCCTGCGACTTGGAGATTGGACTATATGGAGGCTGGACATGACAAAAATTTGGTGGATCTGGAACAATGGCGGATACAAAGTAGGGGGGGGGGATAATAGGGTAATTACCCATCCCAAGGAAGGTGATCAATTTTCATTAAATTATTATCTCAACTTATTTTATTATAATATTTCGAGCAGTCGGTGCTTGCAAACTGCAAGCGCTTTAAAAAATCACCATACACCAAGATCTAAACTCGTAAATAAACCAACGGGATCTCCAGGGCAATAGTACTTCAGTCACGTGGAGCTTATATGTATTAAAAAATAAATTCTATGAGTAATAGCAGTATATTTATAATTTTCCGTGAAATTAAGGCAACTATCCGTAATTTCCAAATTCCCAGAAATCGGCTGGTGTCCAAGTTTTCGTAATTCACATTTAGTGACTCAGATCGCGCTGCATGAGCAATAAGAATAATCATCATTAAGACAAGACACACTAAAATTATGAAAATATTAGGATATTTTGTGTTAAGATTATGGCATCATCATCCGTGCCTTTGAGCGCATATTTGGATTTAAAAATTGCAAAATAGGTATGACGCTATTATATTTAACAATTAAAAAGAGTTAAAATTTCTCGAAAAACTACGAAACACAACATTAAAATACTTTTCGAGTTTTACCGTCACTGCTATCAGGGTTGATTCTCCTGTTGTGATCCCTTATAGCACTGGAGACAAACAAACCTATTCGATCCTTCCTGCAGTCGATATCCCAAATTTAATCGTCATGTTTGTGCTTTCAGTAATAGGTGAGAATTTCAATTATCTGGGATACCCTCAATCACAGTGCGTGATGCAATTAGTATTTTGGATATAGTAAAATCATATATATTATCGGAAGAAAATATTGGTGATGATGTTTTCATAATATGCATGATATTGAAAATTAGAATAATTTGCTTATGGAATATTAATTCAATTAAAGAAAAATGAAAAATATATATCTATTTCCGCAACTCGAATTTTCCATAATTCGAATAATTTTTGCTTTCCTTTGAGATTCGAATTATGGAAGTTCACTGTATGTATGCAAATATTTAAAAACATATTTCTATAACATTAATTTTCTATTACTCGAATAATTGAAATTCGAGTTATAAAAGTTCAACTGTAATTCGTTATGACGGGAATAATTTTCATTAAAAGCATTAAATCACTGCAATCGTAACGTATAATATCAGATCCCTTTAAAAGCATTGAAGTCGCTGCCATAGTATTGAAAGATTTCCATTGTTGAAAAGAGGAAAAAATTCACACTTTTTTCCGTTTAAAAGCAGATATTTACGTTATTTCTGTAGGTATATGAATTCTACTTTCAAAAATTAAGATCTCCGTTCTTTCAGATAGACACCTGTTCTTTTATCGAATTCGTATCTCAATTTAAAGTAATTTAAAATGCATTTTTAGAAAGCCTTGCACCGAATCCCATGCTTTTCTTATGGGGTATTGAAATAAAACATTGGGGTTAAAAAGACTCCTTAAATATAAACTTTTTTGTGATTTTCGAAGGTAGAAGTACCTTAAGAGTTTTGTGTTAGTGAGTGAGTGAGTGAGTGAGGCACAAGTAGCTATATTATGATAGATAGGCATTCTAGAAATACTTAGCAAATATCTAAGCAGAGTATAATATACCCTGTATACCTATTTATTATGATGAGACGGTATTATTTTGCATAAATCGGTGTCAGTAAGTATATTTCTTATTACTCCCCTCCCCCGTAAGGTATGCACCTAGTCCAGCCCCTAATTGGGATCAACTGCTTGGTTTCTTTTTCAGACTCCTTTGTGTCATTTCTGCCCCCTCCTCCCAATAAGAAAAACATGATATCGGTGGAGGACATTATAAATTTGCCCTTTTAAATTACTTAAAATTAAGATATGAGCTCGAAACATCAACAGTTCTGTATTTGAAAGACTGAAGTTCATATTTTTAGGAAACAGAATTCCAATCCGCATCGAACGAGAGCGAATAATTGTTTTTAATCCAAAAAAAGGGATACATTTTACGGTTTTTAACAAATTATTACGTAACATGATATAATTCTTTTAAAGGGAATTTTTAGACCATATTATGAGGCCGTCGATCTTAACAAAAGATGTTATCTTGTGGCTTCATAATCCTAAAACAATAAAAAAGCGCCTTATGTAATTTTCTCTGCAATTCTTCCCTCACTTGTTATCCGTGTTTTCATTTGTGAAGCGCAAAAATTGTTGATATTCGAGGAGTCGACCTTGCACGATTTTTTCGGAAATGGCGATGTCGATTAAATTTTATGAAGTGCGGTTGTTCCTAATCTGTTTTTTTTATGGGATTGTTTTTATTTTGGTCTTTCGCACTTATCGTCCGCGACTTTTTCTGGCGAGCGCGTCCTTTACCTTTGCATTCTCCGTCGCTGAATCATTCAAGAGTCGCCGCCTACCGATCTCAAGGTTTGATCACCGCTGCGGCCAATCTGCGACACGCAAACTTTTTCTTTTGCGTGATGCCCTACCTGCCAAAATTGTTGCGTGAGAGAGCGGAAAAAGAGATCGCCTGATCGTTACCTACTCTTGAAATATTTTCGTTTATGCAAATTTCGGCGGACTTTTCACGATTTAATTGACTGGCGTCGGCGGCTAAATAATTTAGACCGCTTTTAAATCAGATTTGACGTCGACACGATTGGATCGCGCTTTAGTTAGAGATATCCTAATGTTATTCTTTCGGCGCAGACATCAGTGTGTTAGCTAATGTATGTGTTTTTTTCGTCTTACATGAGTGAATACAGTAGTGCCTCCATATTCGCGGGGTTACGTTCCTGGAAAACAGCAAGAACATGAAAACGGAGATTAGGGGAAGCTGATGGGATAATAGAAATATTAACTTTTTTCTAGCACTTTTCTCTGCGCTCATTTCGCTTCCTTTCGTTTTGGTACTATCGTTAAATCGCGGTATTGTGCTTATATGCTAAGAGAGTATATTAACTACGAACTAAGATGTAGACAAAGGCACCGTGGTAGTATAGCATCATTCGGGCATATCGTTTACCAACCCCCCCCCCCCCCCAATAGGTTCTCCGCGTGCATCCCAGCATCACTATTTTTGTGATATATTTGCACTATATACATGTTTGCCTTGTTTCATTATCTTAAGCGAACGGGCAGTGTATGCTGTGGTTGGCGAACGCATATAAATTAAATTTATCTTCCGCGAACATTGAAAATTGCTACAGTAATTTCTGCACGAATGCGTGAAACCGCTAACATAAAACCCATGAAAATCAAGGAACTACTTACTGTTCATTAAAATCTTCTTGTTATTGTTGTACATGACAATTTTTCATCGTTTGTACTTGGAATTTTTATCGTTTTTCAAACTTTTGTTCGAATAGATTTGTACGGAAAATCTTCCACAATAACGTTAGAATCCTGGCTCAACTGTGGGTGTTATTTTATCTACCGTCCCCTTCAAGGTCATATTACTATTATGTTATTCAAGCTAGCTGACGAAAGACAATCGAGAAAGTTTTCCCGTAACATCAAGTTGGAAATGATAAAACGGAAATTCACCCACCACTGAAGTATTCATTTGTTTTTGCCTCATTTCGCCCATGCTCTCTCGTGACTCTCGCTTTGGAACTCTTGCGTAGGCATTCGCTTCCAAATTTTCGTAGGCGTTCCGTGAGAATTCGTCGTCTAGGAGATGCCTTCTGAATAGATTGAGATGACGGACACGGCGAAGAGAAGTCTATTAGAAGGTAAATAGGCTATTGAGAGACGAAGATTCGATTTTGTTGTCATAGCTTGAATTTATAGAAGGTTATTTAGGGTTACCCTTATTTTAATTTAGTAGGTTGCTCTTTATCAATTTCTTTGTTATGATGTAGTAGTTATTCTATTTTGTTTTATTTTCCTTATGTTAGAAGTAATACGAGACTTCATTAACCTTGCCCCGAATATAAGCTGATACACTAATTAAGTAGGATTAGAATGCAGTTTGGCCTTTTATCGTCTTACTCTGAGAAAAATGCCATTGATGTTGCGTTAAAATATTTTCTTTACGAGAACTTATTTTTGATTTTCGTTAAGCCCAAATCATACAAATTAGACATTCAACTTGAATTTAGAAACTGGGCGTAACATTATCTTTGTGTAGTTTCCAGTAATATTCGCATCAAAAAGTAGACATGATATAAGTCATCCGTATTTTGACCGTGGCGCTTAATTAGCACTTTGAGTTAATTTAAGCCCAGTCAAGACTTCGAATTAAATTGCACCAACTCCTCTATTTGAAAACTATCCAAGGCCCAGATCCTTTTATCGTGGTGAGGGCCTTTAAATAAAATCGGAACCAGGTAAAATCTTAAGACGCTGCACAGTAAATAAAGATAGAAAGCGGTAAAATCTCAAATTCAAGGATAGTCATATCGCGTGTGCTAAGATGTTAGCTTGTTGCGGGCAATTCTTCTCGTTATTTCGTGCTTATCCGTGGTATGCGGTGAAATATAGGCTTTCTGAAATTGCCGTTTTAGAGTTCGTAACAAAAAAAGGCAATTAATAACGTTCTTTCCCATGGTAAAAATCTGTTGTTTAATGCATGCAGTCTGCTCTTGCGGACAACCTTGGATCTTTATCCTTGTTTAATACCTGTGTGAGTGACTGTCTTGATATTGTTTTTCCAAGCCCCTACTTTTAGAGGCATTTATATCGGCGGGTGGATGCGGAGTACAAATTTTGTTAGGGATATTTAGAGAATATTGGAGGTTCTCTAGCAATTATTAGCAATCGTATCCATTCGCAATTCCAAACGTATACAAAATAATAGTTTTACGGCCTAGCCAAAAATTTCTTTGTTGTAGAAGCGCTTTTTTATCATGCGGGAAATTTATTCGCACGCGTAAATAGCTTAATCTAAAAAAACAGTTTTTTATATCAACGTTATCATATCTTCTATCAGCTTCAATCCTACTTTTGTGTTTTCTGAAAATTCTTTCATTGATCTGTTAGTCGAACAGAATTGCTATTTTTCATAGTTCACAGTTGCTCCTACAGAGGCGCAGATAGATAGCAAATGCAAATCCGGGAAATTATAAATAAAATAAAATATAATGTAAGCCGATACGAATTTTAAGAAAATGAGATTACTTTCTGCTCCACAAAGGAATTATTTAATTTCTTATAGTATTGTGTATGTATTGAAGTATTTCTCCTAGAAGAATGAAACCACACAACTTACGCTTCGCTCTCAAACAGATCCAAATAAAAAAATCTTCCTTCCGAGCCATAAAATCTCGTTAATATCCTCCTTTTAAAGCTCTAATTATAGCGGATGTAGATAGCGGTACTTCTGGCCTTTTTTCCTGCAGGGCGCCTCGTGTGTGTGAATAGCAGTAGCATGCTAATTCGTTTCGCATCCGATTCGAGCACCTGTTGTGTATTGAGCCGGACGTTGTTTGTCCTTCGATGCTCTCAGTTCGTCGCTTTTCGAACTTTTTAACGCCTGTTAATTAGGCCGTCTATCATCCAGTGCCATCGCAGCATCGGCTAACAAAAAATATCGCTTTTCGCGGAGGAAAAAGAAAACTCCTTAATGATTTTCCTCGACGGCCGAGGATGCGTCGACCCGAATTGGGATAAAAACATATCGAAGTCGATTTGCTTTTTTTTTTAAATCCGCCTCATCTACCGTTTTTCCTCTATCAAGAGGGTCATCTCGGCTCCACGCCTCCCTCGTCCCTTCTCTTGGTCAGGCTTTTCACGGCTCGTAGCAAATACACGTTTCCCTTCCGTTCATTTTTCTTTCCGAATTTCGTGTTGCCTCTTACACGGACGGAATCCCTTTCCAATCGGCGCACGGGTCGCTTCTAACGCGTGGAAAATGAGGCGCGAGTTAGCATATCCTCGTGTTGCTGGGGCGTCCAATCTGCTCGGGACATCCTATCTGCTCGGGACTTCAAAAGCTCCTAATCGCGAATGCTATGAATGAGCCCTTTATATATGCAACACAGAGACACGTGTCTCGCCCCTCTCATACCCCTTTCTCTCTCTCTCTCTCTCTCTCTCTCTCTCTCTCTCGCATCTCTCTCGATCTGTATCTCTGCGGAAATCCGATATACTCACGGCCTCAACGCGCCGCTTCTCATTACTTTCAATTCATTGAATCCACGTCGCGCGCCGGTGGACATGGTAGCGGCGGCGAAATCCTTTGCAAATAGAGCGTCTCTCTTAGGCGAAGGAAATTAGGAGGGGAACGGGAAGCGGAATTTCGGTCGGTATCCATTTGTTGCCATAGGGAACGCCAGCTAAGGGAACTTGTTGGAGCTTGATGACTCAATATGGAGCAACGAGTACGTAATAATGTGCGCTGGGGTATTGATCCAGTATTATTACACAGCTGTGATAGAACTTTATCATCTCTCTCTATTATGACTAATAACACTGGCTGGATCATCCAATAAAATAAAATAAATTTTAGTTGAGAATTAATTTGCTGGTTCTTAAAGGCATTAATCACGGAAAGAGATTCTAGTTGAGGAAATTTATTATTTATTTATAGTTGAAGTCTTGGTAATGGCGTGTCTGCATCTCAACATTAAGGTCACGGGTTCGTATCCTCCCATTGGGGTGGATATCTGTGATTGTCTTAGTTACTGTTTTGCAGCTCTTTTTAAAAGTCCAAGGAAGAGCTGTTTTAGACGTAGAGAATTAAAGAATTAGATCGATTTTCAAGCTTTGCTAAGATCAAAGTAGTAGTAGTAGTAGTAGTAATTTATTTTTTAAGTGCTTCGACGGCTATGGCCGTTTTGCACTGTTATCAACTGGACATATGTATGTAAACACAGAAGGAAGGAGAGAAACCCGGTGCCGGCATTAGCCTACTCTTTACGAAAAGCAGCAAGGGGGCAAACTGCTTAACGTCCCTTTCGAAGGACGGAACTCTGAATTTGCGTGGTCTCCTCAAACCGCACAAACAACTTTTTAAACTTTATGTTGCGTTATTTATAGAAAATTATTATTATTGTTTTGCATATGGGCTGATATTTTGAAAATCCTCCAATGAGGCGTTCAAAATACAAAGCAACGCGGCAATAAGTCGCTTCTATTTAGAGAGACGATTTTGGAGAGAGCCTGCGTTCCCGAAAATTTCGCGCTCATACGGAGTGTGCTATGATGTAATTTTCATTTCGGAAGGAAAAAAAAACGAAAATATTCCCGCATCTATTAAAGTTCTTTTTTTCTGGCGTGAGGTTAGCCTAATGATCCTGAATTGACTTAATAACCCCGTTTGCGTTTTATCTTGGGAGGTCGTGACCTCACCCAGTTATCCTCCGCTCCCAATCCTCCTCCTCTCCTTTCATCTTCTATTCTCTCCCTCCCTTCTCTCTATACTCCTATTCCATCACTTCTCTCCTTCTCCACCGACACAAATTACGCGATCCGGGGAAACGGAACCTATTTTCCGGCACTCGCTCCCCCTATAATGGCTCCCGCGTACACACGCTCGCATATACGCGCTAGCAAACACCATTGAATGAGTGCTACATTTTGAGTCAGTGCACGAAAGGAAAAGGAGGCGGCGATAATGGGGTGCGGGAATTTGGGAGGTTGAAAAGGGGTAGAGGAGAAGAGGTTTTGGAGAAGGGGTGAATAAAAAGGTTGAAGGGATAGGCAGTAGTCTGGACGGTTTCGACAGGAAGAGGCAGCGGGTGCCTGTGTAGAGAAGTGTTAGTCAGCAAAAGGCCTCTCCCCTCTCCCTCCCCCCTCTCCCTCCCCCCTCTCCCCTCTCCCTCCCCCTCCCCCCTCTCCCTACCCCTCCCCCCTCTCCCTACCCCTCCCCCCTCTCCCTACCCCTCCCCCCTCTCCCTACCCCTCCCCCCTCTCCCTACCCCTCCCCCCTCCCCCCTCTCCCTCCCCCCTCTCCCTCCCCCCTCTCCCTCCCCCCTCTCCCTCCCCCCTCTCCCTCACCCCTCTCCCTCCCCCCTCCCCCCCCTCTCCCTCCCCCCTCTCCCCTCTCCCCTTTCCCCTTCCTCTCGTAAATACCTCTTTCCCATCCTCTCTCTCTCTCTCGTGTGTTTCAGACCGGAATAAAAATGCTCGGGACGGAAGGATGTGCTTCGTGTATGTGTGTTTGGTGGAAATGTTCGAGAAGCGGATAAAGAGAAAGGGAAAAGGATAGTGAATGAGGAGAGGTCAAACTGTTGAATGAATAAGAGGAATTGAGAGAAAAGGAGAGGACTAGACTGAGTCTAGAGCATTGTGGTGAGATACGAAGCGGTAGGCGGCGACCATTTTAAGGGGCGGTCGTTCGTTCTGCTTGTAACGCAACGATCCTTTATTTTAATTAAATGGACAACGGCGGAGATAAAGATATGGCTAAAGCCATAAGAACTGTTTAAAAAACGGCCTGTTTTATTTCTCGAAATAGTCTTTAGTAATTCCCCCGACACTTTATCCAGTCGTAAATTCCCAAGGGAACGTAACGCCGCAATCGCTTCTTTGTATTCTCAGAAGACTTTCCTTTCTGTAATATAACTAAAGTGGTGTTTTTCATTTGGAAAGAAACTGTTGTTTTTTATGTTGTTGAAGTAAGCAGTTGATGACCTTTAGCTCGCATTGGCAAAAAGGAGTAAAACGATTTAAATTTTAAAGCAAAAAGTCTTACCGTTAATCCACTGACGAGAATGTTTTCTACACTTTACCCCCATCGCTTGATTGCGGAAGATATAGGAATATATATAAAGCAACGTTCGTTAGCGGAACATTGGTTTTCTGTAATGCAAGTGGTAATAAGATGCCAATGGAGGAAAATATATGGGAGATAGAGGATGATATATAGTCTCTATTGAATATTTTGACGTTGGAAAATTGACTTCAAAATATATACAGCTGATCTTGATTAGTTTAAGATTTTTCCGGATCTTCGAGATCAAGGTAAAGTTTACGGCGGAGAAAATATTTTATAAGGCATGTTGGTCTGGATTGGGTTCGCCAGAAACAGCTAAGATACAGAGGATGAGAGCATTTAAGGGAGGAGAGAGTTACTCGGGGATTGCTGCGAAGTTTACCAGGGGGGGGTGGTTTAGTGGGGTTTTGTTAATGAGGAGTGCAGCGGAACACGGACATCGAAGGGTGTCACGTGAACCTTGTTATGGGGCGGGGAGGAACGGATTGGGGACGGTACAGGAAGGAATTTGGAGGGAAGAAAGGGATAAGACTTTCGTAACCGCCTTGGAGTGGAAGCGGCGAGTGGAGGTGGTTTTAAATTAGTTCGCCCCTCCGTACGACGGCGCTGTGTGATCAATCTCTGGAACAAACAGAAACACTTCGTTGACTGTCGGGTTAATGAAGAAGTTCCTCCGTATTCCGTCGCCGTTCTATCGTCGGGGATTGACGTAGGTATTGCTTCATAGACCGGCGATCTCGGTGGAATCCTATGGAAGAAATCGATTGGGAGAAATTGAGGCAATTGGTGATCACTGTTTTATTTCATAGCGCAAGCTCTCCTTTTACTGCTTCTGGATGGCATTTCTCGGTTTCATTCCTTCCTCAAGATCTGACGGTGATTCATAAGCCTCTGAGCATGACGTGGTGAAACTTTAATTAGAATTCTTTCGAAGCATCAAAATCCGACATTGCCAAGTTGTCGTTGGGCGACTGGATTTCCTTATTCGCTGCTTAAAATATCACGCCGACATATTTTAAGGGGATGAACAATGAACCATCTTCCGAGATGAAAATCTGTTAAATTTTATATAGTCGATGGTGTTTGCGGTCTCTTTATCTTTTATTTATTACTAGAGTAAGTGCCCGTCAAAAATGACGGAACGTGGATTTAAATGTCCTAATTTGAATGTTCTTGAACCAAAATGGTCATTTCTTTCTAATTTTAATTTGCAGAAGAATGAAAGCCTGCAGGTCAAAAAATCACTTTTTACGTGTTATATTACGGAAAACAGAAAATATATCCTGGAGTCGAACCCGAGTCGTTTTTTTGGATCCTCTTTCGTCGTTGACTTTTATTGCGTGAATGAAGCACTCCTGCCAAATCTCATTCTTCTACCTACTAGGGAAGGTTGCTAAAACACGTTAAAAAAGCGTTACACAGTGTGCAGAATAAGCGTATTATGTTGATGATAATCCTCGCTAACAGCAATTTTCTGCTCGTGGAAAAATATTCTCATTAGTATGAATACAATTCGCTCATATTTCGGACCGCAATGGGCAATATCCATTATAAAATCTAATTTCTAGCGAATTGATGCCATAGATTCAAAATAATATAATTGCCAATGCGGAGACATAAAGAATATACATACTACTGTATACTTCAACGAAATGAACTTTCTCAAGATTCTACGCCTGTGCAAATTAGCTATTTTTAATTGATAGTTGAAGTCGCGATATCCTGATAATGGGGTCATGCCCTATCGTAGGCATTCGCAGGAAACCGCCGACGCGTGAATACGAGGCATATGTTCTCATTTATCGCTCGATCTTCCATCTCGTCAATCAAGTGTATATTATTGGTGTAAGAGCAGTGAACTTTAGCGCTCTATTTATTTCAGGGGTTAATCGTGTGATAATACAATAATTAACGTTATGACATTTTTCATTTATACATCATTAAAAATGAATCCTACTCTTTTGACCCCATTTGCTTCTTGAGTTATATGTAAATTTTTGGCGTACGTCTTCGAACGAAAACAAAAGTCAACGAACTTTAGTTTATAGGTGCTTTTCCCGACTTGATTTCATGTTTATGCTTCGAGAATTCCAAATAGCCTATTTATCCCTTGGGGTAAACAAACACGGATAGCCTGTTTACGTTCCACGCTCGTATCAGCAAAATCGGCTCCTCTGGAATCTTGTGAGAACTTTTTTTCGGCGAATTTTTAATTTTCAGGAAACTCAAAAGTTGGCATCCTCTTACAAAATTTTAAATTTTCAGCGAAAATTTCGGTTTCGAAGCGAACACTCATTCAAAAGGTAATTTGTTTCACTTGCTTTGTAATCAGAATTCCAGTAGCCGCGATCAGCCTTGAATTCATTGGCCTAGTACATAATGCATTTAGTTCTAGTGCTATTACTTCAAGATAAGATGCAAATCGACCTAATTTGCTCTAGATATGTCTCGATGGGAATGCCCGAACCGTTAATTTGCATCTTTTGCTTTTCCGTTCGTATTTCTTATCCCGGCGCGCCCTCACGACGGAGTGGAGACGTCGCGAACCGTCAGCGCCATCGAGATGCCTCGGTCGTGCTCGCGGTGGCGCTGAAATTGCGACTCCGACGCCACGGAAGCCGGCGTGAAGTCGACGAACGAGAAAATGGAAGAGTATCGGCGCTTGCGCATTCGAACCATGACACGAGCGATTCTTTTCGGAAGGAGAGGTGGAGGGAGACGCGGGATTTTCCAACTGCGCATACACGGCCTTCGTCCTATTTGCGGTGTCTTCCTCCTCGAAACCTGCCCCACCCTCACCGCCCCCACACCCAACCAACGGCCCACCATCTCCCCTTCCTTGTTCCTCTACCTCACCTTCATTCTCCTCTTCCTCCATTTAATGCCTGCGAACGCACGCCACCACCACCACCATATAAACCACCCTCCATATAATGCCCGACCCATCCCCGGAACCACTGCCTCCCACACGCTTCCCGGTTCCAAGTACAGAGAATAACAACCTCTATTCATTCTCGTGGACGCATCTGCCGGGCTATTATAGTCTGTTTGTGTACTGTTTTAAGTCTCTCGCCTTGCATAATCTTATTCAATGACGCATTCCGGGTGAGAACTTGCGTCCGAAACGAAGCCCACTACATTAGTCCGTTGTAAACATTTTGTCGAAATAATTGCGTCTCTCTTCTACATAGTAAGGTTGTTTGGTAAACATTATGTCGGTGAAATTATTTCAAATATCACTCATGAGCACCAAAGAATTCCTCGTCGCTAATGTGATTTTTATTTTTTGTAGCACTCGAACAGAAATATTTGAGCTTATAAAAGGAGTATACACACAGCAAAAAAGTACGGCCGTTCCTTTATGCGGCCGATTTTGACACCGCGACTGCACTAGCTGGAGGCAGACCATGTTTGTTTGTTTGTATTTATGGTTAATCAACAACTTTGGTTATTATAGCCATAACTCCTTCCACATCGAACACACAAAAGGGAGGAGGGAAACCCGGTGCCGGCATTTGCCTACTCTTTACGAAGTGCACCAAGGGGGCCAAGTGCTTAACGTCCCTTTCGAAAGACGGAGCGCTGGCTTGCGAGGTCTCAAACCACTCAAGTAGGGAACGGGACGATCCCAGATTGAAAATCCGATCTCCGCTAGATTCGAAACTGGGACCGCTGCATGGAAGCCCAACGCTCTAACCCAAAGATCCGTAACCTTTTCAATGTGGCGAGCACCAAGTTACACCCAGCGACACCACTATACTTCTATAAAATTAGGATGGTCATAAATGAAATCAAAACAACGTCAAAGTGATGATGTGAAATTATGGTCGATTTTTTTTTATTCCTGAAGAAGATTATTTACTTATTCTAAATTTTTGTAGTTGTATGGACAAATAACAAATGAAACAGGTTGTAGTTTGTAGCTAAGCTGTTGTGACGAGAGTTCCTATGACTTGAAGTCATATAGTTGTATATAGTGTATAGGAACTACTATCAAAAAAGGTTATATTTTTGTATTAAGTACATTCAATTGTTATTATGTAATTTGGGCATTATGTAAAGCTGTTGTGACGGGAGTTCCTGTGACTTGAAGTTAAGAAGTAGTATATAGTGTATAGGAAATGGTATCAAAAAGCTTATATTTTCGTATTAAGTAAACCCAATTTTTATTATGTAATTTGGGTATTATGCATTGAGTTGTGATGGGGACCCGCTGCCACCGGGACCTGCTCCCAATTGTAGCGTTTATGTGAATAATAATAAATGTATTTTAGTGCGTTTAGAAAGTAAATGAGCGAGCAAGTTAAATTAATGGTGCGAGTAAAGACGATTTTTAGCATCTTAAAAGTGCACGGTAAGACTAGTAAAGAGTACCAGGTTGCGGACCCCTGCTCTAACCACTCCGCCACCCCTTAAAGACATGCTACCCACTCTACTCAAATGTGACAATGGTTAGATAATTATCATCTCCGTGAAATTGCAGTCATCTTCACATCACAGGTTAGGCTAGTATCCTGTTCTGGTGCCCTTTGGGTACATATAAGTACGTACAATAAATGGGATACTAACTCATTGCACAAACCCCAACCAGAAAACTTGGCTATATTTATGTAAACATTTCTTAGTCTTCATGTAAAACACCGACGACAATAGGTTAAATTGGCAGCTCTTGCGCCAATTTTCTCTACAGGATCTTATTGAATATGGGTTACATCACAAACACTTTTAAACTGGTATAGATATAAAATTTAACCTTGGTAATTCACTATTTCTTTTCTGAAGCCATCATTGGTATGTAGAAGCTTATAGCGTTTGTTCTATTTTTTCTCGCTCGCCGCTTCGGTTTCCCCTGACTTGGTTCAATTTGGCCTTTAATTGTTCTTTTGTTTTTTTCCTTTGTCGTATTTTTTCAATTTCATTGACGGCAATAGTTGGTCCAATTTTTATAGGTTATACATTTGGGTCACCTTCAGAAATATTCGAACCGCGCAGTCAGTCGATGGAAAACGTGTTCGGAAAGTTGATGATGCCATTCCGCTGGGTCATGGCGACCTTCAACAGGTCACCAGAGAAATATCCGCCGTCGCCAACTCTCTACGCCTACGAGAGTAATTAAAATCTCGCCGGTCCATCTCTACTCACTTGTCCTCTTCGGTCAACTATGACACACCCAGTACATATTACCTCATGTGAGTTGATAGCGCCAAACCCACTATGTAATCGTACATCTCTGTGCACTTTCAATTTTGAATTTCAAAATGCTGATCTTCGATTGCAACAGTTCTGCCGACGATAAAGGTCTTAAAAACCTACTTTTATGCTCGGGAATTCTTTCCTTTTAACGTTTAATGTTGTACTCAATACACATGATTTTAGTATTTCCACACATTTTTATCAAATTGTTACTCGTAGCAACGCTACTGTTCTTTTTGGACTTGACTGATTTATATCCAGTGTTCTTTGAACTGAAAATTTTGCAAGTGAAACTTGTTTTTGTATTTTCGGCAAAATATTTAGCGACAAACTGTAAGTAAATATAATCTCTTGCAAAAGTCGTTTTGTTATACGAAATATTGCCTTTGTTTATTTCAGTGCCGTAGCTTTTTATTATGTGAAACTTTCAATGACCATGATTACAAATGGAATTGTTGCATATTTACATCAAGGCCTTTTTTATACTTCAATTCGAGATATATCGTCGTATGATGCCAATAAAAATCATCCATTGTATGGGAAAACAAAAACTTTCCCTGGAAGGGCATGCGCGTCCAGATAGTTAAAAAAACTGCGACCACAACATTAAAACATCTCCCGTGCAAGGTACCTGTCAAACAAATCTGCGTCTTTCGCAAGTTAATACCCTCCCCATCCGGAGGCAGTTACAACAATCTGACTGCCACTTTCCCGACCTCCCCGAGCCAATTACATCCAAAACGCAACGACCCACTCATCACCGGCGGGATGTGCCCGTTGTTATAGTGCTACGCCTTTTCCTTTCCCGTTCTATCGTCCAGCAAATCTGAGAGGAGAGAACCGTGTCCTTCACTAGAACGCCGGCGTCGGCGGTCGAGGTATGTGGTATCTATCTTTCCCCTGGCGACGTTGTGTGGCAACCGGCTCGGTCGGTAGGCGACCGAAGTTCGCGACCCTTTCACGTGATCAGAGGCGCTCGGGTCGACACGCGCGATCGCACCCAAACTCCTCCCCCACTCATCCCATCCCTCCTGTTTTTTGGCGAGCGTAGGTGTGGAAAGGAGTGAGTTAGAAAGGGGATTTTTTTTAAGGGTTGGAAGGGGAAAGGGACTTGGAAAAGGAGGAGGAGAACGTTTCGTCGATTGGGGTCGCGGAATTAAGCGCGTTTTTTGTTTATTTTTTTCCACCGGGTGACGTAAACTAACGCTCGCCCAGTGATAGAGAGGATTCGCCTCCTTCAGCCTTCTCCGAGTAGGGTGGGTGCCTCTCCTCCACCCTTTTTCGACCCATAAATTGATCCGGCCGTTCCCTCCGCTTGTTTCCGCGGGGCCAGGCGTGGGTGGCGGAGCGTGTTATGAGGTGGGCGTATGTGAGGGAGGAGGAGAGTGTGGGGAGAATAAGAGGGAGAGAGAACGAAGAGAGCGAAGGGGGGAGAGTGTGGGAGGTGGGATTGCGTTCGCTGTCCATGGCGTAACGATCACGTACTCTCCTTGGCACTTGCTCATATATTTTAGTTGGGTGATCTCACGGGCGAGACGCGGAGTGCAGCCTTTCTTTTGTTTTTTTTCGTCATCCTCCCCACTCCCTCCCATTCCCTCCTTTCCTTCACTTCATTCCCGCTGCCTAATTGTCTCCATTACGCTCGGCCGTCTCATGTATTTTTTTTACTTAGGCTTTCCGGTCTCGCGTGTGATTTGAATTTTAAGTCGGCATTATTATTTTTTGTTTCTTCTCCTCCTCCAAAGTCGGCCATGCGTTCGTTGGCGCGCTATTCTCGGCGATTAACGTTATTATGATGTGGTTGCATGCGATGCGCAGATATGAGAGGAGATCCGTCTTTCTCTCTCTATCTCTCAGTGCGCGTCCGACGTGCTTATTTCATAATTGCGAACGCTTTCCGTTCTTCTTTTGTTGTTTTTTAAAGACGCCGAAATGCTGTTATGTAGTTGAAACTTTTTAATCGTTCTCGTTTACCCGCTATCAGGACGAGCCTGCAATAAATTCCACTGGAAATTGCCGAGTAAAAAAATAACCGGTCGCCGATACGAACAAAGCCTTCGCAGTTTATCAATAACTGTGTTGTGTGAGTAAAACGCTTTTCTCGGTTAGTAGGCCAACATTTCGGGTGCCATCAACATTCCCCTTCTAAAATATTGTGGACGCATATTTTCCTTCCTCGACTCGGGAAAATAGCTGGCACGGTTTCAAATCGGAAATATTTCTCTTTTTACGTATATCTCCCTCACACGAAAACGACATCGACGCCCGTATATCCGTCGGCGGGTAACCGTTTTTCTCCGCGCGGCGGCGATATCCTTAACGAATCCGACGAAACAAATAATTATTCTCGTAGCGTGTATTTTTTCTCTTTTGGATTCCGGCACGCGTCCCCACCCCTCTACCCACCACTTCTCCACCCCCCTACCCACTACTTGCCCACCTACCTCTTTTAGCGTCACGCTATTGGCGATAGAACGGTAATGTCGAACCACCGTTCATTAAAGAATGTTTCCATTCTTCCCGTTCGAATGTCGTTGAACTCGCAAAAACGGTCCCCTCACCAAAACAATGGTTTTAAGCCCTTCGGAAATCCCTTCCTATGTGATACTTAGGCGACAAAACCGAGACATTTTAGGCCATAGGGCCAAGATCGTTTTCCGGCAATGGACACATTGATCACTTCTTCGAGGAGCACCGCAGGAAGATAAAATAGACACATTTGCCTTTTACAGCAAGAATGAAATCATCTCGCACGCTTGTATTAATGATGGTTTATTTATTTTCTTTATTAAAATTATGGCTTATACCCAAAAGTTTAAAAAAAAATCAATTTTAAAAGGCCTTTCAAAAGCTGTAAACAAGGTCGGCAGACAAAAAACTATTGGACTTTTTCTAAATCGAATTATTTCTTCATTGATCTTAATGAAAGCACTAGCGGGCACTACTTTTTGATCATTTGGAGAGCACCCAAGAGAATCAGGAGATTCCCGTCGTGCTCGCGAACAGCAGATTACGGATTTGGGTTTAGTCACGGATGATAATAAAAAAAATCGCTCTTTTTTGGCGAATGTTTTAATGGCAAAGAGTCAATTATTTGCCTTTTTAATTTTGGAGCTGCGTTTTGCGCTAGGAACCAAAAAGTCGGTCTTCGGCGCATTGATTTCTTTTCTTCAAATTGAGCAGCACCCTCAACGGCCCATTGCGCACGATGCGGTTAGGTTTATCTTTTCCGTGGCAACCAATGCGACCGTGGTGCGAAAACGATCGGAGTTGATGGAAGAGGGTCGTTTCGTTCTGTAATTCAAATGGTCCCTTAACGGGCGTCATGGGATCGCATAAAAAATGGCGCTTGTCTGTTCTATAGTCCGCGTCACTCGCGTTCGGAGGAGGACGACAATGGTTATATACGTAGATGAGTCGGTAAGGTTAGTGTGTGGCATTTAAAGTCGTTGAGAGAGAGAAAGGGAAAATGCCGCATCTTCTTTATCGATAGTGAGAAGATGCCCTTTTACACAAACCTCTCTCGAATCATTTGCTCTCTCGAATCATTTGTTTACGTCTCCGATGAGGGTAATTATTTTTAATTTGACGATTGCCGTGTCCCAATGACGATCAGTGCGAACAGGTTTTCGCGTCACTATGGCTAAAATGCGGAAATATACGAAAAGTTTAATCCTTTTAACATTTTGGTTCGGTCGTTATTTTTGCGGCGAAGTTATTCTCCTCGGTTCTTGAGGAATATGATGTTATTTTACGAGAGACTGGAATCAAACCACGTATTATTTTGAATTTTTATATTTTATTCTTTCACTCCCCTCTACATCTCCATCTCTCAATATTCATATTTTGGTGGTTTTTGGTAAAGGTATTTACTGTTTAATGACATAATTTCTCGGAGATTTGCCTTGGTTTGCTAGGACCTCATAAAGGGCCGATCCGTTAGTACATGTTGACTCCCCTCTTCCTTTGGAACACATCTTTTTCCAACACGCTAAGTAGACGCGATTGCAGCAGGCGGCGATATATTTCTGGACGTTCGTCATGACTGACTACGACATGCTTCAAAGACCGCGTGCCTTGGCCGTGGAACCGCTTTCCCCTGTCGTCATTCCTAGCTTTACTCCCAAAGGGAAAGAGATAAAGAGAGAGACTTGCTCTGCCTACGGGCTTGCGCTTTTTAAAGTTCTGCAGTAAAAAAGAAAAAACATCCTCTATCTCACTTTCGCCATTTTTTTGTGTGTTCTGCGTTTTAAGCTTATGCTCCTCGCCGACCTCGACTTTGAGGGGGGTAACACGGAAAAAGTCATGTGCAGGAGATAAATACAGAATGGTATTTCGAATTTCATAACGTTTAATTTTTTAAATGTCGTTAAAGCGATTCATCTAGTGCGAGTTGTGCGTGGAAAGATTGTTTGAGTGAACCATACGCACGAAATTTAACGGTCCACAGTTAAAGTGGACGTCTTTGCAATTCTTATTACCTGTCCCGATGCTAATCCTATTAAAAGTCTTATTTGAGGTTTGTATTTATTCGTTGCATATAGTCAGACCGGTTCTGGAACGTTATTTATTTTTTTAAAATTAAATGCGCAATTACATACAATTGATGTCGATTTGTTATTGCGTACGCTCCGTAAAAACGACAGTACCGACTTTGCGAGGTCAAAGATAAAACCGGTAAAACTGCCGCCTTAAAATGGTCTTTTACCGGACTAGCGAGCGCGTTCATTTTGGAGAGTTATAATGGCAGCAAATAACACTTAAAAAAAAGCTTTCGGGATCACTTTCACCGGTATAGTTAACCAGTGTCTGGTCCGCGTGCCACTGTGACTGCCGACTGACCCCTCTTTTAAAACCGAAACCTCTTCGCCTCACCCTTTCTTCCAACCTCTCTCCACCGCCTCTTCCCTCCCTCACCCTCCTCTTCCCTCCCTCACCCTCCTCTTCCCTCCCTCACCCTCCTCTTCCCTCCCTCACCCTCCTCCCCTCTATCCCTTCCACATGACTCAAAAATAGCCCCTTTAACCCAAGCCTCCCTCTCCCCCCCCCTTCTCCTTCTATCCCCCTTCCGAAAAACACTCGTCCACGCCGCTCACACGCGCACGCTCACAAACCCACGGTTTTTATACACGCTCTTGCTTATATGTATTTGCGTTCGTTCCCAGTCCCACGAATAGTGCGCAAGTATTATCGCTAGGTTTTTAAAAGTGTTCGACAAACTAGCGGGGTTAATGCGGACCCGAAAAAGAGGGAGAAGAGATGGAGAGGAGGTTCGAAGATATGGGGAATGAAGTGGAGAAGATTCTTCAAATCTCTTGTTGGTTCTGTTCTTTGTAAAAGAGAGGGGAAGGAGGGACGAGGGCTGGGGGCTGAGGAGAAGAGTGAGATTGGTACTAAAGGGGTGCGGCCGCGTCAGATGGAAGGTCGAGGGGAGAGGGAGAGAGAGAGAGAAAGGGAGGATAGAAACTCGGGAAGGGCGAATATGGGGGTGTGAAAATAAATTGGAGCTAAGAAGGGCGGTCGGGAGATTTGGGGTGGCGAGTGGGAGAGGAGGAAGCGAGAATGGTTTTGCGCAGATGGCCCCTCGAGGGATGAAGATGATTTGGGGGTGGAAAAGGGGGGAAACGAGGAGAGAGCAGCGGAACAATCGGAGAATTGGAAGAAACGAGGGCTCGAGAATGGTCTCGCGACGAGGGGGATAATAGACACCGGTCGGACGAAGGAGGTGGAGACCTCCGTTTTGTAAAGGGTGAGGGGGGAGGGAGAGAGGCCGAGAGCCTGGGGAGAAAAAAAAGGTTTTTATGGACCCCTTACACCAGTATGTGGAGAGTCGAGATTTTTTTTCCTGGAGATTTTGTGGCGGTAGGGAGGGAGGCGGTGCGTATGTGCGCGAAAATTTGTGGGAGGATTCGTGTGGAGACAAAAGAATAATAGCTTTGGGTAGAACGGAGGGGATTTGAGCCCACAAAAAGATGCCGCGGTTTGGGGCTAATTCGGTCTCTGTAGAACCTTAAATCATTAAAATTAAGGAGAGACGCAAGAATATCTCCGAGACCCTCTTTTTGTTGTATTAGCCTAGTTCGATTGTCGTTTGTTTTCAGTACTCTTTAGGCCTTTTATTCGTTCGCAGCTAATTAGTGGCAATCCTATAGCGTCAAACATGACAGAAACGTCCGAACAATTTTTGGGTCCTTAGTTTTTTCAAAAACTAGGTGAAACATCATGTTTTCGTAAAGAGGCGTGTTTACGATCATCCTGTAGCAGCATTGACGTAAATTCACAGGTAAAACGTTGCCAAACTAAGGTTTTCATGGCTTTACCGCAAAGTTATCCTGTGAAAATATTCGAGATTTCTCAACTCCTGATTCTCTCTGTTTTCACATTATTTCTGTTTACATGACTCGCATCACGGATGAACCCGTTTTTTATCCGCATTATATCCTTTGCAGGAATCTAGTTCCGTTTTTTCCTCAAGGACCGAAATTCTGTGTAAACGCGTTAGAAAGAATACGGCGTATAACGAGAACTTCATTATAGCGAGCGAAAACATGACATCACCATCTATTTATTAGCGTTACATAATATACGGAATTTAATTTTCGGATATTACGACTACTCGTTATAACGAGTATATTTATGAATTTTATTAAGTCTCGCTATATCGAGATTTCACTGCCTATATATAGCGCGTCCCTCCCGTCCTTCCACAATTCAACGCGTCCCAACTTTCCCCTTAATCGAAACGGAATTGATGACGTTCCCTTGCGAAGCAATTTCCCATCGATAAATCGTCTCGTAATTTAGGCGGCGCTAATACGATAACCCCGAAAACCCGCCCGACGCGTGTGCGCGCGCGCCGCAACTTGCGTCACCTTCAAATGGAGAGCAAATCCGAAATATCCTCGGGTTTTCTTTATTTTTGTAGGTACCTCCCTACCGAGAACCCCTCTTCGTAGGGAGACCTGAGCGAGATGAAATTTTTTCGAAGCGAAAGACGCGCAGAGAAAACCTGTTAACCCTCCTCCCTAACCGTCCGCACCCTCCTACACCCCTTTTTTCCTCTCCCCACCCCCTCCTACCAACCCCCACCCACCTTCACTGGACACGGAACTAAAAATATTCCAGTGAGTTCAAGTAGAGTTTTCGCGCAGAGGGGTCTGGAGTATTAGATGCTAGGAGGTCGAAGGGGGAGAGGGCAGTGGAAAGGGGAGGAAGAAAGAGAAGGGGGAAGGAAAAGGGGTGATTGGGAGAGTTAGGGAAAAGGGATGCTATGGTGGTGATGTTTTGAAGTTACAGGAGGAGGGAGAGAAAGGGAGGCGGTGAAAAATAAAAGGAGGGAAGGAAAAGGGTTTGGAAAAGAGAGAAAGAGAGATTGGAAGGAGAAAGGAAGGGGAAACGTGGAAGGGTTAAAGCGAGGGTGTTTGGGCGTCGAGGGATGGGGATTAAACGGTGAGAGAGTGGGGTAGGAGCGTGGGCCTTCTATTTCGGAAGCTGTCCAATTCTCCTGGCAACGGCGCAGCTTCTCTCACTCCACAATATCCCTCTCCCCGAGCTCTCTCTCTCCCTCCCTCCCTCCCTCCGACCTCTCCCTTTCTCTTTTTCTCCTCCCCCTTCCTCTCTACCTCCTTCCTCTTTACCTCCTTCCCTCTCTCCCTCTTTTCTCCCTACCGCCACGTCCTCTTTTTTTAAGGTGGAGGGGAGAGCTCGCGTGGTTAAGGATGACCTTACATTCAGTCACTCTCGCTTGTTGCAGTAGGTAGGAAGGTTTCAGAGTGTGTGCGTAACTGGTTGGTGGAAAACCTTCGGCTCGGCTTTGCCAGCCGCGAATTCCGAGTGAAAAGTTTTTAAGAGCCTTCGGGTTAGAGGAGGAGAGCGCGGTCCGACTCGATCGGTTCTATCGGCGCCGATTTTTCGTCGACCGATTCGGTCGAGCTCGCTCTCTCTCTATACGCGGATTCTGGCGATCGGCGGGTCTTTTTTGTTTTCGGACCGACCTCTCCGGAAGTGTTGCGCCGTGTCTCTCTGCCGGCGAGGATCAAAAGAGACGAGGGGGTGATACGTCGAGTCGATCGGACCTGAATATTCTTTTTCGTACCTTCCTCCCCGACCGAATCTAGTGCGTCGCCTTCCTCTCCGATGTGCACTACGGTGCTTGGTGATTGTGCGCGCGTGTGTGGTTTTGTGTGCGCGCGACGTTAAGACAATCGGCGAATCGAGGGGAGGAGGATTGGAGAGAGGGCGGAAGAAGAGGTTCGTAAGATCTAATCACCCGGTGCGTTTTTGAGGACGTTACGTACGACCTATAATTAAACGTGGGCGTAATTAGGACTGCCCATAAGAAAGCCGTGAATCGCTTTTAAAGCTGTCAGCGCCGAAGCGATCCCTGTGGAAGAGGCGTTCTGCCGACCGGTGGCCATAGAGTACGGCCGCGTCCGTCTCAGTCTCGCACGAGCTTCTCTGGTTTCTCGGCGTGTGTGGGCGGCGGCTCCCCCAGTCTGTCCGGAGAGGGACTTTGATAAAGAGAAAAACGCCAGCCAACCACGCCCATCGGGTCTTCCGTTTCCATTGCGCTCTTCGACTTTTTTGCGCCGAAGAAGAAAACTTACAACTCGAGACGTCGCTGATTAATTTATATCCGTTGCTTTTTTATATGCGAGGAAGTTTTGGTGTGTGCGCGGTGACGTCTTCTGGAGAATTCTTTCGTGGTTTTTGCTTGGATGTTGTTTTTTTGTTTTAGTTTCTAAATCCTCCCCTCGAAAAGAAAGGTGTGCTGTGGACGGGTATTCTAGTTTCCTCCCTTCCTCGAAAGTGATTCGTATCCCAGTCTTTTTGATCACTCAAGCTGTGAATTAGCGGCTATTTTTCGAGTTTCCACCGCTCAGTGAGTCACGCGTGAGAGGGAATAGTCGAGAGGAAAAGAGAGAGGAGCCATGCCGTGCCTTAGTTCCGAGAAAAGTGCGGAGAAGACGATGAAGGAGAAGACGATGAAGGAGAAGACGATGAAGGAGAAGACGATGAAGGAGAAGACGACCAAGGAGAAGACGACCAAGGAGAAGACGACCAAGGAGAATACGACCAAGGAGAAGACGACCAAGGAGAAAAAGAACAAGGAGAAAAAGGACAAAGTAAAGAAGACGAAGGATAAGAAGGACAAGGAAAAGAAGAACAAGGAAAAGAAGGGGAAGAAGAATTCAAAGTGAGATGTGGTTTAATTTTTTATTGCCGTTAAGTTCCTTTACGCGTATGATATATATAAACGTATAAATAACCTCCGGATCTTCAAGGAAGTTACGGGTTTATTATTTTTTCCTTCGTAAACGTCAATTCTTGCGCAGATGAAATGAGCGAGACAGAAAAAAGGCATTTTTACCCCGCCGAGGACTTCTCATTTCCGCCGCTTTTTTGTAACAACGCGCCGATTGCGTCGATTTCCCTCATTTTATCTCGAATGCTCTTCCATTGCGCGGCGAAACACCTGCCTCCATTTTTCTTTTGTTTTATTTTTTCCCCTCCTCGAGGACTGCCTGAAAAAACTTCTTAATAGGTCACATAGCCGTTTCTCAATAGTCTATTTCAGCTTTTGACTTCAAAAGCTCGTTCCATCTGTTTCTTCATCTTCCTACTCCTCTCGCGGGATATGCTTTTTTCCTGGACGATGAAAAGTAAACATGGTGGAAAGTCGGTAGCAGATGTCTCTCTAAAGCCTTTTTTCCCCTTAGGTCATGAACGGATCTAACTGAATGAAAGAAATCCATTTTAAACAGTTTTTCAGTCCAATAGTCTAATCTGGACGTTCAAATGTGCTCCCGATTTTTTTCAGCTTACATCGTCATCCGTTTCCTGAAATAAGTAGCGTGTGACGTTATTATAGTACCTGTTGCGTCTTTATTTTGGAGTTGTATAGCTATTATGCTATTATTATTAGCGTCAGCTACGCAATTTAGCATTACTAACACTATTAATGAACTTAGGTTCGTGCCTCTATTTAAATTTAGGATTCTCTCTTTTAATAAATATTTGCCATAAAAATGCATTCTGCCCCTTAGGTTTTGCAGTGGCTTTTCTGAATCGTTAAAAGTGAATCGATTTCTATGTTGAATTTTCTAATAACGATAATCAGATATTTCTGGTGCGTTGAGGATGGTTATTTTCGCACTCGTGCGTAAGCTATAAATAACCGTATTTCCGACGTCGTCTGAATGCACAGATAAGGAATACTTTTTCAGTCATATTGATTAAGTTTGACAGCCATTTAGAAATATTTAAATTACTTGTCATTCTTAATAGGAAAATAGAATTTTTAACCACTTCATTTGCTCTTTTTATTTTGAGGGAAAGTCACCAATTCACTGTGCTAGAGTTAATTTCCAACCAGTCTGAGCAAAATTATTATTCTGCAGGAAGTAGCTGTCTGAAGTTGATGGGTTCAACGTACTGCATTATTACGCGGTTTAAATAATCGAGATTTTTTTTCCCGCTTACACGTCCGGGGTTGATAGGGACATTTGTCAAAGATTCCCTTTCCATCCATTTTCACAGTGCAAATTTAAAGCGGCGGAGAATCAATTCCAACGGAATAGGCTGATTAAGCAACCTGTCAAATTGCAGTGGGTCACCGATATTTTACCCGTCATGGACAAGTTTGCCTTAATACGTCTTCTATTTTTTTCGAGACGCTCAGCCTCCCAATTGAGATGACGGCAACAAATTTTTCTCTGAAAAATCCGAACGGGGAGGAGGTCGGTGATCACCATTCCTTTCCAATTAATTTCCCATTTTGGAAATTCGTGACCATGAAATAGAGTTAAAAAAGAAAGCTCGACTCGAATGTTCAGAAAGCAGAGCCGGGGTAGTGTTCGCTTGCGAAGATTTTTATCTCTTCGAAGTTTCACTTATCCCCAGATAAAGAGACCTAAATCGTTGACCAAACGCTGTTCCCATCTTCTCAGTATAGTGTTCACGAGCGTTCTCCATTAACGGACCATTTTGAAACGCTGTAAAAACACTAGTGAAAATTTCACGGGACTGAAACTGAGATAGTTCGTAATATTGTACCTGGACAGCTATTTTTGCCGAGGACCAGATAAGAATACTTATTATGAAGGAGAATTTAGCATTAACCGGTTTCGTCTTAACAATGCCGTGCTGCTATAACAAAAGTTACGTATATTTAAATACCCATTAAAAAAACTCAATATTCTGATCATGCTGCATGAAATACTTCTCAGTAAGTGGCCGTAAAAGTCAATTGAATTTTCCTGGAAAACGTTTTGTTGCAAAATAACTTCTAGAACTGACTGTGTTGCACTTGCCCTGAGACCCTCTCCGTTCATGGAATGCGAATTTCTTCCCGTTGCAGACCCGACCACTCGTCCTCTTCGCCCCACGGCGTGGGCTCTCCCTCTTCTGGGGCCATCGGGAAGGTCACCTCCGCCTCCTCGTCACTGTCCTCCGCCTCCACAGCCACAGCCGCCGAGGCAGCCGCCACATCCAAGGTCCGCGTCACATTTTTCGAGAGCGAAAAACCTCACGTGGTCGTCGGCTCTCCGGAGCCCATTGTGAACTCCTTTGACGGCCCCGAGGACCTCGTACAACTCCCGCTGGATGCACAGGGACTGGCGAGCGGGTCTCAGCAACAGCAACAGCTGCTCCTGCTAGCCACATCCACGATGACTTCTCCAAGCCCCATAGCTGTGCCGCCGTACGACCGCCAAACGAGGTAAGCGTTATTGTCGAATCAGCGGTCCAATTCGACACCTCTAATAAACTGTTGTCAGAGGTATTTCAAGAATGGAGTCGTACTGAAAGAAACTATATCTCTGGCATATCTGTTTGATGAAATAATTTTATAGTTCACGAAGACGCATATATTAACTAGATCTTTGATTTTTGCAATCGTGCCGGTATTTAATTTATAATATTAAAGTTCATGTATTATTCAAAATATTAATGGGGCCGAGTCAAGTTCCAACTAAAGTACTAAATGAATCTCAAGCTATATAAGATAAAAAATGAAGTATTTTCATCCTTGATAATCCTATTAAAGTTTTACTTCCTATTTCAATAGACTCGAGCAATTGTATTTTCTTATTGAATAAACTTTTTATTCATGGTAAATAATATTAAATTTCTATTGCTATTACCAGTTTGTTTATATTATATTATTATTATAGCTAAGTTCTTTTATGTTGCGAAATTTCATTCCGTATCATACGCATTCGGCATATTCATAATTTAAAAAATTTTATCCTTAAGAACTATTAATTTTAAACTATTCCTGATGTCCCTAAAGCTGAATATTTTAATGTGTACCACTAATGTTCAAAACGGCAATATTTGTTATCAGGGTTGGTTGAAAGCGCGAGAAAGATTTTGCCTAGACCGGGAATCCAACCTGGATCTCCAAATACAGTTGTTGTTGTTAATAATGCAGTTATTGTTACCGTTTTCCTAAGTTGTTTCCTAATTTTGTCAAGTTATTTCATGTGGAAACAAATCTCTTCCACCCGCAAAATAAAATTTTGATTTTTCGAGTATTAACTGCGTAATTTTGAGAATCAATTTTTTCAGGTCATTTACCTTATCTACCTCCAACCTATTTCCACTGCCTCGAAATCCTATAAATTTTGAAGGATTGAAGAGTTTACCGAACTCAAGATAACATTCTGTAACGCCACATACACCTTATAAACCTCTTTAAACTTTCACAATACCAACTGATTGTAAATTGCAATCAACATATCATATCGCATTTATCAAAGTATATCTGGCGTTCCGTTGTCGAATGATTCTCAGTATATACGCTTTGTATTAGCAATCATTATTTGAATTTTTTATCTATCACTCTTATAACATTCAAGACTAAGCACTCAAAATACTTTTTTCGGGTATCTCCAATAGCCACAACAAGGTTATAAAAAACCAGATGCCCATTTCGTCTACCACTGAAGACGGCTATTTTGTAGCCGAAATGCGCATCTTGTTTTTATAACATTGTTGTGGCTATTGGAGCTACCTGAGACAAATATTCTTTAAGTACTTGTTCTTGAATTTTTTCAGCCATAAGGCAAGCTTGATAATTCCCTGTTAGACACTTATCAGATTAAAAAAATCGCCGCTGTTATGTAATGCTCAACGACACCTCTCGTTAAATGCGTGAAAGATGGTGATTGGAATATCTTGGTTTGATGAGTTTCATTCCCTCGAACAATTAAGCGTCGCATGCATCACACGACAAAAAGATATCAGGAAAAATGGCCGCGCGTGTTTAACCAGTCATAAAAAAATAGATTGTTTTAGGTCTGGTCGTTGAGAGCGCTCAGTTGATTAAACTTTTTGCGTCGCTGTGGTGAGGTGGAGTGAAAAAGCACGCCGTCTCGCCCTCCAAGACTCGTTAATCAACCTGGTTGAACTTGGTGGCCTGGGAGGGGGAAAAAGTTCGGAGCGCGCGTGATGTCGCACCGCCAATCATCTCGAGTATTAAACGCTCTCGTTCCGCGAGCGTCGGGTCCGAAGGACGCCGCGGAGGGGAATTCAGCTCCATCTAACTGCGTGTTTTAAGAGCTTCTCAAACTCATCAGAATAGGTTGTCGTGTGAGCTAGCTCGTCGCTTGTGTACCGCTTTCTCTTTTCTTTTGATAGAATATAGCGATCTGAAAATCCTATGCAGGCATGCGTAAGCTGTAACGTTGGGAATATTTTTGAAACGAGAAAAAAGTCTCCTATGACCGGAAATTGCAGTCTTTTTTCTTGTTTCAAAAATACTCTTTTCTTTTGCATATTTTTTTTCCCATTTTATCCAAACGGAGGCAATCACGTTCGTTACGATCGGAATGCTATATACACACACACATATTTTGTTTTTTTAAGAGATGATGCGTTCCTCCCGTCTCAAGTACACCTGATTAGGTTTTTGCTTGCAATAAAGATTAATTTATTACCGAGATATATTGTTTCATAATTTGTAGTTTTGTTGTATAAATAACGACGGTTAAATGATTTTTTCCCTCGAGAAGATTGGGATTCTCTCAAGAAATATTTCTCATGTCATCTGGCGAAAATAGGTTTGTTTATTGTAAACAAAAACGAGAGAAATATATTTCTACGATCTCATTTTTTTTAAATACTACACGTGCACGTATATATATGTCACTGAAAAGATAACGTCCTTGATTGTCGTTCAGCACGATATTCTGGATGTGTTTTAACCCGTTGTCTTTTTCAATCTATTATCGCCCCTCTCTAGGAGGAACGCTACTCCGATCAATCAGATTGGCTTGAGAGAAATAGATAAAGAGCGAGGAAGAGATGGTAGAGAGGAAAATAATAGATGGCGGTTGAGTAGTTCGCAAGAGCGACGCCACGGAAGAGGCGGCGCAATATCCGGCTCTGTGTAATGGCCGGACTGCGTGACGCGATGAAACCTCTTTATGGTCTCTCCATCTATTCCGATGACCCACAGGTCCGCTCTTCCTCGCCACCTCCCTCCCTTTCTTTTCATCTTTATCTCTCTCTCTTTTTCTCTCCCTCTTTTACTCTCCCTCTTTTTCTCTCCCTCTTTTTCTCTCCCTCTTTTTCTCTCCCTCTTTTTCTCTCCCTATTTTTCTCCCTCTTTTTCTCTCCCTCTTTCTCTCCCTCTTTTTCTCTCCCTTTCTTTCTCCATTCCTGCCCTCTTCCTTTCCTTCGCTTTCTCTCTTCTCCCCTTCCTTCCTCCCCTCCCCTTCCTTCCTCCCCTTCCTTCCTCCCCTCCCCTTCCTTCCTCCCCTTCCTTTCTCCCTCCCCTCCTTTATCACTCCCTCCCCTCCTTTCTCCCTCACCTCCTTTATCACTCCCTCCCCTTCCCTCTATCCCTCCCCTTCCCTCTCTCCCTCCCCTTCCCTCTATCCCTCCCCTTCCCTCTCTCCCTCCCCTTCCCTCTATCCCTCCCCTTCCCTCTCTCCCTCCCCTTCCCTCTATCCCTCCCCTTCCCTCTATCCCTCCCCTTCCCTCTCTCCCTCCCCTTCCCTCTCTCCCTCCCCTTCCCTCTCTCCCTCCCCTTCCCTCTCTCCCTCCCATTCTCTCTCCCTCCCATTCTCTCTCCCTCCCATTCTCTCTCCCTCCCATTCTCTCTCCCTCCCATTCTCTCTCTCTCCCTCCCCTTCTCTCTCTCCTTCCCCTTCTCTCTCCCTCCCCTTCTCTCTCCCTCCCCTTCTCTCTCCCTCCCCTTCCCTCTCCCTCCCCTTCCCTCTCCCTCCCCTTCCCTCTCCCTCCGCTTCCTTCTCTCTCCCTCCGCTTTCCTCTCTTCCATCCTTCCTCTCCTCCCTCCCTTCCTCTCCTTCCTCCGTTCCTCTCCCCGCTTCCTCCCTTCATCTCTTCCTCTCCTCCCACTCTTCCTCCCCTTCCCTCTCTCCCTTCCTCCCCTCCCTCCCTTCGTCCCCCCTCCCCTTCCTCCCTTCGTCCCCCCTCCCCTCCCTCCCTTCGTCCCCCCTCCCCTCCCTCCCTTCGTCTCCCCTCCCTCCCTTCGTCCCCCCTCCCCTCCCTCTCTTCCTCCCCTCCCCTCTCTTTCCTCCCTCCCTTCCCTTCCTTTTTCCCCTTTCTCGTTCCCTTCCTCTCTCTCTTCCTTCTCTTCCTTCCTTCTCTCCCTTCCTTCTCTCCCTCCCTTTCTCCTTCCCCTCCCCTCCCTCTCCTTCCGTCCCTCCTCCTCCCTCTCTTCTCTCACTTCTCTCTCTCTCCTCTCTTCCTCCCTTCCCTCTCTCCCTCTTCTCCCTCACTTCCTTCGGTCCCTCCCTCTCCTCCGTCTTCTCCCTCCCCTCCCTCCATTTCTCCCCTCCCCTCCCTCCCTTTCTCCCCTCCCTCCCTTTCTCCCCTCCCCTCCCTCCCTTTCTCCCCTCCCCTCCCTCCCTTTCTCCCCTCCCCTCCCTCCCTTTCTCCCCTTCCCTCCCTCCCTTTCTCCCCTTCCTTCCTCCCCTTCCTTCCTCCCTCCCTCCCCTCCTTCCCTACCTCTCCTCCCTTCCTTCCCTCCTCCCTCTCTTCCTCTCCTTCCTTCCTCTCCTTCCTCCAATCGTTCTCTACCTCCCCTCATTTCTCCCTCCCCTTCTTTCTCCATCCCCTTCTTTCTCCTTTCTCTTCCCTCCCTTTCCTTTCTCTTTTTTCCCTTCCCTCCTTTTTCTCATCCTACCCTACTTCCCTCCCTCTTATCTACCCCTACCTCCCTCCCTCTCACCCTCATCTGCCTACCTTCCATTCACTCTCCCCTATATCCCATTCCTCTTCTCTTACCTACCGCCCTTACCTACCTATTTTTCCATCTCCTTTCTCCCTCTCCTCTTTCTCCCCTTCTCTCTCGCCCTCTCTTCTCCGTTTTTCTTCCCCCTCTCTTTCCATGAGGAAGACTTTCCCCTCACTTCCAATCTGCAAAGTCTAAAAATCCACTAACTCGCGTCCATTACTTACTCCCTCGCCAATATTATTCGACCGACCCTTCCCGTTGCCGGTACGCCAACTTGCCCCTGAAACCACGCCACCCAACTACGTGATTTAACCAACTTCCTCCATTAGCCGCCCTTATTCTGCCCACCCAAGTCGGTGACTTTAGTCTGGGAATTAATCCGTTACTCGGCTCTAATACCGCTCCCTATGGTGTCGGCAGGATGTGGAGGGTGTGTGATTCTCTCATCCTCCAGTTTGAGAGCTTTAGAAGGTTTCCTAGACCCCTGGGTTAACGGCTGATTGAGCTGCGTTTTAATATGCAGGTGTTAACAATGGCGTTTTGATTTGAGCAGATTCGTGCAATGGATAATGGTGAAAACATTAATGTAATATGTTCAGAAATAAAAAAGTCTCTGAAAAACAAAGAAAAATATATCACAATTCTTCAAAGTCGAAACTATTTCGAAAATTATTTAGATTGGCTGCATTTTATTTTCTTTCAGTAATGCATCCGTGAGTTGTATAATAATTATGATATTTTAAAGTTTAAGTGTACAATATCCTGCAATAGAGACTTAGTAAAGCCATTTAATCAAGAATGGATTAGATGTTGATTCACTAACATTACAATTTTTGAGATATGTTATATGGATGAAGTTGGAATTATGGCAGTTAAAATACTCTTTTCATTTATATGAAGAATTTTATCAAACGCCCAATCCTAGGTTTGAAATAATATAAAATATTTCACCGCATCAACTCGAAAAATAAAAGGCCTTTTCCGATTTTTCATATTATTCCAGTCTCATAAATGCAGTTAGCAATTCACGTTTTTATGCGAAATCGCTGAATGAAAGTGCCACGTTCCCTTAACGTATTTTAAACCTAACGAAACGAGCGAAACGTTTTGAGCTGCAAGTGCACCCAGAGTGGACGTGCGTCTCGTGTTTTAATTAGTCCAGCTGTCGTTGGGGAAGCGTCACGAATGGAATGTACGTTAATTCGTGTCCAACCCACTTTTGCCATTTGCGACGTGGAAGTTCATTGCTCTCGCCTTCCTTCGCAAATATGGAACAAATGTGAAAGCAGGAATTTTTTATTTTTATGAATTCGGATTAAATTGCGTATGTATCTATTTTAACTATTTTCAGTTTGTTCCCTGATACCGTATTAAGCGGCAAGGAATTATCTCAATAGTGAGGTTAGTGCCTGCAAATTTATTAAATAAGCGAAAGAAATATTTTACGTAAAATTAAAATGTATCCCTAGACAAAGTCGTTAAAGCCGGAGCACACGTACTAGATATTTACGTTTACCATGCTTTCATGAAAGTCATTAATTTGACTCACAGTTGGTACGATTAATGCATTTTTCCTCCCTTTGAGCGATTCTTAATGCTTATCGGTATTACGCCGTGTTTGACGTCAACAGTCGTTGCAATTGCAATTTCCTTGGCAAGTTAATGGAACTTTTCTGTATTATTTACCCTAGGCTTCCCACTGCTTCTTGCCGTCATTCTATCGCTTCTGTCCTTGTCTCACGACATTAAGCCTCGTTCTGTCTGTAACCTTTTCTCTCACCGCCCTCCCTATTCATGTCTCTATCTCCACCCGCTCTCCTCCCCCTTCCCACACTCGTCTGCGTCCCCCACCATCTCCCTCCAACTCCTCCGCCCTTTTATCCCTCTCCTCTTTCCACACTCCTCCAACACCATCTCCTTTCCCCGACTCCAACAACTCCGCCTTTTTCGCTATCTTCGTCTCTCTCTTCTCTTCAGCACTCGTTCCCAAGAGTATTATTTTTCTCGCTCAATTGGTTCATCACGAGGAAGGAGCGGACAGGAACAAACGAGGGTTGTTCCTTGCTCTGCATCGCTGCCACTGTGGATCTCGTTGAAGTCAATCTGGCGTTGAAGACGCATACCGTTAACAATCGCAATGTGCATAATTACTTATATTTTTCATGGGGTAAAATTTAAGGACTCGTTAAGTCAGTCAGTCCTACACTTTTCCTTCCGTGTGTTTTCCTGTGCGTGTTGATGCCGTAAGGACAATGTTTATCAACCGGTGGGACCAAAAGGTCATCTCGGTGGAACGCGAAGTTTCGTAAATAATTATTATAAAACTTATTTTCAACAAAATTATTGCAAAATTTACTGTTCTTAAAATGTTCCATTAACGATTAAAATTAATTTAGCGTGAAAATTCACTTCACGAGAAAGATGGGAGTTTTGTTTACATCGTGGTTTATTTTGACAAAATGGTTGGTGAGAAGTACGATACAAAAGGTTGAGAACCGCTCACATAGGAGGATTGTTGGCCTATTTTTCTTTGTTTATTATTTCCGAATTTACAAGACATTTTACTGTGTCGGCAATTAATTGTTCGTCATCGCAACTACGCAATCGGAAAAGTTTTTGCGTTGAAATGTTTAATGTTGTCTTCATGAAAAAGCGATTTTCCCCTAACATATCGCAATAATTTTACTGCAGAACATTTATTTTAAAGAAAATCATGAATTCATAATATTAATTGATCAACAAAAGATGTATGTAGTATGTCATTGACGTAAGAATTTTTATTACCATTCTAAATTATTATTCAACTATATTTACGCATTTACTTGCTTTTATTGATATTTTCATTTCGTTAAGTTCTGCGAGAAAATGGAATTGAACATTTTAAACGTAAGCCTTTGCGACAGATACGGTGGAAAAGAATTTATCGGTACATCAATAACCGTCGAAGCGAAACCGCTCTCTCTCTCTGTCTCGGTTTGAATATTTCTTTCAGACTGGTCAATGATATTTCCATCCAGATAACCCCCTGTTACTCTCTCCCTTCTCTGCCACATTCTTGTCCCCTCCTCAGTCCCAGAATTCCTTTCGGGAAGCCTTTTTTTTCGCAGGTGGCCCGCAAGGATACATCCTTTTTTATGCTCGCCCTCTGCATTTTTTACCGACTCTTCCTCTTCCTTAGAATGTATCCCTATGCCCTTTTGCGTTTTGTGACGCTTCCCAAAGGGATTAGAAGTGGGGCAATGTGGAGGAAAGAAAAAATAACGAAACGGGGAGTGCGAAAGTAACGGAGCATTTGTAGGGCTTTCTAAGTAAGGGAGTTGATTGAATGCGATTGCAACCGCCTTCTTGTAACAAGGCGCATTGCCGAAGCTTGTGGAACTCGGTAACGAGCGATTGACCGTTTATCTTCGGCGCTCATACTGTACTGCTGCTGTATGTATTAACGGAATTAATAGAAAGTTTATTTTGTTATCACTCAGATTCGCCTAGTGCTAACTGAAAATTTTCGAAGCGTCTCTCAAACTATCTTTTTGAGCTGCTTTCGGAAATAACAAAGGAATCGTCTCAAAATTTTCGATTTTTAGGCAGAAAAAGTTCATGGGTTTTGATGCCATTGTGCATTTGCGAAGGCATTATAAAAATCGCAGCGGAATTTTTACGTAACACTCCGCAACTGCTAGTGTTTATTTTGTCCGACGAAATCTCTTCATTTATGTAGTTAAACATTTTATTTATTCCATCATGCACTAAATTATCATTAGAATTAAATGCTTTTGTTGCGGTCGAAATTTAGATATTAAATTCTCCGATAAAGCCAAATTTGTACTATTTGCGCGTTTTATAAAATATTTCACGCAATTGCCATTTAATACGGAAGAAGCTTTTCCAATTCTCAAACTATATATAGTATTGAGAATGGACGAGAATTTGTCATTCGAGTTTTTCTATTGTGTCCACAACTTTATTCTTCCTTTGTGCCCGTATTTTCTCGTTTTAGTGCTCCTCCTCAATTTTAAACATGGCTTTAAAAGTTTATCTCCAGACCCTAAAAGGGTTATAGATCGTTTGGGACGAAAATATTCCTAGTTTTTCGTTCCTTTTTGAAGAATGCCGCAGTGCGCCTGAGTGCTGGATGTTCTTGCCAATTATTTTTCCTCTACTTGGGCTATTGAGTGAAAATGCGTTTTTGTGATTCCTAATTTTTCCAGTTTAGGTTCGCTTAATACTCTCGGTTTAAGCTTTTTCACGCGTCTCTGTTTTCGTTTTCTTTATCAGTGGTATTCGCAAAACGGTGACGTCTTTTTGCATTGTAGAAAATTGACGGATTGTGTAATGCTTTAAAGGAAAATTTATTTCAAACATTTCTACTATTTTCTAAACACTATGCAACTCTACAAGTATAATCGTAATGATGACAATAACTGAAGATCCGTTAATTCAAAAGAAGAATAAATTGTATAGAATCTGTTAAACTAATGTTATCGCTTAAAAGGTAATATAACCGAGATAGTCCACGATTTTTTTTTCATGATAGATATTTCACTGATTTAACCAGAGAACTTTTTTATATATCTGTGTTCCACCAGTTTTTACCGTAACAGACTTTTGGAATAAATATGCATTTATTCTATGAGGACTTCTTTTTTGTATATAATCCGCTGAATTTATTTTTCGCTTGAAAAAAATGTTAACGCCATCGAGATAATCAATGAAACTTTTTAAATGTCGGATCACTCTCCGATATGAACCAAGAACTTTATCCACCTGTCGTTCCATTAGTTTTTGCCAATAATCAACCGTAGGTTTAATCAGGAGGATAATCGGCTAAAAATAAACTCCGCGTAAAAATGTCACTTCACCGCAAAGAATGCGCGTATTGACCTTATAGTCACGGACGTCATGGCTCGACCGATTTCCGTCCCAATTTATTTCGAACGCGCAAGGCTTTAAAAATTTTCGCTCGATTAATCGCGTTTTATTGGCCGTATCGATCCCGCGATTTTGTTCTATTTATATATATATTTATATAAAAATGGGCTAGGAAAGAGGCGATTCCATTGGCCTTACGCGGAGGGGGGTGTAGGTGGAGAAGGGAGCGGAGAGAATTCCTAAAACGCAAAAGGACACGAAACGGCGGATGGAAGGTTTTTAGTGGACTGGCGGTGCGGGAGATATGGGGAGGGGAGCGTAAAAAAAAGGGTATGGGGCGTGGGGAAAGTCGTGGGACTACGGGAAAAGAGGTGAATGTTGAGGGGGAGGTATTCCTGGATAAAAAGACAAGTCGCAGTCGGGCGATAGAGGGGGTGAGGGGGCTTGGAGGAGTACTTCAGGTGGGAATGGCGAGGCATAATATGCTCCGAGGAGGGAGGGGAGCGGGGTCAGAGAGAGGAAGGGGGAGGTAGGAGGGAGGCGTTGTAAAGGTGAACGAAGTAGACGTGGCAACGTTGGGCGCGGCTTTGGGCCGGCGCCGTCGACGCCCCGATTCGATGGGAGAGGTATATAGGGCGCAGTCGGGATCCAATGCGAAAGGGATTGCATTGGCTCGACAATAACATGACAGCGAAAGAAATTCGTGAAATTATTTTCTTCCTCCTCTACGGGACGAGGAGGAGAAAGAAGTGAAATCTTCTTTCCGGGCTTTTTTTGTCCGGATAGCGTCCGTATTTTTTTATCTCGTCGTTTTATTCATTTCTCCCTCCACTCTCTCTCTCTCCTCTTGTGTAACTCTTTCCCACCTTCGCGTTCCCTCGAGTGCTTGCTCCTTTTCGTGCGCCTTCCCGCAGTCTCTTGAATAAACTACCAGACCCTTCACCTTTAACTCTTATTTCTCTTGGATGGCTGAACAATTCAACTCAAGGCGGGAATCTACCGCGGTCGTTGGGAGTCTTACGATCCAACTTATGCATTTAATTTATATTTATTCTATATATTTAAAATTGTCTCCTCTACTTTCGCTTCGATCCAAATTTATACTCGGCTTACCCACAAAAATATTTTAGACGTTTTTGAATACCTGCGTTTGTTTCTATCTGGATGATTGATTAAAATTGCCAAGTTGATGTTTTTAATAAATATTGCTATTACTCAAATGTTGATCGTTTCCTCAATGCTCGTCGCATTAATCAAGTGAAATCATTATCCGCTGCAGCTTCATTTCATTCTTGAGGGTATGCATTGCGCCTAAAATGTATGGATCGTTCCGGTATCGAAACAGCAAATCGATGGATGACACATACGAAACTTCTCCCTTGGTTTTCCAATACTCTTTACTCCTTCTCCCCATGTATCCTGATTTAAAACTCGGCCAAATATTCCTGAACCTTTAATACCAGCCACTTGTCCGTCTCAATCGATGGGGAGGGCGAAAGCCATCTATAAACTACGCCTATATTACCCCTCTCACTTCCTTCCGGCTAACCTCCGGTTAAAATATTCCAACCGAATTGAATTTGTTCCACCCTCTACCTCCCTCCCCTCCCCAAAATGAACCCCCCTTCTCTTCCTCCGACGCCTCTTTAAAAACCGCGAATCTCCTACTTTCGCTTCCCATAACCCTCTCCTTGGAATTCGTGCCGATCCACAACATCGTCCCTTATCCAATCCATCCTTCACCACACCCTATATCCCATATCTTCTCCTCCCGTTTTCCCCCCATTTACCAACCTATCTATTCCCCATCCGCAATTTCCCTTCTATCTCCTTTTCTCCCGATTCGATATCTCTCTCTCCCTCCACTACTTGCCGACTATACTCGCCGTTCCCTCCCACCCACCCGTTTTCCCCCACTCTCCTCCCCACTCTACCCGTCCAACCCACCCACCCCCCTCCCAACATCAGAAAATCCTTTTTACAATCTCCCACTGTCCTCCGACAACTCCTGCCGCCGAAGCCCTCCCTGCAGATGTCTCCCCGGACCCTTGAACCTTCGGGATCGATTTTTGCGTGAGTGCGTGAGTGAGTTGGACCTCCCCTCTCTTCTCTTTTTACCCTTTCCTCTTCGCTCTTCCCTCTCTCTTGCTTTTCCGCTGTCCCTTCCTTCCCCGACACTCCCCCTCTTTTCTCCTACTTCCCCTCCTTTCCTCTCTTTTCCTACCCCTACTCCTCGCTCTCTCCCCTATTACAACCCGAAAAGGACCCTTATTCTCGTGCGCCAGCCAAAAGCGTGCCTTCGCTCCCGAAGGGTGACAGCGTGCGTGTTCTCTCTCTCTCTGTCCTTCTCCCGTCTCATTCCTTTTTCTTTCCGGGCGTCTCATCGTGTCGTCTCTTGATGTACTCAACGTAAAACGTGAAACCGAGACGGCGGATCCTTTTTACCCTTGCTTTGTGCGCGAGGGGAGTTTTCGTGCTTCGTTTGAAGATGCGTGTGTGCTTTTTAGGCTTTACGAATTCATCGTGATGCCGGTGTGTGCCTCTCATTTTCTTCGTGAACGCGCTTGGTCGTTGTTTTGGGATCAGCGGGTGAGGTGTTGTTTTTGCACGATACGTTGAAAGGGGATATGCGTGCTTTTGTGTTAACAGCGCGTGTTTACCATTTGAGGACCTGGCACGTATCCGCGGATGTGCACCTATCCTGATTGCACGGGATCTATCGGCGGGAACGTGCTTTAATATTGGAACGGAGAATAACGAGCTTTCGGAAGAGGTTGACGAAGGAGGAAATCGCGGAGTGGAGTGGAACGTACCAGGGATTTGCAGGATAGGCAGCGGTTCCGCGATCGCTGAGCGAATATTAATTTCCGAGGGATGAGTGCATTTTAGTGACCTAGGTTACCGGTTAACGTTGCTAAGGGCCGCGCGTGGACCGTGCTATGAAAGTGCGAGTGAATTGTGCAAGCTCGTGAGTTCTCCACATCCTCTCCTCTGCAAATGTTGCTAATTCTCCGGGTTTACTTTTCAATTACCCTAACCGCTCGCCTCGCCGTACGAATGAGGTCAAGATTATCGAGCGAATAGAGAAGTGCTACAGCTGTGAAGACGAACACAATAGGGGTAGAGATGGCGGAGGCAGGAGACGTAGACCATGGGGCGAGGTTTTTATGAGACCTTATCTCATGCGAAAGAGTGGTTTTTCGAGTGGGCGTTATATAATAATAGTATTGATAGGACGGATCGATTAAATGGACATTTTGCGAGATCAGGGCGTTTTTAGAGCTATTTTTGACAATTTCCGCACTGTAGCGTGTGTTTTGAGAGCTACGTATTCGTGCCTGAGATGATATCGTTGAAAAAATATCGAGGTTTGGATTTTGATTTTCAAAAAAAAGGTTCCTGTATTGATGAGTAGTGGAAAGGTTCTCCCTCGTAAAGGAGGGCGCGATGGAAAAGATAAAGCTAAGATGATTAAAAGATGAAAGCGATAGTGTGGCGATGATCGTGCTATGCACGAGGTCGTGGCTGATTTTTGAAAAAATCTGAGAGTCGATTTTAAATTTTTTCTCTCCCTTAAAGGGCAAAAATACGCCCCTCCCCCTTGAACCCGCATTTCGCATACGCCATAATAAATCCCTGCCTTCCGCTTGCTCCAGCACCAGTAATCCTGTCAGTCAGCCGGTGCTGCTCGCGAGGGAGAGAGAGAGAGAGAGAAAGGAAGGAGGAAGCTTAACGGTTTTAAAAACAGAGGCGGAGCTCGGGATGAAGAGGATTTTCCTATTTTCTTGATGCGAAGTAAATTACTCGGGGCGAGTATGAAGCCTTGGAGAACTTTTTAATAAACTTCCTCGGACGTGTTACAAAGATCGGTAGGGAGGGAGCTGAAAACATTCTCCGAAGAATATCGCATAGAAAGAGAGGGAATATTAAACTGTGGCAGGTGAAAAAGATGTCCGCTTCCACGGAAAAAGCTTCAGTCGCAGGCATGTGTAGGGAGAAAACTCTGGCTCTTTTCCCCGCGGCGCCCAAATTTAGACCCCACGAAACGATATAGCGGCGCCGCGCCTAGCAGCAGCGGCTGTAGCAGCGGCGAGCACTGCCGGAAGGGCGGTGGAAAACTCTCTCTATTGCGGGGGGAGAGAAGAAGGGAGAGAGTGAGGTGGAAAGATGGTGGGGCAGCGAAAGGAGGGAGGATAGGAGAGGGAGGGAGGGCGGGGGCGGTACGCGGCGGCTGATTCATTGACGACTCTGGATCCGTCGGCGTAAGGATCGCGGGACGAGACCCTCCTCCGAAAGGGGGCTCTCTCTTTCTCACACTATATCTCCCTTTCCAGTTTTCCACGAACACACAAGTGCGCCCTCTCGTTCACTTGTTCGCTCTTGCACGGACTGTTCGATAGCATTGGCGTGACGAAGGAGCGTTCTCCCCCTCCGCCTCCTCATCGGGTCCCACCACTCGGCCGACGGCGAGGGAGGCCTCAGAGGTGCTTCGTCGTGGAATGCGGGAGGCATAAGCAGCCGGGGCAGGCGGGATCGTTTTGCTTTTCGGGGGGAGGCAGGGTCCCGAAAAAAAAAAATTCGTGGACACGCTCCCTCCCGACACGTGCACGAAAGGGAATGTTTTATGTCTGTGTGTTGTATTTGTCGTCGATTGTAATCAAGTTTTGAAAAAAAAAGAACGGAGGGGGATTGCCCGTGGAGGAGCGAGCTCGGGCGAAATCACGGAAGATAGTGAGATATTCTCCGTGACCGTCGAGGATCCTGGTGGTTTGGTGGTGTGCGTGAGAGAGTGGTGGTGGTTGCGATTGTGCCGTTTGTTCCTCGCCTTCCTCGGTTTTTGTTTCGGCAACCAGAGGATGTCGTCGGCTAGCCACGGTGGGATATTGTACTATGTGGTGAAGGTGCCGCGGTCCGAAGCGGCGGCTGCGGGTTTCAATGCATCCGGGGGCGGACGCTGCACGCCGGTCGTGCATCCCATTAAGGGACCAATAAGGTGCGTTCATTTCGCCGTTTGCGGTAAAAAAAATGACTGACGTCAAGTGTCTAATGAAAAACATCTGCGTAGTATTAGTATTATGAGAAACGTCGCGGACGGTCGCTTTTTAAACGTTCATTTCCGCGGTTGTCGGACAGCGATTGCATTCACCTGTAGAACGCACGGGATGCAGAATCCGCGATGGACGGGAACTATTTTGAACTTCCTGTTTTTGTCCTCTTTTTTTTACGGCGATGCCGAAGTTATTTGGATGATTTTAAGGATGACGAAGACGGTTGAGAATAAAAGATTTTTCAAGAGGTTGCTCATTCTCTACCGCGTTGTTGTTTTTTTGGCATAACAACCATTCCTTTATTCGTGGTTTTGTTATTTTCTAATTGCAATTTTCCGTTCTCCGTTGACGTGTGGCGTAATTTTTCGTTTCGTCGCGTGGGGCCGCTTATTATTTTAGGTCCACTTTCCCAATGATGCACCCGTTTATTTATAGGATCGGAATGTCCAGGATAGGGCACGAAAGGCGTGCGGTGGCGGTGCATACCCCGCATCGCCTGGCTGTTACGAATTCTTCGCTGAGGATGTATTTATTCGCTAAGACATTCGAAAGGTTTTCCATTTTCTCATCTTGATATCTGAATGTATGCAACAATGTAGAAAAGATGCTCTTTGTTTTAAAGCTCACTCGGAAGTGGGTGGAATAAAGTGATCCGAAGATCCTATGCAGACAGGCATAAGCTGTAAAGTTGGGAATAATTTTGAAACGAGAAAAAAGTCTGCTATGACCGGGAATCGAACCCGGGTCTTCCACTTTCCGGGTGGATATTCTACCATTGAACTATCGTAACAGATCATTTTTCTCGTTTCTGAACGCGGATGTTTTCTTGGTTGGGACGGAACTAGCCAAGCTAGTATCAAACTGCCCCAACGGATGTCCTCGAAGAGATACACCGAAGAAAACTCCTACCTCTCAAATAGTGAGATTGCCAAGCAAGAAATTGATGAAATAAAGCGTTCTAAAGATCCTATGCAGACAGGCATAAGCTGTAATGTTGGGAATAATTTTGAAACGAGAAAAAAAGTCTGCAGACTCACCTCACTTGGAAGTGATTATTTGGGGGATTAACGTAGTCATCCCGGCAGGTTTTTGTTGTTATCTGTCTTCTGTTATGCTGTCGTCGTCGGTCAGTCGATGGCAGTACTCATCCTATCTCCCTTAACGTGTGATGCGACAAACGAGGAAATGAATCCTTCACGATCATTCGTTTTCGATATGCCGGATGGACACGGGATGGTATTAGAGCGTAACTTATTTGTTTTTCAATTGAAAGTCGTCCATCCGTTTCAATGCGTTTCAATGCCCGCGGAACTTGCATCGACGCATATATATATTATAAAATTGAATATGGAATGAAGTTGCATAGGTATCCAGCAATGCGAGTAAAGTATCGCGTACACAATATAGAGACCCCCATCGACAGTAAAGTTTGCTTCATGCAAGTCGTCGCTTTGCCAAAAAATAATTAGGTTAATTGAAGCATCGACCGTACCCTCGAAGTGCTGTTCGCCGCGTAAAGAGCAGCAGCAACCGCTGCGAACTGCGTTTCTCGTTCTCTTTATAGGCTTAACCAGCGAATATTACACGAGCAGGTAACGATTCGTCCGATCCGACGGTTGCGTCGATACGCGTGATTTTTGCTTCCATTGACGGTGGAAAGGATAGTTTTGTTGACCGCATCCATTGTTCAAAATGGCGTTCGGGGATGTCGATTTTTCCCCGCTAGCATTTTTACCATCCTCTCTGTTAACCATCCTTGGGCACAATGCAAATGGTTTCGAACCGGCGGGTTAACAAGCGAAAATAACTTCGGCGTCCTTGGAAGCGTTGAAACCAGCTGAAGTTCTCCTATTTTCTTTCTTTTTCCCTTCCGCTACTTCGCCGCAGACACGCGCACGGCGTAATGGGGCTCTCTTCATATTGGTGCAACCGTTCGTAGTTGGCTCGTCCTCCACACCTGTCATCGTATCTTCTTCTCCGCTTGGCTTCTCAACTCCACTTCCATCCCATCGCTTTCTCTCCCGCCCCATCCCTTCCTATCTCCTGTCGCGAGCGCACATACATACACACATACATACACACACACATATACACAAAGGGAGTCGGGTGCGTCGCGGGAATGTTTCATAATGAGAGTTGTGGTCGGTCGCTCCCACAAGGTCGAATGATCGTTCGGTTCTCTCTCTCGTCCCCGGCTTTCGTCCTCTATCTCCCCAACTCCCCCATCCCTTTCTTTCCCCTGATTGCGACACGCGCTCGCACGCACACATGCACAGTTGATGCGCGGTGCTCCGATGACTCTCTCTCTCTCTCCCTCCTTCCTTTCTCCCACTTTTCGAAAATCGCTCAATTTTTGTTTATCTCGTCTCTCCGGGGTGGAGACGGACTCTCTATCTTGAGGGAAAATATGAAAGCGAAGAAATTCTTGTGGACGAGGGGTGCGTGTGTGTGTTTGATGGGCGTGTTCGCTTTTATGGGCGATCTTAAGGGAAGGGGAAAGAAGGGGGTGGGGGCGTAGAGGCTCATAAAATTGCGCGAATTTTTTGTTCCCGTTGTCTGTGATTTTGTTGTTCGGTTTCCCTTCCGAGTGCTAAAGTGATAGTAAATAGAGAATCTTCACCATGCTGAAGAACTGATCAACTTGTTCATATTCCCTCCGCCGCGGTAAACATATGCGGGACAGCATTATGCGGTTCGATTCGGGAAAAGATGAGATTTTCATAGGATTTAAATTTATGCGAATATTTACTTTCGGTCCAAGATCTGTAACTTTAGAATTTTGAACGACTTCCTCGTTATGCATCTTTTCTATGCATTCCATGGTTTAGAGATCTCTCGTTCTAAATGGAGAAGTGGCACTTCGTTACGAAATAGAATTATTTCCAGATTTTATGTCGTGCCAGAAACAAGACTCGAGCCAATTTTAACGAAGGTACATTGATTAGTCCAAAATTAGATTGAAACTAAACTGTAATCAATTTACATTAGCGTCCGTGATGTTTCCAGTATTCGCTTAGGCTTATAAACTTAGATTTTTAAGCATGGCCTATTGTTCCTGGTGCCTTCCTTTGTTGAGCTTAAATGATTTGAAGATTTCTGATTGTAGTTTTTATTTATTAACGGAAAGGCTGGTCATCGTCCTTTTCATTTCGGTGTCGTAATTCTTTCGAGTTTAACGGCTGGTGTGTTGCTCGATATTTTCCTTTGAAAGTATTAATAATCGGCTTTCAAATGGCGTTTTCACGCTTTTAAAGAATGGTTGTCAACAAAATTGCACAACAGCCTTTGTGAAGCTTCCGACCGCGAGCTTTTCTCCTCTGGAAATGGGATTTTGCATCGCATATGGGGATTTGAATTTGCAAATGGGATGGGCGAGACTCTCTCGCTCAATGGAACGATGTGGTGGTGTTGTTGAAAAGAGAACATCCTCCCTCGCAAATATTCTCTGATCAAGGTGAAAGTATCAGGCGGGGAAATTTATTGGCACATCCAAGACTTTTGAAGGCTGGCAGTAGAGATTTGATTCTTTCTTCATAACTAAACTATACCATTTTTTAAGTGTTATCATCGATCATTTCCACACCTATTCAAGTGTTATTGTAATAAAATTCGTTTCAATTGACTTTTAATGCAGTAAAAATTGAAACCATATAATTCTAATGTTTAATTCGTGTGCCATCGATTAGGATGAGCAGTAGGACACGCGAATCAATATTCTCAATTGGGCTCCGTTCACTTGTCACAAACAGACATATTTGAAGAATAATTTTGTGATTAATCTGTATTTTATAAATCATGTTTGCTAAGTAATTTTTAGCGAGTTTTTAGAACTCGGACGTCTTCAGTCGATTTTTTTATTCGATTGTACGAATATAAACTAGAGTTTAAACTCGCACGGCTGCACGCTGTTGTTTTTCTGCTAATGAAATTACTCTAAACGAGAGTTGAAGTTTTTGTAATCCTGCGTTTGAGTTTCTTTGCGTGAAGGAAAAAAAAATATTGCTTGTTTGTACCTTGGAGTGTACAATGTATCCCTCGTCTCGCATTATGAAGCTAACAGTTTGGAACTTTTCGTAACAATCGATTTTGCGCCAGTCCTTCCTCCAGCGACCCCTTATTTGGATTTTCTGGGATCCCCACTACCCATGGCCCCCTCGGGGCGATTCTTTTTGCCTACTCTTATAAGGCCACGCCCCCCATTTAGGAGGATCACTCCCGTCGCCCTCTCTCTCTCTCTCTCCAACCCTTTCACATCCTCCACTTCACCTCCCTCTCTTCTGCCATTCTCTCCCTCCCCCGTCTCCCTCTCTCCTAACCTATCTCCATTTGCTCACTTCGATCTCTACCTTCATTATCTCCGCACACTTGGCTCCTTCCTACCTGCTCTCCCTTGGCTTTACTTTTCTTTCACTTTCTCCTCTTATCTAATTTTCTCCCGTTCCTACCTTCTTTCTCTTTATCACTCCCCTTGTTACTCGATCTTTTTTTTTATTTTATCTATCTCTCATCTCTCCAAGCCACCCTTTCCCCTTCTTTATCTCACGAGTTCCCCACGGTATTGTTCTGGGTCCCCTCATTGTCTTCCCATACCCTGTGATTCTCTCCATTCAGACACTCCCTGTCTGTTTTGCCTCTTCACCCGCCCATTATCTCTCTTCTTTTCCCCTCATGTGTCACTGTTTCTTTACAGTAGCCTCGTCACGGTTTTTTCCTGCTTTTCTTGCCCAATAAAACGATATTAACTCCCGGTTTTATAATGGAATAACGTCGCAACGGAACGATGTAGAAAGCAAACTTTGAAAATTTCGGGGGCCATTTTCTCTAATTTTACGAGATGTTGCCATAGACAATGCAATTTTCGATCCTTGAAACTATGCTATAAACGAGTGAGCCTCCCATGTCCTCTCAAAACGTAATTTTCTGTTGAAATATGCTTGGCCCCTATTAAACAGGACAAATTTATTTGATACATATTACGGGATATGAACATTAGATTATTGTTCTCAAATAGTTTGGAGAAATAGCTTCGAAATGCTTTAGAACAATTTCCTTTTCAGAGGATGATAAACACTTTTCCAATGTTATGCAGTCAACTATGTTCATGTATTTTATAAAAAACTAATATTTGCATGTTATTAAAATTGACTACCATCGGTATCTGCTATAATGTAATTTGTGTGACCTTAAAGATGGCTAGAAAAATAGGTTGGATTAAGAAGTAGGAAGGCGTTTACGATGAAGCTGGAATGAAAGGAACTCAATGTGAACTTCAGTTCAATAATTGTCGTACATATATTTCAACAATTTAATTGTTATATGCACTCACACCTCTATTTTATCCATTAATTTTCTGATTTTGCGGCCTATTCGCTTGCAGAGTTAAAATTATTCCTTCCTGCAGGATTTCCGTTACGTAAAATCGATTAAAAAAGAGTTGACTTAGTCATTCCGTGTTGAATCTTCGACCTTATACTCTTGTTCCGCGAATTCATCGTGTGCGTTTAGAAAGCTGATATTTTAATATCTCCTCTTCACTTTCAAAATTTCAACCTTCTATAGGTATTTACACGGAAAGACGACTCATTTGGCTAGTATAAGTTAATCAGATTATATAATTACTCAAAATATTAGTTCTTCTGAGATTTATTGATAATAACTTTGAAAACCATGTGGACTGCCCCTCCGTGCATTAACTAGGATAAATATTGAATTGAGAATTTGTATTTGCGTAAAATTTTTATTGATATTACCTCGGGTATTTATTTAAAGTGTATTTAAAAGATTTGATCAGTGTGTTGAACTGTAACTGGGTGAAATTTCATATAGATGATATTAATTTATTCCTACAAATGCAACCTTTGGATGGATGAACATAAGATCAAGATAAGTAACTTGTGCAATACTGTGTATTATATAAAATAATATTGTATATATTTAAGTGTAATTTTTCTCATAACCGAATTTAAAAATGCATTATCGAGCTAAACTCGTGGTATTAACAGTCGTTTCTTGTTTGGACAACCGTTTTATGAATATTGGTGGTGTTTCACTCATCCTCAACCTAAGGGCTCTCAGAATGTTCTGAAAAATTTAGTAGGATAAAATGGTGCCAAATGTGAGAAAACGTAATGTATTAGAAATATCATCCGCAAAAAAATAAACCATAATTGTGCGCCGCTTTTTTGGAGAACAACCTGTTCGGTTGAAGCAAAAGTGTTCTTCTGCCTCCGAATCTGACTTCCTCACTCTGCCAGTTTCCCCTTTAAAAAGAGATTATACGTATGCTTTCACGTCAAAAACAAACGGAGATACCAACCGCAAATATTCGTTTCACTCGAGCCTTTTCCTCTCCCACCTCCATCAGCCCAACTCATTTGGCGTGACACAATTCCACCTTCCGCCACCCATTTCGCCTTTACCTTTCTCCGCCACCTGGCCACCCTCCCACTCCATCTATCTCTCTTCCTTCCGCCCCCTTTCTTCCCTTCCACTCCTTCATCTATCTCTCTTCCTTCCGCCCCCTTTCTTCCCTCCCGGCCTCCTCCATTTCCGTCCTTGATCCGCCTCTCTTATGGATCAATATCTACCCCCTTGCTCAATCCACCGCGCCGATTCTTTGCCCTCCCTTTCTCGTCCCATTTTCCATCTCGCTTAGACTCAGTTTATCCATTCCACTCTCTCTCTCTCTCTTTTATACTTATCGACTCCTTTTGCATCGTCTCATTGATCGATTGTTGGCATTATCTCTTATCACTTTCTAATTTTAATGTATTAACCAGTCCATAACCTAGATTCTTGAGGTCCTTTTACAACGAGCGCATAAACGACTACAAATACGAGCGCATGCGATTATGCCGACGGCGGGTTTCGAACCCGCGACGTTGGGCGATAATCACCCCTCTCCGCAGGCAGGCTTCTATCGTTTTGTTTACTCGTTGTGTTCCAACGTGCTGGGTTCTTCTTTCCTCCGTCAGCTGTTGGCCTTCCATCTCCTACCATAAGCATAATAAATCCACAATTCGTCGAGCACGCGTACACTGCTTTACTCAAATCAGTCGATCACGATTCAATTTAGCGGCCTTAAATGTGTCTGCCCAAGTTTTGACAACTATTTTTCGGTTCGAAAGGATGCCGGTATCATAAAGCCACTTAAATTTTGTATTGCATTGGCGTTGTGAATTTTTAAATGAAATCTGAAGGTTTTTTCCGTCTCATTCGTCAACAATCTCAGCTTTTTGCTGGTCATTGATATTATTTATTCGCTATAATTTTTGCATATTTAATATACGTAAAGATCCGTGACGAAATTTTTATTGATGAATTCAACTTTAATTATACTTATTGGAGGCTGTTTTTCGCCTCTGGGACAGGCGAGCTGCTTTTTCAATATATAATAAAGAAAATGTCATACTAGGTTTATTTGTCATATTTGTCTATTAATAATGTTGCAATAATTGAACAGGTCCCCTCAGATGATTAATATCGTCTATAGTCTAATTAATGATTTCCCATTTTATGGAGGTGGTGAACATTATTACGCAACGCTTACCTAAATTTGTTCGTGTAACAGCCATGGCTTTATCATGAAATTTACATTTTAAAATGCATTGCTGAATGAAGGCAGTATGTTTTCGCACATATCTAAACTATTTTACGTGATCGGATTCACGTATGCCGAGTCGGTTCGTGTAAACCAGCGACTAAAGTATACACATCACGTCGGTCACCTCATCTGTTGGCAACTAGCTTTCGTGTTTGCTCGCTCTGAGAGAACGCTGTGGGTAACATTCCAACATCGCGATATCTTTGTTACATTGCGTGGTGATGATTTTTAACTCTTTAGTTCTTTGGAATGTCGGTTATTTAGTATAAACTCGATGAATGATATTTTTAAGGATCTTCATTTTGTAACGTCGAATGTACATTAAATAACGCGGTTAATATGCGAGAAATGAATTAACCAAAACAATAATTTAAGGAAGTCAAAGTACGTAGTTCTATTAATCTTATCGTATTTTGATCCAATGATATTTTTGATGACTAATTGGTAAATGTAACATTTCGTATAAAAATAGTTTAAATTCAAGAAAAACTATTATTTGTTCTTAGCTATTTTGTCGTCTTATCAAGTTAGCAAGGTGCAGTGCAAGAGAGTTAATCCATTGTTTCGAAACAAAAAGGAATTATCTATAAATTGAAATGTTTTGACCTTGAAATAACTTGTACCTCAAACAAATAGTCGTAAAATAGCTACGTAAAGGAGCCAATTCATTTAGGAGAAATGCACATTGTTTCATTGGTAAGGGCGTTTCCTATTTTTCTGCTAGATCTCTTTCAGAAATTTTGCTTTCTTCCCTTCCTAAATTCTTGCTACAAGCGAAGCAGAAAAAAATTGCCTGACATACGACTCGCATTTCAATAAATTTACTTCTGCTCATCTATTGGCAGCATCTTTAGAATTTAAAATATGTTCCAAGCATACGTTTAATCTTTTTTTTATCAATATGGGATACGCGAAATTTATAGTTTACAAATAATTTCAATGAAATTTTTAATGGGAATGGTTAATGAAGCGCGCTAAAAATTATTTAGATTTTAAATATGTATATGTTCATAAGAGTAACGTTTTAAAACTTTCAGCACCTATATTTTTGTACGATTAATTTTATTATGGTACAATTTTTTTATACTTAGAGAATAATTACTTGCCATCAAGGAAAGCAACAGATCTGCGTAATTAAATTAAATAATAATTATACTTTACGAATTCCGTTCAATTACATTTTCGTTACATCCTTAGCTTAACAATCTCAACAATGAAACCTTTACTTTTCAACAGCAATGACAGCGGATGGGACAATCCTTTCCAGCCCGATGGCGACCTAAGCCGTGAAGCGGATGAGATCGTGGAGCTGATAAAGGGCGGAAAGCCCATCACTCCCACCCCCGGGAGCGTCGCCCCGCCACTGCCTACGATCGGCGACACCCCCGACGCTCCTCTTCCTTCCACACCTCCCGGTGTGCACAATGCGGAGAAGTCGTCCGTGGCACAGGTCAACTCGGTGAAACCGTCGGATGGGGTGAAGCCTCCATCCAGCCCAAAGGGAGGCACAGGTGCCAACGGCAATGCCGCTCCCGCCACAGTCACCCCGACCAAGGGTGCACCGTCGTCCGTGGAGGTACAGAGGGGCCACGTGCCACCCGGAGATCCGTGCCAGGTGGAACATGTGGTGCTCAAGAAGAAACCCAAGTGCAAGTGCTGCGTTATCCAGTAGAGAGGAGGGCAGGCGGCATAAATAAAGAGAGAGAGAGAGACAGCCGTCGTGTCGTCCCCAACCGCCTTGCGCTGCTTTGCCCACTCTATCCTCTACTCCCAAAGCCCCCTCTGGAAAGGGTTGCGTCGCCGAATTTTAAGGGGCAATCGACGCAGTCTGTGGCTCTGAGCGAAAAAAAAATATATATATAAAAGACCGGTGGGAACTAGGCAGTTGTTTGCCGTATTAAATAAAAGAGAGAGAGAGGGGGGGTAGAGGGCATTAATTTCTGTGTTCTTGCAAGTGTTGGACTTGGAAAAAAGCTTAGCTCTCCGATTTGAGGAGAAGGACTTTCAATCGGGTTTAGCGAATCCGATCGGGTTGTAACAACGGTCGCCCTCTCCTTGTATAAAAAGAAAATGAGCACCCAGGTTTACTGAGAAATGGTGCTAGAGATGAAAAGAAAACGGTCTTTCTTGTACATTATTTTTTAAATTTCACCTATTATTAACTGAATATTTACTTGATTAGCATTGCAGATAATGCCTAATGATGTGTGGTGTATCTTTTATCTTTTTTATATAAAAACGAGGGATAAGTAAAGCGATCCGGAGCAGTAATTTCTTTTAATGAGGCTGTAGTGGGAAATGAGATTTCACTGACAGCATGCTTTTTCATTTGTATTCTTCTCCTCCTTAAAAAGAAAAGGAACACAGTTTGTTGTTGTTGCTATCTCACTATCATATACTTAAAATACAGCTGTTGTTGCTCCTCTCCTCTATTCGCTTGACCTGGCAGAGGTGTACGTTCTTCATTGGCTGTCTAAAAGAAAAAAATCTTAGAGATGCCGTTTCGTATCCGAGGAGTGCACTGATGCCTTAATTTTGCAAGCTGCGCTTGCTCGAATGAGTTGGATGCACCCAAAAAAATGACCTGACTCAAATAGGGCCACCTAAGAAAAAAATATGGTGCTGCCGTGTCCTAACCACGCAAACCTCTACGCTCGTGTTTTCAGGATGTGTGAGTTTAAATGAGTTCAAAAAAAAGAAAGTGGTAGATATTAAAAAAATAAGTGGACTAGTGAAACATTACAGAAAAGAATGTAATATATAAGTGATTTTAGACACGATTTTAATTAAAAAAGAGAAAATGCATGAAGGAGAAATTTTATGGCAAGGATGAAAATTGATTGCAGATTTTATATTTGTTTTTTCCTTGTCTGGTAGTTGGTGTTCATACCAAAAACAGACCTTACTATGCTTCAGCGTGGTTGTATATTTGATATGAAAAATATATCTTTGAAACTGTATTTCTCTTTTGGCTTTAATATTAAATTTTACCCTGTTTATATAATCCTGGCTCTAGAATTTTAACTGATATTCATGATAAACCATTTGATTAAATTCCCAAGTATTGCTTAAATTAAAAAATTTAATATTTAAGTCAAACAAAAACTTTTCATTTTAATAGAAAAGATTTCGTAAAATCAATGAATAAGATGCAATTACCAAGGGCAATGTTCCTTTTCAGTTTTAATGTTTTATTCTGTTTTTCCATAATCATTGAATATGATCATTGGATTTTCACATGATCAATGTGGCCACTAGTCATGTCATATTGCACTGACATGCTTTATTGCCATCATTATAAAAATTGATCGCTGTTATGGAAATATTGTGTTTTAACATTAAAGAGTTGAGCTGTTGTATTTCAGGTAAGCCCTTTACAGTAATCATAGTTCCATGAGTGGTGATTCACAGTACGTTTTAAGGAAATGATACTTTTGAATTTAATGTCATTGAATTGCCACCCATTATCACTATTTTGTACCCAAAATGCTCAAATGGTTTTCCTAATCTTATTCTGACTATTCCAGTTACCTAACTTATTATTCGAATTCCATCTATTAGGTTTGCTGGACAATTCTTTCTTTTTAATAAGAAGAAAATCATTACAAATGATCTTTTTAGAATGACTACAGTACCATATTAGCTTTTCCACTGTCTTAAATCATACCATCACATTCACATTGAAATATTGTAAAAGTGATGAAGAAAAACTTTGGAGAGTTAATATGTAAATTTTGGTGTGGAATAAAATATAATTAGTTTTATTCCATTTAGAGATTTTTTCATAAAAATAATTATAATCAAATCTCAGGAGTTTTAGAGGTGGTTTTTCATTGATATACCAATATTAGTATTGATATCTAAATCTGCTTCTGATATTCCCAAGTTCAGGGACTGCAAAACATTTTGGTGCCGGTAGGCTACTTTTAATAATTAAGGGCAGCCAAAGAAAAATGCATTTATTAAGGGTTTTCATGTATGCACAAATAATGTGACATTTGGCATGGTATTTAGTCTACTCAATTGCTGCTATCACAAGTAATATAGCAGTAACTAGAGTTTAATTACATACACATTTGTAATGCCCTGAAATTGGACCTCCTGAGACTTAGTAGGCACCATATGAATATAAATACACATTTTGATAATATTACTATATTTCATTGGGTCATCTGAAATCTCTTCCATGGGCACCTTGATGCCTACAGGCATATAGTTGGAACCCTAGTGCAATGAGGCTTAGATGATTGTTCCTTATTTTGTTCTATCCACTATGCATTCCTCTTCTTCTCCTCCAATGCTATCTGTATTTGTTGAGTATTATTCAACTCTCATGCATTATCAAACTCCAATATTGTAGTGAATAGGAACCTCATGCTTAGAAGAATATAACAGTATTTAGGTACCTAATGCATTAAAAATTTCCAGTTAGGAGCACAAAAATTACTATAACATTGAGCCTTATCATAAATAACCTCCTAAGATATGCTATTACAAGATATTTACCGTATCTTGGAAATATATCCCTACACTTTCTTGAGGGAAAAATTCACATTAGAAAGAACATGACAAAAATAACTTTTACACTACCACAAGTTTAATTTACAAAACTCATGACCTGGGTTTTGTGAGTTTTGTAAATTAAATTTGTGGTATTGTAAAAATTATTTTTGTCATGATTTTTAAGATGGAATACCATCAAGGAAAGGCTCATACAGTCAAATTCACAGATTTTATTTCACATTTAAGATTTTAATAAACACGATAATTCTATGCAAACCCATAGTAAACCATAAGGCCAAATGGGTGATTTCTATTCAAATGACCAAGCATTTGTAATGAGCTTCATTAATACTGCATGACACGAATGAAACTGTGTGCAAGGAATACTCAATGATTCCAATCACCTTTGCGAGTGAATCATTTCAGAAGTTGAATTATATAAACTTCCCCTCACGCTTCCACAGACAATGAGATTACACACCTGCAATACATTCGCTGTGACTTGCTGCCAACGATGAGAAGTTGCTCATATTGCCTTCAAAAAATCCTGTTTCAGCTGCGTTGCATCTGGTCAGTTTAGTATTTATTTGAGCAGCATATACTAGAGAGCTTTAAGAACGCGATAATAGCGCGACATGTGTTACTAATTTAGCTAAACCTTGAAATTAGTAAATGTTGAACTAATAACGCGAATAAAGCCCTCACCAAGACGAAATGCCTGGCATAATATTGCAACAATATATAATTCGAAGACATTTCTCACCGAAGGAAGTTCTTTCCATGGAATATATTCGCGGGCAGATTTTTCGTTAAATTTTCCCGTTATTACCAATAACAATTCCTTAAAACAAGGTTCTACTTGGCATAAAAATGTTTCGGAAAGGAAATCGGTGTACCGAACTTATTTTGCGTGCCGCATTGACATTTGTAGGTCCTTTGGAGAGCAGATTAATTTTACATGAGAGGTTCTTTGTTACCATGAAAAATAAATTGAAATATAAACATTTTAGCGTTCTTCAGGTACCGTTTTATAGCCATAATTTTTATGACAATTATGAAAATATTTTAAAATTTCATTTCATTTCTTATTTTTATGGATATTTATAGTAGTGTAAGGGAAAGTATTGTTTTCATGAAAAAAATCGACTTCGAGATTTCAACGGAAATACACGTTCGGAGGTTCCCTGAACACGTTTTGACCACTTTCTCGATTATGTCTGTGTGCGTGCGTGCCTGTGTGATAGCTTTTTTGTGGGTGCTTTAACTCAAAAACTATTAATCAGGACAACGCGAAATTTTATATTTAACATTTTTATGAAAGTCACAAGAACTGATTAGTTTTTGGTAAAAATCGGTCAACCGAAAGTGGGTGTTTACTCTTGCCACATCCGTTATTTTGAAATATTTGCTTTAATATTTGATATATGTAATAATGTATCGTAATAAAGGTTGTAGGAAATTTAATTTTCTACAATCTTTATTTGAAACATTTTCCCTATCTTATATTTTTAGCTGCCACCACTACGCTACCTACCGACGACTATTGTTAACAATTGACTCTTACTTACGTCTTAGTAACGCTCCTTTTTATTTTCTTAATTGTTGGAGCTTTGTGGCTATATCCAATATCAGAAGGCTATGGTTTGAGTTTATTTCTGTTCTTTGTAAAGACTAAAATTTTCTCGCAATTTCTTAAAATATTTATTATTATGTAACTTATTTGGAATTTTTAGAAATATAACAGATATGGAGAAAGTCATATGGTGGCCACGTCAGAATTTTTTAATTTACGCCACAGATCGCATAAAATTCTCTTATTACAGGCATGATGGCCCTGGCTGCCGTAAAATAGCTTTACGGCGAAAGCAAGATAATTAAAAGCTGCCAGGGCCAATCCTTGCATCGTAAAAATACTCTGAGGTACCTTTAGTGGACTCACGCCGCAACCGCTTTGATATACTTACAAAATGAGACATGAATTAACAAGCGGATAACATCGTATCTCAGCAGTAATTCTCCGATGCCGATTCAACTCTTTTAGAACACGCTGGAAGACGTTTCACTTCTTTTGTCATGTAAAAATAAAAAGTTATTGTCTCTTGCATGTATTTTGCCAGAGTAACGTTTAACTGAGGCCAAATTGTCCCCAAAAATGTTCGTAATAGTTCAAGTTAAAGTAGCTAGCTGTATTGAATGTATGGTAAAGTAAATTGATGTGACTGTCTACGCATAACTAATTCGTCCAATAAACGTCAGGAAAAGGTTACTTTGACAGACACGATAAGTCAGAAATGCTTTGGAACGCTGATTGGAGTATTGTCCTATCACCGGTATGGAATCTCTATAAATCGAGAAATGTGTGATTAGGCGAGCAAGCGTATTTGACTGAAGGTGGCTCAATTCTAATATTTGCCGGAGGCTCCAAAATCTCGCGTTTGGATTGGCAAGGACATAGTACAGTACTGTACGCACAGTACAGTAAGACCCCGATATTAATCGACATGTCGTTCCTCGTTTCCTAAATTCGTCACTCTGAAAATTACCTTTAAGATTTTTACTTTCTCCTTATATACGAAGTATAGAGGAAGTATTGCTTTCATGAAAAAAAATCGAATTCAAGATTTCAACGGAAGTACATGTTTTAAGGTCCCCTGAACACGTTTTGACTATTCTCTCTATATCTGTGTCTGTGACAGGGATATTGTGGGTGCTGTAACTCAAAAACTATTAGTCAGATCAACACGAAATTTTATATTTGACATTTTTGTTAAAGGTAAAAGAACTGATTAGTTTTTGGTAGACATCGGTCAACCGGAAGTGGGTGTTTACTCTTGTCACATCCGTTTTTTTTGGAAACATTTGCTTTAATATTTGATATATGCAAAAAAGCACTGGAATAAAAGTTGAAGGAAATTTAATTTTCTACAATGTTTGTTCGAAATGTTTTCCCATATTATGCAATTTTGAAGAGATATTATAAAAACTAAATATCTTAGCTGCCACATCCACACCACGTACTGGCGATTATTTTAAGCATTTTACGCTCTTTATTTTCTTAATTGTTGGAGCTTCGGGGCTATATCCAATATCAGAAGACTACGGTTTTAGTTGATTTCTGTTCTTTGTAAAGTCTTTAATTTTTCTCGCAGTTCCATTAAATATTTATTATCATTTAACCTATTTGGAATTTTTAGAAATATTATAGGTATGGAGAAAGTCATATGGTGGCCACATCCGAGTTTTTATCTATGCTTTAATATTTGATGAATGTAAAAAAGTATTGGAATAAAAGTTGCAGGAAATTTAATTTTGTACAACGTTTGCTCGAAAGATTTTCCCATATATTACAGTGGAACCTCGGTTTACGAACGACTCTGTTTACGAACAATTCGGTTTACGAACAAAAATCCCGACGAAAAAATGCTTCGGTTTGCGAACAGAATTTCGGCTTACGAACAGGCAGTCACTTGCTCCACGGAATGAGATCTCGGCGCGCCGCTGCGCAAAACCCCGGACAGACGCACCGGCGCTGGCGCCGTTGAGTCTGAGAAATGATAGGGTATTAGTTTCGCGGTAGCGTTCACTCAGGATAGACTGCTGCTCGAGTGAGTCTTATATTGTTTTTGTATACGTGTTGCTATTGTTTCAAAGTTTAATTTACACTTAATTAAATTATCTTTTTAGACCACCATGAAGCCAAAGAATGATAAAAGTAAATTGAAAAGAAATAAAAAAACGATAGAGGTGAAAAAAGAAATTATATCTAAATATGAAAATGATGTTCGAGTCTCGGATCTTACTACGCAATTCGGTACGGCGAAATCATCGATCTGTACTATACTAAAAAAAGAGAGACGATCACGAAAGCTGATGTCGCGAAAGGAGTAAAAATTATTAGTAAACAAAGACCACAATTTATTGACGAAGTGGAGAAATTGCTGTTGATTTGGATAAATGAGAAACAGTTAGCTGGTGATAGTGTTTCTGAAGCTCTAATTTGTGCAAAAGCGAAATGATTACATGATGACCTGTTAATAACAAACCCTGGTACGAGTACTTATACTGAACTGTTCAAAGCTAGCCGAGGATGATTTGAGAAGTTTAAGAAGAGAACTGGAGTACATAATGTAATTAGGCATGGAGAGACTGCAAGCTCAGACCAAGAAGCTGCTAAGAAATATGTACAAGAATTTAATGACTATGTAAAAGCTGAGAGTTTTCTTCCCCAGCAAGTATTCAACTGTGATGAAACTGGCCTATTTTGGAAAAAATTACCAAATAGGACCTACATCACTCAGGAAGAAAAGACTTTGCCTGGACATAAGCTAATGAAGGACCGGCTGACTCTTTTACTATGTGGAAATGCAAGTGGGGACTTCAAGGCCAAGCCATTGCTTGTCTACCACTCTGAGAATCCGAGGGTGTTTAAGAAAAATAATGTAATGAAAAGTAAACTGTTTGTTATGTAGAGGGCTAATAGTAAGGCTTGGGTAGCCAGGCAACTGTTCATTGAGTGGATCCATGAAGCCTTTGCCCAAAGCGTGAGAAAATACCTCCAAGAAAACGAATTGCCACTAAAATGCCTTCTTGTGATGGACAGTATTATGTTATGGACAATGTCATCCTCCAGGCTTGCAAGACGAGTTGGTTGAGGAGTTTGGTTTTATCATAGTGAAGTTCCTGCCCCCTAACACGACTCCTCTAATCCAGCCTATGGACCAGCAGATCATTTCAAACTTTAAGAAACTGTACATCAAGGAATTATTTCAAAGGTGTTTCGAAATAACCTCTGACACAGAATTAACACTCAGATAATTCTGGAAAAAACATTTGAATATCCTCCATTGTTTAAGTTTCATTGACAAAGCCTGGGGGCTAGTGACTCACAGAACTATGAAATCAGCCTGGAGGAAATTGTGGCCAGACCGTATATCTGGCATTGAGGGCTATGAGACAGTCTGTTGATATTGTCGATGATATTGTGTCTATAGGCAATAGGATTGGATTAGAAGTTGATAATGTTGATGTGGAGGAGCTAGTGGAGGACCACAGCAATGAACTCACTACAGAAGAACTGGAACAGCTTCTTAATGAGCAGCAAAAGACGGTGACAGAGGAAATATTATTTTCAGAGACTGATGAACGAATAGAAGATGTTCCTAGGTCCTCGATCCACGAAATGTGTGCGAAATGGAGTGAGGTGCAAAGTTTTCTGGAAAGATATCACCCCGATAAAACTTTACCAAATCGCGTTATAAATCTGTTCAATGATAATGTCATGTCTCATTTCCGCAACATTATAAAAAGCAAGAAGAAACAAATCTCATTGGATAGGTTTTTAGTGTGACAGAAACCTGATGAACTTCAAGCACCCGATGTTTTCATGGTAGGGGACTCCCCTTCCAAACAATAACACTTTACTATTTTGTAAGATAAGTTGAAATAAAGTTTGTTTTTACGTTTATTCTTTTTGTTTTATTACTTCCAATTCCTTTTCAGTTAAAACTATGAATTTTCATTGTTTTGTATAGGATTTCAAGCATGAAGTAGAAAATAAAGATAATAAAGGGCCATTTTCTTGGGGTCTTGAACGGATTAATCCATTTTACATTGATTCTTATGGGAATAATTGTTTCGGTTTACGAACAACTCGGTTTACGAACAGTTTTACGGAACGAATTAAGTTCGTAAACCGAGGTTCCACTGTACATTGTTTAAGAGATTTTTTAAACTATTTTTTTTTGTCACCACCACACCACCTTCCGACGACTATTGTAAACACTTTACGCTTAGTTACGTCTAATAAACGCTCCATTTTATTTTCTAAATTGTTAAAGCTTTGTGGCTGCGTCCAATATCAGAATGTTACGGTATGAGTTTATTTCTGTCCTTTGTAATCTTTACATCCTTCTCGCAGTTCCTTAAAATAATAATTTATTATCATTTAACCTATTTGGAATTTTTATAAATATTACAGGTCATGTGGTAGGCATATCAGATTTTTCGATAATGGCTTGGAAGCAATTTTGTCCATCTGTTAAGCGGTACTGTGAGTCATGCCCTTCCAAAGAAAGCACTGCTACTCCTCCACAACGTCCCTGGTCACCAAATCAACCTCTAGTCCTTAACTGCGGAAATGAAAGATCTTCCATTTTGGATGTTACGTTGAGACGCATTCAACAAGAATTGCGAGTATTTTGGCAGAGTGCGTAAAAACTTACCGCCTGATGCAGCTGACGCGGATTATTGCTGAACAACTACACTTCGGAGATCAATGACTTCGTTCTCTACGAAAAAAGGAAAAAATTCCATAAGAGGTAATTGTGGATGATTAGATAATTTTGCTGGACGCAGGACACCACAGAATTTTTAAGGAAGGTTTTTTAAATCCCCCTCTTGTAGTGCCCTAATTAATTCAAGGGTCTGCCACTGGTGGCCCCACTCTCTCAAAGCCCTTAACTGGCAAACACTAAGCCTTAAAGCCGAACAGTCGAGCTACGCGACAAGATGTGTAAACCTCCATTGGATTAGGTAAAAGTGGTGAGATTCGGTGGCACCCATTGGGTGATTACGAGCGAAAGAAGGATATAAAAGGATCTCGAACATCATACGCCATGTGAAGGTAAGGTATCTTCAGCTATTATTTCCTTAAATCGACATAAGAGAAGACCGAGCAACATTTTTTTGCCTAATGGCGGATCTTTTTCTGGCGAAACATGTCTAAATATATAGTTTTATGGTAGTAGCTTACTTATTTGCATATTCGGCTCTATTTATTGAGGATCGCTCTTTCGAGCCTTGATTTATTCGGAGTTTACAAAAATTACAGAACATGAATGGAAACTACATTTTTTCATTCGTTCGAAGGCTTTTGTGGTGTTGTTGACTTGAGTCCTCCGCCGTCCCTGCACGTATAAGGAGAGTCACTCCACTAAGCCGTTGACCCCCTTGGTGTTCTTCGTTAAGAATAGGCTAATGCCGGCACCGGGTTTCTCTTCTCCCTTGCTGTCCAGCTATTCATTGCGTAGGCAAGAGGTGAATCAGCTGGGAACATACATTAGTAAGTGAAGTTATTCGTTACTTCGACCTGAGGACGCCGACAAGAAGGTCGTCGAAACTGTTGTCAGCCCACCAGTTGACCAACGAGTTGACCACCCGGAAATATGAAACCTACATTTTTCATTATTTAACCCAAGATGCCTAAATAATGGTTTTACTCGTGCACCTTAAATCGAAATTGTTCTTTGGGGAGGTGTGAAGAAAAAAAAATGGGTAACCGAGTGCAATTTAAACGAGCGTAGAGACCATTCGGCGGGGAGGCACGAAGTCTCCTGTGCGCCGGTGGTACAGCAGTATGGCAAAGGCCTAAGCGAGCGAGCGAAGGAGTTGGAAAAGACCGGCCTTGATTTGTTTGTCTGAATATTTTTTCCTACTTCTGAGTGAATAATAATCCGCAAAAGGGGACGGATTAGGTTATTGGGAGTTTGGCCACAACCCAGCGGGCATGCGCACTGTTGGTATATACAAGAGAATAGGCCATAAATAGTAAACCGCATTATCAATTCTCCCTTTCTAGTTAAGCAGTTATCAGTGGAACATCTTTCGCTTCGATATAATTTTGAGAGAGACCTTTATTTCCGAGCTATTTTCTTTCTTTTCGTTTCCGTTATTATTATATCCACTTTGTGTTTTTTATTTCTTCTAACACGTCTTTTTCTATAGCCCTTAAACCCTATATGTTTCATGTTGCGTAAATAATTGTACTTTTTCTTATCCAAAGTCGTTTCCGTTGGGATACGTCGGGCTGTTCCCTTCGTTGGAGACTTTTGTAGTTCTTGTATCGCGTAGGGTTGCTGGCTCAATCTTCAACCTAGATGGACAGGGCTTTGTTTTGAAAGATTTCTATCACTGCTGGAATGGGGTAAATAAAAATGAACGAGAAAACGCAGGGGTAGCTGCACTGATAAAGATGGAAGAAATGTATAAAATCATCGTGCGCCAGAAATGAAAGAATCGTTAAGATAGAGATGGGTAATAATGGAAGAAATGTTGTTATTGTTGGAATATATACACCTACGGACGACTAAACTCAAATTTCGAAGAGTATTTAATGGAAAATTTTTGAAAAGAATGCAACAATATCAAGAAAACACGAGAAATAATAATGGCTGGCGCTATGAATAGAAGAATAGGAACCAGAAGAAATTATGATATACTAGGTCCCTATGGCGAAGATGTGATTAATGATAATGGAGAGAACAGGGATGTAAATAGGGAGCCCTGACCAGGCTTTATTAGTCCCTTGATCTCCTGCTGAATACAGCGTATATTTAAAAATATGAATCGATACAGTATTTTGCTTTAGTTATTAATAAAGTATTACCTTTCATTTGTGTGACAAGTGCAGTAAAATCGTTTTATTATGTTATTGATTTTTTTTTAATTTTGGTGTCACTCCAAATATTTTGACAGTCATACTGGCTCCTCCCACAGCTGTGAGGTTAGTTACATCCCTGGGAGAGACTGATGGAATTATGCCAGAAGCAGATATTGAAAATATTGCATTAATTTTTACTAGCACACAAGTACACATGGGAACAGAGGACAAGAAACTTAAAATCGATAATTTATTATTAAATTATTATAATTACACAGGACAACAAATTTTCACATTTTGTCGATAACACGAACGAAATTTACTAAATTGAGTACGCTAATCATGAAAATGACAGTCAAAATTTGTAGCACGCACAGTTTTTTGTTATCTCCTCATTTGTATTTGTACTCAAAATATATGAACTAAGATATCTCCTATTATGCAGTTTGAAAGATTGACGTTATTGAAATGAGATTAAACTTGGAATCACTATTAAAACATCATAGACTCTCACTATGGTTGCAGATATAAAAAAAAACAAAAAAATACACAGATGAAGAAAAATGCGCTGTTTTGACTCTAAATTCAAATCACAGAAAGTTATTTTTTCCTCTTCAAAGAAGTACATAATTTAAGTGAGAATAAACTTGGAATCCACGAATTAAACATCATAGCCACACATTATGGTTGACAAATATAACAAAAACACTCGGAAAAATACAAAAGTGAAGAAAAACATGCTATTCTGAGTCTAAATTCATTACAGAGAAAGTTATTTTTCCTCTTATGAACAGTATCATCTTCCTTTTGCAAAAACCAGCAATAGTCACCCATCATGACAGGATCCCATCTTCCTTGATAGCGATGTTCCCTGTTACTTATATCTTGATGGAATCTTTCACGTTGTTCATCGCTAACATCACCCAAGTTGTCTGGGAAGAAGTCCAAATTAGATTGTAAAAAGTGTATTTTGAGTGGCATCATAAATTTTTATGGTTATGCAACAGTTCTTCTACCCATTGTTGATAGTTCTCATCTTTTTAGCCTACTTTCCAAAAAATGGAAAGTAGTCTTATGAGATCGCCTCGTTGTCCGTGTGTGTGTTTGCATGTGTGCCCCCACTAACATCTTCAGGAATGGACGGATTTCCATGAAACTTGGTGTAATTTATATTCCGAATTTACTGGTCCCGAGTTCGGTTCCAGGTGAGTTCTTTTCCCATTTGATCAACATGGTTAATCTAAAACCCATCGTGTAGGGAATTTATCTTTTGCGTTTTAAAATTATAATATCGGAGTGGGATTTATACTGTTCTGAGGGGAAAAAGTGAAGATTCTTATTCTTATCACAAAATGATTTTTGATCGTGTTTGAATTTCTCTCGAAATTTTTCGTTTCGGCTTTTTGAAAGCCATTTTTTCGATTTTTTGCTATGGTGTTGATTATTACCGAACTCGGCTGAAGCATAGCCGAGTGCACATTTCAGCCGTATTTCGATTCATAGCTATCGAGGTAACAATCTATCTTTAAGTCGATTCATACCTATCGGAATCGCGGCGAAAAATATGAATATTAAATATTGTTATCAGTAAACATACCGACTCTGTGCAATTCTTACGGCATCTTTGGTGAGAGAATTTTGTTTTTGGTTTTTGTTGGACTTGAATTTTTATGTATTAAAATTGTATTAAAAGGAATGTAGGCGGATTAGTTCTTTCCAGAACTACTTGTTTATTACCCAGAAACCAATGAACTATAGATTTAAAGGATTTCCATGCAGCTAATTCAATGGAGTTTAGTTTGCATTCGAAACTGTTACCATGCAAAAGCTTTCTAATTTACGGACCAACAAAAATACCTTCTTTGAGTTTTGCGTCACACAATTTTGGAAACTTTCCTTTTAAGTAGGCAAAACCATCACTGTTTTTATCCCAAGCTTAGGTGGTGGAACAGAAGTAGGAAGATCTCTGTGCGGCACTGGCTTCAATGCAGATAGGATGTTTGGATAATCTATTTTATTTTTCTTTCTTCTCGAAAAACCCTTAACTTTTGTAAGACAGAAATGGCAGTCTTCAAGGTGACTGGTTTTTTTACGCCAGATCATTGGAACAGCAAATGGCATGCTCTTCTTCTTTCCTTTCATCCATTCTGTCAGGTTTATGTAGCACGTTATGCAACATACATGCAGTGTCCAACTTATAGCGTGATCTTCCAAATGACAACAAATAATAAGCGTGTTTTACCGTCTTTGTTATAGATCGACATTGTGATTTCGCTTTAAACTGGCCACACCTAACAAAAAGTGTCTGGCGAATTCACGTAGCCGCGTTGGTCTCCTTTCTCCATCTGCAGAACACAAATTCACAGAAAAACAACGTGACTGATGCATAAAATGCAAGTGTTTGTTATTATACCACACTCCTACTTCCCCTCTATCCTTCAGTTCTGCCAACACTCACGTTAAACTCACCAGTTCTGCCAATATTTAGTAAGAGATGCTTATTTTTACAAAAATTTATGACAATGGTCATTACAGTTTTTCTCTAAACTGTGACGTGATGCAAAATTTTTAAGTCCAGATCTGGAATGAGCATGTCAGAATTAATGTAAAAAGTTAGCTTTCATACATATTACCAAAACCTTGTTCACTAGTGTTATTAAACAGTAGATGTGCCTAAGGAAACGGATATAAGAGCCAGACGAGGTGCTGAATGCGAAAGTGGCCACACGCTTCTAATTGCTTCCATGGGCTTTCATTGGAGAAGTAGGAAAAACTAAGAAAAAATTGGAGATGAATCAAGAAACTAAAGAACAAAAATGTAAATCTCATCTACTTAAAGAAAATGGAATTAAAGATCTGTATCAGAGAAGATTACATTTGAAACTACATTAACGACGTATTTACCAAAGGATAAGACTGTTAGATACATGAGCATATAAAATCATGGAATAAAGGAAGCAGCGTACGAAGCCATAGGCTATGGGTTGGAAACCTTTTTGACAAGAAAATACACTTTTTAAAATTATTTACGACGCTTAACATAAGAAGAGCCGCAGTCATTGGCGGGTCCACAGGGGGTGATCTCCCGTTAAAATTGCCGTTGTTTTACTTTTTGCAATTATCTCATTAAAACAAACGTTTCTCGTAGTATATAATACGTCCGTACTTTTTATTTTTCTGCAATTTCTATTAAAATAATTTACGAAATCAATTTCGTTCGGGGAGGTTTTAGGTACTTTGAAAGGGGGAGTTGCTGTCGGGAGCCGCATCCAAGTCCTTAAAGAGCCGCTGATTGCCGACCCCTGCCCTACGCTATGAGGAAGATAAAATTCCAGAACAGTTAATATATAGTGAAACGACAGTATAAAAGGACATATGGAAGAGAAGAAAATATTTTATCTAACAGCTCGAGACCGGAAATTTGTTTCGTCACAAGAAAATTAAAATGAAAAATTTGAAAACTTTTTTAGTGTATAATGTCCTTGTGATGAATTAAATCCTTTCAGGCCACACAAAATGTGTCGGCGGGCTAAATTTGGCCCACAGCCCATATGTTGTGCACTCCTGCTCTTTCCAACATCCGCAAATATTGCAGTTTCAGGGAAAATGTTTACTTAAGATCCCATGTTAAACCTAATCACATACACACAAGTTCCAACTCCACAAACAATGATTCAATTATTAATTCCAATTATATTAAACTTAAAACTTTTTTGTTGTATAAAAATTGAATAAGTGCTAAGTAGAGTTTTGAATTATCATTGAAGAAACTCGGGTTAATTATGGCATCTGTCCAAATAAACAAAATTTTAATCTTAAGCATTTCATTGAAATATACAATTGCTCATGGTAATGAAATTTATTACTTGCCTCTTGCAAAACCTTCATAATTAATTATTTTTTGGTGATTTGTTTACGGTTAAAGTAGATGTTGCTATTTTATCCAATCAGATGTTTAAGTGTGTGAAGTTTGTATCTTGCTTCTCAATAGTTATAAATTTCATATACTGGCGGCGCCTGCTTAACATACATCTGCTGATACATACAGACATTGTAAATTGATATTGTATGTCAGTACATCAGTAGCAGATTTTAAATAAGGCTAAAGTAGGCAATGGCCTAGGGGTAGTAATAAAAACAGGATTTCAGGGCAGGAATAAAATAATTAATATTACACAGAGTTTTGATGAATTTAACTATTATGATCTGCAGACAGACGCATGTACAGACCAACCATATACATGAGTTATTCTCTTTGAAAAAGTGACAAAAATGGGCAGAAAAATAATTTGGCCTAGGGATGGGAATTTTCCAAATCTACCACTGCTATACATGCAAACATACTGTCTGCTTTTCTTGGAATGAAATCCAAGGCTCTTCTCCAAGATTTTTGATTTTTTTTTGTTCATAGCTTTTGATCTTCAATGCATGCACAAAATCTTACCTATTTATTTCACCTGGAATTTCTAGAAAAAAGTTTGATGCGAGTTATATGTAAAATAGGTTCACACAAAATATTCGGAAAACAATATGCACATTTTGGATCAATGTGATTTTATCCATAAGGTGAGCTCCATTGAATTTATGTAAAGTAGGTGATTTACACAGCAAATTTATGATGGCTCCATCCAGTATTACAAAGAATATTTTAGTCCAGATTGAAAAAAATTATTTCTAACATGACTGATAAAATACTACCGATGCCAACAGAAAATGAAAGTAGCCAATAAATAGAATAATATGGTTTGTAGTAGAGGGTTGGTTGGTACATCTACCTTCCTAGTTTGGGTATAGATTTGAGTCCTGCCATAGGCATTCTGCTTGTCATTTTTAGTGTTGATATTTACATTTAAAAAAGGCTATTAAATTCTGTTAATAAGCTATTTAAAAATAAATATTTTCACACAACAGTTACAGTCTTGTTCTCACATTTTAATTCATTTGGTGTGAAATTTGCTCCATACTACTGATTTCAGCTTAATTATTGTGTTTGTCAAAAAGTTCCCGAGTATTTTTCAGTGATACAAAACATTTAAAATTCATGTGATGTCATCTTGATAAAATCTGAGGTACTGAGGGAAAAAAATTCTTTTGTGTTTTAGACATCCTCAAGTTCTTGCCAATGAGTAAGTTTTGAAGAGACCTGAACAGATGATAGTCTGACAGTGCAATGTCAGGAGAATAAGGAGGGTAAATGAGTGCATCTCATTTCAACTCCCTTAATTTTTGCTGGGTGTCTACTGCCAAATACAGACGCATGCTGTAACAGTGGAAAACTACCCCTTTCTGTTTGCCAGAGCTAGACGTTCCTGTGCAATTGCCTGCTTCAGTTTCTTGAGCTGGATGCAATACTTCTCTGCATTGATAGTTTCATTGGAGCTTAGCAACTCATAGTAAAGAAGTCTCTAAATGCAGAGCATCACTTTTCTTGGAAGAAATGCTGGCTTTGCAATGCAGAGGGGGTAACTTCTCATAGTGACCACTGTTATTTTCTCTCCCCATTATTGTCATTTTCCATCTCTAATCATTATCCTTTCCAAAAATGGCTCTTTTCCCATATGACTGAGGGAAACATGCAAAAATATGGTCCATTAAATTATTTTTTGTGAGCAGATGAACCCAAACGCTGACCCATATTCTTCAGATAAATGAGCAAACTTGATTTCAATATTCCCATAATCTCTGCAACCTCACTTTATGTCTACTGTGGATTTTTTCCGATTGAAGTCCAAGTTCTGTTGTCATCAACATTGCAAGGGCATCCTCAACATGAGTCATCTTCCATGTCAAAATTACCCTCAAGGAATCTGTTGAACCACTTTTGACAGGTTCAAATAGCTAAAGCACCTTCTCCATACACTTCACAAATGTTTTACTGCATATGTGAGATTATTACTCATAAAGAATGAAATAAATCCACTTGATTTTCATTCTTTTTGAACCTTGAAAAATATTTATAATCATTTGGAAAATTACAAAATCACTTTTGTGTTGCTTACAATATCCACTTGTCCTATGAAAGTTTGATTTGACATCTACATATTAACTACTTGTTAATAAGACCATACTGCCCCTTATTAGAATATGCAAGAAATATTTGACCAACCTAATATTTTAGTCATATGTTGTCAGTATTACTGTTCTCTAAAATGTTTCCAAGTTTCAAAGAAGGCAATGCTCACTGTTAAAGATTTCTTAATCTATTTTGCACTCTTGGCTGAAATTCCACATCAGTTGCTAAGAATGCAAAACAATGTATTAGGCATGATATGATATTTGTTCAACAGGGAATTATCAAGCTCGTCTTATGGCTGAAAAAAATTCAAGAACAAGCATTTTAAATATATTTAGAATATTTTTTTGGTGAATTACCACTGAAGATGGCTGCTTTGTAGCCAAAATGTGCATCTGATTTCTTATAATCTTGGTGTGGCTATTGGAATATTTTTTTAATACTTGTTCTTGAATGTTATTTGCTGATAGTATTGATTTGTTTTTTCATTTTTAAACAATTCAATCTAATTTTTATTTTACTATGAGAAGTCGATTATAAACCATGAAATGCTTGAATATTCTCATGTTACGTAAGTCAGCCTCCCATGATTCTATCTAAATGGGACTGGCCAAAATGGAGTCATACAGTAATGTAAAATTAATGTTGATTTTTTTAGCAATTAATTATAACTTTTGCAGCATTATATTGCAATTTCTCCTTTGTCATAACTGGTTGACCTGTATTTATTTGTTGCATAACATACTTTCTTCATTACCTGAGATAATGGTAGCCATTGCTATTGCCTATTGCAAGCCATATTCTTTGCATTAAATAGGCAAGTATTCTTTATCAGGAGAAAGAACTGGTAAATATATGCTTGCAACTTCTCCATCACCAGGGATAGTAAAGTTTTTCAAGATAAAACTAAAACAACTTGATTCTTGATAACTGAATTTCTTTTTCTTTCTTGCCACATACTAGATTACTTTCAATGAGTCCAAGATTTGATTGAGATTTAACGAGCAATTTGGAGGGCTATTAGATGCATTTCTGTTCCCATAATTTTTCTCAGTTTATTGATATTATGATTATCATTCCAAAAATATTACTTCCTTCTATACAGTTTTTATGGAATGAGTAGAAGTAAATGGCCATTTGCACTAGTGCCATGCAGATGTTTGTTTATATTAGGTTAGATATAGGCAGACCATTGAGAGGGTGGGCACACTGGCCCAGAAACCCTGGGATCCAGAGGAGGAGAGGAAGAGGAGATGAAATTTTAAAATATTAATAAAGTAATTGATCAAGTAACAGAAAATATAAGGATAAATCTAAATTTTATAATGATTATCATTTGTTGCTGTCTTGCTAACACTCGCAATGCTTAACGTAAATGCAAAACTTCAGTATGCATCCAGATATAGCAATTATTACAATGAGGCATCAATTGAATTTCAACTAACCTATTGTCTACACTGCTCATATATTTTATATGTAATTCTGATATTATTTTTTATTTGCTAGCATATGTTTTTTCTGTCACATGGCCCCTCTCCCCTGAGAAGGGACTTGGAGGCCATATGCCAACCCTTCCCCAGGGTCCCTGTCAGCTCTTGGTGGCCCTGGATGTCAGATGGTCAGATTCCAACAAATAAAAACTACATTTTCCATGACCCAGAAGAAGACAATGCGATGAGGCAATTGCAAAAAATTTGTTAAGGTCAGTTTTGAACATTTTAAAGTCATTTTAATGCATTAAAAATTTAAATTATTTAAAATCTTAAAGTATTGTTTCTTTTTCTTGCTTTAAATGTAACTTGAAAACAAAAGAGACTAAAACACCATTAAAAAGAAAGAATCTTCAATTAACATTTCAAAATTTTGAACCAAGTTGAGCATAAATTTTCATGTCTTCTGTGCTCATATTGTAAAAATATTTTACTTTCTAGTTCCCCTCGGGGATGTAACTAGAGGAGATCCTGAGGGAGCCCTGATCCCCTTTTATAAATCCTCTCCCTCCTTACAATATTTTAAAATATGAATTGATAAATTATTTTGTTTTTGTAGATAAAAAATAACCTTTCATCTGTGTGACTAGTGCAATAAAAATTAGTTAAACAATTTCTTTTCATATTTTTACGTTTATTGGAATTTTAAAATTTTGATTTGTCCCTCCAAATATTTTGGCAACCATCCCTCCCCCTTTCCACAGCTCATCCTGGCCCCTCTACAGTCGAGAGACTAGTTACATCCCTGGCAGGGCCATCCCTAGGGTACAGCGAATCGGGGCAGTCACCCCGAGCCCCATGTCTTAAGGGGCCCTGTGCTGAGCAGCAAGATGAAGATTGCTGCTAAGCATTGTCGACACTCATTGTTTACAATTAAAAAATTAAAAAACAAAACGTATTTAAATCAATCCCTAAATCATATTAATTAATTAGGAGTTGATTAATTTTTTAATTGTATATTTAAATTTCTCACCATAGTCTCCTTTCTCTCATATGACACTCATGGTGTTCTACGGAAAAGACACTAGACATTAGTTACTTCTTTGTCATCGTAGATCAGGCTCTCATTTCACTGACAATGCATTTCGAACAAATGGAAGAATATGTAAGTAATTTCGCCTTCCTATATGATTTAAAAACTTGGAGAATTAATAGAAGACAAAATGAATAAACAGTGTATAAATCTCGGTAACATATTGAGTGATAAAGATTCACACAACATCGACAGTACAAACCTTTTCTTAGAACTACGTGTGCTTCAACAGTTGATCCCCCAAGGATCGAAAAGTGCATATGAAATCCTAAAGTTTCTCAAGTCATTAAATGGTTCCTTCCCAAATAGTTAGGATTTTGTTAACAATTCCAGTTACAGTGGCACCACCGGCGTGAAGTTTTTTGAAACTTAAAATAATAAAAAACTTTAGACAGCAATGTCTCAAGAGAGATTGAGTGGAATGGCTAAGCTGTCTATTGAGATAGAAATAGCCAAAGATTTGTATTACAATGATCTGATGGCAGAGTTTGCTACAAAAAGGTCAAGAAGTTGAATTTATGAAAGTGGGTAGAGCAATAAACAGTGAGTTTTTATTCTACTTTAGTATTAAGTTGTCCTCACGTATTGTATGCTGCCATTCATTTGAGATTTCTATACGTTTATATTCATAGGTATCCAAATTGCAGGTATACATGCAGTTTTCCAGAGCCATTTGCGACAGAATAATGAACATAGATCATTATGAATCGGGTGTAAATGATCAAATTATTGTTGGCTTTCCTAACGAAGGACTTGTTTTAGTTCTTGAACTCCAGAAGCGATCCCTAATTTAAAAAACATAATAAGAAATATATGTATATTTAAATTATTCAATAAAATATACATATTTAAAAATATGCAATATTTTTTACAATTAACTTTTACTGTACAAATTATACCTTGATGATTTTAGATTGTTAAGGGGCCCCCCAAATGCTGATCGCCCCGGGCCCCACATTCCCCCTAGAGACGGTTCTGGTCTCTGGATCCTCCCCGTATTTTAGTAGGCATGTAAGTAAACTAAGTTTCATTATTAACTATATATAGATAAATAGCATTTTATGACTGATATTTGAAGGATTAAACTAAAAAGGTTTAAAAATCAGATGTGCATTTCAGGTAAAAAGCAATCTTTTCTAAAATATAGATTGCATGGAATTTAATTATTATGCAACAGTTACTTCCTCCTAGCATTTTTACTCTGTTTAAAAATACATATAATTAGACAAGTTATGAGCTTTGTTGCTCATATGTAGAAATGAAAAACTTTATACCTTTATACATATTTTAACGTGCAGCTCTAGCAATTTTGTGCAGTTCTAAAAGTCAAATGTGCAGTTCTATAATCAATTTTGTGCAGTTGCTAGTTCTTTTTTTTCAAGTAATACATGAATCATGAATGCCATGAATAAATTATACTCTTTGTCACGAGTTAGGTATCTCAGTATCTGAACTTGAACCATGCTAATGACCTATTTAGTTGGATCATTTCTCAGCTGAAAACATCATTAAGGTCTCCTATGAATTCAAGCACTGAAACTAAATATTTATGTGCATTTTAATATGCCAAATGTCATGGAGTGAGATCCAAAGAAAACTGTTTTATTGTGGCTCAATAAGCAAAAACGAAGGCATCATGAAAATGTTTAAAACAAATAGAGTACTTCAAATGATATTTACTGAGTCAGGGACACCATAAAATGAAGATGATGTGCTACATAAAAAATTAAAAAGTTTTGATCGACTTTTTTCACAAATATTATTAATAATATAATATTTATCTTGTTTTTTATTATAACTAACTTGTTCTTTAGTGTGATTTATTATGTGATGATTTATATTTAACCCTTGAGGGTAGTTGCCTATTTTACAAATGAGATCCACGTTGCTGGGTGTCATACACACAGTCCTTTCTTAGGTCCTTTTGGATGGATTTAACTGTCAGGGCGATGTTCCTGTTATTGTAAAATTAATATAAGTATATTATAAACTTAAAAAGAATGAAAAAGCTATGTATTTTCATGTCTTTATTGAAAAATATACATAGATATCAATTAGTAAAAATATTTTTATCATCTTAGGTCTCCATATGCACCGATATCTTCTTCTGGCTATTATCACAAAAGAAATTACCATGTTCTTGGCAAAGGTGTACACTACATTGTGAGCAGCTTGATTTAGTTTTACAGTTCATCCCTTTACATAGTTGGCATTGGAAATATTTGTCAGACATCTTTCTATTCTTTTGTGTTACAATTTCATCATCATTTGTTTTTGCAGCATTTGATGTCGTAAACTTATGACAAGTGTATAAAAGATGTGCAGAAAGGAACTGAAGGTTAGCACAAATTTTAATTTGTGGCTGGATAAGACCCATAGCTAAAATCTTTCAAAAATAGCTTTCTGGATTTATACTTTGTAGGTGGGTCTTCTGTTGAAAGCAACACAATAAACATTATATAACACAAATACCAACCAACTATGCAAGGATCCAAAGAATAATGAATAAAAACAAAATTTATTTATATTTTTATTATTAAAAAATATTACACAAGCATGGCCGGTGGGTGTAATGCACCCAGAGCTCGGACAAAAAATTTATTTTTTATTGTTCCAAAGTCACAATCCCATTAAAACCTGTCACAAATCCCTCAAAACATTTCAAAATTCAGCTACTAATTTAATGAAGTTATCAGCAATTAGGAAAAGAAAATTATTGACATTTTAAAATGCTCTGAGTGTGATACACCCAGGCAACCATGCTCAAGGGTTAAGATTGTTAATTTTGTAAGAATATTTGTTTAGTTACTTTGAAAAATGTTAACAATAGTTTTAAGTTTTTTGTTATACTGTAAATACTGGGATTTTTTATTTTCTTTGAGGTCTACATAAAATTACTGCAATTTCAAATGTAGCTTTTCTTATATGTGTCATCTTAATGTATGGGCACACCGGGGAACATGCCACAGACCCCACATAAACAAGGGCCTCACACATACATGGCCCTTTTTTGTATGATGTTTCACCATGATGGTATGATGTTTCTAATATTACAGTTTTTCCCAACTAAAATAAAAAAATTGGCCCCTCCCCAATAGTTCAATAAGCCCAAAAAATTGATTTGGCAGTTCTAAATTTTCTTTAAAGAGAGATGGGCACTGCCCCTGTCTGAAGCAATTCCCCATGACTACCCACTCCCGAACCCCCTGGGCCCTATATACCTACACCAGCCAAGATGGCCGACGCAGGCATATAGGGAACCAGGAAGGCCTGAGAGGGGGTGTCGGCAGAATTCGCCTCATACGGAATACACGCCCAGGTCACATTATGTGACAATTCTTTTATTAAACTCAAGTACAAATTCTTAAATACATGGTTCTGAAATAGTACACTCCTGCCTTTCTTTAAGGCATGTAAAACAGATTGGTTATCCAAATTAACAAGTCTTTTATTTGCATGCAAAAACTCAAATGCTAGGTGGGCTCCTTACAGGGCTGCTACTGCTTTGACTTCGTAGATTGGCTTTTTACCGTGGAACGGCCAGGCATTTTGTATGTCTAATGCAGGTATAACAATTGCTGCTTGCCAACTTAAACCAAACGATGCCTGAAAGAATGGAGATTCATTTTCCGGCCATTGATTTTCGAATACGCGTAGAATCGTTCCGCAAATTTATTATTAAAAAGAAATTTTGGCTAAATTTTAGACAACAAATTTTGTAGTCAAGGGTATCTGAATTGTTGCTGTAATTAAGTAAGGTACTGTATATATGCATATACTTTTTTTACATTTTACAGTACATGAATATTACATTGTCATGAAAATGATCCACAAAATGAAATAAATAAGTTCTTACTGTAAATACCTGTAAATAAATTATGGAAAAATGTATTCCTCAGCACAGAAACCTATGGTATATAAAAGCCAGAGTGGCTTGATAGCTAGTACCGTAATTAAATTATTACATAAAACAAATAAAACATTTTAGCAAGTCCTTTAATTATAAAGGCAGATAATACTACAAACTTAGTATTATAAACTAGGTAGAATTATATATTTGGGCCTGCATGTTCGAACAGAGTACATCTATCCTTGGGCTAAGTTTGGATAGAGATAGTCTTAATGTTGAAGTGATGTCCAAACGATTTCTCAGCTTGCTTTTTGTTTCAGTAACTACAGAAAAACCACTTTCATATAGAAAAGTCGATGAAAAAGGAAGTAGGACTTTCAGCGCTTTTTCACTTAGCTGTGGAAATTCAGTGAAAGCTTTAATCCAAAAAGTTTCAAGAGGAAAATCCTTCTTTAAAATTTTTAATGCGCAGTCTGAGGAAAGATCAGCTAGTAACCCTTCTTCTTCTTCTAGTGATAAGTTATTTCCTTGATAATGGGTCTAATACCCACAAAGAACCTACTCTTGGATCTTTGTTTAAAGGAAAATATTTATCAAATTCATCACTAAGTGTATCTAAGTGATTAACAATGATCAATTGAAGTTCTGCAAAATTAAATTCTTCATTGTTTCTATCTTTAACTTCATTCAGAAGCTCTGTTAATCCAGAAAACATATGTAAGTAGTTGTCTTTGGCTCTGTTAACGCATAACTTTAATTTCTTTTTAAACCCTTATATTTTACTATACATGTGAAAAACATTTTTCAATGATCCTTGTAGTGATAAATTTAACTCATTCAAATTCTGAAAAATGTCTGCAAGATAACAAATTTTCAAGTACCAATTAATATCCTTGTAGTATTCACAAGATCTGAATTTTTCTCAAACAGAAAACACACTACATACTTCCTAAGTTCACACAACCATTTTAACACTCGACCTTTGGACAGCCAGCGAACTTCTGCATGCAATAATAGTGTGGAATGTGCAGACCCCATTTCATCGCATAGTATTCCAAACAATCGGCAGTGAAGTGCACTGGATTTTATTAAATTTACTGTTTTGATGGATATTTCTAACACTTCATTTAACTCTGAGCTTAACTTTTTACATGCTAATAATTCTCGGTGAATAATACAATGTGTAATTTTAATTTTTGGCACTACTTCTTTAAATTTTGCAATCAATCCTGCATGTACACCTGTCAAATTTGCTGCACCGTCAGTACAAATCGAAACACAATTTGAAAAATCGATATCTTTGCTGGAGAAATATTCAGATATTAGATGCAAGTATATGGAATCTATAGCAAATGTTACACCTAGGGGGAAGAAGGGAATCGATGAGTAAGAGAGAGGAGGTGGAATGGTGAAGGAGAGGTTGGTTGGCGGGCAATAAAATGTTCTTTTATGTGGAAGGAGAAGGTCCGTGAATTGGAGAGAGGAATAAAGGGAGTGAATATGTTTCTAAGTAAACAAAGTAAGATGGGGAAGGGAGGGTATTGCAGAGTAGGAAAGGGGAGGCAGAAAGTTGGAGGAGGTAGGGGGATGGGTAAGAAAACGTAGTACATATTCGGAAAGAAAAGGCAGAACAAGTAGATTTTATAATCAAAGCAGTGTTGCGATTATCGTAACGTGATAGTCAAAAGTCTTTACACTTCGTTCTAATAAACAGTTTATATTTCCAATAATTGGACTTTTCACTTTAATTTTTTTAAAGGCTTGCGGAGCACCTGCCTCATGTTTGCGGAGCACCGGTTGAGAAACACTGCTCTAAATTATTCTTATAAATTTTAGGAATCCCGCTCACTCAATAAGAACTTTTGCTCCATTTTACCTTGATTGCCATAGAAATAATTACACTTTTAATTCACCTCTTACACGTATGGGAAGGCTAGCCAATGAGAATTACACCAGGATTGATTTTTTCGGATCCTTCCAAGAATATAAAAGGAAAATTAATGTTATTATTTTAGTTGAAAATATGTATAAGCACAGTTATTTTTAAGCGTTAAAAAAGATTTTAATTGATTATTTTCATCTTTTAGATGTTATGTATATGTGAAGTGCAATATCAAAAGCATTGTTGTATTAGGTTTTAAGTAAGTGAAAGCTTTGATAAATATAAATTGGCATATTTTTGTAAATTATATGTCTATAGGTATACGCGTGGATATATGTGTATGTATATGTATGTGTAAATGCATATATATGTCCATATTGAACTAATGTTGTTAACAAGGTATGTATTATTATTATTATTGTTTTACTTAGTTTATAAGAGATATGTTAACTACATATATTGGATCTCCGTCTATTGTTTTCTTTCTTTTCCGTAGCCGTACGGACTGTTTAAGAGCCTCAAAGGGTACATTGTGCGTGTTTCCCTTGGTTTTCCCTTACCTCCCTCCAGTTTTTGCAAATGTCTCTTTTAGAGGGTTGCCACCCTTGCTGTAAGACCAAACTTGGCAAAAGAGAACGGCGTCAGTGTGAGACATGAGGCCGCCCCCTCGACCCTGCGCCCTGAGGCGATTGTCTCACTTGCTTACTGTCTGAAGCCGGCCCTGATACTATCATAGTTAAATTAAATAGTTAAATAATTTTAAAATTATAATATTGTTTATTTACATAAATACCATAAAGTTTTTGGCAAGTTGCTGAAAGCAGAAAAAGGCTTCTGTAAGGTCTAACTTTGCCAAAAAGGCATTATAGGGAATAACGGCCATTGCCATAGTGGCGTCTTTTAAGATAAATTTTGGTTTTACATAGAATTCCGTCCAAGGTGATAGATCATGTATCAAGCGATATCCACCTGAAGATTTCAAAAGGACTGTCACCCGAAAAGCACATACTGGCCTACCCCGTTCTAAAACTTCCATAGTTACATATGTATTTATCTAGCAATTGTAATAATAGCGGTGTGCTTGTGCTGCCTTTTGACAAGTTAATTGAGATATTACCAAATTAATAGTAAAATTTTGCAGTATGGCTTGTTTGCAGAAAAATTAAGTGATGGTAGATGTATATTTTAAATCATGATTTACTTTTCTTGAAATTACCTAAATGAAAATTTGAAATTAATACTAAACAATGCAGCTGCTGCATGCAGTCATTTATTCATTCTTTACAGTTTTGTGAATTTAGTTTCCATTGTTTATAAAATATCTAGAAAAAGTAATCTAATTATGTGCATCTGCTATTCATCACAAGTAGTTTCCTTAACTCAATCACCTCCTATTTAAATGCCTTTGTTCTACTCTATAATACCAATTTAAATAGCTAAATTGTTTTTAAAATTGGATTTTATTTTGAATTTCTACAAGGACTAAACTATTGGATATTTAACTTTGAAATTTTCAATTTTGTTAAAGAATGTTTGTTCTTACCAAATGATAGTTTCCAAGAAGGTGCTCTGATATGATAAAGCTTGAAACACTGGTAAATGAAGTGGAACCACAACCACTTGGCCATATGCTTCAAAAAATGCTGATTAAACTAATGCTTCCATAAAATTCCTTAAAATTCTACGACCCAACTAACTTGTGGTCTTATTGGGAGCTAAAAATACTCTTTTCTATGTCTTCCATTCTAGTAAAAATTCATTAGTATATAGCTTCTTCAATAACGTATATTTTATTATTAGTAAAATTAGCCAATTAGACAAAGCTATGCAGATAACCATCTGGGTACTGCAGTTGGCAAAAAAGGTGCAATTTTTCAACTGTAGGTTGGCGATGGACTACTGTACTTACTTAAGCTCTGCACTATATACTGCAGGTTGCTCCATTAATTTCTTTGAACACCAGGTCCATTTGGACATCCATTAACCAGATCTTGTGAGAATGATGAAGAAAGATGCATTGATATAACATTCACCTTCCTCATCATCCAAATCTGTCCATTAACACTAGAATGCGCAGAAAGGTCAATTTGACCCAAAGAAGAATTTGAATGAATGACTTTTTATCATTTCAGAAGGTATTTACCCACAAGAGATTTTAATCTTGTCAGCGCCAGATTAAGATTTTGTAGGCCCCTTGGCTACAGGTACTGTGAGACCCCCAGTAATATTTTCAAAATGAAAAAAAGTTAAAGAAAATTTAAATTTATTTTTACAAGGCTAACAACAATTAAAATTCAAACATTTGCTTTGTGTAATTTCTTGGAAACAAATTTTTCCAAAGCATCAGTAAGTTGTAAGTTCTTGAAAACATCATTTTCAATTGCCATGAGAGCAAGTCTGTTTAGTCGTTCTTGTGCCATTGTCGATCTGTGTACATTCTTTAGATGTTTCATCTTGGAGAAACTCCTCTCTCCAGTCACATTAGTTATCATTAAACACAAGTAAATCCATAGTGCTATTTCAACATTAGGGAATGAAGAAGTTAATCCATTGTTTACTACAAGGGTGTAGATATCAGAAGATCGTATTGTTTCATGCTTGTGCCCGAATTCATCAAATTGCCCAACCAATAAAACCGTTATTCATATTATAAAGTCTGTATGACATCACAAACCGTCATACAATATATATGTATACAGTACAGTGTTTCTTTTTGCCGTAGTATGCTTACTACAAATATATATACAGTATATTAATTGAACCCTTTTTTAAATAGATAATTGAGAGTACTTATACTTTGATTCAGCATTAACAAATGAAATAACTTTTCACTTAATCTCTGGAGGCCCTTTAGCTGGTGGAGGCCCCTGGGCTCTAGCCCCTAAAGCCCATGCCTTAATCCGGCCCTAATGACAGTATGTCATGAATTATAAAGAAATGAACCTCAGATGCCTGAAACGGTCATTTTGAACCAAATGTAGAAAAAATGTATTTTCTTCTACATGGAATGCCAAAATGTTAGTTAGTTATCGCAACTAATGATATTGAATTACTATTTTTTCAGCTGTTTCTTGCATTCAACCCTGCATTCCTCTATCTCAATACTTTACACGACAAAAATGTTGAAGCACGAAGACATTTTGCTTACCATATATCAAGGTAAAATGACTAAAAATGTCCTTTTGATGAGTTCCCTCAATCCAAGCATCAGAATTGAAGCAAATCAGAAGAATGCTCTGGATACTGTCACTTACTACAATGGAGTATGGAGTTGACATAGTCAATAAAATGGCGAGGCAATACTCTGTGAAAGTCACATTCAGGAGATGACCAGTACATACATTCTATAACATTCTTGATTTGGTGGCAATAAATGCTGTCATGATATACAGAGCTGTCACTGGTAAGAAGATTTTGCGGAGAAAATTCATCAGACAGCTTGCAGAGGAGTTATAAGTGAAGTACATGAAAAAGCAGTCAAATTATGAGAATCAAGGTGAAGGATCTGATTTAGAAGACAAAGTTTTTCAAAACCGCCAAAGATGCCAGATCATGGAAAATTGCAGGGAAAACAAAATCTCAACTAAATACAAGAAAATGGTTTTTGAGAAGTGCATGGACAAAATGCATTTCACTTACATCAGCTGCACTAACTCTATGAAAGAATAATAATTTTTTTATATTATTTTGAAACTATGTTTGTTTTTCACAAATATGTCAAAGAAATCAATTTTTGAGGCTTGAAAGATTTTTGTTGTTACATGGTATAATAAAATACTTACTATTTATAGTTAGCATTAGTTTATTAAATTAGTTATGAATCAACCTGTTCATAGTATTTGTAAGTGAAATGAGTGCTTTCAACCTGAATGCATTATCAATATGCATATCAGTGGCGGCTCGTAGCTAAAATTAGTGGGGGTGCTGCTCCAGAAAATTTTTAGCCTTTGTTTTAAAATTGTGTAAAAGGAAAAAAACATGTATAAAAAGAAAATTTATTCAGGAACTTGATAATATCTTAACAAAAAAACCTAACATTTTTTACTTACTTTAACTTAAATTGTTACAGTTCAAGCTTGATCTATTCATTTAAAAATGAAATCCATAAAAGAACCGAAAAAAATGAATCAAATAGAATAGCTGAAAGCAGAATAATAATCTAATTCTACACTCTTCTACCTTTATCACATTCAAGAATATAGTACACGGTTTTTAAGCACAACACACGCTGAGTAAAAAAAACTTCCTTCCACCATCACGCCAGAGCCGGCACTGCGAGAGCAACAGTGCTCTCTCTACCTGGGAGTCCCGCCTTCCTCCCCACCCCCCCTCCTATGTGCGCATGCGCACAACAGTCAAACACCACGTCGCTGGCACTGTGAAGCGCACAGTTCCATACAAAGATTTTTGTATCTTTTTCATAAACTGGGGGATGGCTACTGAAGTACTGACATTAAGCTTAAGGAATATATATTGTACTACAAAAATAAAGAAAGAATTAAAGAAAAAAGGACTCATTATATTAAATGTAATCGATAATATCAAGTGGAAATAGGGGGTGCTGCAGTTCCGCAGTGCCTATACACGAGCCGCCACTGATGCATATCCAACTAATTTGTTGCTACCTGTACCTAATTTATTCTTCATGTTGGTAAATACGTGTCTGTCATATTACTTGAGCATAAGTTTTTTTATGTTCTTTCGCTGTTATGCAATCCTTGCGTGATTTTCAAATATTTTTTCAAAATTGACGTTTTGAAGATTTATGTACTTATTTTTTTAAGTTTCGGACAGAGAGTGTACCAGCCCATGCTATCTATAAACAGTAGTTAGTCTGAATAGAAAATGTATACCTTATTCAAACACAATAAATACTCGTGAAAAAATAATTGCTTTACTTTTTAGAAGGTTCTTACCACATATATACTATTCATTTATCACTAACATTTCTGGTTTCTTAAGGTGCTACATCCCAACATATAACTCTATGGAAAAGTATGTCTTCCTTTAGGCGTACATTCTCTTAAGGGAGCAGTAAAATATTTATCACATTGAAAAATTAATATAAAATAACTTTTGTGAAAAAAGTTACAAACATTATTTTTGACCAAAAATGTATGAGTTGGGCAAAATTTACTAAACCCAAACATAACTTATAATTGCTTAGATGACGAAAATAATGTATCACTTTTAATTTTACAATTTTAAGCTATAAAAGCTGATATTGGGTTGGGCGTTCTAGAGAGTGAGCTAATTCCGGGCATCCTAGTGTTAAGAGTGGCTTGTTAAAAAAAGATTAGATATGAAGATGTATAGCAGTCCATGTAAATGGTGAAATGCTATCTTGACTAGAAACCCTCATGTTGGGAATTGCATTTGTTAGATATATCATGAAATGAAATGGCAATGTCTTTAATCTTTGGTTTGTTGGACAGTGAACAAAATACATCCTTTAGTCATGATTGTAGACCTGAACTGATGAAATCCCTCCAGCAAGATAATGGTATCACTGAATACCTATTCCAACACCTCACATGCATTCTCTTCCTTCATGGCAAGACAAATAATGACTCATTGAGAGATGTCAGCAATCTTTTCATTTGTAAGTCAGTATTCCACATAAGCATACAATCACATGCTGAGGTGTGCCATCTTCCAATGGATGTTAATTCTAGACTTCACTGAGGGACATCATTTCAATAAGGAGTCAATTCACCCCATTTCAGCTTATGTTAAGATTTCCTCAAGAACTTCATTGTGCTTGCAAACACTACCAGTTTTTAACAGAAATTAGGGATTGTTAAAGATAATTGTTCCTTAATATTTTCTTTTGTGAAACCAAATGCTCCTGAGCCTCAGTTTCAGTTTATGATTCCATAGACCACTTTTTAATACACTTGCACTTTGGATTTTAGTGGTAAAAATAACAGTGATTCCATGGAAGGTATTAGATAATAGTGTGTTTTGCACTTATACATCAAATTAAAATGGCAGAGGTTCAAAAAATAACTTTATACGAAAAGATGTTATGGGATTATCTTTTTTAGCAGAAGTTTTTAATATACTGCTGTAATAATCAGTTTTGTATTCATGTTGGCATGGTTTCCAGGTGTACTGGTTAAAGCAGAAAGATGGATGAATCCAACCTGTGTGAGGACTAGTAATATTCATAAATCCATATTGTGTTAATATTGTGCCTTCCAATGAAGTTTGTCTTAACTTATTGTTCTTGTATCCACATTTAATTTGTAAAAATATTTTGAAGTCGATCAAGAAATGTGGTACTCAATTTACCATTTTTAAAGCATGGACTAATATGGTGATATTTATTGTAAAAATTCACTTATTAGGAAAGGTAAGATAATGTTTTTATTAAGGTAGAGCCTGGGTTTTTTGACAAAATGCTTGGTGGGGCCTAAGATACAAAAGATTGATAACTGCTCTAGTACAAAATAAAGGAAACAATCATGAGTGCAGTATGTATATCTAAACTGTCCCATGTTTAACTCAAGATGGCGATCAAATGTAGCCTCATGTATTCCTATGGGGAATTCTATCCCAATTTGCATGGTTTGACACATTCTTTTCCAGGCATGCAGGTAAGTGAAGGATTGGGGTAATTAGATGGAACTTAACTGTTAATTTTATTTATTAAAAATAATGCTTTTAGTTTCAGAAGGCTGTTAAATATTAAGAGTTAATAATTCTTTATTCATTGTTTTATGGTTCTATGTGGGTATGTGGAACTTAATCATACGAAAATTTGCATTTAAAACACCAAATTATTTTCAATTATAATTGAATTTGATAGTAGTTTGATGGGAAAAGTAGTTTCATAGAACAACTTGAAAATCTCTATTTTAGAGTACTACTACTGATGGAAATATTTCTGAAAGATGTTATTTATATGTGCCGTTTGTTAGCACATTGGATGTGGTGGGCATCAAATGATGCCCAGTGTGGTGCAATCAGGTGGTGGTAGATATAAATTGATGCCTGAGTCCCTTGCCTTTCCTAACAGGATTTTATGGGGAAAAGCCAGCAGTAAGGCATTCCCTTTTCCTCTCCAGTCGCCAGTTGGCACTCGACCTTTGTCCGAATCGCTGCCATTTTGAATTTGAACACTTTTTCAGCATCTTTTTCTAGTGTTGCAACCAGTTTTAAGCACAATTCATATATTTTTATTTGCTTTGTGTGCATCAATTTTGCGCTTTTGTTTGTTGTGGGCATTGTGTCCAATACTCTCCATTAAAAATTTGAGAGTTAACTATTTTTTCCTATTTTATTTTAGTTAATAATTTGTCTGTAAAACTACAGACCAGTTATTTTGTTATTTTTCTTATAAATACGAATTTATTGTCCAATCAATTTTCTTGTTACTAGTTTTTTGTGTGTTTGAACGTGATATTGACATGATAAGGTGCAAATGGGGTAACTGCCTTACCAGTGACTGCAGACATCAATTGGTGTCAACTATAAACAAAAGGAAAAAACATGTCTCCCTCATTCTATAAATGAAAAATACTCCTATAACATATTAAATTCATTTATTGAAATAAGTAAAAAATATCAGCCACTGGTAAAAAAAATTTAAATTTACGGCAGCATTCAACGTGTTAACTAAACTGGGCCATGCATGAAATATGTGACCATCATGTTCAGACATTTCACACAAATTCTATCACCCATGAGATGTTTCACCCAATGACATCATCCATGAGATGTTTCGCCCAAAGATATTTCACCCATGCTTTTTCATCTACAGGCATTTAGTCCACTAGTCAGTTAAATCATCAGAAGTTTTCCCCAGCACAATGTTTCGCCCATGCTGTTCTTAGAATGATATTTGTATTCAAATATAATCTCTGGCATCTAGGGGATAAAGGTTTGTAGATATTATTTCCTTATAGCAATAAATAAAATTGCGGTAAAATAAATTTCATCCTCTAAAACCACTAAATAAAAATTTATATATTTGAACTACGCCACCTTTTTGAACTTCGCGAATAATTGGTTCCGGAAAACTGACGTGAAATGCAAATTCGCGAAGTGCAAGTCCTATTTTACCATAAGACGCCATATTATTACGAGAGAGTGGTTCCCAGCCAACCTAAAAAATTCACTTTTTTATCATAAATAATGCAGTTTAACATAAAATAAAAGAAAACGTAACCGCAAATAAAAAACCTAGCATTATAAATTTAAAAAACTTTCAATTGTCTTCAAAACACCTAATAGCAAATGAAAATCCAGCATAACAAAGCGATTACATTTCTTTCCACACTTGTACAGTTTATCTCCAACACAATTTTGCATGCGATTTTCGATCTTCTTTTGCTCATCTTAAGGAAATAGTTTAATTTAAATTGAACTACTGAAATGGAATGTTGAGTACATCATACACAAATGTTTTCCTGGATTCTGCAACAAATATTTCCAAGCCGCAAAAAAAAACACTAGCATTAAAAAGGGGTTCCATTTCTTTTACTAATTACTTTAGAAATGCATAAAAGAAAATCAATACCTAGTGTAATAAAATTATAACATTTCTTTTAAAATAGCGTTAAAAATACGGGGAGAGTATCTTACGTTACAAAATGATAGCAATTCTTAGATTTACATTAAAAATTCGTTATAAACAACGAAAACCTAACAAAAGAACAGTTCCTTAAATTACATTCAAAATACAAAGATAATAACATTAAATCATTAAATATTTCGGTCAAAAAATAGCAACCTTATACATGAAGAACGAATATTTCCAATGTCATACTCGTAAAAATTGAGAAAAACTAAACGCGCAGGACGCTTTTCCATTGGGGAATAATTTCTTATTTGGCCGAAAATAGCGCCGTTGGAGGAAACTTCTGATGGGTGAACTGACTAGTGGGTGAAAAGCCTATGGGTGAAAAGCCTATAGGTCAAAAGGAAAGGGAGAAATGTCTTTGGGTAAAACATTTCATGGGGGAACATCATTGGGTGAAACGTCTCATGGGTAAAAGGGTGAAACATCATGGAGTCATCACCAAGATTAACAATACAGCAGTCAACTTATTTTTTAGTCTGCTGTCACAATGCTCAAGTCCAGTCTTGACTCCGGTGCCATTATGACTTTGGAAATGACACAATGGCAAGACAAGTTTGAGTCATTTCATGCCCAGCTACCAGCTATAATGTATATATCAACTTTGATAGCAATCACCCTCATTGTATTGAATCCTTGACGATGTTGTGGAAATAAATGTTGGTTTCGAGTTCATTCTATACATGTAATATAAGCTATTTTAAAAATATTGGGCCATTTATATCCTAATTTAATTGCAGGTCCCAAAAAAATTCAAATTTTTTCCTATTGATACAGAGTTATTTAAAAAGTTATTCAAATTGATTGAAATTGATATTCATAAATTGAATAAAAATTATAGGTTTGCTATTGATCCTGAAGAATGTTTAGTTATCTACAGAAGGTAAGAGAAATAATTTATTTATACATATCCTTTTATAAGTAATCATTTTTAAAGTTTAAAATTTGTAAACTGAGAATTTGATTTGATAGAGCTGGATTTCTTGGCAAATGTCAACATTATCCATCAAAAAAAGTTGTTTCTTCAATGGCAGTAAACTTGGTAAAGAAAAATCTATCAAATCATCTACTATACATCCATCTCAGAAACAACACTAGGCTAATGACTTACTATGACTAATTATAAGGAGACAACTGTGACTTGACTAGACTTAGTTGGTGTGAACATCTTCAATTGTTATCCACATAAAACCTATTCCAAGGCCTAGATCGAGTCCTGGAGAGCAAGACTTGACTTTACAATGTCATATTTAAAATTTTATGATAGAAGGTGGAAATCGAATAATACATTTGTGTTTGAATAATTTTTCTTTTTTATAATTGAATTAATGTGTAGTTTATCTTAAAAAATTATCATTGAAATGCTTTTACATTGGATTGGAGTATGTTGAATAAAAGTGACTTGTATTGATTAGGATGTAATGCAGACTAATACATATCAACATAGAAGGATTATTTCATTTTGATACAACTGCAGATGACAGTAGCAGGTAAATCACGATTCGATAGACTGAATATTCAGAGGCAATTGAATTCTCAACACCACAATGCAAATGCTGGATTTTGCTACTAAAATGCACATGAAACATTATCTGTTTTGAAAGACAATGTTGGAAGACATTGTAACTCGGGTAGATTCCAACTGAGGAAAATAAAAAACACGAGCGTTTAATCGAAAAAATCTAGAGTAAGATTGCCATAGTAGTGATAACTAACCTGCATTTTAGCATGGACCATATAATAAAGTAAAAATTGGCGCTCACACAGTGATGACGGTATTCTTTTGGAAAAGTTTCCAAAATATTTCATTCGATGAAAATCTGATAAATTTATATGCATCTTGAAATTGAGGTTTTTCTAGTTAGTTACATCAGTGTAACTTATACAAAATATGTTGACAGTAAAAAAATTCACGATGAAATTTTGAAGGCGAAATTATTAAGTAAAAAAACAAATATAACTGTCGCAGACTCTTTTACCTCTCCGTTTGAATGGAATACATATAAAAAACTAATGATGCGAAAATAAATTAACTTTCATCTTAGGTGCGAAAAGACAAGATTTTTGTGAATTACAAGGAAAAATTACGAAGTGTTATACTTCAATTTTGTCCACCAATTTTCCACTTGAATAAAGAGCGTACATTCTTGATATACATATTCCTTGTAGCCTTTGAACGGAGTTCCCTCATTTCAATTCCATAGATGTTAACCACGGAGGATCCACCGGGAGAATCCATGCGACCGACTGGTCGCCAAGCTGTACATGGTCGGAATCGCTGAGCAGATATGAGAGTCAGCGCAATTTTACGCAAATAATAACATTTCTATGAATTTAAGTAAATATATATTTTCCGTAACTTGAAATAGATAATAAACTGTATCTTATAATTATATTTTATGAGCTCGCCTTTTTTCTCGAGTAGGAAGCAGGGAGAGAAAAAAACGTCGGAGAGAGGGCTTCGGCTACAGAGAGTGTGCGAGGACGTCAATCGAAGCTTTCGCCAGCAGACCAAAAAAAATTACAAGGGGGCAGCCGGGTTTGAACCGGCGACCTCTCGATCTGCAGTCGAATGCTCTACCACTGAGCTATACCCCCTCACGCTGAATAAATCAAACAGAAATGGGTGATATCAAGGTGACTGCGATGTGTGTGAGAGCGACGATTCAGGTAGGCGTGCATGTTCTCTCCCTCCCGTGCGTTCGAATGAGAGTTGCGGAGGAGTTGAGGCGCGCCGAGGTTAGACGAAAGTTAATGTTGCCAACGGGAAGGCGAATCGGGGCGCACTTTTGGCGCGCTTCGACATCATCTCAAGGAAAGCCGAAGTTAAATTTGGTGGTTATAGATAACAGAGCTCCGCACAAGCCGATTTGGCCCGAACTTTCCTTGGGGTGGCCATGTCCAAACGTAATCATATATGTAAATTATTTTCTTGGACCTCTACTCATCAAAAACGATCAAAGATTTTTTCCATTCCGTAGACCAGTGCTGCCCAAACTTTTCTAACATCAGTGGTTGCCAATCCCTTGGCGGTCCGCATTGGAAGTTGCCAATTATTCGGCGGGCCGGAGTCGAGTTTAAATCGGAAGTTTTCTATATATTCTGAGTTGCCATATAAGTGAAAATCAAGTCTAAATAGGGTTTTCATGGCTCAAACTTCAATATTTAAAGTTTTATTTTAAAAAAATGAATGAATTTCTGTGTTAAATTTTTTAAATTGCTTTTTCGCCATAGCTTCGCGGGCCGCACAAAAACCTTTCGCGGCCGCATTTGGCCCGCGGGCCGTAGTTTGGGCACTATTGCCGTAGACAATTAGGTTGCATAAGCTGATGCAGAGCTTCATTCCTATTTTTTTATTTATATTTGCTATAGCCTAGGAGTTAAATTTGCTGCACCAAGGATATTTATTTCAAGTAGCCAATGTATTTTTTTGTGCAGCCGAGTCATTTTTTCAGTTTACTTCTTTTTTATTTATTCATGTTTTTGCAAAGTTCATGGTAAGTAAGACCAGCTTTCGAATCGACTTATCGTAAATTAAGCGTAACAGTCATCATCACCAATCAATGTTATATATGACTTTTAAAAATTAGTGATCAATTAAGGGCCGCCAAAGTGGACGTGTGGGTGAATGCGAGGCGTCATGTCCCCCGAATATTAGAGGTCCCGAATGTTTGGAGATCTCAATTATTATAGTAACGGGTGTAAATTTTTCGCAAGATTGTTCTATTAAAACTCTTGCCAAACTGATTTTCAATAAAAATACTCCGAAAATTAAAAGTTATATTAAAAATTAATGTCTCGTTCTTTATTACTATAGGTATTAAGCACCTTGATCCCCCACCTGCATTCGCATCCGGGCCCCTTTCAGTGCTTGACTCGCTCTGAATAAATTTCAAATAAATTTTGACCCCTTGTATTAACAAAAGCTGCTCTGATAAATTTCAAGGCAAGAAACTTTTGACAGAACACTTTGAAGCATCTAAAATTAATTTTCAGTTTGAATCGGAGCATTTTTTTTCACTTTCTAACTACTACCAACAAACTACCATAGAACTTCAAACATAATTGAAGTACAACTGGATTAAATTATTTCTCTGGTTTTCGTAAGATTACTCGGGGCGCGCTGATAACACCGGTCATCATTAAATATATTATTGGATTTACTTCATATCCGTAGATCCTACGAGCGAAATTTCTCATTTTCGTCGACAAATTGAAAGTATTCATATCGCTCCGAGAGATACAAATTGCAGCATTTACCATTCTATCTTCTTTCCCTCACAATCTCCGAAAAAATATTGCCTCGTCAATGTCCGGTTCCTGATACCCCGCGCGATTTTACCGTCCGTTCAAAAAAGAAGTTAAATTTTAATTTTTTTATCTGTAATATATATAAAATAGACTTTTTCACGTGTTATATATTATCTTCCAATACTGAAGTGGCCTTCGCTCAGTTAGGGCCCTCTTGTTATCCCCATAGTAAATACATGTGTTATAAGGCGGTGAGATTATCCGTAAGGAAGCCGATATTTATATCTAAACTCTTGTACGTTTTTTTCAGTCTCGAGTCTGCTTCTTCTACCCGACTGTCAGACCTTATTTGTCCGTCCATCCACTACATGCTCCTCTCCATCACAACTGTCAACGTCGAATATAGTGGATAAACGGAGTAATCGACTGGCCCCACCAATGCGGGATGAACTTCACGGCCTCGGGTGAAAGCCACGATGGCGGAAAAGGAGCGGCCTGCGGAGTCATTTTCATGGGTGGCCGGGAACAAGTTTCGAAGAACTATCGACAGCGGACATCATATGCCAGGGATGGCAAATGATTTCTGTGTCGCATACCAGAATTTTTTTCGTATGCCAATAGTTTACTCCTCTAAAAAACTTCATAATTTATACGGAAAATACTAGGTTATGCGTGCCAAGTAAAATCGCACGCGTGCTACGTATTTGCCATCCCTGTCCTATGAAGTAACTGAACTCTGATTTTCGGTGGCAAATACTCATGCGACATACGAAACGAAGGTGCAACGCAAGTCGTTAGCACGCAGCTCCAATAATTAATTATGAAACTGTAAAACGCACAGGTTAATTGTGTATCTAATAAAAATAAATGTTTTATTAAATCCAAAATCCTTTTTATTTAAAATTGAATATTTCAGTTATATCTTGTTCAAAAAGTTCATCCTGATATGATAGATAGATAGAATATGACTTCTATGCAGCACGTGATAAAATTGGAAAGCGACGAATAAGATAATTAATCAAATATAAGAATGAAAGAAAACAAATGATATGGATCAAAAGTTTTCAAATGTTAGTTAATAAAAAACTTATGAAATTCGCTTGGGGTTGAACTCTGGTCTTTCGAATAGGAAGCCATACACTTAGCCACACGGCTAGCCAATTCAACAGTTTTTCAGAGGAAAACCAAATAGCCTATTTGAAATGTGTGTGACGTAGATGTGACTGCACTTGCCTCTGACTTACGACATTTTTGCAAGATAGGTATTGCGCCCCATGAAATATTTAGGTTCTATTTATTTATTTTAAATGGCTCATAACGACTTGAAGCATGCGACGTAGGTATGACCGTACCTGCCCCATCTTACATCATTTTTGCGAACTACGTTTACTATGGGACCCAACGAAATATTAATTTTTCATTTATTTTAAATAACTCATGAACAGACCTTGGTGTACTTTATATTTAGCCGATTAACAGTATCAAAAACCCACCCTTACTCACACGCCCTCGCCAGGACTCGAACCCTCAACCCCGGCATCGGAAGTCAGGCACGCTCACCACCCATCCAACTAGGCCTTGTGATATAAACACACCCGAGCACCATTGAATACTGCTTGGTAATACGCCGCCGTTCGACAAATGCGCCCATTTTGATCGACCATGGCTGTAAAGGCTAAACCTAAGGGTGAGGCTTAAGGTTAGTTGGAGGTAAGTTAGAGGTCAGTTAGAGGTCAAAACCAGTTGGGTGTGAGTTTTTAGGCAATTTGGAGGCCAAATTAGGCCAAAATCGGGATTTTCCGATTTTGCTCAGAAAATCCAAGAAAACGAAAGTGAAAGTTAGGTGGCCTTGCGCTCAAGGTTGCTCTGTGTCTCTCTCTCTCGCACCCTCCCCTACTTCCCCTCCTCTCCGTGCATATACTTTTTTGAAATACTCTTCCTTAACAGGTAGTTCTTGCTCTCGATATAGCCCGGTGGTTAAGAGCTTGCGAACTATGCAATAGACTCAGGGTTCAAACCCCGAGTTGAGTGGAATTTTTTATTTCTCTTCTTCGATTTTTTAAAGAAGAGAATGTAATATTTTAAAGTTATTCCAGCTTTGCTCATTTGGAAGTTATTTACAACGCTAATGAAATTCTCCGCAGATCTTCATAGAGCTTAAGATTTTAAATTTATTTGTGGTGTGGCACATTATGCTATCTTCAATTGGTTAATTAAAGTTTTAAGAATAACCATGAATTTTGTCAGCATAATAAACTTTGGTATAAAAATATAAGTAGAAAATGTTCTTAGAAATATATTTATTGCATCATAAAAAAAAACTTTACAGACATAATAATTATTATTCGATATTTTAACATGCATCTAAAATGTTTTTGGTACATATAAATTCAAAGAAACAGCTGAAATCTTCAGAAGGCACATTTAAGACATTTACAATAAAAATTATAACAGAATTCGATAACAATCAATTGGCAATTGGCAATTATTGCATCTGAATGTATATACTAGAATCATCAAGAAAACATCTTTTGCATTGAAATGCAGAAAGCATATCAAAACAATATATGAAAATATTACCAGATAAATAATAAATTTCCAATGCATTTATTACAAAACACAGAAATAAAACTGAAGAAGCAAAATACTTATATTTTTCATTGACATCAGCATGCAGATGACTGAGAAACACATTCATCTGAAAGAAAGGAAACCTCGTCCTACATTCAGAATTAAGGAAATAAGTTCCTTCTTTAATTAGCGTTCGAAGTCGCAGCTTAAATTCATTGATTTTGCTGCTACGATCAGGTTGGTATTTTTGACGCGGTTACAACATGTTCTCGTTGCTCGTGGGAGAGATTATGCGGAGATTAACCGCAGACTGCAACTCCGAGAAAACAGCGTCGTAAGAGTAACTGCGAAATTGCAGATCGGTTCCCGTAGCTGTGACCAAACAGTAACATTTTTAAAGGCGTCTCAATTTCCGAAAAAAAATTTTTATCAACGCGTATAATAACAAAGAGTGGACGGAAATGAAACAAAAATAATTTACTCGATAACAAAGAAGACGTTGCCAACCATGCGTAGAGGTTCGAAAAACATTACTAATTCCGTACAAAATCCCTCGACGCGGCTTGTGGCCTTTCGACAACGGCTAGAGTGCGAGTAGGACGGATATTCGGAATAGGTCGTAAGTCATCGACAGTATCGGATTTATGGTGATGTGGACGATCGACCTCCGATCTTGGATTCCTCCACCGCTCCCGCTAGGAATTCCTGGATCCGCCACCGGCACTATCACAAATTGCGCCACATATTTGGCTTTGATGATGTTGAAGCAGTATTGCCATTTCGCTCGATGAAACTTGGGTCTGAATCGCTCGTCTTTCATTAGTTGCTCCGTACAAAGATCGCGAAACTAGGTTTGGATAGTGCGAAAACTGTTCAATATAAGCTTTTTTGCGCGAGTAATTCGGTCGCTGCACAGCTTGTAAATAAATCTGCCCAAGTTTGACGTACAGAGTAATGCCCGTCCCACTGTTTCTCATCTGGTGGTCCGCGGCTAACTAGTGGGCCGCAAAAAGATTTGAGGCGGGCAGCGACAAATTGGAAAAAAGTGGGATCGGTTAAAAATATTAAAAGTTATTGCAAAAGTATAGCCAAACGTTACCATTTTGGAAAAAGCAAATATTATAAGCTAATGTAAATTTTAATAAGGTACTTTGTTTTTTAAATTAATCCCCTACTTTTAGTAATACCTATAGAATTTTCTCTGCCTATACATACACGTATTGATATGAAGGTGTGCCACTGAAAATTTCGATACTATTCCGTTATACCCCCCACGCGAATGATAAGTTTTTTGGTCATCGTTGCCTACGAGACACTAAGTAAGTATTCAAATAAATACAGTTTATTAGTCCCTTCAGATATTTACGAATATGAATTTAATCTGATTTTTTTAAAGCATTCCTGATGAGGTAAGTGCAAATCTTTTATCCAAGACAAAGGTTTGCTACATAGAGAACGGTTTTGCGAAAATCATCATGAAATGCAGTTAAATAACACACAGAGAACGCGTTGGAGATGCAGAAAGAAGGAATAAAAATTAAAAATTACGGGGGTTTAGGGGCAGAGCCCCCATAAGAAAGAAAAAATTACATATCAATTATTTGCGTGGGGGCGTATAAAGGAATAGTACCTAAATTTCTTGTGCGGATAATTCTCTGTAACTTAGGTGGGCCGTATTATCAAAAAGGTTGAGAAAGTTTGGTCTATTCCATTTCAATCACCCCGATTAGGGATTATTGTCGGTTTTAAACTTCTGATAAGCGCGATTCATACGGCAAAATCAATCACAAAAGGGGTAGTGCAATGAGATAGATGTCATCCACGGCACCGTTGTCATTAAGTAGACCAATAAATTAAAAACCTTTTTGCGCGCGGGAATCGCCTTCCATTCGTTTTGCGCAATTACTAATTATAGTTCTCACAAAAAGCGAAAGAAATCTGACCATTTAAAAATTTTCTCATAAAAAAGTGTTATATATATATATATATATATATATATATATATATATATATATATATATATATATATATATATAAAGAGAGAGAGAGTAACTTGAATCTAAGAAAACATGGTTTTCTTCATTGTTGTACTGCATCAAGATGCTGATTATAAGGTATTTCAGCGTAGTATTAGCTCTGAAAATGAGAAAAATAGTACATTAGGAAATCATTTAATTACTTTAAGAAATACGAATCATAGAGTATGCATAATACCACACAAAACTTATGCTTTATAATTAAATTTTATTCTCCAATACTGTATTACAAACGCAAAGGTATCGCATTTTTAAAAATACCAATGAGAGTTTGCTTAAAAATCAGGCAGTACTCGCCAAACGCTCATAATGCGTTCTTAAAAAATGGAGCTTAACGTGGAATAGGTTTTTCCGTATGTTGAATGTTATTAATATGGGATATATTTTGTCCATTATTAGAAAATTATTGAGTATGCATGTACAGTAACAAACATTTAAATCGCGATTAACTGAAGTTCAAAACCGCGAAACTATCGATGCAGATTCTTTAAAGCTCATTGTAATACAGAGGTCTCAAGTTTAAATCGGTGCGTGTGCCGCGTATAGGTACTGCAGAAAATCCGCGAGCCGCATTAAGGCACTCGACCAAATCCGTAGGTCGCATTCTATATTACTGGTTGTTCCAATCGTCACTCTGCTTAATAATCTCTGGAAATTCTGTTTCTCCTTCCTTTAGAAATCGCTCCCACACTAGGATTCACTTTTAAATCTTTTCTGTACGAAAACACTGGATTTCGTGTCGCAGTTTAGTTTAGGACAATGGCAAAGATCACGCTGACAGTGAGAAGAACATTATCCTGTACCCCAAGTATGTAGGATGTTTCAAACCGGAATGAAAAATAAAAATACATTTGCGAGCAGCATTATATAATCAAGTAACTTAACCATCGTACAAGGCCTGCGGGCCGCGTGTTTTAAACCCGTTTTATAGATAAGATAGAGTGAATTTCAATGACAGCTTTTGGCAGGTGCGAACTGGCCATATAACCTTCCGTAGCAATCACCTAGGCCAAGGTCCAGTCTGTTGAAACTCGTATATTATTTTTTTTCAACGAGTCATTCTTTTCCATGACAAAGATTTCTCTCCACGATCTCCGCGATCACGCATGTTTACATTATTTATTCCTGTATAGGCATAGTAATTTCTGGGCGCAGAGAACATATCCCCACCATTCCCATTAACCGGGGATGGAAAATGATTTTCGTGTCACGCGCCAAGAAATTAATGTGAACCATCAGAATTTTTTTCGCGTGCCACTAGTTTACTCCTTCTCTAAGAAACTTCATATTTTATACAGAAAATACAAGCTTACGCGTGCCAAAGTAAAATCGTATGCTTGCCACGTATTTGCCGTTCCTGCCTTAAGTTCTTGGTATCAGAAAGAAATAAATGGACGAGTACTTGGAATTCCATAATCAAAAGACATGAACAATACTAGATAGTATTTTTAATTGTATTACATTTTGATAATTTCCACAAAATATTTAATACACGACCTGATGATGGCGATTACTCACCGAAACCGGTAGTTTTAAATATTGTGGAAATATTAGCAAATATTTAATGCAATTAAAAATACTATCTAGTATTGTTCATGTCTTTTGATTCTTGGTATCAGTATTCGCGGCCGTCTAAGTAATGTCCCCCCTCTCTCCCCCCCGCAAATGGCGGAAGTTTGCTGTACTGCGGAAACTACGGTATCGCATGGCTGGATGTTTACTATACAATAAAATTCCGCTACAACAAATACCGTTATAACTAAAAGTTCCACTATAACGAATATATTTCTATGTCCCGGCCAACTTCTTTAGTATTTATTTAATCTCGTTAGAACGACATCACTTTTTTCAGAAAATTCAGCGCAACAAACCTATCCATAAAATGCTTGTTTACAAAGATTTCCTGAGAATCTTAACCTTTCCGTTTCTTTTATTCCTCAGCAATGGCAGGTAAACTGGGAATACTACCTTTACTGCTTTTCTGCAAAAAGTATTTAAATATATAAAAAAAATTCTGCCACAGAAGCAATCTCAAACATTCCCAAGTTTCTTTCACCTCTATATAGTGCCATCCCCTGCATACTGCCCATTAATTATTGTGAACAGAACTTCCATCTTATGAATACATAGAGCAAGCATATACCATGATTTACCACCACTCCTGCTTTTGTGCTAATGTCAATGATGGACAAACGGCAGTGCTAAATCGAGGTCCAACTGTAACTCTATTTTTATTATGTATTAATATGTGAAAAATAATTAATTTATATTTTGACTTGCTACATATGTATTTTTTAACTTGAATTCTTATAATAAAATATACATTTTTTGTAGTTACATACTTATTTCGGTGATTTCTTTATTATTAAAATATTAAAATAAAGTAGAAATTATTATGATAGAAATTATAAAAGTGCAGTGGAAGTTATTTGAATAAATAATTGATCTTGTGAAATAACTTGGAGCAATATTCCTTAGCAGGAAATTTCAGTACATAAATAATTCACACACCCTGAGAAATTTGTATAAACAGGATTTTACAGTATGAGAAAAGCATTTAACAGATAAAGTATAAAGTAGATCGGCATAATACAGAGAATGGTAATAATATGAAAAGTGCATAAAGGCAGAATCAGAATAACCTGGGCTTGCCCATATAGAGTAATCTTGGTCACTTTCATTTCAAAATATTTTTAGGTGAACATAATTATAATCAATTATTAATATCGACAATTTATCACAACTTAGTTATAGTTAATCTTAAAATTGAATTGAATGAGATACGAAAACATAATAAACTTACCGTGTGAAATAGACTATCAGGGTAACTCCTGTAGCCATAAAATGTTTACATATTCACTGGCTATAAATAAAATATATCAGATTTACTCTTCCATTATATGACTACAGAATTTATCTTGACCATGCATTCATATCATGCCTTTAGTTGACCTAGATAACCAAGGGTGCTTTATCTTAGGAGCAAAAGGGTCAGCTGCCCAGGGATCCTGGATAACATAAGGCCCTTTAACAGAAGGATCCTTAGGCTGGCTGTAGGGGCATCACCATCTCCACTCACAGTGAGCTTTGGTTAGAGGGTGTCAATAATTTCTAACATTTACTCTAAATTAAATCTAGCAAATAATTTGGCTATAGTTTTTAATAAGTCGATAAAGAAAGTATGCATAAAATTAAAACAAACTAGCTTTGTAAGTATTAAAAACATTCAGAGTTGGTTTTAGATGTGGGCTACAGTCTAGAGTGGTGAACACTTCAGTCGCAGACATTCTAGCCCTTGATGTTTCAGTCACAAAATTGTGCAAGAGCAGCTGTTTCATTCCCGTTTCAAAATACTCGATTTAAAAGGAGTCAACAAATAGAATACAGCATTATATTTATACTGTATTACAATGCTTGTCTTTTTGAAACATATTAATAAATGGAATACATTTATATATAAATATATATATATTAACTTATGGAAATGAAAAAAGGTAGTGATGAGGGTGGCAACAAGGTGTTGAAGGAAGCCCAGCGGACACTTACCAAGTCAGGGACCAAGTTGACAGGCTGCTGGGGGCATCGAAGAGACATATATATATATATATATATATATATATATATATATATATATATATAAAAAGATTATATGGTTGGACAATATGAGTTCTCTCGAGGTAAAACAATCCGGAGGTAAAATAGTCCCCCAATCGGATCTCCGGGCGGGGACTGCCTTGAGGAAAACATTTGTCGAAAGTAAATTACGAATAGGGACTTGGAACGTAAGAACTATGAGAAAGGCAGGAAAGCTAGAGAACTTGAAAGAAGAAATGAGAAGAAATAGAGTTGACATTATAGGGCTAAGCGAAACTAGATGGGAGGGAGAAGGACAGTTCGACTCGGAAGAATTCACGGTAGTTTATTCTGGAGGAAATAGTGGGGAAAGGGGAGTAGCTCTGGTACTTAGGAAAGATATGATGAAAAGCGTGACAAAGATAATAGCAACGAACGATAGACTGATGGCAATAAAGCTAAAAGCAGTCCCAGTGGACATGCTGATAATCCAGGTATATATGCCAACGTCAGCTCATGACGATGAAGAAATAGATGAGATCTATGAGCAAATTAATGAAATTTACGAAGAAGACGGAAGAGGAAAGGTAAACTGCATAATAATGGGAGATTGGAACAGCATAGTCAGAGAAGGACAGGAAGAAAATGTTGTCGGGCAATACGGACTTGGGAAGAGAAATCGAGGAGGGGAGAAACTCGTAGAATTCTGCATCAATAATGACCTTGTAGTGACTAATAAATGGTTCAAAAACCATAAACGAAGGTTATACACATGGAAAAGCCCAGGAGATAGAATGAGATGCCAAATAGATTACATCCTTGTAAAACAAAGATTCAGGAACAGCACAAAGAACGCCAAGGCATTGCAAGGAGCAGACATTGATTCAGATCACAGCCTTCTAATACTTGACGTGAGTACAAAGCTCAAACAAATAAGAAAAACGAAAAGAGAAAGACAGACCTGGGACCTAGAAAAACTGAAAGAAAGGCAGGACGTAGTCAGCATGAAGTTGGAAGATAACCTAAGAAAGTTGGAAAACAAACCGAAGACCGTTGATATAGAATGGGATGAAATTAAAACCAGTATCAAGGATACCTTGGATAAAGAGATTGGAAAACAATAGAAGAAAATCAGAAAACCATGGATCACGAAGGAAATGCTGGAGAAAATGGATGAGAGACGAAAATGGAAAAACGTTAACAGTGAAGAAGGTAGAGCCAACTATAGGCGTATAAACAATGAGTTGAGAAGGGTAACAGATAAAGCTAGAGAAAATTGGATAAAAGGAAAATGTGATGAAATAGAACAAATGGAGAAGTTAGGACGGTACGATATGATGTACGCTAGGGCACTGGAATTAGAAGATAAGAAGTCTAATGGAATTTGTGGTAAAGGAATTATGAATACGGATGGGAAGATAGCCTCAGAAACAAAGGATGTAGAACAGGTATGGGAAGAATACATTACGGAACTATACAGCAAGCAGACAGAATCAGCAAAAATAGAACTGGAAAATGAGGAAAACATTGAAGAAGACAAATTAGGACCAAGTATTATGGAGAGCGAAGTAGAAAAAGCGATAGTGGAACTTAAGAAGGGGAAAGCCACGGGCAGCGATGGAATACCGGCTGAGATACTTAAAGTCATAGGATCAGAAGGACTAAAAGCGATCACGAAATTAATTAATAAGATTTACGACACGGGAGAGTGGCCTCAGGATTTCCTAGAAGTAACAATGATCCCTCTAAAGAAGAAGCCAAAGGCAATGCAGTGTAAAGATTACAGAACTATAAGCCTTCTGTCACACACATCGAAGATCATCACGAGGATTCTTAATAAAAGGCTGGAGAAAAAGGCAGAAGAAATAATAGGGGAAGATCAATTCGGTTTCAGAAAAGGACGAGGAACTAGAGATGCTATAGGAGTAGTTAGAATCATATCAGAAAGGGCAATAGAATACAGTCAAGATATCTGCACATGTTTCGTAGACTGGCAGAAGGCCTTTGATAGAGTAAATTGGGTAAAGTTGATGAAGATATTAAAGGATATAGGTGTAGACTGGAAAGACAGGAGACTGATTAGGAATCTATATGAGAATCAAGTTGTAAAGGTCAGGTTTGAGAATGTGGACACCTGCGGAATAAATATCGGTAGAGGAGTAAGACAAGGCTGCTGCCTATCGCCAACCCTATTCAATATATATGGAGAAAGTCTAATGCAAGAAGCTTTAGAAGGCACAGGGGATTTCAAAATTGGAGGAAGGATTATAAGAACAGTAAAATACGCAGATGATCAAGTACTTCTAGCAAGAAAGGAAGAGGAGCTACAAAAAATGATAAATAGACTAGTGATAACAGGTAGAAAATACGGTATGGAAATAAATACAGAAAAATCCAAGGTCATTCGAATATCGGGTAAAGAAGAGAATCTGAACATAACTATTGGGGGAAAGCCATTAGAACAAGTTTCAGAATATAAATACCTTGGAAGTATCATAACACGAGAGGCAAAATGTACGGATGAGATCAAAACTAGAATAGGAAAAGCAAAAGCGGCTTTCAGGAGAAAGAAACAACTACTTACAGGGAATATAAGGGAAGATATCCGCAAGAAGTTGATAAAATGCTACGTATGGAGTATAGCATTGTATGGGGCAGAAACATGGACGCTAAGGAAAAATGACATAAAATACTTGGAAAGCTTTGAAATGTGGACTTGGAGGAGAATGCTGAAGATAAAATGGACAGATAGGATGAAAAACGATGAAGTGCTACGAAGAATAGGAGAGAAGCGAATGATTATACAGACTATCAGAAAGAGGAAGGCTAACTGGGTTGGACATTACCTGAGGAGAGAGAGTATGATTAAAGACGTGTTAGAAGGAAAACTAGATGGGAAAAGGGAAAGAGATAGGAAAAGGTTTCAGCTGATAGACGATTTGAAAGGGAAAGAGAGTTATCAAGATATAAAGAGGACAGCGGAAAATAGGAGTATATGGAGAACCAGGTTTAACCATGAATAATCACGGACCTGTCTACGGACAGACTACCTATGATGATGATGATGATATATATATATATATATATATATATATATATATATATATACTTTACGTTACTCTTTCGCTGAAGAAGGGCTTAGGCCCGATAAGCTTGCGTGTGTTTTTGTGTTCGTGTGTTTTACGTGTCTCTTCGACGCCCCCAGCAGCCTGCCAGCTTGGTCCTCAACTTGGTGAGTGTCCGCTGGGCTTCCCTCAACACCTTGTTGCCACCCTCATCACTACCTTTTCTTTTCCTTTAGTTAATATATATATATATATATATATATATATATATATATATATATATATATATATATATATAGTTTTTAAAGTGAAGGTAACAGCCACCTTAGCATGTGATGCATCAAATTAAACATCTCAACCCACAGATTTGCAGAAAAATGATAAAATTGAAATCAGTCAAACCGTTGGCGAGATATTGAGGTTTTTTGTGACCATCTAAGCTCTGCTCAATGTAGTTGTAGTGGTTGATGTCAAGGTGATGCTACTAGCAGACATTAGATGATGCTGTAGGAAATAATGTGGTGCTCCTAGTGGACATTAATAGAAGGAAATAAACCTTGCAGTCTTTGGCCTTCATGGTAATGTGACAGAAGGCTAACTACCAAGACAATATTAAATCTAACCAACTAGTTGATTTATCAATGGGCAACTGCTAGTATAGTAATATTTTATTTATTCTTCTCGCTCTTATTTTTATACATAATTTTTATGTACTGTTATTACGTTGATGTTCTATATAAGTTCATTAATTAATATTTTTATTAAAAATTAGTCTATTTTAATGCCCTTATAGGGCTCCAGATTTTGTACTGCCACAGGCTCCAAGCAGACTTAATCTGCCACTGCTTAAATCTGCCTTTGAAATCCGAAGATTTAAAATGAATATACAAAGAGGAAATAATATTTTATTTATCCTTTAAATAATGAGCATGAAATCTATTTTTAAAACCCAATTATTTTGTTTTTGCTCTGAAATAATGATGTTATCAGCTCTGCTTTAAAATACAGATTATATTATATTTTGCCAAAGAATAAATAACATAACCTATTTGTTGATTTATTTTGAATCACCTGTATGAATTGTCATTACTCCTAAAACAAGGAAGGGCCATTATAGAAAAATACAAAGGGGGCCAACCACATAAGTTCTCCCAGTGTTTAAAGCAGCCTTGTGGATAACTGACATTTGATCCACCATACCTGGTCCAAAGTAAAATGCAAACACAAACTGATGAATGGCAGCCAGAACTATTAATAATAAAAGATAAGTATAAAATTATAGTTGAAGGTGCAAGAGGTAAGATGTTACACACCCTTTTCTCAATATACAATACAATTCCAACACATTTTTCAAATTAAACTGAATGAAGGAAACTGAATTTATATTGGTAATTATTATTATTTATTGATCCAAAGTCAGCACTACATGCTGAATAGGACATGCAATTGAAAAAATATATTTAAAAAATCACAAATTACAATAAACAAATGGGAAAAAGTAATTGTACAATATAAAGTAACATAAAAGAATTGACATAAGGGTGGTTTCTGGGTTGCTACTGTATAGATCCATTTCGCTGGACAATATTTCTCCAGTGTTCCAGTTGGTGAAATAATGTCCAGCGAAATGGATCTACACAGCAACCCGGAAACCACCCTTATGTCAACATCACACCATGGAAGCCTTCGAACCAATTAAAAGCATTGTCAGTCAAATACTCAGCCATGGAATAACATAATACACTTAAAAGTAATTCTTTTAATTTAATTTTAAATGACTTTATGCTTTGCTACCAATTTCAAGGCAACAGATAATTTGTTGTAAAGATGGATTCCTTACTCTTTAGGCTCCAGTGCTGTCTTTTTAAGATGGTTTTGATACAGAGGCAAGCCATTTTGTCTCCTGGTGGCATAGTTATGAATGTTAGAATTTTTTGGATATGAGTTAATATTTTCTCTGATTTGAATAAGCAAAGAAAATGTATATACATGGCAACAGCAGGATTGTTAGGGTCTTGAAAATTGGACGGCATGGAGAGCGAAAGGGTTTCCCGCTATAATTCTGAAAAATACTGCAAGGAATTACTCCAGAAAATGATTCCATAGGAAATTTGGGAATTGAATTCCCCAAAATACATGGTGAGAAGTACATTTGCACATACAGATTGCTTTAAATACCTTTAAATGAAATAAAGTGAGCACAGATTGCCTGCTAAGACATTGATGTGAGTTTCTCAGCTAAAGTTTTCATCAATATAAAGACCCAGGGATTTAGTCTGGCTGATCAGTTATTGCTAAACCACCATAGTAAACTTTCACATTGCGAATTAGGAGAAATGTAGACCATTTGAGATTTGTTTACATTAAGATTAATGCAGTTATTGTCACACCACTTAGTCATCTGCTGTAGAACAGATTTACTACTGGAGATTAGACTGCTTTGAGATGGGGAAGATAGTAAATTGTTTATGTCATCAGCAGGGCTGTGCCGTGGGTATGTGCCATCTGTGTACAAAGTAGAATTTGCCAACCCCAACTTTTTAAACATATTGCAGCTCAAGAAAAAGTAAATGCAAACCCATAAAAATTATATTAACATATTTATTAGCTACTGATGTATATATTATTAACATTTTAACATATTTTTAACAATGCTGAGAAAAAATTAAAATGTTATCATATACAACAAGTTGTTACACGGTTTTTTTGGTCACATGGGTACAGTTTATCAAAAACATTACTTTAATAAACACTTACTTAGGAAGCTTTAATATTAGAGAAGTGTTTTATGACATCATCTATATCTAAATTCTCGCAAATCTCTCTATAGAAATCACTGATAAAGATGAAAGCTTATCCTGTGTCATGGATAATTGTAAAAACTTTTTAATTTAGAGAACGACCTTTTTCCAGATGCAACAGTAATAGGAAGGGGCAATAATATATGTAGTATTTTTTACCATATACTCTAAAATTTCAATTATATTCATGTTAGGAGCCAAAAATGTTTGCAATACTTTTAATTCAATCAACAGATCTATTGCGCAGATATCAAATTCATTTCTCGTAGCATCACTCAGTTTGATCTCTAAATCTGAGCAAAACTTCAGTTTATCTTCTTGGCTTAATTTATAAACATTATGGATATTGAATGAATATTTGTTATGATCATCTAGCTGGGTAAATCTTTTTATAACAGAAGAAATTATGGTATCTAAAATTTTGAAAAAGAAATGTATTTTAAAATTCTACTTTGCATCTGATATCGTCTCATCAGATGATTCATAATCAAAATTTCTTTTCTTCTTTCACTGTCAAAGGGCTGCTACCTCTGAAAATTTAGATTCAGTGTCTAAATTTTTAGCAATTTCTATGACAGTGATCAAAATGTCATTAAAACCTTCGTCAGATCTTAACTGCCTAAAATATTGAATGAGATCTTTTAACACATCAATACATTTGCGAATATTTAAACTTGACTGTTGCATGATTTTACTGACTATGTTAGCTCTCAATAAAATTTTGTACCAAATAACTACTGAACAAATGAATTTATAAGATTGAATTTTCATGGCAAGGGATTGTGCCATTTGTTTTCTTTAAGTCATGATTTTCATCTGAAAACATTTCAAACAACGCATCATAAATTTCTGGTAAATTGAATCTTAATGGTTTTATAGCTTATGTGGTTGTGATTAACATAAAAAACTTCTTCCAGAAAAGAGCAAATAATTTTCTTTAATTTTCAAACAAACCGTAAAAATCAAAACCAAGATAAACTGCTTAAAGAATAAAAAGTATTCTTTGATTGAAATTACTGTGAGTACTTACATCCTGCTTAGATGTAGACATTTCCAAGTTGAATGCATAAAAAATACAAATCACTATCAATGTTGATGAATAACTTTTTGAATGAAAGAAAGCATTAACACAAAAGTACACTTCTGAAAATAGATGCAACTTCAACAAAGGTCAACATAAGACTGCTGGGATCCTTTCTCAAAAAAGCCTTTTAAGGCTAAAAAAATTAGAGCTTTAGGTGAGGTTAAAGAAAAATGACCATCTTGCGAAGAAATATAGCTTTTTGAGGATTTTCATGTTTGGGACTTGCAATATTGTAAACATTAAACAAGCCACAAGGGTTTTGGGCCTGGCGGTAGGAATACATGGAATTTAGAGGCTTGCTTGGAGTGGGAAATAGAATAAAAAAGAGTAACTTATAAGAAGTTGCCATTTTCAGCCATTCTATTTTGAACACCCAGAATATCCCTAATACAAAGATTTCACAGAAGATTGGGACATTACTCCTACTTGCTGTCATTTATAAGACAAATCTGTCATCCCAACGCAATGTACAGGAAGGCAGCCTTCTTCATCTTGTGTCTCAAAACACATGAAAATACGGTCACAAACACTCCCAACCAGTGGCGTAATGGACATCCAACCCTCGTGTGGTGGAAGACGGTTAAAGGAGACCCATGGAGAAATGAGACCCCTTCTATGTGTTTTACCATAATTAGGGCTGAGAACAACACTGCTCCCAACCAACTGCCAATATGCCACAGGGATGAGCAAGAAAAAGAGGAACAAAGAAAGTAACGTTCTTTAGTTTAGGCTCTGCTTATTACAATCTGGTAAAAAAAATGAAAGCAATAAATGCAGGAGGTTTTTGCTCAAGTCTGTAACTGCCTTAATCTTTTGAAGGTTGCTGCTCACTGCCACCCCTATGCAATGCACACATTGCACCCATGGTAAGCATGGCTCTGGTCGTCAGCATATAGTATTGTTTTGGACCCATCAACTGAATTGAGATATTCAGGCAGGTCATTAATATAAATCAGGAACAAGACAGGACCCCTGGGGAACACCTTGCCTCACTGTTTTGCTAGCTGAAGAATGATTATGCCACCAGCATTGATGACTACTCTGTATGTCCTACCATCTAGGTAAAAATGAATCCAGTTAAGCAGAATATCTCTGATACCAATCCTGCTGAGTTTACCAAGCATAAGATTATGATTTACATGATCAAAAGCTTTTGAAAAGTCTAAAAATAATCCATCTCTCCTGAGAGTGCTCAAGAGATCTATGTTCTATCTATAGTTATATTTATAGCTTTTATACAAAAGCAATGATGTGTTGATGAAAGAAAGGGAAAATGTTGACGAAGATATAATAAAATGTTATTTTATGTTTTCATATATTATAATATATATAGTATGTATTTCTGTCAATGGAAAGTAAGTATACTAATACTTCTATCATACATTTCAGTGTTGTGTAATTGAATTGTAAAATTTAAAGGGGAAATTGTTGAAATCATATTTCATATTTGAGAGAGCTTCATTTCTGTGTGTATATTGAGTTTTTCATTAGCATGGGGTAACATCATGATACATATATTAATCATACTCTACTCTCTAGGGTCATTAATTCACCAATCTCCCAATTGATTTTCAAGAAATATGATATGTTAAATAAACATACTGAGGAAATAGGCATACTGAAGTATGAAGTACTGTTACTGATGTTTTGAATTTATGTATCAACCTTTTCAGATGCACCAGTTAATCCAAGAGAAATTAGTGTAATTCTCTTTATGTATTAGGAAGAGTAAGGTTTTTCTTCATGATGTTAAAAAAAGGCACAAAGAGAAATTATTTAATTTTAATAAAATGAAATCAATAAATATAAGAAAATTGTAGTCTTATATTTTTACACAAACATAATTAAGTATTGGTAAGAAAAGTTTATCTAACAAGTAAGTTTTACCAAATACAAAATTTTCCTTTCCCTTGCTCTTGTATGAGCTGTTTACTTCTGGTTGATAATTAAGAAAAGAAAAAGGAGCGTTACTAAGACATAACTAAGTGTCAATTGTTAACAATAGTCTTTGTTAGGTGGCGTGGTGGTGGCAGCTAAAAATATAAGATATCTCTTAAACAATGCATTACATGGAAAAATATTTCAAACAAAGATTGTACAAAATTAAATTTCTTACAACTTTTATTCCAGTACATTTTTACATTTATCAAATATTAAAGCAAATATTTTATTATAACGGATAAGTGAAAAGAGTAAACACCCACATTTGGTTGACCGATTTTTACCAAAAACTAATCAGATCTTCTGACTTTTATAAAAATGTTAAATATAAAATTTTGCATTGACCTGATTAATAGTTTTTGAGTTAGAGCGCCCACAAAAATCTATCACATACAGACATCCACACAGACATCATCGAGAAAATAGCCAAAACGTGCTCAGGGGACCTTAAAACATGTATTTCCGTTGAAATCTCGAGGCATTTAACAGATAATATCACACTCTCAACCATACTTAAGAGTTTTGATTGTTGATAAAACTTTTAAATTTTTAAACGATTTTTATTTTAAAATAATTATATCTGAATTGTAAAATAATAAAACCCAAAAATTACCCAAGATTGAACTTTTTTTAAAACTTCAAAAAATCTGTAATTTATTTATACCTGATTTAAACCCGAATGAAAAGGAATATAATAAAACCTGATATTTACTCTCTGAATGAAATTTTTTTAAGCCCGAAAAATCCATACCCTAGTTATATGGTAGTAAGGCAACATCTACCCTGTATTCCAAAAAAAGAATGAGTCTAATCATGTGATTGACTATGATTGAATTAAAATAAAACTTAATTGAAATAATTTACAATGCAAAAATTTGTAAAAATAGTTATTTTAAAACTCTTGCAATTTTAGGGAGAGCTAATATTAATGGAAACTGATACAGGGTGCCAAAACTGTAGCAACTGTACCACCTTCATTCTCATGGAAGTCTTACTAGCATTTAAAATAGGATTAGTTTGACTACATAATGACCTGGATGGCCCTCATAAAGTCTGAAACCCTCATTATTGGAGGAATGAGACATCCAGGCATCTAATTATATGACTATCTGAGGAGGATGTGGTGGAGGAATGGGTCAAGCATTTGCCTTCCATGCAATGGTTCCAGGTTCAAATCAGGTGGAGGTTAGATTTTTTCAACCTACGTTTGTGCCTTGAGGAGACCAAGCACTCTGTACTTTGGAATTGGCATTAAGCAGTTGGCTCCCTTGGTGCTCTTCATAAAGAGTAGTGTAATGCCGGCACAAGGTTTCATTCCTCCCTTCTGTGTCTTTCTGGTGTGGAAGAAATTATGGCTATAATAGTCCAAGAAGCTGATTAGTCAGAAACAAACAAACAAACATGACTATCTGCAACAGTGGAGAACTAAAATTCAACAAAAAAGAACACTGACACAGCTCAATGAATCTAGCAACACTTTGAGCCTCTTTCTGATGGGAATAATTTTGAAAAAAGAAAAAAGTCTGCTATGACGGGGAATCAAACTTGGGTCTTTCACTTGCCAGGCAGATATTCTACCACTGAACTATTGTAGGAGACCATTTTCTCGTTTCTGAATGTGGATGTTTTCTTGGTTGGGATGGAACTAGCCAAGCTAGTATCAAACTGCCCCAATGGATGTCCTTGAAGAGGTACATCGAAGAAAACTATCTCGTTTCAAAATTATTCCCAACTTTACAGCTTATGCCTGTCTGCATAGGATCTTCAGATCACTTTATTCCATCAATTTCTTGTTTGGCAATCTCACTATTTGAGACGGAGGAGTTTTCTTCGATATATCTCTTCGAGGACATTCATTGGGGCAGTTTGATATTAGCTTGGCTAGTTCTGTCCCAACCAAGAAAACATCCGCATTCAGAAACGAGAAAATTGATCTCCTATGATAATTCAGTGGTAGAATATCCGCCCGACAAGTGAAAGACCTGGGTTTGATTCCCCGTCATAGCAGACTTTTTCTTTTTTCAAAATTATTCCCAACTTTACAGCTTATGCCTGTCTGCATAGGATCTTTGGATCGCTTTATTCCATCAATTCTTCTAGGAAGTCGGAGTTTTTCTTCAGCTTGTGTAAATCTTTCATCGAAGCCAGCATTCCTTTAGCGAATTTAGAAAACAGTTCTTTTAAAGCGTTTTTGGAAAATATACAAGCAAAGAGGTTCCAAGCGACTCAACATTGAGGAAAACATGTTTAGATAAAGCGTACAACTGTGTTATCCAAAAAATCGGAGATAATGTTGGGGACAAGAAAATTTGGATCTCTATCGATGAGACTATCAACACTGTGGGATGATTCATTGCAAATGTCATAATAGGTACAATGGAGGTTAGTCAGTCATTGATAATTTATTTATTTACGTCAGAAGTTTTGAAAAATGCAAATGGCTCAACAATTGCTCACCTTTTCATCATAGCATTGAATCTTCTATGGCTGGATGCCAATCTTGAAAAGATAAAAGAAGTTGTCAACACTTTCGATGAAGATGACGCCTACTCTTTATGTTTTGTCAAATAACTCCTAGAAAAGAAGTCTGTCAGCCACAAAATGGCATACATCGCAGCCTACTTCTCAAAGTTGCCAGGCACCATTACATTACTTGAAAAAGGGAGGAGACATTGGTCAATTCACTGAAGGTGAAATGTGCAGTGCTGCAGGTGAAAAGGGGTTAGTTTTAAAAACAAGCATGAAAAAGTGTTGTGTGCTAACAAAGATTTGGATAAAATTGAATAATTGTAAAAATTCTAGGAGGGGACAGAAATTGAGGCAAGTCCTGCAGATATGGTTTGCTTTAAATATGCCTGTCACTTCCTGGGAGGTAAAGCGATCCTTTTCACTTTTAAAACACATCCTAACTGACAGAAGACAGAGTTTTTAATCTAAAATTTTCAAAAATCATCTTGTCTCATGTAATAGTTCATAATTTGAAGATGTTATCAATAGCAATCACAATCATATTTTATTGAAATGCTATACCTATTCCATATAAACTCCATATAATAATAATATTTGAGTTAAAATAAATGTCTTTTTAGTGCCTATTTTCCTGTTTTATTGTGCCATTTTGCCTGCCTATTTTGACATTTTATAGTGCCTGAACTTCCGGGCTCTAGTCATAATTATGTGGCCATACAGACTTTTTTATGGTAAATGTTGTCCTCTCTTTGAATAAATCTTTTAATTTATACCTTGCATATCATATAAGAGCATGAAAGAGAAATATATGGTATTTAATTGTTGCTTGACAGATGCCATTTAACGAGATACAAGTATAAGCTTATATCATGAAAAGCTTTTTTCCCTTTAATCTTGAGTATAAGCTTATTTAAGTATTTATGTAAAGTGGAAGTTCTAATTGACAGTTCAAAATCACAATCGGGTGATAAATTTTAATAAGTATCACTCAATTAAAATCTATCCAGTGGTTTAAGAAGTGAAAGTTACGACAAATGGGTGGATGGAAGCAGGGCCGGCCAAGTACTTTTGGAGGCCTGGATGCAAGCAATTTTTTGGGGCTTCCCTATATAAAAAAACCTGCCATTTTGTACACATCAATGTTTCAGCTTAGAGAGAACATGTACTTATAATTATAAAGTAACTATAATGATAATTAATTTAATAAAAAACCAAAAATCTGTTTAAAGATGTAAATATATTATTTTTACTCAACATTTGGGGGCCCCTAAAAATTGGGGGCCTGGATGCCTTGCATCTGCTGCACCCCCTTCCCCCCCCCCCACTTGGCTGGCCCTGGATGGAAGAGACGTGCATAAGGCATTCTGCTACTACCACTTCGCTGATAAAGAATACCTAAAAACAACAAAAGGTAAGTTAATTATTGGATGAAAAGCATCTATTAGTTTAATTATTTTGAAAATATACCGTATTTACTCATATATAAGCCACACTTTCTTTTCAAAATTTTTGACTTCAGAAAACAATTGTAAAAATCCAAAAATGTTAGATAAACACTAGGAATTTGCTAAATGGCGGGATGATCCAATGCTCAGGATGTGATGTATAAAAACATTACATAATCATCACAACAAATAATAAAGTGAAAAAAATATCATTATTATTATTAAATATATCAAATATATCCTTATTTTCCCGGAGATTTCCTCATTTTTGTCACTAAAAATTATGCCCAGAAGGAATTCCTACAAAGTTGAATTTGAAAAAAATGTATATGGACAGCAAAAATGTCCTGTTCCAAAAAACACCAAATGCTACTTGATTCCCTGAAAAAGTGCAAAGTACCATAAAATGAGACAAAATAGAAAAAACAATATATGAATCATGTTGAATCGGACCATACATTCGTTTTGAACATGAAAATTTTGCATTTTCTTGGGTTAAAAATCTTCCGTCATCAAGGGTGCTCCTTGGACAAATTTAGGGCATTGCTTAGAGCAGCGGCTCTCAACCAGGGGTACATGAACCCATGGGTGTACAAAATTTCTTCCAGGTGATAAAGAGTGACAAGAGTACTGACAGGAAATTTATGGGAGAGAGAGGGAAAGTAAAAACAATGTTAGCTTAAAATGGGTGTAGAGACATTCTTAGTATACAAAGTTTCTACTAAGTAATGGCCAAAACAGTTGACTATTATGTAAGTAACTTTTTACGTCTCATGCATAACTGCACATTGATTGTTTAGCCTTCCAAATTGTAGATGTTGTTGTTATTCCCCTTGTTTTGTTAGTTTTTTTAGGAAACGTAGTATTAGCAAGGCCATTGAAGGCAGTGAATATGGCACACTAATTGAAGATTGCTAAAGTTACATCATAACACAAGTGCTTAGGAAATAACACCAAAACCCCACTAAATCTATCCCATCAAAATCAAACATTGCATGACCAGCCTCGGTGCAATTTACATTATCTTCAGATGATGATGCAAATCACATAGAAACCACCCGTGCAAGGTTTGACTTCGACAAAATTTATCTGACAAAGTTTTAGTGTTGCTTCATAAACATTGTAATTCTACAAAGTGACAACCTCAACTGTTAATTGCATACATATTATTGAGTGTAACAGCAGTAATGAGACTTTTTGGGTTTTTTATGATGAGTAAGAACACTTGAAATGTTGTGCTGAATTGCTGCTCTGTAGTGCTTCATTTTCGCTTTTATATATAAGTAAACAAAAAAAATAATGAAATGCTGTTTCCTAAATTTTTAAATTCATAACCTTGGTGCCTCTTATAGTCCAAAATGTCTTATGGTCTGATAAATATGGTAAATAAATTAATAAATCATCTTTATAAATTACAAGAGTGATTTTTGTGATGGTGATTAAAATATAATATTTCATTAAATGTCCTAATAGTTATTTTGTTATATAAGAAAACCTTGGTCATAAAATGCAAGTAGGAAGAGGTGGTGTGGTGGGGGAGAGGGGGGTACATGAAAATGTTCAAAATTAACAAGGGGTTCATCACTGAAAAAGGTTGATATCCACTGGCTTCGAGGTTCACCACCTGTGCACCCCCTGGTACTGTCAGGCTCCCTACCATCCATTTTTTTAACTACAAGCATGCACTAATAAGTACGAGAATTTAATTTAACACATTCGCGACATAAGGTAATTTCATGATTATTCCTATTGGCCGTAAGTGTGCATTAACTATTTTCATTAGATAATTGCAATTTTTTATGCCTAAAAATTATTTTATGACATATAGAGCATAAAATATTATGTTTTTGCATTTGATTTGGAATATTCTAGTGGTGGTCGATGAAGTTGGTGTTGAATGTTTTTCTCTTATTGTCTGTTATGCACCATGTCTGTCTGTCTGTACGCATGATTTATCTCTGCTTCTACAAAACAGATTTTCACAAAATTTGGTATACGTATAAATGTAATGAATTTGTTTCAAAATACGAAGTTTGAATTGAATTTGTACAGCAGTGATGCCAACATAGAGGATTAAATTATTTTATTTGTAATGTTATATCTTTGCATTTATGTAACAGATTTGTACAAAATTTGTTGTGAATATAAGTTAAACATATTAGTTTCAGAACGAAAGTCTCAATTGAATTTATAAAGCAGTGCTGCCAACATAGAGGATTAAATATATTTATTTGTAATGTTATATCTTTGCCTCTATGCAACATATTTTCACAAAATTTGGTGTAAATATAAGCCAAATATATTAATTTCAGAAACCAAAGTTTCAATCGAATTTATGAACAATGCTGCCAACATAGAGGATTAAATGTTTTTATTTGTAATGATATATTTTGGCTTCTTTGAAACATATGTTCATGAAATTTGGTGTAAAATATATTAGTTTCAGAAACAGAAGTTTCAATCAAATTTATGAATCAGTTCTGCGAACATAGAGGATTTAATTTTTTTATTTGTAATGCTATATATTGCCTTCAGTTCAAGTTTTACTACATTTCGTGTAAATATAATTAAAATTCATTAATTTCAGAGACAAGTTTCAGTCAAATTTATCAATCGGTGCTGCCAATATAGTGGATTCAAATCTTTCTCACGAAAATTTAATCTCGGCTTGTTTAACCCAGCTTCGAGCAATTTTCATGAAAATTGCAGGTGTATAAATTACAATATTTTCTCGAGAATGCCGTAATTTCAATGGAATTGGTAAATTAGTATTGCTTATGTGGGGACTTTTTATATAAGTTCGATCTGGACATCTACGCAATGGATTTTCATGAAACTAGATATATGCACAAACAACAAATATTCCGTTGCAAAAAGTGTCTATTTTTAATACAACATACACGTTCCTAATTTGTTTTGATTCAACTATATCTGTCATGTCGTCAGTATGTGGAGCAGTGCGAATTTGTTGTGTGCTGTTTTTGGCTGAAATGTATTCTCTATATTTCAAAGGGTTACATGTGATACATGTATTTTTTATTATGAAAAACTCGAAAATTCAAAAAAATAATCCCTCCTTTCCATCCCAAAAACTCCAGAATAACCCTTTTCCCCATCCTCTCAACTCCCCTTGGGAATAACCCAATCCCCCCTCTCTCTTTTCCAATACCTCACACTATTCAGCGAACCGTCTGTAGTGTTTTTCTTTTAACGCCCTCCTTTTTACATTTACCCATAAACCGTAATCTCCTTAGCCCACCCTAAGATCCCTCTTTCCACCCTTTCCCAGTGGAGGGGTGGGTCAATCCATCCACTCCAGGTCATTCACGGGAACCTTTTCCCACCTCAACCCCTCTCCCCGACCCCCATGTTCTCTCTCTTTTGTCAGTGTGTCACCGAACTCTTTTGTTTGTATGCATTTCTCGTAGCCAGCTGGTAATGGCAATGGATTGCCTTTATGAATTCGTTGAGGTTTATGATATTTGGCGGCTCCTTTTTGCTGAGGGTCGAGATTGGAGCCATGTGTCCTACAGCAAGGAAAAATTACCTCGGAAGCAAAGAGCAACCCTCCTTTATACGCGTTTTGCCAACACGGGACATATGTCCTATCCTCTCGGAATAATTGCTCCTAGTTGCCCCCATTTTTATGTTTATTACAGTATGCCGCCTCTGATACTTTTTGAAAATAAGAAGGGGAGGGTTCTTCTCAGTAAAGCCATATCTGTGCGAATTTCTTCATTCTTTGTGATTTTCCGGCTGTTTCGTACTTTATTTCCTCTCTGCCATAAAAATAGTCCTCCTCGTCAGTTCCCTTTGGATTTTTGAACGTGTAACATCGTAAGACAAGAAAAGTTCCGTACAGTTCTGGAGCAACATAAAATTTCTTATCATTAGCTACACCATGGATTCTGATAGTGAAATATCAGTAAATTTCTTGGATTCTGAGGATTCGTACAAAGCCTCTGAATACGATGAGGATAGTTCTTCTTCATCTTCATTGGTAGACACAGGTGAAAATATCATGTCATCTGAAGAAGATGATACTAGTGAAGTTGCTGCCAGAGCATCGGAGGTGTGGGGACCATTTTCTAATATTGAGCGTCGTTTTCTGTATAGTGGGCGTGATGGTTTACAGTGCAATTTTGATGTTTCAGATCCTTTAGCTTTATACAAGAAGTTTGTGACTGATGAGGTATTAGACTTAATAGTCCGAGAGACAAATAGATTTGCTCACCAGTTTATAAGTTCCCATCAGCTAGGCCATCGATCATTGATGCATCAATGGAAAGACACTAAAAGAAATGAAGTGAAAAAGTTTATCGCTATTCTTCTTGTCATGGGCATTTGTCCTCTACCGAAAATGCGCTTATATTGGTCGTATAAGTTGATGTACCACAATGAACTTATTCAAAAAACTATGAAACGTGATCGTTTTGATGTTCTGTTAAAATGTTTTCATTTCCATGACAACAGTGACCCTTCTTCAAACGTAGATAGGCTATCAAAACTAAAACCTTTATTAGATTTAATTTGTGACAGGTTTCGAACAACACTGATGCCAGGTGAAGACGTAGTTATTGATGAATCAATGGTGCCTTGGAGAGGAAGACTCATGTTTCGGCAATATATCCCAGGAAAGTCGCATAAATTTGGAGTGAAATTGTATAAGTTGTGTACGCCGGAGGGATACACATATGATCTAAAAGTCTATACAGGAAAAAATCCAAATTCAAGCAGCAGTGGACCTGGACATGCGCATGAAATTGTGATGGAGCTATTGGATGGATTGTTGGATGAAGGGAGAACCATATTTTTAGATAGTTTTTATACAAGCATTCCACTATGTGAAGCTCTGTTGAAGAGGGGAACCTATACTTGTGGAACATTACGTAAAAATCGGCGTGGTAATCCAGTCGAAGTGTGCAGAAAAAAATTGAAGAAAGGGGAAGTCTATGGCCTAGAAAATGAAAACGGGGTGAGAATAATACAATGGCACGATAAGAGACCTGTCCTCATGATAACTACCTGACCTGATCATTTGGACGTATTAATTCCAGTCGGAAAAAGAAATAGGAGTGGTGAAGTTATAAAGAAGCCTCCTTCTGTGATTGCATATAATAAGGCAAAAAAAGGAGTTGATGTTTCAGACCAAATGTCGGCTTACTATACATGCCTTCGAAGAACAATTAAATGGTACAAAAAGGTAGCATTTGAAATAATTCTGGGTGCATGTATTGTGAATGCTTGGGTGATGTACAACAGCAATCGGCAAGAAAGAAAATACATGGAGATCCTGCAATTCCGAGAAAAAATTATAGATGGCCTTTTAGAAGATCATGAAAATGAAGATATTGGAAGCAGTGACATTCCTTCTGTCCCAGGACCATCCAGAAGACGAAAACGGAGCAAATCCATTCATCATATTGGTATGTATGAGGGGAAAGCAAGAGAAGTAAGAAAAGGGGGCTTGTCTTGTTATGAAAAAATGAAAAGGGATAAAGGTGCAAAAGTAGCTAGGGTGAAAGCAAGACGAGTTTGCACCTTTTGTAAAGATTGTGGTGGACAACCGACTATATGTTTAGAATGCTTCAATGAAAAGCACAAATAAGAAATTAAAAGTGATTTCTTTGGCTTCTATATTTTTGCCATTTTTTACTCTAATTTTATAATGATATGTATTGAAAAGATTTTTTTTATATTTTCCTTCACTTTCCTATTCAATATAAAAATATCGTAAGAAATATTTTATTTTTGTTTTCATCATTAGAGATAATTGTTACTGAATTTTTATGTAAATGCCCTTTTCTAGCTTTGTGAAAATATTTAGGTAGTTTATTTTTTAACTGATGTATTCACCTTGTATGACTATGATTTTACGTTTTATTCGGAAAATATTTTGATAGTTACAAATGGTAAACTAACATTCCATTTGCTATGTTAACATTTTGCAAAATATGTTGGCGAGTTTTAATGTTTCTTTATATTTTAGTGTTATTTATTGAAATTTTGTAAGATATTTTATTTTTGTGGAACTTGGATTAGAATTTCATTTTCTGATTGCTGTACTTTTTACCCGTTTTGCAAAATATTTTGTTATTTTTGTTTTCTTTAGCTGCATTAAAATTTTGTAGGGGACATCATTTTTTAAATTTTTTTACCATTATTTTACTCTCTAATGTTTATATTATTTTATTACTTTGCAAAATATTTTGATATTGTTATGGAGGACTGTATCTTCCTATTTTTGTGTTAAAATATTTAAGTCATTGCAATTCTAACATCTATGTATGTTTTAATTTCCGATAGTGATATTTTATACTCTATATTAGAAAATATTTTTAATATTTTTATAATTGTCAAAATTTTCCTTCTGTTGTGTAAACATTTTACAATTAATTTTAGTTTTATGGCTGTAATTATACTATTATTATTATCCGATTATAGCAGTTGATGTTATATGATGAAATATTCTGATATTATAAAATAGTATGAATTATAAATTTTGTAACTTAAAAAATTCAAATTACTGGGTCTGGTAGGATTACATGTTAATAGAAATCCTATCTATTACCTGAAAATTTTCTGTGTACTAATTGAAATTGGGTTAATTTAATGTTAAATCCTCAAGCTGGCAGTCTGAGCACACACTGAATACCAATAATCTGAGGGTCAGTTGAATGAGTATGTACTCACCTGATGTACATGTATAAACTATGATTTTTTTCTCCATCTGATTGTGAAACATGAAACTACTTGTTCCACGGCAAACCATTGATATACCGTATCTGCCCAAATATAAGCCAATGTTTTTTGTCAAAATCTATCATGAAAAAATCACCCCTCAGCTTAAATGTGAGTCCGAGAAAAAATTTGGGGCTAGGGTTGTCTCGTAGTCACCCATAGCTGGTAGCACGTCTCATTGCCATCGCATTTAAATGATAGTACTATATTTTTCGTAAGGTAAATATTTGACCTACGATGAATATTAATGAATAAATAATAAAGCTAGAATGTTGAATTTAGCAGTACCCGTGTTTTGTTGCTGTTGTTACCTGTTCTTTTGTTTCTAAATGCCATTGGATATTTTCTTTTGTTTCTCAGGGCTATGCATAATTATGTATCATTAATAATAGTTAGCAATTTGTATTATTTTTCATTATTCATTAAAAGAAGTTCCTATTAGTTCTACTTGGCTATTGTAGTTATTGCTATAGCCATTGAAATGTTTGTATGAATGTTAAAACTCTCATTCATGGAATCTATTAAAATTGCATACATTGACTATGCAGATGATTACACAAAATGCGATGATAGCTTTTGATGCTCAACTGTTTGAATTTCGGCAAAACTTTACATGGAACATGTATAATTATAAAAATGCAATTTCTTAAGGCAATGTAAATGCTAATTTCATTGGAAATAGACTTCGATTATAAATTATCTAGACAAGGTTGCTATTGATTTATTAGCCCTTTTGTGAAAATGAAGATGGATGAAATTATCCTCACTAAAGTTGGAATCCAAAAACACGAAATTATTAATTTGAGTAATATTTCAAATGTGAGGAACAAAACCATTTCCCACTCTTTTCTTCAACCTGAAATAATGTATTCTAGACTGTGCATGCATGCCTGGTATACTTCAACATAAAATCTACGAAATTTACTTTTTATCGAAAAATGTTGGAAATTTTTGGGAGGTCGGTTTAAATCCGGGGTCGGCTTCTATTCAGGCAGATATGGTATGAGGGTCACTCATGTCAAAACCAGAATTTATCATGTAGCATAAGTTTGTGTTGAAACCATTAAGCAATAGATTTAACAGAACAAACCCTCTTGCATACCAGGAGATATTTGCTTATGTTGCCATAGCAACTGTGCCATTGTTATTCAAGATGGAGGGTGATGATGTCAGTGCAGCAATGAGACAATGCATTATTTGATTATTTGTAAATGAAAACGTTAAAGTGTCAGTAATTATATACAGACTAGAAGTTGGTGATAATTCTGGTAGAGGAGAATTAAAAGCATCAAGAATTATTCCCATTGCGATTAACAGAGTTGAGTTGTTAATGTTGGAAAACCATCAAAGAACTGTTTCCGAGTCAGTAAAGGCAATAAACTTAAATGTTGGGTCAGTAGAAAAAATATATCCCTAAACATCTTAACTTCAGGAAAGTAGGAAAGTGTCTTCATGATATGTTCCTTGAAATCTCACAGAATTGCACAAAAATGGCAGACTCCAGATTTCATCTCAGCTTTTTTGCTGCTTCAATGTAAAAGAAGAAACTTTTTACAATGCATGGTTACATGTGATGAAACATGGATTAATTATCATAAATCAGAGACCAAGTACTGAAGTGTGTAATGGAGGCACATGTTGTCACCAGTGGCAGCTGGTGGTTGTTTCAACTGGTAAGGCCAACATATTTAAAAAAACCTAAATTAATAATACAAAAAGTATTTAATTTTTTACTTACCAAAAATGTACTGTAGTGAGTAGATGAAAAAAGTGTCTTGCAGCTAAAATGAGTGGTAAACAATCTATTCGGTGATCTTTCTTGTTAGAAAATAAATCAATAACTTTTATGTTGAAACTATGTTATTTACAAAAGTTTTTACACACGATAGCATACCTAAAGCACTTAGTCTCTCTTCTTTCATACTCTTCCTAAGAAAAGTCTTTATTCTTTTCATCATTGAAAAAAACCGTTATGATTCTGATGTCGACATTGGTATCGTGATCAACACTTTTAAAAGCTTTATTGTCTCTTGAAATGTTTCACACAAATCATTACCCAAAATTAGGGACAGAAATGGTACTGCACCAGAAACTGCTCTCAATTCCTCTCTTTCATAAAAAACTTGAAGTTCAGTCTCTTTTTTCCAAGAAAGGATACTCTTCATTTATTTCACCGAGATGTGTATCAGGGAATTTTTTGCTGTAATTATCAAATTCTTCAACCACAAATAGCCTTGTAGCCACGAGGTGCCCAGTAAATTGAAATCTATCATTTATTTCTGTGATTATGATGAGCGTAACAGTTGTTGAAATTAGCAAGTAAATACTTGTCTTTTATCAGTTTCTGAACACCACTTAAACATCCACACACAACAGAAGCACCATCAAAATTTTGTGCTATAAGTTTTTTCGGACTGTCACCAATTAGGGGGTCGAGTTGTTTTTAAATACATCTGCGACTGCACGAGCATGATGTCTGTCAGGATTAACAAAATATCAGAACCTCTCTACCGGTTTTCCTTCTACAATGCAACTCAAAAATGAAATCAATCTGTTCAAAAACAATTATTTTTAGTGCTTTTTTCTTTATGTGAATTTTGGTAGGGCCATGGCTCCATGGCTCTATGCCAGTGGCCCCCACTGGTTGTCACCACCTCCGAAAAAAAATTCACAGATTCCAGTGCTTGGAATGAGCCGGAACAACCAGAAAAGCCATTCTCATTTGTCACATGCATCAATAATATCATTCCATCTCATCAGATACTTAGTAATACCATTCCAAAATGTTAGATAGACTGTGAATGAACTATATATTATTCAGGACTAGCTGCACCAACACAAAGAGTATGAGGATTATCTCCATCTATAAGCACTCACTGGAAACTGCTCAAGCAGAGCACAGATCCTCTATTATGATTTCCAGCTATTTTGGTACACAAATTTTGTGTTCACTGTCTTTGGTTCCATTATCAGAACAAGCATTGTTTCACAGTATTTTCAAATTCAAGCACTAGGCAATTCATTTAGTTGTCAAAGTTATGACATCCATTTTTACTTTCTCCATATACGTAGTATAGGGGCAAGTATTGTATTCATGAACAAAATTGATTTCAAGATTTCAACAGAAATACACGTTTTGAGGTCCCCTGAACACGTTTTGACCATTTTCTCGATGATGTCTGTGTGTATGTGATAGCTTTTTGTGGGTGCTTGAACTCAAAAACTATTAATCAGGTGAACACAAAATTTTATATTTAACATTTTTATAAAAGTCTCAAGAATTGATTAGTTTTTGGTAAATATCGGTCGACCGGAAGTGGGTGTTTACTCTTGTCACTTATATGTTATTTTGAAATATTTGCTTTAATATTTGATAAATTTAAAAATGTATAGGAATACAAGTTGTAGGAAATTTAATTTTCTACAATCTTTGTTTGAAATATTTTTCCATATAATGCATTGTTTAAGAGATATCTTATATTTTTAGCTGCCCCACCACGTCACCTACCGACTATTGTTAACAATTGACGCTTAGTTACGTCTTAGTAACGCTCCTTTTTCTTTTCTTAAATGTTGGAGCTTTGTGGCTATATCCAGTATCAGAAGTCGATGGTTTGAGTTGATTTCTGTTCTTTGTAAAGTCAAAAATTTTCTTGCAGTTTCTTAAAATATTTATTAATATGTAACCTATTTGAAATTTTTAGAAATATTACAGATATGGAGAAAGTCATGTGGTGGCCACATCAGATTTTTTGGGACTGTTATGGTGTCATTCATGTGGGCTTTTTATCCAGAGACCAAACTGCCAACAGTGAATACTATTGTAAAGTTCTCCATGACATTCACCAAAAAAATGAGATAGAAAAGGGCAGGCTTGTTGTCCAAATCTGTCATTCTCCAAAAGAATAACTTGAGACCTCACATTGCAGCCAAAACTAGACAGCAATTGGAGGTAATGGGCTCGGAATGTCAGCCACATTGACCTTATATCTTAGATTTAGTGACTTCCAGTTTCTACTTGTTTGGGTCACTGAAAAATCATCAAGGAGGAAAATGATTTCAAGAGGAAGGCGAGCTTAAAAAATGTCCTAAACTGGTTAAAGCATAATGACAAATCCTTGTATTTAGCTGGAATAGAAGCTCTTGTACAGATATGGTAGGAATGTATTGGTGTTCAGGGAGCTTATGTTGAAAAATAAATTCATCAATTAAAACAAGATGATCCAAATGGAACTTATGATCAGTGGCTAAAATTAGTGGGGGTGCTGCGCATCTTTTTCATAAACTGGGGGATGGCTACTGAAGTACTGACATTAAGCTTAAGGAATATATATTGTGCTACAAAAATAAAGAAAGAATTAAAGAAAAAAGGACTCATTATATTAAATGTTATCGATAATATCAAGTGGAAATAGGGGGTGCTGCAGTTCCGCAGTGCCTATACACGAGCCGCCACTGCTTATGATGCCTACTTTTTACATAATATTTATTTAATTCTTATATTGGTTTTAATAGCTTAAAAATCACTGCAGATGAATTGCTCTTTTGCTCCCAAATTTCATAATTTAGCATTATAAAATATAACATATACATTCAAATGGAAAACTAAATTGATCATGCGTATGTGTGTGGCAAAAATAAGGTGTGTATGCATTAGACTATTCCAAATCCGAGTTCAACAATAGTCATTACTATGGCAATACTCTTGTAATGAGTGATAAAAACTGCAAAAATGCCAGTATTTATGTGAAATTTGAAGAATTGCCATCGATAAGCAAAATTCTACGACAAAAATTAGAATCTCCAATCCTTAGAGAATAGTACAAATATTACCCCAAATTACAATTCTAAGATATTTTAATGTGCAAGAGAAAATTACCTTGCACGGTGGTTTTCAGATTTTCCATGTAAATTAAAGGAAGGATAGTTCCTGGAATTGACTTTCAATATTCAAAACAAAAACTACCCTCGGGAGCTCGGCTCTAGTAGCAGGAGATTTCCACCAAGTGTCATGAAAATTGGTTAACTGGTGCAAAAGTTAATAGGGGGGACGAACAGACAGACAGACACAATGATGAAACTATAAGCCTATTTCCATTCTGGAAACTAGGCTAACAAGAAAACACCTGATGTAAAATAAAGAGATGTTGTAATTCTACATAAATTTATTTAAAACGGCCTAGTTTTCGTTGCAATGCAACATCGTCAGGTGCTGAAACCATTAAATATATCAAGTGTGTTAGTAATGCTTTAAAAGGCAAACCTGACGATGTTGCATTGCAATGAAACCTAGGTCATTTTAAAGAAATTTATGTGGAATTACAACAAGTCTCTTTATTTTATATTATGAAGAAATTCCACCAAGTGATGCCTGGAACTATTAACTATAAGAAAACACCTGTATTCAGAAATGAGAGAATTAATCTGCTATGATAGTTCAGTGGTAGAATATCCACCCAGCAAGTGGAACACCCAGGATCGATTCCCGGTCATAGCAGAATTTTTTCTCGTTTCAAAATTATTCCCAAGGGAAGACCATGTATCTCAAATTTGGAGTCCTTAATATTGTCACGAGGTATTAGCAAAAAAGCAAATCTTGAATGAATGTATCTGTACAGATACCTGTACTGACTTGCAGAGTAAACTTATATCATAAGCCACGTAAGATTATATGAAACTGTTTGAGGAACAGTTATAAATCATGTCAACTGTAAACAAAACCGTTATTATTATAATTTTTATACAAAACTACTAATACTATTTTTCTTAATTATGCAATTCAAAATTAAATTGATCATATTTCTATTATTTCTAATTTTCCAAATTGTAAAGTTTTTAGCCGATACTTCACTGTATTGCAATTAAGATATTGTAAAGTCTTGACTTTTTCTCGCAGTTCCTTAAAGTATTTATTATCATTTAACCTATTCGAAATTTTTAGAAATATTACAGGTATGGAAAAAGTCATGTGGTGCCACATCAGATTTTTTTAGAAGATTTTTCAGGAGAAATGTATTTTATCAAAGTATTTAAGAAGGGCCACATCATGCATCATTTCTAGCCATGAGTAAGTAAGTATTTGGGAACATTTTAAGAAAATATTATGGCATAATAAGAGTAAAATATAACATTCTAGATAAATGTAATTCATGAAAGTAAATAGGGGTGATCTAAAACATAAATAATTGCTTTGAAATTTGTACAGCTAAATGTGCCGTGAGTGCACTTGGCAGTCCTATTAATTAGGCAGTCCGAGTGCATCACCCACATCCTTTACCGAGAGCACTTAATTAAACTTAAGTGCAAGATGAAATTTTTAATTCCTAATTAATGGAATGAATATGTAATAATGATACTTATGCTCAACTAGTTCTTTTTCTTCTGAAATTCTTTTTGCCTCATACAAAACCATTTTGTATAATACATCAACACCTTACTTCTTTTGTTCTACTATACATTTTTTCACTTCCACTTCTAGTTGTGGCCATTCAGGACCAAGATTATGAAGACTTTCTCTTTTCTGATCACCTTCAGTTTTTCCTCCTGTTTTCTCTATTTATGGAACATTTTTTTCTGTGGGACGTGGGCTGAAATGATGTTCTGCTGCTTGGTTTCCATGCATTTTTTCATATTGAATCACCTAAAGCTTATAGCTAATAATGTAGGCATATCTTTTTACTCTTGCTGCCATTGCAATCTCAATGCATGTAACATTATTTATCCTAGATATGTATAAAATCTTTATGACCTCTACCAGAATTCTAATGTTCCATGGCATTAGAAAACCTCACTATTCATTGTTCTCATAAGGAACTAAAACATCGCAAATGCATCAATATCACTTTGATTGGATGTAGTAAAGCATAATAATGGAAATGCATTGTTGGAATTCATGTTGCATAAGATTTTATTGGGTATATTAACCCCTTAAGCAGGAAGAAAATTTTCATTAACTTTCAGCTGGTGGAGAGCTAATCTACATATTTAATTAATTAAAAAACTTTTTTTAATGCTTATGCTTATTTATGACTTATGGAAACATTGTTTTATAAAAATTAAAATTTTATTTGCATATTTTCAGTTGTTTTTTGGAATGGGGTAATTTTCTCAAAATAAAAAATTTACATAAAATGTCATATGAACATAAATAAGATTAATACAAATCCAAACATGCATTTTGCAAGCATATCAATATAAAAATCTGATGTGGCCACAACAAGACTTTCTCCATATCTGTAATATTTGTAAAAATTCCAAATAGGTTACATAATAGGTAATCAGTATTTTTTCAATGCACGACTAGTCACGCTCCCCACCAGACAATGGACTTTGGTGTGCAACTCCAGTCACTTACCCCACCCAAGGGGTTAACAATTTTTTCATTATTAATTATGTATATTTGAATGTTTATGGAACAAATGAATGCCAATTATTCCATTTTGGGGAAAGGCCCTAACATTACGATGGTAATGTGGAGGTGCTCCATCTTAAGGTTAAGGTACTGAGTACCAGTAACAGTCCCATTGAAGAAGTACAGCCCCACAATACCCCTGGATGACACACCACACCAAACTGTAAGACCGGGTAAATTTACTGCCTTGTCTAAATAAATTTGAGGGTTTTCTGATGACCAGTACACGCAGTTATGCCGGTTCACTGTACCATTGAGTTTAAATGTTGCTTCATTAGTCCAAACAATCTTGTCAACAAAATGTGCATCCTCATTCACTTTCATTTGAAACTATTCACAGAACTTAGACCTGCGGATCATCTTCAGCCAATTTCTGTAACAGTCTCGGAACATAACATTTCAACTTGGCAGTTTTGAGAATTCAGTGTACAGTTGTTTTAATGATTCCAGTTTCATTAGTACATCACCTTACAGACTTTTTTGGTGATCATTCGAATTGCTCTAACACCATAGCAGAATTTTCCACATTTGTGGAAGTTCAACGTGTCCCAGATCATTGCTTGCACACGTCTTGCACACTGCCTTAAGTCTCGAATTTATCACGAATTCTTGAAATTGTGGTTTGTATTGGTGGCTCAGTCTTGAAATCATGTTTCAACTATCTTTGAACCTCGCACAAATTCTCAAATTTCCATACCACTTCAAAACTGCTTTTCTTTGCTTGAAAGTCACGTGATGCTCCGCCATTTTTATTACGCTGTGAACTATGGGTATTGGATTGTTGCTTTTCATTATGACTGAAGGCATATTTTAATTACATGCCATGCAACAATGAGTCGCTTTAAATTTCATCCAAACAATAATCCGTTAATAGATAATCTATATGACAATGAGTATAAATCTTTTCAGGACACACTGTATCTATTTGGTGTCACTGCACTTATAGTTAGAATGATGAGTATGAATAGAAAACAATTTTTCTATCTTGCTTGAATAGTTCTGTGCAATTGCAGAGCAGTCAATTTGAATGTTAAAACATGGAAAAATTAAATAAGGGTATTGCATGAAAAAATATGATATATCAGTGATGGAACTTCAAATTGGAGGTCCCTTAGCAAAAATATTTTGGGGTGTCTCTCAGTTCATCTAAAAAAGTCATTTGATATACTAGGAATTGCTTTTCTATGGACCAAGATCACAATGTGAGAAAAACGTATCAAAGCACAATAAACAGTTGAAGTATTATAAATCAATACATATTATAATAAAATATTAATTTTATGGATCTAAATTAAACATAAAATCTATAACAATTAGGCAAAACAACAATTAGTGAGGGATTCCTGTACTCAAAACGTGACAGTTACTTTTAGGAAATAGTTATAAACTTACATTTTTTGCAGTTATTACTCATTACTGCTACTGTTGCACACTACTGCTATTGCTCACACTATTATTGTACACTATTCCAGTTATTGCAAGCAAGAATTAAACCAAGTTTTAAACAAATCAAAACATTTGAAATATGCTTTGTACTTAAACATCGAAATTGTGTAATACATATAATGATCTAAACATTTATTGAACAAAGTAACCAACTTAGATTGTAGCTAAATTACCAGTTTTACTTGTCATTGATTGCGTAGTTTAGTCCTGAGGCGATATATTATATCTATTTTCTTAACTTCACTTTCTTCTCCAATATTACCGCACAAAAGGAAAACTTTAAACAATAATCTTTTTCCAAATATAATTTGATCAAGATCATTTTTAGGGGCCATGGACTAGGTGGGTCTACTTATCAGTGTGCCAATGGTGCCAACATTTTAAATGTAACTCTCCAGTGAGATTCATCAAACAGATTATACTCATAAGCCTGAATGCCAAAATGAAATAGATTGAAAATGAATGAATGCAAATGAATGCATGACAGGTAAGCAGCTTGCAATTAGATAATTGTTATTACTTTATTTAAAGTTATGAGAGATTAATTCTAATTTTTAATGGAATTAGTGAAAGAAAATAATATTTTTTATGTACTTTCTTAAGCATTACTTTGCCTACATATACTAAGTCTTGCCTCTGTGATATATCCTACCTAAGCATGGGAAAAACATCAGAAGAAAAGCTTAAGTAACTGGGTTTCTTAATTTGGGTCATCATTTGACATTATCTCTTTCTTTTAGGGTATGAATCACTATTCTACTTCTATTTATCTTAGAAGCTTATAATAACTTATCTGTTTTGTATAACAGCCTTCAGAATGAGCAGAGGTAAATGTTTCATCTAGTTGTCCTCCCTAACCTATGGTTTGATCTTTCAATTGACTTGGCTGATGTACCGGTTACATATGCAAGTGAAAGCAATTCAGTATGGATGAGATGAAGTGATGAGAAACCTCTATGTCATTATCAGTGTCTGATGATTGTGTGAACCTTTCCTGGTCAGACCATCATCTGACTTAGCAATCACCAACCATCAATGTAGTCCTTCTCTGGAGGAATTGGTGAAACCTATCATGGTTCCTGATCTAGGTATTATGAACTGGCAGGCAACTATGGATTATATGGGCTACTGTCTTCAGAATCTTCCTAAAAACATTCCTCCATTCATTAACACCTTCTTGAGTTTCTAACTCAGGATTGTAAACAACTGATGGTGATGTGGTAGTATTATAAATATTCATGGTCAGGAATTTCATCAATACTCAATTTCACCCAAGCCAAAAAACTTCTAACTTTTGTACTCTCTCAGCTCCATGCCATTGGTGATTACAGCTACTGCCACCACATCATTTGCTCCCCTTCTACAATGCCACTGGTTGGTTTAATCCACTTTATTCCAGAGTTGAACCATGGGATAGTAGCATCTGGCTTAGTAACTGCTATGTCCACTGGAGCAACTGTCGAACACTCAAGATGTGTGATAAGGTAGAAAACTCTCTTGTCTATCCTTGAATGACATTTGAAAGTAGCTGAGCAGGTTGCCCCAAATATTCAATACTGAATTTCTGCTTGAGCCAGTAAGTCTCTTGACCAACTATTCAAAGTTCTCTTGGACCTCAAGCCAGTCCTGAAACAAGAGGTAAACAAAAATCTACTGCTATTGTCAGAGGAGTCCTCTCCCAGGAAAGGTTTTTGTTATAACAATCCCTGTAGACCACCTTAGCCTGCAAATATTTCCAAATCTTAAGTACTCCCAATTAATTTGATCAGAAAGAATTTTATTTAGAAATTTGTAGCACGAGATTGTAATCAAATGTCAAATTTTTATATAAAAATTTGAGTCTTTAGATCCTTAACCCTTTCAAGAGTATGCCCATAATATTGTTACGATTAGCAAATGCTTTAGTGAATCTACCTGCAAATACAGTTGGACCTCAATTTAGATGAACTAGAAATTAATCATACCCTCAATTTCCTTGGCCTTTCTTCAACAACTTTCAATAGTAAAATTAATTTTTCCATTTATTGTAAATCTACATACACCGACCATATCATATATGCCTCCTCGAGCCATGAGTGACAAGAAATATGGAGTTTGTTATGGAAACAGTAGTATGTGATATGAATTTCAAAAAGCTAGTGCAGGAATTGCACAGTGAGGAAACGTGCTTCCTTACTCTAAGAATAAGGTATTATTCAGAAGCAACGCAGATGTTCAAACGGATATGAAATGCAAATATTTTTGGTGAAGGTAAGAGAATGCACTGGCATTGTAACAAATCAAAATGTTGGCAGGATTGCTCTATACAGAAATACAATTGGATCAGAACCTGAAAAAGATGCCATGGGAAGGTTATTGTTGTTGGGTTAGATGGAGATTACAGTCATGCTGGGTGCCTATGATGCCCGGCCTGGAACCATATCACCCTCTCCATGCCAGCAGAGATGAGGAGCTCGAGGCAAAGCAAACTCCACTTAGTTCCATTTCTTGTCACTCACTGCGCCGTTGTTGCAGATCTCACCGCTTGAAAATTGTGGGTCCGAAGAGGGATAGTACCTTGAATTTTATTGGATATTTAAGTCACAAAATTGCTAGTATTTTTCCCAAAAACCAAATTAAGCTTGCATTTTATAGCAAAGTAAACCAAAGCTACTTCTTTGCAACAGTAAAGACAAAATTAAGAAATCAGTTAAAATGAAATGACTACAAAGTTATTTATATAGGCCAAATGGGTAGAAACTTTCAAATCAGAGTCACCAAACTCTTTAGTTATTTTAAATTAGGTTCCTTTGACTCTCTTTTGTGAAACACTCATCTGTAATCATTCATCCTCTTCCACACCAAAGTAAACTTAAAGTTTGAATGTGAAAATAAATGAGCTGCTATGATGCTGATGAAAAATTAGCTGATATTGCTCAAGCATTAAAACTTCTGACTTCTAGCATGTAGACATGTTGAGCAATTTCAGTAAATAATAATAGATTCAGCTATGGTCATTTTACAATGCATTCTATTTTTTTCAATATTACAAAAATATACTTACATTATCAAAAACTTTTTAATTTGAATCACCATCCTTAAGAATGATGATGCTTTCAAGAAAGATAATTGGTGAAGTGTTTATAATCCCTATTGAGGTAAAGTAAGGCCCTAGATTTGATTATTTTGAAAGAATATTTACTGTTTCTTTCCATTTATTTTGTTTTGACATTGACTCTCATATATAAACTTTACAAATTATTTGACAAAAGAAGTATTGGCAAAATGGACTTAGAAGAGGGTCTTTTATGGTTTGTTGTAATATTAAAACATAAAGCATAAGATAATATGTCTGTTCTCCTTCCACAATGGACACACAGAAGGGAGAGAAACGCGGTTCCAGCATTAGCCTACTATTTATGAAGAGCACCAAGGGGGCCAACTGCTAACATCCCTTCCGAAGGACTTGCTGACTTCAAGCCATATAAGTAGGGGATGGGACAATCCCAGGTTGTAAAAGCATAATATATTAGATTTAGATTTGGTGCCTCCTGATGGTAAACAACTGCTCATGTGATAGTAATTATGGAAATATTTTTTTTAGAAAGCACAAGCAATAAATATAGAATTGGATTCTGCAACCCAATTTTTTAATTTTGATTGTGCTGGAGAGAAAAACCATTCACACAAAATCTCGGTGAAAGTTTTTATGAATGCTTAAACATATTGTTTCCAAAATAGTATTAATAAAGGCATACATCACTCTAGTATAAATGACAGTAAACATTTCTATAGTCTTCTACAATATTTTCAAATTAAATTCGAAACAAAAATGTGAAGGGAAAATTTAACATTTAGGGACTCAAACCAAGAAATGAAATGTTCTCAACATCTGACAAACCAGCCAAGATCTTAATCATAATAATGCACATGTAAATCTACAAACCAACTTTTCCCAAAACGATTATGCCTCCCCTCCATCAGCTGTCACCTAATTTCCCTCTATTAGGTATACCTCACACTAGTGGAAGGTCACCAGCAGTACTTTGAGGACTTGCAGACCTCCAAAATCTGCCATTACACCAGCCTAAGCACCTTGAACAATATATTAACTCTGAAATTAAATGATCAAAATTGCATGTTTACTTACAAGAATAGATGTATTTATATATTAACTGTATTGAACTTACATGATCAGATTGAGACAATTAGATGATAATACTAATATAAATGTGCCATGTGAAAAAATAGGGTACACAAAATGTTTGCAAATATCCTGCAATAAATAACTATTGAATGAGAGCCGATTGTATGTTTGTGCATGGTGCATTTTGGAAAATATTATTAAATATGAAATGACATTTTTAATAAGTAGCGTTTAACTCATCTGTACAGTTGATCTCATGTCGGGGTTCACATTGAATTTTAAAAAATAGCTCATCTTTGACCTGCAATTGTCGAACTTAGTCATGGAGCAAGGGTTCCCAATCTTTTTACGAGACGATAACCAATTTATTTTCTTATAATATCAGGCCAGCATCACTACACATTTGCAAACATTGAAATGATTATAAATAAAATAAAACCAACTTCAAAGTCATTAATACGTTTAGATATAAAACAAGCGAAAAAAATTAAATTACCGATGCTAGAACAGGCTGCCAAAGATCACGGCGGTGCTCGCGAGCACCTGGTTGGGAACTCCTGGCATAGACCAAAGTCGGTATTTTCCCTCCCCTCCTTCTATCGCTTTGACCTCCTTCATGCTACCAACCACTTATCACGGATTCTTCGTTTATTACCAGTGTCAAACGCCACCGCCTCCTTCCGGGCGTGAGTGGACTTGAAATCCTTTCTCCTAACATGCGAACTCAGCTTTGACCGTAACTTCTTAACCATCCGAAACCCTTCTTGTTATTTTCCAGTCCAATGGTCGGCAACCTTCGTAGTTACAAATGCATTGGCGGGTCGCATTAGAATTTGCAAGAGATATAGGCGGTAGGCCACATAGAATATCTTTATGACTTCGATGTCGTGCACCCGGAACTAAGAATGCTGACTGCCACGTAGTAAAATTCTTTGGTATCATTAAAATGGAAATCAAATACAAACAACCCAATTGGGACAGACAATATTTCATGACCATAATTTCAATTTGAAAGTATAAAATTCTGCGAATAGATATTTCGCAATAGCTCTGCGAGACGCTCAAATTCTGTCTTGAGAGGCAACCTGCACGCGAGGCTTAGTTCGCCCACCCCAACCCAATACTCGCTAGGCATTGCTGCCAGGGATCAAAGGGAGCCGGTGGTGTAGTGTTTAGTGTTGCCCCCGCCAGCTAAGTGACACTCGGTTGGAATACTGGAGGATTTTTTTCGAGGACGCCCGGCTCCCTATTTGTGCGTGTTGGAACTAAGGAGATGAGGACGACCCAATGAGAAAATGAGAAATGAGGAGCGCGCTCAAATCAACACTCCGTCCGTCGGAAGGGACGTTAAGCTGTTGGCCCCCTTGGTGCTCTTCGTTAAGAGCAGGCCGAAAGCCGGCACCAGGTTTCTCTCCTCCCTTCCTATCCGGCTATTCATTGCACTACCTCTTACCCATTGCGCGTAGGCAGGAGGCGAATCAGCTGGGAATATACTGGTACAAGAATCAAAAATCGGTCTGTCAGAAAAAAGATACTGCTGCGCAGCAGCAATTCCTCCGTTAGCTGAATTTAATTTAAAACAATAGAGGATAACTCACGTTCATATGAGATTTAACCAAGGCTGATTTCGAAATCCTCTTCTAAGCTTCTTTCACTCTTACCACCGCAACGTTGCCACCAAATGTAACCTTTTCTAATAATTCCAATGGAGATATGCACGCAACGTTCGGCCCTCACCGCCGCAGATCTTAGCTCGAGGGTGGAGCCACCGGTGGCGAACCGTGGAAATTTATTTTTGCACTATAGGAGGTTTCTCGTAGTTTTTAAAGGTAATGTTCGTGTCAATAACCTAACTTTATACAACAACCTAAGACATTTTAAATGTAGCTCAAGCACACCCAGTCCAGAGCATCGATGATTTCTTATCAAATCCACGTAAATATTAACAAAACTATTTAGGCGAAAATAAATAAATTTTTATCTGTGCCTTAAGGAACCCGATATTTCAGTGTAAATGTTTATTCCTCTGTTTCAGTCCTTAGGTGATGTCTTCTACTTGGTCAGATCGCTACCCTATCTGTCCGTCCATCTACTACCTTCGCTGTTCCACAACTTTGAACTTTAGATTCTACGATCGGAGCCGGCTTGGAAAATCGCGGGGCTCTGTGCTAGGTGTGCGCGCAAAGCTTCTTATGAGTAAAAACAAATTTAGGGTAAATTTTAATAAATAAAGCAACCTCTCTCACAATGGCAGGGTTCGATATTTCTCTGAGTTTTTTTTAAGTTTGTGCTATATAAGTACAATTTTCTTTTAGAGAGTGCGGGGCCTCTGTAAGCACGGCATCCTGTGCAGTCGCACCGTTGACACCGCCATGAAGCCGACCCTGAATATAATTATAATCACAATAATAAAAATAATAATTGTAATAGTAAATATAAATATGATAATAATATTAAAAGTAAATATATTATCATTAATAGTAAAAATAATTATGATAAAATAATAAATCACCTTTATTCAGGAGCTATAGAGTTCATTCTTACATCAAAACCGGAGTGACAAATACAAAATATATTATAAGCACCCGCCTATGATACACGTATTAATCGTGTACATACAGCTTACACTTATATGCAACGCATTAATGGACTCGGGAGAGATAGTCTCGATGGCGAAGGAAAAAAATTACGGATGTGACGGAGTTTTTTTATGTGAAAAAGTTATCCTTTCCATGGAGACCGATATTGTTGCCTAACTCAATATCTTAAGCATATGACATTGAAATGAATTCAAAGTCAGTAAATTACCCATGTAAATAAGAAATGGCATAACAAGCAATTTCTTCAGATTCAAATATTAAAAGACTAGCAAGGGGAAGGAAGAGAGAGAGGGAGAGACAATGGGAGGAAGAGAGAGAGAGGGAGAATCGGAGGAAGAGAGATGGAGAAGGGAGAGAGAATTGGAGGAAGAGAGAGAGACGGACAGACGGAAACGACCTCCACTATATGAGTTCACTTCGTGCAAAGAACGCATAATAATTAAATACGCATTTTTTGTCAAATAATTTTTCCCGTAAAACGTATGGTTTACGATAAATTTAAAGAAAATGAAATTAACGTATTTACGCAGTTATACAATTTTCGATCTTTTGTTCATTCCAAAAAATTATTATTAATTAAAAAAAATTCAACTCGGGAACCGCTGGACATATTTGAATGAAATTTGGCATTGAGGAGTTTTACTAAAATTGGTCGCCCGATTCTTATTTTGGTTAAAATCGGATTATAATAACGATCACATTACATGGAGACCTTCATGTAGCTTACAATGTACCTTTCAACTCGGGAACCGCAGGACGTATTTTGATGAAATTTCGTATTGGGCCGTTTTACTCAAGTTTGTCGATCACAAAGAACGCATTTGCAAACTGTGAAACATGAAATTCTCCTTTCCACACTTGTTTTAGTCCGATTTTAACCAAAATTAGTATCGGTCGACCGATTTTAGTAAAACTCCCCAATACCAAATTTCATCAAAATACGTCAAGCGGTTTCCGAGTTGCAAAAGAGGCACGTTGTAAAATACAAGTAGCTCTTCATGTAAAGTGGTCTATATTTTAATCCGATTTTAACCAGAGTTAGAATCGGTTGACAAATTTTAGTAAAACTTCTCAGTACCAAATTTCATCAAAATACGTCCAGCGGTTCCCAAGTTGAAACAAGTACACTGTAAGCTATATGAAGATCTTCATGTAAAGTGGTCGTTATTGTAGTCCGATTTTAACCAAAATTGGAATCGGTGGATAAATTTCAGCAAAACTCCGGAATAAAAAATTTCATCGAAGTACGTCCAGCGGTTTCCGAGTAAAAACATGCGGACGGACGGACGGAAACGACCTCCCACATATACGTTTACTTCGCGCAAAGAACGCATAAAAATCGACTGTTTTTTTCAACTATCGATTATCTACCGCTTGTGAAAACAATCAGCTGTGCCCATCACTACACGTAATATGAGGTTAACCATACTCTATATCAGTCACGACTATGGCAACACTTAGTAGGGGCACGTGGAACATTTCCGCGCCGAATATGCCGTTGAATTTTAAGATTCATTTTTATTTTTCTATATTAGATACAACAGTAAACTTGCTTAACGAGAGATTTTAATTACTGAGAACAGATAATGATGACTTTAATTTTTTATACGATATCCACAATTTGAAAAAAGTACTTAATGATGGAATATTGACATTTTGCAAGGATTTGCAAATCAAATTAACTAATAATACCAGAAACGAAAAGGATATCGATGCAATTGATATGACAAATGAATAAAAACTGCTGAAAAATATGTTGAGTGTAGTACAATAGAAAATGTTTTTGGAAATGATTTGTGTACAACTTTCCCAAACATTTTCATTGCTTTAAGATTTTTCAAAATTAAAAATCATTAAGATTTATTTACGAAGTAACATGTTACAAGAGAGATTAGATAATTTAGCAACGATTTCAAAAGAACACTAACTATCTGAAATTTTAGATATGCCTGAGGTCATCAAAAGATTTTCTGAACTAAAAGCTAAACGAATTAGATTCATTTAATATATTTTATTTAGTAACCATATGCAATATTATTGTAGATAATCATATTATATCTATTATTGTTGATTCATATCATACCTATTATTATTGATCCATGTTTACAAAAAGGTTATTTTCTTAAAGAATTTATTTCATTGGCTTTCAGATCAAAAGCTATTTATGTTACTTTTAATTTATATTTTGTGAAAAATATATCAAATAAATATGTATAACCGAAATTTCAACAAATTTCATTTCATTAAGTGTTTAAAATATGTTTTGGTTTTAAGATTATGTTTAGGGGGCGGCAGATTTTAGTTTGCACGCAGGCGGCCAACATGAATGGCGCAGCCCTGGGAATCTGGATATATAATGTATTATTATTCTACACATTGAGTCTTGAAGATAAAATCTCTGACTTTCCCAATTATTCTTATTAGTATGTCTAGTCACCCTTGCAATAATACCTAATATCTACATTTTCTTTGAGGCCCATATATTTAACAATAGCATTTTGTTGTGATCTTGTTCTTTTACTTCATAGTTCAATAGGAATAATGTACTTTGCTTTGCAATTGTTATCCTTAGTATTCTTTGAATAAAACAAGAATTAAGGTTTATCAAAATAATTTTCATCATTCCCACTTTATTGTCGCATTCAATTTTCAAGACGACGACTCTTACAGAGGAGGAGGAGATAACATATAACATGTAGGAGGATACTAATGTTTGGGCACTTCCAGATGTGCTGGAGATTCGAAATTTTTTACTTAGTTAGGAGTTTGTGCAAAACCGACTAGAAAAAACGAAAATCTTGAAAAAATGCAACAATGCGGCCGCTAAAAATTCGCAATTGTTTAAAAAAAATTTCAAGGTTTATGTATTTCCGCATGAGCTACGGAGTTGAAATTTTTTTACGAGTAGAATTCCTAAAAAAACGAAATAGGGATTATACAAATTTTGATATTTTTATTTGTTTGGCAGTTAAAAATTCTTAAAGTTTAAACAATTGGATAACTGTTTTGGTACTACGGGATGAGCTAGGAAGCTGAAATTTTCAAATTATTTACAGAGTAGTGAATTTGCACAAATAAATATTTCAATTTCACCATATATGAATTGCGGCAACCATTAAAAATTATTTAAATTAAAGAAATTAGAAAAATATTATTTTACTTCTAGAAGTGCTACTACTTTGAAATTTGCCTAAAATGTGTAGCATTAGTACCCCATAATTAAGATAGTGTAAAAATTTTTAAATTGCAACATTTGGGGATTGTTTTAAACTATTATTTTTACATGTGGTAAAAACGAAAATCGCTGCGGAGGTGAAATCTTTAGAATTAAAAGAATATTTGAAATGATGAAATATGAAAAATGAATGTCTTTTTATCTTGAGATGATATGCTTGCAGAACGCAAGCACCAACTACTCGTATGTTATATCTATCCTCCTCTGTAAGAGTCGTCGATATATAATGACTAGTAGTTGGGGCTTGCATAGTGCAAGCATTTCATCTCACCTTGAAAAAACATTCATTTTTCTGACAGACATTTTATCATTACAAATATTCTTTTGATTCTAAATATTTCAACGCCGCAACGGTTTATGTTTTCCCATATGTAAAAATAATAGATTAAAAAAATCCCCAAATGTTGCAATTTTAAAAATTTTATACTTTCCCCATTATGGGGTACTAATGCTACATATTTTAGCCAAATTTTAAAGTTGTAGCATTTCTAGAAGTAAAATAATATTTTTCTAATTGTTTAAATTTAAATAATTTTTAACGGCCGCCACATTTCATGTATGGTAAAATTGAAATGTTTATTTGTGCAAATTCACTACTCTGTAAATAATTTGGAAATTCCATCTTCCTTACTCATCTTGTAGTACCTAAAGAGTTATCCATTTGTTTAAACTTTAAGAATTTTTAACTGCCAAACAAATAAAAATATCAAAATTTGTATAATCCCTATTTCGTTTTTTTTTAGGAATTCTACTCATATAAAAATTTCAACTCCGTAGCTCATGCGGAAATACATAAACCTTGAAATTTTTTTAAAACAATTGCGAATTTTTAGCGGCCGCATTGTTGCATTTTTTCAAGATTTTCGTTTTTTCTAGTCGGTTTTGCACAAACTCCTAACTAAGTAAAAAATTTCGAATCTCCAGCACATCTGGAAGTGCCCAAACATTAGTATCCTCCTACATGTTATATGTTATCTCCTCCTCCTCTGTAAGAGTCGTCGATATATAATGATAACATATTATATGTTAACATTATATATCGGCGACTCTTACAGAGGAGGAGGATATAACATACTAGTAGAAGGTGCTTGCATACTGCAAGCATTTCATCACAACTTGAAAAAACATTAATTTTTCAGACAGACATTTCATCATTACAAATATTCTTTTGATTCTACATATTTCACCTCCGCAGCAATTATCGATGAAATGCTTGCAGAATGCAAACACCTTCTACTAGTCATTATATATAGATGTTCCTTACAGAGGAGGAGGAGGAGGATATAAAATACTAGTGTTTGGTGCTTGCATACTGCAAGCATTTCATCTCACTTTTTAAAAAAATTAATTTTTCAGACAGGTATTTCATCATTACAAATAATCTTTTAATTCTAAAGATTTCAACTCCGCAGCGATTTTCGTTTATCCCACATGTAAAAATAATAGTTTAAAACAATCCCCAAATGTTGCAATTTAAAAATTTTTACACTATCTTAATTATGGGGTACTAATGCTACACATTTTAGGCAAATTTCAAAGTAGTAGCACTTCTAGAAGTAAAATAATATTTTTCTAATTTCTTTAATTTAAATAATTTTTAATGGTTGCCGCAATTCATATATGGTGAAATTGAAATATTTATTTGTGCAAATTCACTACTCTGTAAATAATTTGGAAATTCCATCTTCCTTACTCATCTTGTAGTACCTAAAGAGTTATCCATTTGTTTAAACTTTAAGAATTTTTAACTGCCAAACAAATAAAAATATCAAAATTTGTATAATCCCTATTTCGTTTTTTTTTAGGAATTCTACTCATATAAAAATTTCAACTCCGTAGCTCATGCGGAAATACATAAACCTTGAAATTTTTTTTAAACAATTGCGAATTTTTAGCGGCCGCATTGTTGCATTTTTTCAAGATTTTCGTTTTTTCTAGTCGGTTTTGCACAAACTCCTAACTAAGTAAAAAATTTCGAATCTCCAGCACATCTGGAAGTGCCCAAACATTAGTATCCTCCTACATGTTATATGTTATCTCCTCCTCCTCTGTAAGAGTCGTCGATATATAATGATAACATATTATATGTTAACATTATATATCGGCGACTCTTACAGAGGAGGAGGATATAACATACTAGTAGAAGGTGCTTGCATACTGCAAGCATTTCATCACAACTTGAAAAAACATTAATTTTTCAGACAGACATTTCATCATTACAAATATTCTTTTGATTCTACATATTTCACCTCCGCAGCAATTATCGATGAAATGCTTGCAGAATGCAAACACCTTCTACTAGTCATTATATATAGATGTTCCTTACAGAGGAGGAGGAGGAGGATATAAAATACTAGTGTTTGGTGCTTGCATACTGCAAGCATTTCATCTCACTTTTTAAAAAAATTAATTTTTCAGACAGGTATTTCATCATTACAAATAATCTTTTAATTCTAAAGATTTCAACTCCGCAGCGATTTTCGTTTATCCCACATGTAAAAATAATAGTTTAAAACAATCCCCAAATGTTGCAATTTAAAAATTTTTACACTATCTTAATTATGGGGTACTAATGCTACACATTTTAGGCAAATTTCAAAGTAGTAGCACTTCTAGAAGTAAAATAATATTTTTCTAATTTCTTTAATTTAAATAATTTTTAATGGTTGCCGCAATTCATATATGGTGAAATTGAAATATTTATTTGTGCAAATTCACTACTCTGTAAATAATTTGGAAATTCCATCTTCCTTACTCATCTTGTAGTACCTAAAGAGTTATCCATTTGTTTAAACTTTAAGAATTTTTAACTGCCAAACAAATAAAAATATCAAAATTTGTATAATCCCTATTTCGTTTTTTTTTAGGAATTCTACTCATATAAAAATTTCAACTCCGTAGCTCATGCGGAAATACATAAACCTTGAAATTTTTTTTAAACAATTGCGAATTTTTAGCGGCCGCATTGTTGCATTTTTTCAAGATTTTCGTTTTTTCTAGTCGGTTTTGCACAAACTCCTAACTAAGTAAAAAATTTCGAATCTCCAGCACATCTGGAAGTGCCCAAACATTAGTATCCTCCTACATGTTATATGTTATCTCCTCCTCCTCTGTAAGAGTCGTCGATATATAATGATAACATATTATATGTTATCATTATATATCGGCGACTCTTACAGAGGAGGAGGATATAACATACTAGTAGAAGGTGCTTGCATACGCAAGCATTTCATCTAACCTTGAAAATACATTAATTTTTCAGACAGATATTTCATCATTCCAAATATTCTATTAATTCTAAAGATTTCACCTCCGCAGTGATTTTCGTTTTTCCCACATGTAAAAATAATAGTTTAAAACAATCCCCAAATGTTGCAATTTTAAACATTTTACACTTTCTCCATTATGGGGTACTAACGCTACACATTTCAACCAATTTTTAAAGTTGTAGCACTTCTAGAAGTAAAATAATATTTTTCTAATTGTTTAAAATTTAAACTTTTTTAACGGTTTCCGCAATATATATATGGAGAGATATAATTGTTTATTTGTGCAAATACACTGTTCTGTAAATAATTTGAAAATTTCAGCTTCCTAGCTCATCCCGTAGTACCTAAAAAATTATTAATCTTTAATGTTCAAATGGGGTTAAAACAACCCTTAAAATTTACAATTTCAAAATTTTCGATTTTAATAGTTGGTTATGAGAAAAGTTCTATATTCTTGCAAAATTTCAGCTTCCTAAACCAATTAGGACTAGGACTAGGGAAAAGAAATGAAAGAGGTGAAAGACTTGTTGAGTTCTGTAAAGAGAAGAGGATGTTTATATCAAATACTTGGTTTGAAAATCATAAGAGAAGGCTATACACGTGGAAATCACCAGGAGATGGAGCCAGATATCAAATAGATTATATTCTAGTGGAAGAAAGATATAGAAATGGAGTAAAAAAGGCATATGGACTTCCAGGAGCAGACATTGACAGTGATCATGTGCTCCTCATGGCCGAAATAAAACTAGCCTTGAAGAAGGTTAAGAAGGCTAAGATAGTTAGGAAATAGGATTTAGAGAATATAGCCACAGTAGGAAAAGAAAGAATAGGAGAAAAATTAGCTCAGGCAATCAAAAGAGAAAACGTGTCGGAGGAAAATGTGGATGAAGCATGGAATAGGATAAAGAAGGCTATAAGGAAAACAGCAGAACAGGCTATTGGGTTTTTCAAAGGAAAAAGAATAAAAAAGCCATGGGTGACAAAGGAAATGATAGAAAAGATGGAAGAAAGAAGGCAATACAAAAGCAGGACTGATGAAGATGGAAAAAGGAAATACAGGAAACTGAATAATGAACTAAGAAGAGAAACCCAAAAAGCAAGGGAGAGATGGCTAGAGGAGGAGGAATGCTCAGATATAGAAGATCTAGAGAGAAAAGGAATGTATGACTTGATGTATAAGAAAGTAAAAAATGTAACGTGGGATAGATGGAGAACAAGTGCATGTGTGAAAGAGATTGCAAGTAAAGAAGATAAAGTTCTATATAAGGAAGAGGAGGTCCTTAATAGATGGAGAGAATACATGGAGGAGTTGTACAAATCAAATGAAAAACCAAAGGATCTCCGTATTGAAGAGCAGGATGAAATAAATAATGACGAAAGAGGGGGTTCGATATTGAAAATAGAGGTGCTACAAGCAATAAAGGATATGAAGAATGGGAAGGCAATGGGGGTAGATGAGATACCGATAGAATTATTTAAGTGTCTTAATGAGGAAGGACTGGAAGAAATAGTGAAGTTGTGTAATGCAATCTATGACAAGGGGATGTGGCCAGAGGATTTCGTCAAAACAATTATGATTCCGATTCCGAAAAAGCAAGGAACAAGAAAATGCAGTGAACACAGAACAATCAGTTTAATTACACATGCAGCAAAGGTTCTACTTAGGGTTATGAACAGGAGACTAATTAGCAAAATGGAAGAAAATGTTGCAGAGGAACAGTTTGGATTTAGAAAGAGTAGAGGTACAAGAGATGCAATAGGATTGATAAGAATGAGTGGAGAGAGATATATAGAAAGGGGTAAAGGAATTAGTCTGTGCTTCATAGATATGGAGAAGGCATTCGACCGAGTGAACTGGGAAAAACTGATGGAAATACTAAAAGCAAAAAAAGTAGACTGGAAAGATAGAAGGTTAATTAAAGAGCTGTATATGAAACAGAAAGCAGCTATGAGGATAAAAGATGCACAGACCGAATGGTATGATCTAGGAAGAGGAGTAAGGCAAGGTTGCTGCTTATCGCCAACCCTGTTCAATATATATGCTGAAGAAATGATTGACAATGGAATAGGGAATGATAAAGGAATTAGTATTGGGGGTAGAATAATAAATTGTATAAGGTTTGCTGATGACATGGCAATTTTGGCAGATGAAACGAGGCATATTCAGGAAATGGTTACAAAGCTAGAAGACAGGATGATGGAATATGGAATGAAAATGAACATAAAGAAAACAAAGGTGATGAGAATAGGGGATAGAGAGATTATGAATGTGTCAATAAAGGATGGAAGAGTGGAGCAAGTAAAACAGTATAGATATTTGGGAAGCATGCTAACTGAAGACTGGAGAAGTGAAAAAGAAATAAGAACAAGAATAGCAATGGCAAAAGAAACATTTAACAGGAAAAAACGGGTACTATGTGGTAAAATGGATTTAAATCTGAAGAAACGTCTTGTGAAGTGCTATGTTTGGAGTGTATTGCTTTATGGGTGTGAAACATGGACGCTAAAGAAAAGAGAGAAAGAAAGACTAGAGGCATTTGAAATGTGGGTGTGGAGGCGGATGGAGAAGGTTAAGTGGACGGATAGGATAAGGAATGAAGCAATACTAACAAGGGTGAATGAGAAGAGAAGATTACTTGAAACAATTCAGAGGAGGAAAAGTAACTGGTTAGGGCATATCTTGAGAGGAGAAGGTTTACTATTGATGGTGTTGGAAGGATCAGTAGAAGGTGAAAGGAAAAGGGGACGTAGAAGAATAAAAATGTTTGACGATCTGAAAGAAAGGGGAGGGTATCAGGAAATGAAAGAAATGGCAAGGAACAGAAATGAGTGGAGACAACGCTGGTGCCAGGGACCTGCCTAGAGGCAGAACACCTCATGATGATGATGAAACCAATTAGATTGGTCTACACATTGGGATAACTTTTTCCCATTCTAACTTATGGGAGATATTCCAGGGTCTCTGGAGTCGAACCCAAGACACCATAAGCAAAATTGACAATAATTCCTAATAAATATTGCAACCATCTAGCAACACTGAAAATTTCATCTTTCTAGCTTAAAAATGAATGTTTTTTATGTTTAGATGAAATGCTTGCAGTATGCAAGCACCAACTACTAGTATGTTATATCCTCCTCCTCTGTAAGGAACGTCTATATATAATGATAACATATAGTAGGATACTAATGTCCAGCCCAAACTAAAAAAGCTAGTGAGCTGAAAGTTTTAGATTTTGTAGATATGATGGAGAAACCTTCAGATAAAATAAGACTTCTTACCTAAGTGACATGAGTTTGACTCCAGAAATTCCGAAATTTGCGCTTTTTCCCATAAGAAAAGCATTGCGCCATTTTTTGTAAATTAATTATGGGCACTTGCCGGTAAGCTAGAAATATGAAAGTTTCAGAGTTGCTAGATGGCCGCAATATCTATAAGGAATTTATGTCACTTTTGCTGTCAGTGATATGGGTTCGACTCCAGAGACCCCGGAATATAAGTTAGAATGGGAAAACGCAATCCAGTGTGTAGACCAATCTAATTGGTTTAGGAAGCTGAAATTTTGCAAGAATATAGAACTTTTCTCATAACCAACTATTAAAATCGAAAATTTTGAAATTGTAAATTTTAAGGGTTGTTTTAACCCCATTTGAACATTAAAGATTAATAATTTTTTAGGTACTACGGGATGAGCTAGGAAGCTGAAATTTTCAAATTATTTACAGAACAGTGTATTTGCACAAATAAACAATTATATCTCTCCATATATATATTGCGGAAACCGTTAAAAAAGTTTAAATTTTAAACAATTAGAAAAATATTATTTTACTTCTAGAAGTGCTACAACTTTAAAAATTGGTTGAAATGTGTAGCGTTAGTACCCCATAATGGAGAAAGTGTAAAATGTTTAAAATTGCAACATTTGGGGATTGTTTTAAACTATTATTTTTACATGTGGGAAAAACGAAAATCGCTGCGGAGGTGAAATCTTTAGAATTAATAGAATATTTGGAATGATGAAATACCTGTCTGAAAAATTAATTTTTTTAAAAAGTGAGATGAAATGCTTGCAGTATGCAAGCACCAAACACTAGTATTTTATATCCTCCTCCTCCTCCTCTGTAAGGAACATCTATATATAATGACTAGTAGAAGGTGTTTGCATTCTGCAAGCATTTCATCGATAATTGCTGCGGAGGTGAAATATGTAGAATCAAAAGAATATTTGTAATGATGAAATGTCTGTCTGAAAAATTAATGTTTTTTCAAGTTGTGATGAAATGCTTGCAGTATGCAAGCTCCAACTATTAGTATGTTATATCCTCCTCCTCCTCTGTAAGGAACGTCTATATAGAATGATATATATATATATATATATATATATATATATATATATATATATATATATATGTTTTATTTTTCATTGACCATGGATGCTGAGAGGTTGTATGAGTATTCATAGTTGTTTTGTTGATTTTGAGTAAAATCATTTTAAAATTTCAAGGAAGATTTTTATACTAAAATAGAGGTCATAAAGACAAGATTAAATTTATGATTGGTGAAAAATATTTATTAAAAAATTAAAAAAACAAATGTTGCACAGGCATATATACATCATATAGATTCCTTCAATTTAGCACACATATATTGCATGGAATCATGAACTGTTTAATCAGACAGCAAATATAAAGATGAACAAATTTGCCTGACCAAACAAATGAAATCATATAAATGATAATTTTGATTAATTAGTCCACGAATTTTGTTTTTATAAATAAAGGAATTTACAAAATCAATACCTTTTCATAACAAATTTTGTTATTCCAAGTATGGCAAGCTTTGCCCATGGTTTAATTTTGAGCAATTTTATATACAATTCAGTATGTTCCATTTAAAAATTTACTGATGAATGAACTATTAAGAAACATATATCACTGTTCTACAGTTTATCATGCATCATTATTGCTCTCTCAGCTGCATAAAAGGGAGCTTTATCCCAATCATCTTATAATACCGAAGTATGATCTCATCAGATAAAAGGAACATGCTCATTTTCCTCAAGCATTGTCTCCAATGAATCCTTATGATTATTTCATCTGTTCCAAATTATATTGCATTTGGCACAATTTGGTAATTAAAGAGCATAGTTAAAACTAAAGCATAGTCTACATGTGTTAAGAGGATTTTTCTTTTTTAACCTGAGGGAATATCTGAAATACTTGTTTACACTCTCTATACCACTTGTTTGAATGACATTTTGATTAATAATACATAAAAGCATGTAAGAGATATGTGATGGGACAACATGTTCTTGCTGCATTTTGCACTTGCAAATTTTGATGCACAGTAAAATAAACTTAAATAGTTGATCCTTTGTGCACTAAATGGGTAAAAGTCATTTGAATTTTCTTGGCATGAAAATATCAGTAATTCAGTTGCCAGGAACAGGTGGAGTCACTTTTGAGGCTTTATTTGTTTTACCAAAGTGTGCCTCAGCCTCTGCCTCAAAACCTTCATAGTCATAAGTGGCAGCAGTATCATCATAGTATGCATAGTCATATGCCTCACCACCCTTCTGCGGTCTCTTGCCTGCTGGTGGTTGAGGATGTGGCTGTTGATTACCGGCCGAAGGAACATTAGGCTTGTTACCTCTAGCAAGGGTGTGTACACTAGTGATTGTGTTTTGGGGTGGAACTGTCGTTATTGGTGCACGATTAATGAAACCATTATTGGCTCTGGTGCTTGCTGCTGGTGGTATAGATTGGCTGCTTGGGCTGTTGGAAATGGGGTTAGTATATGTGTTTCCAGCACGGAAGTTAGAACTTCCACGGGTTGCAGGAGCAGCAGTTGTGCTTGCTGTGACACCAAAACCTCCACTGGCTTGGTCATTGTTATTTAGAGCAAATTTGTATGTTGACCTTCCTGTGTAAGCAGCTGTTGTCTCAGTGTTTCCTCCCTGATATCTACTGCCTGATCTGTCATTGGTTTGGAAAGATGAAGGTGCAGAGGTAGAGCTGTAATAGGTTTTAGTGTAGTTTACTTGAGCCTTGTTTCCAGCACCACGGAATGTATTACTGCTCAGATATTCATCATTAGAGCCAAAATTAGCACTCTGTGCAGTCTTTAAAGATTCTTTGTCTTCGTCTTCAAGCTGGAAGGGAGCTGGTGACTGAAAGCTTCGTCTGCCATTGAAAGGTTGCCTTCGGTTGGTTGGTGCAACAGTTGATGTTGGCAATGTAGTAGTGGGTGCAATGGTGCTGTAAGAATTAAAGGTATTTCTCTGGAAGTTGTTCGTTCTAAAAGAACTGTAATCAGAGGCACTAGGTGCTACTGTTGTTGTGGTTGTTTGGGCATTGTAGTTATTGTTGAAGTTGGCTGTGTATGGATTATAGTTGGTGGACTTGGATGTGGCTGGCGAGTAGGTGGTTGGAACTGGGTTGGTGTTCTGGTAGTCATTCCCATTGAAGGTGTTGAAATTATTCTGTCTAGCAGTTGGGGGAGTGTAGGTTGTTGGTGCAGGATTGGTCCTGTCATAAGTGTTGCCATTTCTGTTGAAACCGTTTGCATTGAAACTATTGTAATTGTTCTGTCCAGTAGTGGGAGAGAAGGTGGTAGGTGTTTGATATGTGTCTGGGGATGAGGTAGGTACAACGCTCGGCCTGCTTGGTGGCCTCTGGTAGTTCTGATAATTACCTGAGAAGGAAGAGGGAGAAGGACTAGCGGTCGTGGTGGGAGACGGTGACTTGTAACCTAAGGTGGTTCCTACAGAAACAGTGGATGGGCTTTTGTATGGCTTCTGCTGGAAGTTGAAGCTTCCACCCTGTTGTTGAGTGGGGCTTTGGTAATTGTTATCAAGCTGCTGGGTGTTTGCTTGAGGTTCAGCAGTGGCAGAGACAAAATTGTTTCTGTTTCCACTGTTCCTGGGAAATCCGTTATAGTTGTTAGATCCACGGAAATTGTTGTAGTTGGTTCTTTGTGTGGTTGGAACAGGAGTGGTGGTGGAGATGAAACCCTTGCTGCTGGATTGGAAGGTGTTCTCCTCTTTGGTGAATGAGCCGTCGTAATTTTCATTGGGGCGATTGCGGGAGAGTTTTCGGAGGGCTACCTTCTTCTTGGGAATCAGGCGCCTCTTTGGAGCATCATCATAGGATTCCACCTCAGCCTCTGATTCGGCTTGCCTCTCCTCGTCCGTCCTCTGGAGACGACGGTCACCGGTGGCGCTGCGCACGAGACTCTCGTCGTCGGCTGAGTTGGTCTCAAAGCTGTTCCTTGGTCCACTGCGGCGGTTAGAGTAGTATCCAGTGCCGCTGGTGCGAGGTCTATTGTTTCCCAAGGGACGAGCGGTCGATGGTCCTAGAGATATGATTGGCGATGGAGATGCGACGACCTGGAATTCAAGAATAATAAATAAATTATAGTACCATGTGAAAATGCTGCTGAAGTACAGATGGAGTAACAAATGACAATCTTTTATTACTTTAACATTAAAGTTTCACCTCACTCAACACAGCAAAAGAACCACTTATTACACGATTTATCCTGTTACAATCAATCAACTAAAAGATTTCTTGAAGGTTCAATGCACAAAACACATGAACTTTTGCTAGTTTACGATATATACTATTCCCATCAAGTTAATATCTCTATCGATCCTGAATAAATTTATGGATTTACACATTTTAATGCGTTAGCATCTGGAAACTAACCACCGAGTGAAGAAATAACGACAACAAATAAACAACGTTACGAAGCGTTTGAATCCCATCTTCTTTTGAATTAACTCGTTCATTCCTATTACCACTAGTAGTTCTACTATCTTGCAAATAAAATATTTCTCGAAAGAACCCTTTTTCCCTCTTCTCTTCTTTGCATTATAAATTCAATGAAATCCTCTTGAACTGAAGTCGCGGAGGAATCTAGGAGAGCCGGGTGAAGTTTTTTTTTACCTCACTGAGGGTCTGGTCGACGTTGCCTGAGCTGCCAATCCTATATAAATCGAAAGAATTGCCGTAGTAAACTGCAGCGGCTTCGCAGTCAATATCGAACCAATTGGCGCAGATGCGGTTTTCCTGATCGAACATGGTGTCGTTGGGGCACAGGAAGCGGTAGTCTTGTACCTAACAGATGGAAAAATATTCGTGATTAAAACACTAGCGTCTTTGATAAGTTTAATAAAAATAACAAAAAAGCACGTTTACGACGTCTTCAAAATCAATGAAAAAGTTTAAGGTTATATATATTAACGACGCGATATCTTACATCGTTTCCAGGCATTCGAACGCAGACGTGAAACATCTGACAGTCGGCTTCCGGGTCCGCGTAGTAACCGCCCTCAACTTTGTCACTGCAATCGAAATTGGTCACCGGCATGTCATCGAGACTATAGTTGGGAGGTCGCCGCTGGGCAGTCACTTGACCCAGCATGATGACCGCTAGGGTCACTAGAAAAAATTTCGTAACAATAGAGATATATTAAATCAAATTAATATTAACGGAAAACTTCTAACAGCGGAAAATGAAGAATAAGATTTACTTTTAGGCATTAAAAAATTAATCGTAAAAATTACGTCATTACCCCGTTTTTCCGACAGGTATTAAAAATATTGATATTAAATTTATATACAAAATAAAATTTATCATTACATTATATAAATGCTAATTACCTAGAATACTAGTAGAGAACATCGTAGTTCCTCTGTTTGCTCTGTCCGCCTTAATCTGGACTGTCAGCAGTAGATTCTCTCAGACGAATCTGAAAAGATACAGGTAAATACATCATTATATTGAAAATAGAGGTCCATTAATACAACTATTATCTATTATACATATAATATAAATTTGAAATTGGGGAAAGAAAATAGTGTCTTACTACCTTAGTACAACGGTAACCGGTACGGTAAGGAAAGACAAAAACTATACGTAGTTCGAACAAGTGAATAGGCATTATCGCTTGCGTTCAAATGAGCAACAACAATAAGATTAACATATACAATTCCATAATATCAATATCGCAATGAGTCGTAATTTTTTTGTAATTTACTCCCTCGAAAACCACATCGACAGTCTTGTATCTACTTCTGTATTTAATTTTTTAATCTGGAAAGGAAAATATAACGATTTCGTGGAAGAGAACCTTGTGTTCGCTAGTTAGGACAACAATAATTCTGAGGTGTATTGCCGAATTTATCGTAATTAAAACAACGTTTGCAGATGGCAGTTAAATACATGAACATGTAATATTTCCTCCTTGAACTTTATTTCCAACATAGAAGTTGTACTTGATATTGCACTTGGGATATTTTTTCGACCGGTTTCCGTTGAAGAACGAAATGTCTTCAAATTATTATTTACCCCTTCTTTGACAGATAAATATCAAACTAGCATCCAAATCAATAACCGATTTAAATAGCTTTGTGACTCAAAAGAGCGTCTGGTTCAATGAACTGCTTGGTGAAATAACTTCGATGAAACCAGGACGATGTTTTAAATGTACATTTCAGAACCTTCGATGTTTTTGCGTAAACGCTTTGTCTTCCCCTGGAGCATTATTTACACCAAATATCATACGTGGAAATAACGCGAGGTTTCGGATAGTCTTACCCGAGGAAATGATATCCTCACTACGCATAATGTAATAAGGTCATTGGGTTTGGCCCCGCGAAAGAATTTTTACCCGGAAAATCTCGTAGGAAATCCAGTTTAATGACATAGCGTTTAAGTATTTCTCAAACTCTAGAGCATCTTGCATAATGTCACGTCTCAAAGGAGATCTCACGGGCGTCGAAAACAAAAAAGTAATGTAGAACTTACAGAAAATGCAGAGCGAGCGAGATGACGGGGCAATTTCCTTACTTGAAAAGGTTCTCTTTTGGCGACCGAAACTGTTACAACGTCCCGGACGAAAGCTTTTAAGCCTCTTATCGAGGCCCACGCCCGTGAGTAAGCGTATTTGGCCTGAAAAAAATATCCCGTGATCTCGACGAGGTTCGTGACACGACGCCCAACAAGGTTACTAAATTACCCATCTCCAGAAAAACAGAACCATCTACTCGTGCGCCGCGCAAATGTCATCCAGGAAGTTACGCAAGTCTCCGCACTTTTAAGTTTCTTGCGATAAAAATAAGGAAAATGTGTTAAGAATTCCATTCAGGTTTGGCATGAACAATGGAAAACGCGATTACGTTAACCTCAAGATACATCTCTATTTAAGCGTCTTTCGGGCCTTGTTATTCGCAAAAAAATCCCTTTCCAAAAAAAAACACCACAAAATAAATTTTTAAGTAAAAAAATTAACGGAATTGACGATATAATTGCCGATTCTTCTGTTCATTATTTCAATAAATGTGATCGAACTTCTTTTCATTACAATAAACAAATTTCTACTGCCGCAGCGCAGCGAGGTAAACGACGATTTTACGGTTTTTTGTATTCTCGTGTAATAGAATCTATTTTATTTCTGATCATTTTTTCAACAAATTCATAATTCTAGAATAGACTATTCTTTTCTAAAATAGAGTATAAGTTTCCTGATTAAATGTGTAACTTAATGTATTATTTCTGGGTCTTTGAATCTCAAGCAGCGTAAGCAAAAGTTGAAATATAACTTTTATTTCTATATCTGAGAGGTTATTCATCAATCATCTGTTGTATGAGGCGTTGAAAAAAGTTTTTTTCTCTCTACGTATAAACTTATATTGTTGAAATTGCGTTTATAATTAGGGTATGTTTTGTGGAAGGTGGTACGGCTAAAAGTTTTCTCCCCTCTCTTTGCCTCCAAGCAAGAAGTAAGTAACTGGTTCATGATATCGCTCGACTTTTACTTGCATATGCTCGTAGGAAGAGCCAACCTTTTCAGTGATATTCGCTTGTGCTTCTGCAGGTGAAATAGAAGAAGAAAGTCAGGGATATAAATTGGATAAAACAAAGACAGTACAGAGGGCTGCTAGGAGCAGTATGGTGTATTTGAACCTCTGCAGTCTCCGGTTAATTACAGGGCAAGATATTAATACAAACGTAGATGTAAAACTGGAAAAACATCTACAAAGGTGGGATGGTTTAAGAAACAAAGCCTCTCAGAACCCTTTGTTCACTACGTGATTTAGCATGATCTTGCAACTTCTCTCTCGTGAATTTCTGACCTATTTTAAAAAACGATGATGTGAAGGTACTGCACGAATAATTAAGCTGTCGCGTGACACAGACATCTTCGAATATTCGGATTTTATCTCAAAAATAAAAGTCAAATGGCATTATATGCAAGATTAATAATTAATTATCGCATTCGTAGAGAACATTTTGGACCAAGATAACAGGTAGGCAAAAAAGATAAACTCGGTCGACGTCGTAAGAGATAATGTGACTTTTACACTATATTCTGAATGCGACGAGAAAATTATATTCCTAATTTGATTTAATTTTCTTCCACTTAGCTTAGATTCCCGCCCCTTAAACACGCACTTCGCTCCATTATTGTTTTCTCCAGACTTATATTTGCCATTTCTCGATTGGACGCAGAAAAATTCTTCAAATATCTCAGCCAAGCTACGACAAGAATCTATTCTTTCAAGAGCATGCCATAATGTTCCGAAACTTTAAGACATTTGGAATTAGCTCTAATCGCTTTTAATACGGGATAAAAGTTGTTTTAAATCACGTAAAAAAGCGTTTGAGCCTAACGATGCGCACTATCCTGAAGAAAATGCACGCATTTCTTCGTTATTTATTTTAAAAGTTTTAATCTTAGTTGCCAACCAGAAAGAATTGGGTTATATAAATTGTGGCGGATCGATAAATTTTGACCGTACTCGATTAATGCTTTCTCGCATTAGGAATTTTCACAAAAATTTCATCTGAAATATTATTTTTATATTTCACGTTCCTAATATAGGAGAGAAGGAACTTGCTCGGATGGAAATCGCATTCCCGATCTCATTTGTCACCATCGCATTCATGACGCAGTGGAATTATCTCCCCCTCCTTCCCCCACCACCTCCTCAACCTACCCTTCCTCTTCGGAAACCCTTTTTTCCAGGTGTCGCATTATCGCATGGCGCTGTAATGGGTCCCCGTCTCTTCGCTCTGCATTTCCCAATTTATTACGCTCTGCGGAGCACGAGTCTTTTCTTTTAGTCCTCCATCTTCCCCCCCCCCCCCCATCTCTCTCTCTCTCTCTCTTTCTCCTAGAGAGCCCGACCCATTTATTTATTTTCGCGCGGGATGCCTCTCTTACACCCTTGGCGGTAAGAGAAGGGGGAAGCTAAAGCGGTAAAACTGGGAGGAGGGGAGAGGAGGGATATAGGGAGGATGGGTATAGGAAGAAGAGATATAGGGAGGATGGGTATAGGAAGGAAGGTTATAGGGAAGAGGGGTATAGGGAGGAAGGGTATAGGGAGGAAGGGTATAGGGAGAAGGGATAAAGGCAGGAAGGTTATAGGAAGAAGGGATAAAGGCAGGAAGGTTATAGGAAGAAGGGATATAGGGGGAAGGGATATAGGGAGGAAGGGTATAAAGAGAAGGGATATAGGGAGAAAGGGTATAGGGAGGAAGGATATAGGGAGAAGGGATATAGGGAGGAAGGGTATAGGAAGGATATAGGGAGGAAGGATATAGGTAGAAGGGATATAGGGAGGAAGGGTATAGGGAGGAAGGATAGAGGGAGGAAGGATATAGGGAGGAAGGATATAGGGAGAAGAGATATAGGGAGGAGGGTTAGGAGGTCGGGAGGAGAAAATCGCAAAAGTGCTCTTGCATCCGGCACTTCACGAAGTTCCGAAGAGAGTCGGTTCCCTCCCTGTTTCCTCCTCCTCCAAATTCTATAAAATATCTCCTGGTCTTCTCATTTCGATATCGAGAGCGATGCCTCTCTTATTCTCTCCCTCCCCCCCTTTACCCCCTGCCTTCCCTCCCCTCCGGATTAGAAATTCCACCGCCGCCGCCGCCGTCAGCCAATATAGGAGATAAGTGAAGATTAAGGACAAGTAATTTTCACGAGGCGGTGATGCAGCTAGAGTATTAAAAGAGAAGGGATAGAGAGAGGAATAGAGAGAGAGAGAAAACAAAGGAAGGTGGGAATGCGAAGTGGATTTATTCCCTGCTGCCATTTTACGTAATTTTTTCCGCCGGTCTCGTTTCTTTTGTTTTCGCTTGTTTATTTCCGTTCTTTTTTTTCGCCCACTCTCTCTTTTCTTTGTTTCCATCCTTCTTTTTCCTTGTCTCTCCTCCCTTTCATTTTTTCACTTTCTCCCTCTATTTCTCGCTCTCTTTCATTTCTTAGATCTCGCTTTCTCCCCTCCTAAGCTTTCTCTTTCTCTTTTTTTTTGAGGCGGGGAGAAACGACGCCTGCAACGCGAACGGATGGCGCCTCTCTTCCGAGTGATGAAAAATAATTCGGTCCGGGATGTTATCTAATCGCGGGATTCGCGTTTATCTTTCTCTAGCTAAGAAGGGAGAAGAAGATGGGATCGTGATCGTCGCTCGTGACAACAATGGGTTCGCGTCAGTTTTATTTTTTCGCCTCTCGCTATCCTCGTGCCGTCGTTAACTCGCTAATTTGCCGTTCAAAATGTTCTGAACCGTGTGTCATTTTCGCCGAGGATCTATCAAAGGAATTGCAGTATCGTTCGGCCGCTAAGTGCAAAGTCATCACGGTTAAGGTTTCGTTATTTGGAATCGCGGAGGTTGATGGAATCGATCGTGATTTTCTCGTCGCCCTGCGATTTTTGCGGTCCCATTTTCAGGCGCAATTATCGGGATTTATGTTTATCTCGGGAAAATTTCGCATTCGTATATCGAGTAGCAAATAATGTGGGATAATTACTGTCCCATCCTACCGCCTTATCCTGTATGATATCTGAAAATATCTAAAGCGGCATCTCATCAGTTAATGTAGTTTAATCACTTTCAAAAACACTTCCGATAAAGTGCCGCTCTTCAATGTTAAACAACAAAATTGACATAGTGCACGATTATTATGAAAGTAAGTGCTTCGCGTCAAACGGCGATATTAAAACGGTTAAATTGCAAGGCTTGAGTACAAAATTCAATTTCTCTGCTGCAAAAATGTGTAGTGTTTCCTGAAAATGCATTAATGTAAATATAAAATCACCCCAGCTATGAGGAAGTGAAAATAAAACCAAGAACACTTTTTGAGGATATTCCCTAATGTAAGATGTTACGCCGATGTTTGCGCTACTAAAAACACATTCTATATGAGTGAAGCCTTACGTAACCACTAAAGTACTGTTAGACTTCATGTGAAGAGAAAAAACAAACAAACAAACAGCTCGTCCCGCTAGCTCACAAAATAACGTCATCTCTCCAGCCTTCTCTAACACACATTCTCTCTCACTAGATTATCACTCTCATACCGCACAAGGATCCCTACACTCCGCTTTCTCTCGTAATAATGACACACGCACTTAAGAAAGGCTCTTAAAATATTAAGAATCACGCTCGAGCCACCTAAGCGCTCATCCTCGCGTCTCATACCGCTCCCCATCTCCACCGCCAGTTGACTCTTGATTCTCCAGACTCACTTTCCCCTGTAAAAGGGATTCAGTTTTTTTCCTTTTGACTTTCTTCTTCACACGTTATCACCGCCCCTCTCTCTTCATCGCTCCATACCCTTTCTTCATCTCTTCATCCCTCACCTTTACTTAATCTCTCTCTAACTCTCACTCTCCACTTCTCCCTCCATCTCTTTCTCTCCCCATCTCTCTCTCTCTCCCCATCTCTGTCCATCTCCTTCTCCATCTCTCTCTATATCTCCATCTCTCTTTCCCCATCTCTCTCTATATCTCCATCTCTCTCTCCCCATCTCTTTCTCTCCCATCTCTCTCTTCCCATTTCTATCCCCATCTTTGTCCATCTCTCTCCATTTCCTTCTCCATCTCTCTTAACATCTCTCTCTCTCCATCAATTTCACACATCTCTCCCTGTCTCTCACTCCTCTCTTTCCATCTCTACCTCTCTCCATTTCTCATCCCATTCATCCCTCTCATCCATACCTACATCTCTCTTCAACTCATTCTCTCTTTCTTTCTCCCATCTTTTTTGCATCTCCTCCTCACTCCCTACTATTATTTCTCCTCTCACTTGCTCTCCCTATCTCTCCCACTCCTATATGTCTAAATCTCCATCTTGATTTCCGTCTCTTTGTCTCGCCCACTTGATTCTCTTTCCAATAAGAAATCCTTTCATTTATTTGTGCCTCTAGATTCAAACTTCCAACCCTTGGGATAAACGTTAAAATTTAAATAGCCAGCCAGAGCATCGAAGTTCCCATCAAAGTTTCTCCCAACCCCTCACCCATTTAATGCGCGTCCAGGAACACGCGGAACAGGTGCATTCTCAGGAGTAATTGTTTCCAATTTTGGGCTTTGACAAAAACGGCTCTCACTCTAATTTCCTTAAAACAAGAGGGAATGGAGGAAGGACGCGAGCTCTACGAGGGAAAGAGAGTTTTAATCGCTTAACTCTCCTTTTTTGTGGGGCTGGAAAAGCAGGCATCCCGTTTCTTACAACGCTCTTCAATTTGTTTCAGTTAAGGTTTTGAAATACCAAAAAAAAATACGTATATTATTTCATCTCAGTTCATTATTTAACTTTTAATTGCACCGAATTAAATTAGTAAGCAGGTAATATATATGTATATATAACAGAAAATCAACCTTTTACTATTTAACCATTATTTTGTAATTTTCCATGAAGTTGAAAATTTACTAATTCGCTTGTTTCTATCCCGGTCATAAACGTATTTTTAATACACGATGAAATTTATAATGACGTAACAACATCAAAAGCATAATACATATTTTACATTCCTTCCTCTTACCTATAAAATACAACACAGTCAACATGACGCGAGTAAATTTAATAAAATCATCAATACTTGTACTACTTTTAATCTTTTATATTGCCGACTTCAGCCGACATACGATGGGAACGGCAAGGGAATCCCGACTCGGCATTTTCAAAGTAACACTCATTTTCCTCTCTCACGCTCTCAAATTCAATTACGTGCCCTTCCACGCAATCTGACATATAACAATAAAAAAATTAATCCCTTCGGTGTCGCACGAGAGATTCGTGCTGTCATGATGAGAGCCTCGAGAAAGTCAAATGACCAACAGGGGGAGAGGACAGGAGAAAGCAGGCGTAAACATCCATCCGTCTTTTTTATTTTTGTTTATTTCAAATACGTATGAAGTTGCAAGTCTTCCCCGATTAGGTAAGCACGAAGGAACGGCGTGGGACTGGAAAGAGGGATCGAATCGTACGTGGATTACCGTTAAAAAATAAACTCTTCATCGGAGAGAGGGGCGAGGGGAGGGCGTATTATAAGAAAAGAGAGAGCCGATTGTCATTTTGTTCAACTCCGCCGTCGACCCGACGGTATTGTTCCCGCCCACGGGATAAACAGACTCGGGTCGTGAAGGGGAACGTCGTTGGGATGAGCATGCGAAAAGACGCACCCATGGGATGCCGTAAATCCTTGCCTTATAAAACGCTAGACTCTTCCTCCTTGTCTTCCTTCCTCTTTCTCTCTCTCTACTCTTTCTTCTCCCTCCAGCTGCACATTTGTTCCAAGAGATTCTCATGCATCCATCTGCCCGCTCTCTCGCTCTAACCCCGAGTCACTTCCTTCAACTCCACCACGTGACACTTTATTCCCACGCTCCACCCTTTTTCCCCAGTTTTCCCCGTCATGGCGCGAATATCCTCCCTTTTCCCATTTGCTTCCTTCGAACCTTCCTGACGCCCCGTCACGAAACCTCTGGCGTTACTACGTCACTCTCTCGGCTTCATCCCTCTCTCCCATCTTCATCCCGTGTGTGTATGTGCAAGCTGATAGAGAGAGAGAGGAATGGATATAGTGAGGAAGAGAGGGAGGGAGAGAAAGGGAGAAAGATAGGAAAAGAGAGGGAGAGAGGTGCGGAGAGAAGATGAGGGATAGAGGCAGGGGGGATGGAGGAAGAAGGATGGAAGGGAGAGAGGGAGGGAGAGAGGGAGGATGAGAGAGAGGATGAGAGAGAGAGAGGGTGGATGAGAGAGAGAGGGTGAAAGAGGGAAGGAGGGAGAGAGTGATAGAGAAAGAGAGGAAAGGAGAATTATAGGGAGAGATAGAAAGATAGGGAGAGAGAGGGCGAAAGGTAGGGAGAGAGGGGGAGGAAAATAGAGAGAGAGGGGGAAAGACATGAAGAGAGGGAGACAGATAGGGAGAAGGAAGGGAGAAAAATAGGGAGAAATAGAGGGGACGTAGGGAGATATATAGGGAGAGAGACGAAGGAAAAAATGAGGTAGAGAGAGAGAGAGGGGAAGGGAGAGGGAGGGAAAAGAATGTGACGGATCGAGGATGAAGTTTTCCCACAGTGACACCCCTTTATGTAGGTACGGCATAACCGCGTGAGACGTCGCCTGTACGGTTTCATAAGAATTTCAATCTATCATGGAGGGACGGATGGAGCATGAAGCCGTCTCTCGTATTATTTTCCTGGTCCTCCGTAACTTTTTCTCTCCAAATTTTTTCTATTTGTAGTTTTTGGAAAAAACGACTGGGTGGGTGACGTTTCTTTGACGATCGCTTTCCCTATATGCCAACCGGTTTCGCGAAGGCGTTTTTCTTTTGTTGAAATTGAATGTTAATATTATTAAACGCAAAGAATAATTCGCGGCATTCTGATGGGACATATGTGTCTTTTTAATTTTTATCACATAGGTTTAAAATGTTTAATCTTGCTTAGCGATTAAAATTTACCGGCCGGTAAGTCGGTGAGAGGCATTGCGACATAATAATTTTTCGAAATTTATAAAATTTCATATTTATGATGTAGAAATGCAGCATTTAATGCAGATTTTATCTGCTATTCCGAATTATTTTGATGTAATGCGTGATTTTTAAGCGAAGCGAATTAAAATTAATAACAGATACTCATTCGAACTCCTAAAGCTGGGATGAAGACTGTGACTAATAACAAACCATAATATAAAAAAATCCAAACCTTTTACGAGAACGATATAATGAGAAAGACAACCCTTTAATACTTAGGATTAGATAATCCTCGTTTCTTTTCATGCACATATCCAATTAGGAATGAACACTTTTAGATACTTTTACGTGAAAGGTTTTACAAATTAGCATAACTTTTTAACTGCCCAATGTGGGAGCTTCAAAAAATGAGTTGGTTAATAAATGCAAACAAAAGCAAATATTTGCTTAGTGTCTATGTCTATGAGGAATCCAACGGCCCTCAATTTGCTATATCTTCCTCCAACATCCGTGCTTTGAAGAATTTCGGAATTCATATATCCAGAAGACCAACATTCTTCGAGATAGAAAAATTCCACTTGTGAAGGTCTCCGAGGGAGATGACCGAAACTCACGTATATTCGACAAATATCGCCCTGGGGTGCAAAAAGCATTCCCTCTGAAGCACCCAGATCTTTCAAGATCACGATCAAAAATACGCACAAAACGAGGAGTTAGTTTTCAATGACGATAAAAAAATACGAACGAATGAGAAGCATATTTTGGGATCATCTCTGAGACGTATTTAAACCAATTTCTTACAGAAAATCTGAGATGTGTCATTCACCCGATTTTTATTAATTTATTTTTAGCGCGTTTAAAAAAGTGCTTATATTTTCACTTTGGCGTATGTCTGACTGTCGGTGCATTTGTTTAAATTAAAATTGTGCCGAAACCATAAACGACCGAGAGCTGAAACCTGGAAGGTGGATTTGCGCACTGCTGCCATTTGTTTTTCTATAAATTTGAGTTTTGAAAAATACACAACTTCGGATCGGAACCCATAAAAATATTTTTAAATATCTCCGAAGAAAGATGAAAAGATGAAAACTCGAACGTAAATTTTCACATTAATACCACTTGTTCTGGAAAAGTTTGAGAAAACCCTAAAGAAGAAATTCGTAATTTATTTTGAACTTGGAAAATTTCTTACGCGGTTTTATTTAGTGCTGTCAATGGAAACAATCTCGTAGCAACTTAAGTGAAGATCTACTACAAGTACGTAAATACGTTTAATTTCCTTTCGTGTCAATAACATAGTAAATGGATCATCTACGACGAAGAAATGAACGTAAATGAATTTCCTTTTGTGTCCACAAATAACATAGCAAATGAAAGGAAATGGATTATCTACGACGAAGAAATGAACGTAAATACGTTGATTTCCCTTTCGTGCGCACAAAGCGCTTTGTAATTAAAAAAGGATGGATAATTTATGACGAAGGAATTAACGTGAACGTTACAATTACTCAAGTGAGATGTCTTAAATAATTTTTTATTGTTTTAATTATACCTAGGATGGATGGATGAATGGTAAGCTGAAATTTGAGTGCACCTTTCCGCGTTAATGCGACTTAATCTTGAAACGTTTCAGTTTTGAAAACAACTTAGGCGGATATGGAAACGTTCAAAATTTCAATCAAAATTGATCGCGTTCTATACTTAAATGTCATTTTGGAAGCATCAACTATCCAAAAAGTATGCTTTAATGTAAAATATATGTTTACGTAGAATGATGATGTGCAATGTCAACTTACTTAGCTATTAAGCCTCTCTCTCATTTAAACGCTAAGTTCATCTTCATGTGGCATTCCACGCTATAAAACAAACGAGGCTCTAGTAAGCGAATATGTGGCGGTATTAGCAGGTGAAAGATTAAAAAACGCGCTAATTTTAATCATGTTCATGGATAACACTCTACTTGTTATTCAATTATTGTCTTTGGCTCTTAAACATCACCCCAAGGTGGAGGCCTGACGAGAGAGGGGACAGTGGGGATCGCTGTCCCGGGGCCCGAGGACACTCATGGGACCCGGAACCGAGGTTTGGGTACTACTATCCTAAAGTCGCTTTATTAGAAAACTCCCCATCTATAAATAATTATTATGAGTTCAAATAAAAAAAATTTATTACATAAGAATTGTAAATAAAATATGTATAGTGATGTTGTATACATTTACATTGCTGCTCGATGGCGGAACGGCATCCCGCTGAATACTCATACCGAATATACGAAAGATATGTATATAAAATTTATTACTTCATTTATTTTGCTGACAAGGTCGTCGCTACGCCGCAGAAGCTTTGATATACAAAAGCGTAAAATATAATATCTACAGCTGACCAGCTGGGAATGTATCAAAGAATACCTGAAATCACGCTTTGGTTTTATATATTTTATAAATATTTTAGAGTGTGTATGTAAGTTCTTTATACGTTTTTACACCGTGTAACCTATCGAATTCAAAAGTTTCATGAGCCATCCTATGGACTAAAGGAAGAACCTGATCTAGGATTGCAGACCTTGGGGTCTCTTATACCCCATGGGGTCAACAAAATATTATTTCCATAAGAATGCATGGGAAATGGTGTGAAGCCCCAAAATGCCATGCAGCCCTTCACTGATGTGGGTATAAATATACCTAAATATTAACTTACAATCACGGGAAATGGCTTATTTTACGCAAAAAAGACTGGATATTTTAATTCTGTTCATGTCTTGTCGTATTACATGTTAAATCGCTCTAAATTATCCTTTAAGCGCAAAATTTATTAACATTTTCCAGGTGGCAACAAAGCTAAATTTCTTAATTGTTGTCCTCTTCACAGGGAGATAGCCACGTAAAGATTAATAATGCAAGGAAAATCCACACGGTGGCACGCCGTAGAGGAAGAATAGCCAACGCCAAGATAAAGGGTACAAATGGATTCATGCCTAAATATAGTCTATGAATACTTTTCAAGTGAGTCAAATGATTTTTAAGGAATATTAGAACATTATTATCTTTTACCATTAATATTGAAAGATTTATTGCAACATAAATCGATACATCTAGTTACATTTGTTCGGTAACCAAGAAGTTGTTTATCGTTTACGTTTTGGCTAATAGTATTGACATAATCCACATAATTTTATTGCTGCTTTAAAGGCTTCGGTACATATATACATGTGAATATTAAGTAAGACGTATTGCGTAATTATATTAATGGTAAAACTTTACAATACAATACGCAATAAAAATCGTTTGCTACTTAAAAGAAAATTCTTTCCCGAGCGAAGCCGGGCGTTTCAGCTAGTATGTACAATACATATATATGCATCTGTGCGCGCGCCTTTTTTATACAACAATCTCAATTCAATTCGCGACGCTCTGCTTGCTTACAACTTTGGTTATCAAGGCAGTTTCGTGAGGTAAAAAAAAACCCTATACGCCGCAAGAAACCTTTCCCCCTCGTGTGATGTCCACTTACACGCCGCGGCGAGGTCAACTAATAGGAAAAGGCATGGGACGTCTCGGTTTGTGGGGGTGGGCGAACGGAAAACGAGTTTGGAGGAGAAGAATGGGAGGGGAATAAGAGGCATCGCCAAGGTAGGAGGAGGGTGAGGAATTGAGAGAGCAGGGGACGGCGTTAATGTAGGACAGGAACTATGGGCAATGAGTAAGGAAGTGGGAAAGGGGAGAGGAAATGGTGGATGGGGGAGGGGCTCTGTGGGTCGTAGGAGGAGGCGGCTGCGGCTAAGGGAACGAAAGGAGGTAGTGCGTGTGTCCGTGCGCGTGTGTGTGGCGGGGAGCGAGGGCAAAAGGAGGAAGCGCACGAAGGAAACAGATGACGATAATGGCAAAGGGAGTTTTGAAGATGATGTGGGTTAGGGGAAGGGGTCTAAAGGGGAGATTATTCGGAGAAGATAAATTTGAGGGTGTGCGGGTTTTTATGTGTATGTGACTGGAAAACCGAGCAAAAAAATGGAACTCCCGAGTCGCGTGATGAATAGATATCGGGTCTTGCGTCTCCTTTCTTTCCTTCCTCCTTCTCTTATCTCTCTATTCCTTGAAAAAGTACAAAAAAGAGACTGCGGGATGCGAAAGGACGAACTAAAAAAATTGGCTTTCTTAACATAAACGTCTCGACAGATGGATAAATATTCTGCCCTCTTCAATAAATATTACGCGCCCCCCAAATTTAGAAAGGAATCCAAATTATTACGAACTTCTGGATGTTCTCCTATTTTATTAAACTGACAAACTATCTGCCTCCAATGGCAACAAAAAGTGCTCCAGTGCTTGCATCTCTTGCTTGGATCCTGTTTTCTTTCACTTTGGTATAGTTCGTCAAATTGAATTTAATGCAAAGGTTAGGTCAATAATTCTCATTTGAAATATATTATGTCTCTCAATACTTTCCAGTTCAAACATGCCAATCTAACACATCCAAATCCCTTCTCTTTATCTGCTCAGAAACATTCCCCTCTTCTCAACAATATGAATGCTAAAAAAAGCATTTATATATCTAACTTTCACCTCAATCGCTTGAGGGAATATTTAAGGTGATTGCGGATTTGACAGTGAGAATGTTCCCAAAATAGCTTTCTCCTCGCGGAGTTCTAAAGAGACTTTGATTCCGTGGCTAACAGTTCATTAACCGCGGGAATGAGAGTCAAGAGGGTTGCGTGGCACGAAATAGCTTCCGGATTCAGCGAACCGTAGATTAAAATCACAGATGGTAAATTAGACAATATTTTTTGCCCTAATCGCTTATAACAATGTTTGCCACAATGTAGTTAAGTCGGAAAGGATTTTGCTTTATTTTATATTGCTCTAGAATCACTGAAACGAATAATTTAAAATTTTAGAATACTACTTCATAATTCACGATCGGCATTCGGCGATATTTTCAACTTTCTTTCTTCAGACGTTTAAGTGCGGGATGAGGTCAAATAGTTACTTTTTTATCCAACCTGTATATAGCGTGTGCGTATGAGAGAAAGAGAGACCTCGCTGATGTATCTAATTCATTCTTACCCACAATTCTTCTCTCTTATTGTTCACTTCCATTCACTCGCAGCTAGTACGTTCCTACTCTCGACCCTTAGATCTATCGTCCTATCTTGGAGGTCTTTCATCGTAAGGTTTTTTCGCATTCCGTTTCCTTTGTCCTGCTAGATATAGAGCGAGCGTTCCAAAGCAAAAACTATCCCTCGCACGAACGTATTAGAGCCAAAATAATTTCCTGCAGCTTCTCTTAATTTTGCCAAAAACATAGAGAGCACTTTTTTTATCGCGTCTTTCTCTCCGTTTCGACCATTTTCGTCTCTTTAATTCTCAATTACTACTACTGCTAACGTTCTCTTCTCTTCAGAACTTTTTTTTAGTGACTTTTGCTCAACTTCCTTCACATCTGGCCTCAAGCACAACCGATTCCCCTTTTCCTTTGCATCTCTCACCAATCCACATAAGTAGCTTTCCCTCGCAAGCTTACCATCTCATCCCTCAAACTTCATGTCGCACTCCTTACCCCTATCTCTCTCTCCCTCTCCTTCCCTCTCCCTATATCTTCGTTTCCCTATCTCACCGCCACTCTCCCTCTCTCCCTCAAAACTGCCTCTTTCTCTCTCTTTCACTCTTTCTTTCTCTCTATCCCAATCTTTCTCTCTTCCCCCCCCTCTCCTCTCCATCCACCTCTTCATCCTTCCGTTTCGCCTCCTCATTCCACATATCTCATTTCTTCGCCGCCAATAACTTCGTCTGCTCTCCTTCTTCAGCCCACTCTGAAAATTGAGCCTCTCTATCCCTAAGGGATCAAAACTCCTCCAAACGACTCTCTCCTCCCCCCCCCCTCTCCATAATTTCCACTTTCCCGTTCCTCTTCCCGACACTTCTTTTTTCCCTAGCCCCACCTTACTCCACTCCTCGAACTCTATAGAAAAATAATAATGTGATCGTCCCGAATCGCACGGCGCGCCTCAACATAAATGTAAAACGATTTACAAACTCCCTCCGATAAAGTCTTCCTCCTCTTTACCTTATATCTCCGTCCTCCGAAATCAAATCTTCCTCTTTACTTGGTATCTCCCTCAATCTCTCTCACTCTCTATCTCTCTTATTCGCGTAACCTCATCACTATCTATTTCCATCTCACTCTTTCAACATAGCAATTGGGACTAAAAGCGTCCTCACTGTCTTCGCCCGCGGGCCTCATGCATAAACATCCGGGATATTAGCAAAGGCACATGTCCCCCTCGAGGCCGATTCGTCCCATCTTTATCGTCGAAAATCGATCTTTCTTATGTCGTAATTCTCTGTTGCGCATTTAAGAACGTATGCAGACACACGCACGCCCACCACTCGTCTGCTCCTCCATCGCGATAAATACCAGCCATGTCCGTATTTGGGAATATCTTTAAACCTTTAAGAAACTTTGTGCCTAAGAACGCCAGAAAATAAAATGCGCATTTCGGCCACAAAGCAAGCGTCATCATTGACGATTTGCAGATAGTAAATTCTGAAAATAATTATGATTTCATGGATATTAGAGAAACAAAGTTTATCAATTTTATTTCAGCCATAAGATGAGCTTAATAATTCTTTCATGAATCTATACCATGGACTTTAAACACGCGGCGGCATGCGGCCCACCTTTTCGAAAGTTACTTACTATTACATTAATTCTACTCAATGTAGGTGGAAGAGACTATAACACTGTAGCAAAGAGATACGAAACAATATAAAAATGTTTAAAATTCGGAACCATAAGACATTTTAATTAAAATATATAAGCCATCTTTTGTCGTGTGCCCTTAAGTTTCAACAAAATCTTAAGCTCATTATGACATGAGCCCTGCTATATATTTTGAATTTATCCATATATGTATGTATATAATCCCGAATTCTTGTTGTAGATATTGCTGTCTCTCTCTCTCTTCTCTCGCTCTCTTTCATTTTTACCTTCTCCAGGAAAAATTTCCGCCCACTCGACTCTTTCCTGCCTCAATCTACCTCTTTCGCCCGACCCTCTTCCCTAACCCCTTCCCTTACTTTCCTCTCTCCCTCTCTCCCTTTTTCCTGACCTTTTTCTACCCTCCCAACTCCGAAACTTCTCCTCCGGAGACCTCACCATCCATCAAAGTCCCTCAGGGTTGTGTGTTTTATGCGAGTCGTCATCCCAGGGTCTCTTTCCACCTCCACCACGCATATAGGCTTCGTTGTTGCGTAGTCTCGTTTAACGTCGTGTGCGCCCTCTCTCTATAACTCACTCTCGCCATCATCTCTTTGGCTCCCTGCTTCCCAACTCTGGCTTCGAGAAGCACGCCAAGTCCCCTTAATGAACGGGATCCTCTCTCTAAGATGGCCGCCATTAAATGAACTCTCCACGTTGAAGGAAAAATCTTTCTCCCCTTGGCACACATAGCTTCTCCTCCGCGAACTTCCTGCGACGGATTCTCTCCGATGGCGTCGGATGATATGTTTTTTGCTGTTGTCGGGTTTTCGTGATTTAATGAAGATGCGATGGTTTTCCGCCGGGTGGAAAATCTCGCATGCGGGGTCCTTCACTCGGAGGCGGAAATAATGACGGATACATGATGCAGAGACCGCTATTAAAAACGAAATGGTCGTCGTCGCGATTGCAGTTAAATACGCATTTCATAAGTGTTTTGTTCTTTCTCTTGAAGAATCTGGATCACACACACACCAAAAAGTGACTGGTCTATGGATCTGATTCCTACTTCCAATGTAAGAACATTTCGAAGGTTAAGGCAATGACGAATACTGTCGCGAACATTATATACCCCAAAGTATCCTCGGTCCTTGGCGTTCGGCAGATAAAATGTTGTATGTGCTTCTCTATTCAGTTTGGCCGCTACATTAAATCGCCGAAAATTTCACTTTATATTGAACAACCACGTTATATTGGGCAATCAAGAAAATAAATCCGCATAAAGAGGGTCAATTCTGAATACCTCGACGTTTTATTTCGATCAGAAGCAAATGCTACCTAAAAATCGCGATTTCTTTCGCGACAAGGCGATTTCCAGCGTTATCTCAAAGATCCTAGAATTCAAAATGCGACTCATTTTTGTGCAAACCTAATCTTTCTTTCCGACGAAAGATTTTCCATGATTTAATCCAAAAAAATATAGCTTCGCCCGCAATTATAATCCAGCGAAATGACTACGACTCAACTCCAGTTTGCAAAGGTCCCTGTTAAGACCTCCCCTCTCTTCTCCAGATCGGAGATCCCCGTGAACATCGCAAGAACAAATAAAAGCCGCATTATGAAACCCAAAAAAGTTTCTTAAATATCCTTTCCCGAAAACGGCGAACTGGATATCAAAAGCTAATAGCGCAAGCAAATGAGAGGATATCGAGAGAGAGAGAGAGAGAGGGAGAGAAGGAAAATGATAAGGAAGAGACAACCTCTTCGGGATAGGAATATGGAGTGGAATTAATTTTTTATTCATGAGTTAGGGAAAAAACACCTCTTGATGCCACATTTTTTATGCCATCTAAAATGGCCAAAATGAATCGGTAAAAACCGGACTGGGACGGAGAGGATCTTATTTTCTCCGAGGAAGATTCCTCCCACACCAGATAGATCAGTTTCCAATAATTCTCCCGAACTTCCTACTTGGAAGTCGCCCCTCATAATTGCCGGTCCTCTTTCCCAAATCCTCCTATTCCTCCTCTAACCGAAATCCGTAAGTTATGCAGCCTGAAGGCCTGCGTATATATAAGAGTTTGTGTGTGTATGTATATATATATATATTTCTGTGGCTTATCCTTCGTGGCATTTTGCTCCCTCCGCCTTCTTTCATTCTCTATCTCCGCGCCTCTTTCTCTCTCTCTCTCTCTTTCTTCCCACTCGTAACACACGTGATTTAGAGGGAGTTGTGGGGAGGGGGAGTGGAGGAGGAGGCAGGGTTGAGGGAGGAGGTCGGTCGGTCGAGCATACGTTCCTTCTGTGGCCTGCCAGAGAGAAAAATCCCTCCCGCTCGCTCCTTCCCCTTCAATTGTTTTGTTATATAGAGGCGGCCGCGCGACGGTGCGTGCCTTGGCGGACGGATGTGGAAGGACAGTGGGAGGAATGCACGAGCAACGTCTACTTCGTCTCTCTCTCTCTCTCTTTTCCCTTTCACTTTCATCTTACTTCCCCTCCCACATCTATCTCTCTCTCCCTCATAGCAGAAGCAGGAGAAGATCCTCCTTTTTGCCCTTACGTTCCACGTTTTTTATTCTTTATGGCCGCGACCCTCACGAAATGGCTTTGGAGAGAAAGGGAGTAGGAGCAGGAGGAGGCGGGTGACCAACCAGGGACACAAAAATCCACGATCTCATACGAAAAAGCCGCTGTTTCTTAAATATGATATTATCCTTTAAAATTTGTGATGTCGGGTTCTACCACTCGAACTTCTTTATGGTCGTACAAGTATTTCTAAGTGAAATAGTTTCGGCCGATGTACGTTTTCTTTGTCTTTTATGCGGAGCGGGATTAAGCCGAAAATAGCGTTTCACGACTATTTTTCCTGTGTGAGCATACATACTTACATATTTAGATATAAACATAAATATGGATATAGATACACATAAAAAGCGTCATACAAAGACTCATATGCATATACAATGTAGGGTCGCGGTTTCGAATCTTGCCGAGAGCAGGGTCTTATGTATTCGCCTTTGTTGTGGTTGTCGCGCTCATTGTAGAAGGCTATAAAGTGCTATTTATAGGCTAGTTTAAAATAAGTAATTATACATGGGTGTTTAGCGTGTATGGCTCCCAAAGCAAGGCTCGCGGGTTCGAATTGAGGGCATGGCTGCATGTGATCCTCTCGGTTAGCACTGTCATTAAATTTATTATAACAAATTAAATTGGTGAAACCGGTTTCTATTCAATAAATTTTTATTATTACATACATGTACCTGTACATTTTAATGCATATGTACATATACATACTACAGATATGATTAAGTATGTGACAGAGAGAAAACCTAAAGTTGAAAAGGACGAAAAAGGACTCGGCTATTTGAAGAAATGGAGTTATAACGAAACCAGGAAGGTTACGAAGGACACGACGATGTTGAGAACCTATAATCACGGAACTCTCTGAGGACATAACTCACGAAGATGACATAGATAAATTGGCGACTACATCGTTGCATCCATAAAGTATAACTCCGAACACCGTAATTTTCACCGACATGAGTTTTTTTACAGGAGCCTGACCCTTCGAAACACTTTTTGCTCATTTAGCAATGCATTCAGTCGATTAATCACATGTAAATTCCAACTACTCAACCAAGTCGACGATCATTCTGCACTAAAAACCAACGTCGAAGAACTAAAACGTCATTTTTATCAAGAGACGCCTCATCCATTCGATTTTCAGCCGATCCATAGCTTTATCGGTCGAGACAGTCCTAAAAAAGCGCTCGTAATCATTTCCAACCGAATAAACATTCTCCCGACATAATTGGAATCAGAGACTCAGCCGTAGAGATTCCATCATCCTTTTCAACGAGTTCCTCCTCTTAATCTCATCGGGAGAAGTTCACTCTCCCCCTTCCCTTTTCCCTCCCTCCATGCTCTCACCCGTTCCCACACCACCCTGGAAATGAATGTAGGTCGCCATCCCTTATATACTATACATTTTTTTTCGATTTTTTCCCTATAGAGAGACTCGGAGATGATGCCCGACAGTAATAACCGCGTGGAAGGAAAAGAAGGCCCCGGGGACTAAAAGCGAGAGGGAGGAAGAGCGGAGAGGAAGGGGAGGGGAGGGGGGTCCAGGTGCTCAATGATGTCGGTGTTGTGTAACGAGGAGTGAAGGAGCGGAGGGGTAGGGGAGGGAGGCGGGACGTGGGGAAAGGGGGGGAGGCATGGGGAGGTGGATACGCCATGCTCCGGCACTGATTGTGCTCCGGGTCACGCTTTCCCGGAGAGTACTCGAGGGTCTCTCTCTCTCTCTTTCTCCTCTTTCATTTTTTTTCATTTTCTCCGTTGTTCGCGAGGATGAGTCCGGTGGTCTGTGACTGAGTGACATGGAAAGCGTCACTCGTTACCGCGACTTGGACCACATCTCCCCTCCCTCTTTCTCTCTCTCCCTCTGTAGTTCTCCTTCCCCTCTCTTCAGCCTCGCCTTCCCTCTCTCTCTATCTTTCCGACTCGGAAGAAAAAGTGACGATGGTAAGCGTTTACAAAATCCGAAGGTATGGTAAGGGACACCGGAAGTCGTAAAAGGGGCGAACGTGGAAGGGTAATGAGCCAACATGACGCATGGAATTTGGGTGCACTTTCCGAAAGAGAATCGAATGTTTTTTCTTACTGTCGCGCATTTCTTTTCGATACGACATAGCGTGGGAAAGACTTCGAGCAACCGTTCGTTTTTTTCATCCTCTTGCGTTCGCGAAAGTTGTGCAACAGTGCCATCTCCGTGAGAGGTAAGAGGACCACCGCGACTTCTATCTTATGCGGGATATAAATCACGGAGGAGATTCGAGATTCTTCTTTTTGTTCTGCCTCGGGAATGACGGAGTTCGTTAGTCTTTTGTTTTTATTTTTTTCTATCGCCCTTAATTGCGTAGGAAACCTTTACCCGACGGTGGAGTTGGTGCTCGTCGCTACACAGACCGTAAAAGCAAAACGATTTGGAATAATAATCGTATTACCGGACCGATCTGTGCCTCGAGGAGCCACATCGAGAGAAAAAGAAAAGCAAATGTCGCAACCCAGAGGTAACTACTCCCGAGAGGGAGCCGCGGCATAATGTAGGAAAAAAATTATATGTGTAACAAGAAGGACGACTAGATAACGATCTCGGGATGATGCAACGTAGAGCTCCAAGGGGGAAATTAAACCTGCTGTTCGCACAGGCCTAGGCTTTACGGACAAACAATTAGATCCAAAAAATTATCTCACGGTTTGATTATGCACGGTTCCTTATTGCAAACTAATTTTTTCGAGCGCTCATTATTATACCTCGGGCATAAAGAATCATGAGAAAACTCGCGCCCTTGCCTTGTTCCACTTTGGACCTTTTATATTTTTAATTTCCGAGCTCGTCTTTCGATTGCGATTCATGAGATGCAATAATTCCCCGCACGCGCGTTTGTTATCGTTATTAGATATTCCTAAATAAAAGAAACAATCGAATTATTTGTGAGGAGCCTAAAAAACGGACGGGTCAATCGACACACGGTCATCCCTTTGTAACCGTTTCCGTGATTCAAAACAATTTTGGAGGTAGCAATTACGTTATTTCAAAATGTCCGCGCGCGGCGCGCTTTTCTTTGGGGATTTCTCAGGCGAATCAAGGCATGGACGCCGCTATTGTGCTGAAGAAAAAACAAGGCCGCGGATCCGGTTTTTATATTTCCATCGACGCTTCCTGCAGGCGTCATAAAAACTCCGAATTGCGTTTAAAAAAAGGTTAGTGTTGCTAAAAAGTCCATGAAGAGTTTGGCAATCGCAGGCGGATTTAATTTCTTAGTTAACACACGGAGACGCTCTGAGCAATAATTAGTCGAGCTGCGAAAAATATTAAGCTAGGCATTTATATTAAAACTTAATTGACGTTTAAAATCTTTTGCGTTGTTCCGTATGTTGACTTGAAACATTTGCACAATCTTCAGACTAAAATTACTTATAACCGATGAAATATCCTGTATCAAATGATGGCAAAGATTAACGTTGGATAATTAGAGGGTTATAACATTTAACGGAAAACTTCAACTCTAAGACAGCAACAGGTCAGGATAAAACCTATCATAAAAATTTCAATTATGCAAATATTCTTGACATTTTCTTACGAAAAACAAAAAATGTCAACTCTTCAATTAAGAGACCGATACACTCGTTTGCCTAAAAAATAACGCAAATGGTTAAATAAGATGTTAATATGCTCTCCGTAAAGCTGAAAATCGATTTCTGTCAATAAGATGAGAATAGCTCACGAAAGGTAACAGGAGAATGAGAAATAGGGGAGAAAACAAGCGAGGAAGAAATCCGTTCGATAAACTTCCAACGTAAAATCGAATTATCGAATTTCCGCGAAAGGAGTAGAAATTCCTGTTTTCATTCTGACCCGAATGTTTTTTTTTTGTATTCCAACTCACCGCGATTTTTGGCCGCTATTTTATATAACAAAATACTCTGTGAATATTTTTGCCGTAATAATCGCTTAAACTGATGAATATATACTGGCGTCAAGCGCCTAAACGAGAAGGTTATCTTTAATGCATATGTATAAACATAAATGCGTATGCGTGTGCCTTTCCCGCAAAAGGTCATCAGTTACGACTTCCTTCTCGTATAAATTACGTCCTCAAAGTTCCCATTCAAAAGTTACAAAATCACACCGCTCTGCCCCAACTATTTCGATCCTACAATGATTTCCTGCCCCTTCGTGCGATTAGCGAAAACTTTCGTTAATCTCCTAAGTGCCCGTTTGGCATTTTAATGGAATCACGAAGGGAAAAAAATCCAGATTTTCATGGCGGTCCATCAATCCTTACGCGCGGCTACTGTTCATAGGGGTGCCCTTTTCGTACTCGCGCCGTACGCGTACCGCATTCCTTTCGGCGGAGTGCCTCGTGTTATCCTTCCCATCCTCCCTCCCCTTATCCCTCCCTCCCCTCCTCTCTCCCTACCCTAACCCCTCTTCCCCTCCCCCTCGGCGTAACGTCGCGCGCCCTCCTCAAGACCTGACCTCGGAGGATCATCTTCGTCCCGAGGCGTGCGGTGACGTCCTCTCTACCGGTTGACCTTTAGCCAGGTAGAATGAGGTATATGCGTACATATATGTATATATATATATATACATATACAAATGTATTCTCGTGTAAGAATAAAAATAAATCCAAAGGTGACTCGGGAAAATACGCCCATCGTTGAGAAATGGCCATCCGAAGGACGCTCAATAAATACTTAATTGATAGCCTGTTCTTGCGGTAGTTATGCGAAAAGGCGAGAAAGCCTAAAAACGCGCCGTTTTTATAGCATCGAATCGAAAACAAGCAAGGAGACGTGCAACGGAGGTAATGGCTGATGTTATAAGAGAACATGATGTGTTGACGTGCGTCATACGAGGAGAAATAACGGTGACGATGCATCTTCAGGGTGAGATCCACAGAGAGATGCCTAGGCGGAAGATGGATAATTACTTGAGTTGTGACACCGTCTACATCGCAAAATCCTTGCAAGTAATCGATTCTGCGATTTTCTGGTATGCACGAAAACAATAGCTAATATATTACGATGAGTACTAGTACATTGATTATTTCTTATTTTGAGAGAGGAACCTTGTACAGAGATGGTGGAAGGATTTTTAGCACCTTTAGGGAAAAATTTTGACGATGCCCAAAAGGTATTTTAACGCAATAAATTTTATATGCTGCTTGTGAAATGCCATAAAAAAATTTCGTGTACAATAAATTTCACAAAATGTATAAGTAGAAAATAGAAGTCCGAGTATGCTAAAGTGAAAATACACTTATAAATGCATTCAGAGACATTTCCTGTGGTATCTCTAATGTCTCGGCGCACTAGATCGTTGGCGCAGTGGCTGCCTTTTTCCATCAGCTATAATATTAGAAATATATATTCGATTCCAAAAGTAAATGTGGAATGTACTATTCAACACAGAGGGTAAATAAATCATAAATAAATAAAAATATTGGATACTAAACAAAAACGAAGGGGTCAATAAAATAATCCAAATTAGAAAAAGGGCGAAATACGGAAATAATTTAAAAAATGAAATGGATATTACACGTTTTCCCCTAAATTCTATTTTTTTAAAAATCATTTGAAATTATCTTAAACGATTTTCCTTCGAGTGATTTGTTCATAAATAATTTTTATCAAGAATAGCTGTGTTCAAGTATTTAATTGATGTGACTTATTCAATTGCAACCTTTGAAAACATATTGCAAGTCACTTTAGGTAGTAAAATTTTTCAATAGTGTAATGTTTTTAACGATGGAATGCTGTCGAAAATTGTAATGAAACAAATCAACAGACGCCACGAAGAATGAAAAACAAAAAACGATGCATTTCGGGCATGACTCTTCTGTCTCCTCTAGCTCATCCCAAAAGACCGACTCACTCTCACCCCGTGTCCCATTAACCCAAAGAATGCTGTCATACCACTTCGCGCGTCGAATAAGCGCGGCTCTTTCCTCATCCGACGTATCCCGCTTGTCTTCCATTTAACGGCGCAGGATTCCATGCAATTGCGCGACCCTCACTTGCGGACAAACACAGTAACAAAAAAACACTGGATTGCTGAGAATCGGAAGGGTAAGAGAGAGGTGTTGGAATGGAGTGGGAGGAGTAGGGACGCGGACTAATCGAACGGTGAGGTCGCCACCAGGTCGCAAGCGGAACGATGGGAAGGAGGGACGGAGGCGACGCGGCATCATCCCGAGTGGGGGAAGTAAAAGGGGTATAGGAACCTCTCATTTATTTCTCATGGGTGAGGGTGGAGGTGCAAAAAGGATGGAGAGTAGGCGTATATCCGTCGAGGGCAGTAAAAAGTACAAGAGTCCAAGGACGACCGGACCCATCTGCCTGAGAGAGGACCCATCTTCCTCCCAAGGTCCGATCACGAAGCCGAGGGGAGGTGGAGAAGTGGGAGGAGAGGGGGAGATGGTGGAGGGGAGGGGGAGATGGTGGAGGGGAGGGGGAGATGGTGGAGGGGAGGGAGAGAAGGGGAGGAGAGGGTAAGGGGTGGGGGAGGAGAAGGGAGAGAAGATAGGCAGGTAAAGCGCGAAGGGTGGTAAAATAAGAGGATGTGTACGAGGATCAGGAGAGGGGAGGGCGTCCTCAGTTCTAAAGGAATGAGGCAGAGAATACACCAGGAGTAGGGCGGCGGAAGGATTGTAGTTTTATAAAATGTGAAAGGTATGTGTGTTTCGAGATCGTCCTCTCCTTTCTGTCTCTCTCTCTCTCTCGCTTTCAAAGATCGAGAAAACATGGAGGCGCCCGAAAAACAATCCCCTCTTCCCACCCACCTCTTCTTTTATTCATTTTTTTCCACCCGGGAGTCTTTTAAAATATTTAAGCCGGGTCCCACTATAAAGAAAACCCTTTTTCTGCAAGGTTAAAGTGGAAGGAATCCTTCTCTTTCAACATTTTCCGAGACTAGGACTTTTATTTTTCGACATAAGATTGTCTATTAACTATCGTCGCTCAGATTTACCTCGCTCTTTTAATATATTCATTTTCATTTCTTTCGGAGAAAGTTGTGTAGATTTTTTTGCAGTTTCCTAAGCGAAAGTTTTGTAATGGTAGGTGTCAAAGAAGCCACACGGAAACTTGAAATTCGTGTTAGTTTATGGCCACTTTCTAAAAGCCAGTAGTCGATTATGCTAGGAATTAGTTTTTCACGCATGTGATTATATATTATTTTCAATTTCACAGCTTTCATTAGAATAAATTGCGCATAGAATGAATATTTATCAGTATTTTGGACTTATTTGTGTTAAATTTCATTTGTCGTCTATCCTTTATTAACTCAAGATTTTTTTGGAAATGTAAATGCGAGTAATATTGTAACGTGAGATTTGGATGCAATACTTCAAGAAATGTTTTCTATTTCTGCCGATAAATTAATATTTCGCACAAACTTCAAATTAAAACTTTTTTCTTTAGAATAATAATGCGGTGGCGTATTCAAGAGTATGTGATATTTATTTACATCGAACGCCCTTATAATGCAATCATTTCAAATACATACTGTTAACGAACTTCGTGGAACGATATTATTCAAATTAAATTAAACTTACTTTGTAAATTTCCACTTTAATTTATATTAGCGACGGGTTTTAAACACCTGCATAATCAGTCATGACACAGTTGTTACTTTGAAACCTGTCACGAACATAAAGTGGAAATTAACATATTGTTTGATGTACTGTACAAGTAATTTTAAAATTGTCTATGCCAACGCCATTAATGGGTATAAATATATTTCCATAAAAAATAAATTTTTATTTAAAAAACTTTTACGTCACAACAGCTATTAAAACACGACTGGTTTCAGTGAATTATAGCCATCCTCATCCACCCTGTCAAAATCGTAAAAAAATTATAAAAATTTGTATTTTTATACAAATAGATTTTTATACGATGGAGTTTTACCAAGTATTAACGATTAATATCAATTATATGCCATTAAAATGCTTTGGTATAAAAAAACAAATAAATTATTCAAAGTGCACAATTTTTTTAATCTAAAAGACTCGAATAAATTTCAGATTCGAAATGGAAAGTTTTAGCTTCAGTTCTTATAAAATATGCATTCCACGAGTGAAATTACGGATTTTTAACCGATTAGTAAAATTATTTTATTTTTATGCTACATTCAAAAACTATAATATGATTAAGTCTAAAATAAAACGGAAGATTTATTTGCTTCCCAGCATGACAAAGTCAACTGGAATTAAAAGAGACACGATTTGTCGTGATAATCTACGGCAGATGCATGGACGTCACCTTTGTAGCGAAAGGGCAAGTTCGGTATAATGGTGATATTCCTTTTTTCTTTCCTTTATGGCCAATGACGAATTTGCGCATACATAAAGTGCATGACTGAGATGCCTTATGCGATATATTTTCAAGAGAGATATTCAAAGAATGCCCGATGATGCAGCGAATATAAACCTTTACAACGAATGAGCGAGCTAGATAGCCTTGTGGCAGGTATACAAATAGTTTGAATTAGTTAGTTCCGACAACCATAAAAAAATTGGGAAAACCAAATTGCGCATTTCGGCTATATAAAGCGGACTTAATCAGCGTTTATTCACCAAAAATAGATCCTATAACGCTGACGACGGCCGCTTTTTCTTCCTATTACCTCATCAACATGTGCATGAGATTAAAACACGGTGTTTTTTTATCGAAGTTCTTTTTTGCTTCAACTCCATTATTACCGAAAAGGGTTCCTCTTTTCGCAACCAACACATTTAGTTAAAATAACATGGACCATAATAAAAAAAAGGTCTGGGATGACTGCTGTATGACACGCTTGCCTCGTATAATTTTCGCGTTACGCGGATCGAAAGCAATTCTCATGACCCAATCACGTAGATTACACAGATGATATGCTCTCGCGCAAAAAATTTATTGCACTCTTCCTCCAGAAACAACCTGAGCGAACGGACCAGGATGAGAGAGAGGTAGAAAGAGAGAGAGAGAGGGATCCGGTCACGTTCCAATCTGAAGACGCTCCAGAGGTCGTGCAGAGGACGGTGACGCGCACCGCGCCAAGGTCGTCCCGTAAGCTCTCATCGCTGGATATTCGAGCAACGTCCTTTGGAACGGCCGTGACATTTATGGAATCCACCGATCGGGGGAGTAGAAGAAGAAGAAGAAAAAAAAATGACAGGGGAAAGAAGGGGACCCTTTTTTTCACTTTCGGAAAAGGGACGAGTCACCGCCCTTGCTCATCCGCCACGCTTCGTCGCGCGGAGGATTACACACGCTCCCTTTTTTAACTTTCGGTTTCCATGCCTACTTTATTTCTTTACTCCAGAATTACGTGTGTTCGTCCGTCACGGATCGCATCGCGGTGGGATTACGTCGGGGCTAATTTCGGGAAATATTTCGCCACCTAGGACCTTAACCGCCGCGGGATGCTATTAATTTCTCTCAATGCCAATCCTCCGCTGGCGTAATGGCTGTCATTTCCTGTGAGATATTGGGTTGTCGAAACGACTGTATAACGCTTCGCGATTATTTTTCGCTTAAAAGTATTTAGGTCTGGCTCGGCTCGATTTATCGCCTCCGATATCGAGTTGGAGTGAATGCACGTTATTTTGGTCGCGATAAACGATTTCGAAATGCTTCGCATGTGAACGCTAATTTCTTTTTTTCATCTTGCCTCCGCTCCATTATTAATTGATATAAATAAGCTCCTAAGAACGTTTACCTAAATCTATTGTGAAGTTATAGCTGAAAATTATTTCACTTTCACTTGTTGAATCGTGTTTTTTCCGTGATTTCAGGTTCATAATATCCTTCAATTATTCGCCCTGTCTCTATTATCTGAACATCTCAACACCAATTCTTTCTTTCGCTTGCTTCCCAGAGTCCATTGCGTCTCTCCTCTGTCCCTTCTATCTCGCTCGGACCTGTTCATCTCCAACACCCATCAAAATCAGACTACATCATCGTCCTTAGAACCACAACCATCCGCCAACCTCCCCCTACCCTCAAATTCACGCACTGTCCTTTCACCTTGGAAAACAGGATCTCATCCAACGTAGTCGGAATAAACGATGACCGATCGGTACAATTTATGTACCGATGAAGCTGCCGAATATTTTAGAACCAAGCGAGCGTCTTGGATGAATACCACAAAAAAAATTAAAAATCAAGGTTGGGAACGCATGAGAAATTTTGTATAAATATAAAGGCTTATTTTATTTTCCCAATTTTGGGAAGTGAGCGTCAAGGAGCTTCCATTGAAATGTCAAGAAAAGACTTGTTCAAGCCCCCATTCATTCGAATCTCTTGAGACGCTGCTGAAAAGAAATTTTTTCCACGAAATGATGAGAGGAAAAAGAAAGTTACTTTATGAGTTTTTGCTCCACAAAGAATATTTTGTCAATATAACTTTCCTTTTGAACGATAGGTATATCAATTTCTAACATGCATGAAGGTTTATAAAATTATCAAAAATTAGGTCTCAACTAATGGCTATATTTTTAAACTCCTAAAACAGTTGCATTTTATTTCTTTTGCTTGTCAATGCTTCACATAATTCTCTCAGTATTATTTTTCTCGTAACTTTTCATATGCAATAATTTACATTATTAATTATTCTCAATTTGTTTTGACCTAAAACCAAAATTATATTTTTACGTACAAAATTTCTTAAGCCTAAGATTCCTTAGCGGCTTTTATCATATGACCGTACTTTCTCCAACGTATCGGGATTAAGCGCGGCGTGTAAAGAAACGTTCCAATAGAGCAAATTCTCCAAAAATATTTTGCAAGGCGAAACGCCCATTGAAATGCATCTTTATTCAGAAAATAAAAATGATACACTCGAAGGGAGATATCAAACCTTTTTCGTTAAGTGTGTCTCGTCGGGAAAATCTTAACATCCGATAATATAAATAGCAGCGGCGGCAGCAGAATCTGAGCGTAACGTGCACCACTTCTCCTCCTCTCGTACCGCCGTCGGTATCTTTTTATTCCATAGACCCACTCCACTCATCGATCCTTCAGCGAGAACATCCCAAGAAGAGCAAAAAAAAATTTATGAGGGATTTCTTCTCAAAAATATGCATATATCAGCCTCCTCGCGCACACACAAAAACCGTCTCAGTCGTTTACATTTTCTCCCAAACAGAACCTCTTAACTTCGACAGTGAGCTTTTCTGAAAAGCGAGAGACTCTTTCCTTCCCCCCTTTCCCTCTCTCTCTCTCTGTCTCTCACTTTATCTTTCCCTCCCAAAGCTTCTCCTTCAGGCATACATAACGAGCAACGAGCTTCCCAGAGTCCCAGCGAGAGAGAGAGAGAGATCCCCGAGTCTTAAGCCTTTCCCGTCGGGCATTGCGCAACCACGGACCTCTTCTTCTCCTTCTGATCCTCCCATACCATTCCTAACCTCTCCAACCCGACCGCCACTTCACGCAGACTCTCACTCCCTTTCTCTCCCTTCCTCCTCCACGTGCATCTCTCCCTATCTCCCTCTCACTCACTCGCTCCGTACATCTAACTCACACTCTCTCCCTCTCTCCATCTGTACCTCTCTCTCCCTTTCCCTCCCTCTCTCACCTCCCTCTCCCTCTTTCAGCGCTTCCACCTTCTCATGCCGTGGGAGAATCCTCGCTCGGGGCCTCCCGTGCCGGTTTTTTTCCCACAATGCCTCGCGGCGATAAAGAGAAAAAGAAAGCGACATGTAGGTAAAAATGGATGGAAGGGGAGATGAGGTTAGGTCACTTCCCCGCAAGACCTATAGCGAAACGAAAACCTTCCGCGACTTCGTTTTTCGCTCGCTTAGTTCTCTGATGGAAGGCGAAGAGGGTGGGTTTCTTGTGCTTTCTACTTGAAACTCTCTAGCTTCTTTTTTCTCCCGAATGAATAAAATCGGAGACCTCCTGTTAAGCGTCTCTCCTGATGCTTTCGACGGTTAAAAAGAAGACTTTCCCGACCTGTTTGTGCACCCGGCGCGTTTTCTCGGAAAAAAACGGATGAGACGATGATGCTCAGGAATGAGAAAAACCGTTTGCATCGGATTTTATTTTCGTCCCACGTTTAAGGGCGCGGTTGAAGTGGGTAGGTGATGCGGGGGAAGAAAGTAAGAGGAGAGAGCATAGTGAGGAGGATGAGGAATCTGAGAATATTTTAGTTTTCGGGCGAGATACGCGAAAGGAATAATAGATTTTGAGTGAGAGGAGTGGAGTGTAGGGTCAGTGATCTTCTTGGAAGTTCGCTACTTTCTGAGATCATCGGGGTTCCTTGAAAACGCACGATAAAGAATTTTAAGAGGATGGAATTCGCAAGTCTATGGAAAAGCACATTACGTGCCGAACGACTGAGTTGTTTGAAATCACAATGTCTTGAAAATGTGCTTAAATAGACAATTAGTTGCAGGATCATTTTTAACTACCATTGGATATTTGAGGCCACTGTGTAATAAATCTCTGACATGATTCTCAGCAAGTTCCACAAATTGTTACCTTCGCGCACACACGTATAGAGTATGAGAAAGACAGTGCCGGAAAATGATCATAAAATACCAGCGTTAGCTTCGCAAGTCATGCCGCTATCATTGTCGCAATTTTATATTAGTTGTTTTAATTTCCTCTATTAGTAACAGATTTGTTTTTGGATGACCTGGCAAAATTTTGCAATGAACAGGCAGTAAAAAGTGCAAATGAGCGATCTCATGAGCCAAAAAACATCCACGGCCAAGGCGAAAGTGAAATTCGTGACCTCATTTTTCAGGATTACGCCAAAAGTCCTTACAGCTCACCCACCAGGAATCGTTATGAAATTAAAATAAAAAGACGCGAATTCGATAATTCCATCAGTTGACAAATGTTTCTATTAACTGATTTTAATCCTTATAAATACACATCCGTGTACTTCGATCCTTTAGTATTTTCTGGCATGTGCGTGTTTGTTTATTAATGCTGAATAAGACATCACATATTCATTCCAATCTTGTTCGGATTTTAGCTCGACAACACGATTTAACCGTTGTTGCTCAAGAGCGCAAACAAAATCGTGCCCGCAACGTGGTAAGAGGCCGGCATCCCGATTCCTTGCTTTCATGCAACAGAGTCATCACATCCAAACACACGACGACATGCAAATGAAGAGATTCCACGACGGTCTCCTTTGCTAACGGTGGATCCTCTCCCTCGCCGAGTTGACGTGATAGGTCCATCGATTCACACGGATCCGTTTCACAGTTTCGCCGTCACGAAGGAGGGGTATCTCTTTTCTTTCGGAATTCCTTGACTCTTCGGCGCGATCCGAGGCGTGGGAGACGATCACGAATCTCTCGAACGGCCGATGACGTCGGGTTGTGCGACCGACTGCTGACGGTGACGCAAGCCAGGCCCGCCTCCTGGCGGTGGTAGTCGTAATAATCCATCATAAATGGATACAGGTTTTTCGCGGGGTCTGACGTCCAGCGCTCGGCGCACGAATAATCCTAATTAGTTTCCCGGCATTCGGATGATTAAATCCTTTACTTTCGCCACATTCTTCCTCTTTCTCTCACGGCTTCCCCTTTACCAGACGTCGTCTGCTCAGAAACCCGAACTTTCCGGATCTCCGCTATTCGGCGCGCGAGTTGCTCAACCGGTGGTAACGTTAATTAACCGTCTCGTAGGTGTTTATGTGATCAGAGGTTGAGAGAGAGAGGATTTCTTTATTTTCGGTCGACTTGATCGAACTCGTCCTTGAGATTTTTCTGCTTGAGAAGCTCTCTCACTCGTGCCGTCAGACGGCTTTAGAAGGGTCCTGAGAATCCTTACCATCCTCCTCGCACACGTTCCATTTATCGCGTCCTGGAAGGCCTTCTTCCCGACATATCGCTCCTGTTCTCTAATAGCGAACGATTTTCAAACGATTTTACTATAGCGGTCGGTGTTTTTCAAGGACTTCAGAATCCACGATTCTGAAGAAAAGGTTTGGATCATTAATAATGACGAATTGACGGCGCTATTTCGCTACAGTTTCTCCAAGTACTCCACACGCTAAATTCAAGGGTTGAAAAGTTTCATTTCAGTCTATCAGCAGGAAAGGGTTATTGTGTAACATAACTCGCGCATACTGTTTGAAAAGACGTGGAAATTAAATATAAATAAAAGATTTCTTGCTTAATCAATCGAGCTTATTATTACAGGCCCGCTACGTTCAGGGTGTCTTTATTACAGATCTCGGACTTTTGCCCTTAACATTCGCGAGGTAATTACCAAATTAATTAAGAGAGGCCACTAAATACGCAAGCGATTTAATTACCAAATGAATTAAGACTGTTCATTAAATATGCTCCCATTTTATGGTATAGCACAGAATAACTAGAATTTGTAATATGAAAATATTTAAATAAATGTATAGAAATATAAACAATATATAGTTAAAAGGCATTAAGCATACGCTCCGGGGGTTTATTTTAAAATTTCCTAAACAAAATCGCTAGGATTAATTACCCAACAATAACGACGTCTGTAAGTGAACGGAGTTAAATTAAGAACCATATTTATATATTACCTTGACTGAAATAAAATACATTCGCTTTTGACTATCAATGCTGAAAATTCAGGCAAATTATCCGATTAGCTTAAAATTACAATAAAATTTCAGAGTATTCATGCCATCAATCAACCTCTCGAATGTCTTTGTCTTTAGCGTTGAGCGAATATTGCGCCTTCTATTCGATCTAAAAAAAAAAAACTTGAAAACGATTTCTCAACGAACGATAATCGGTGCGAGTTTTCCTCACGCGAGTCGCGAGCTATGATTAGGAGTCGTATACTCCGAACGAATACGCGTTTGTAATTCTCCCAGAAAATAACAACACCGGCACAAAGAACTCTCTGCTCTCGCCGGGCGCCACTTATTATACGCACGCGAAGCACGCGTTCAGAACTCGGATAACAATCGCCCGCATGTCCAGCTTCTATATGCTCACCGACCTTGAAATGCATGCGACGGACGAACGGACCGCGTCGCGTAAAACGCCCTCCTGTAAAATAACCATCGTCCGCGAGAGGCGTCTTCCACGAAAGAAGGCAAAAAAAATCTTTCCTTTGCTCGCCCTCCCACCCGTGACAGCTCTTATCTCAAAGTTAGATCTCTACGGAAGATCTCCGATCCGTGACCCGAGTTCCTCCGTCGAGGGTTGTGCGCCGCGGCCTCTCCCATTCTCCTTTCGAATTTCGCTTTTCTTTTGTCGCCTTCCTCTTCCATCGAGCCCCCGATCGCCGCCTTCCTGGGGCGTACGCAACCCGGATTGCACCGTCGATTGCCTATACTCAAGGGGCTACCCTAGTTGCATCCGTATCTGAAAGCTTCGTTCATCAGGCACGATGGAAGTGGGTCAGTCGCTTTTTCTTCTTCCTTCGTGCGAGCGCTGTGTGTGTGCACTCTCATTGATCGATTATCCGGACAACGGAAAGCGAGCGGATGCGAAATATACCGCTCAATCCCCTCCACGCGCGAGACCTTTTCGCTGGGAATCAGCGGGGCTTCTGCGGTGTATTATTAACGAGGATTTTGCAGATAATGATTGCACGGTAAACGGACGAGATTTCTCCTTCCAGTATAAAAGTCATGAAATGAGTATCGTCTTCGTCGTTCGGCCGCGTTCTCTCTTACAGCGTTTCCGCATTATTTCCTGCTAAATTTAAAAAAATACGGATATATTTTTTCGTCGTATATACATATCATGTCAGGCTCAAAATAATAAACTACCATTTTATTTCATCCACTCCATTATTTTATGAATTGGCACAAACTAAATGCCGATCAATATGTGTGGTACTGAACCGGTGACATTTATTACTGTACCCATTATAACATTAACAGATTCCGTTATGAAGGAGCAATTTGAAGCCTTAACTCTTACAATCCATGTATAAAAATGTAAAACGAAAGGTAGCATACATTGAAATAAACGCTCAACTTATTTAAGAAAGCACAATAAAAGGCTAAACTTCCAAGAGAAGTTTAACCTCTAGTAAACCACCTAAATAGAGGAATTCCTCTGGAGAGTCGTCACTCCGCAGTTTTTAAGCATAAAACTCTTTGATAGTAATTTCCTTCATCGGTCACGAACTCGGAGGACGAGAACCATTGATGCGACTCCACCAAGCAAAATCCGCCTTTGTTATACGCAATCCAACCATAGAATATCATTTCAAGTTTAACATTAGAAAGTGCTCATTAAAGCCTACGGTTTAAGTTTTCCAAATTCTTCAAAAACACTTCCCTGACGTCGGCAGAGTGTATCCGATCGTCTGTGGTCCATCTGACCTTCTCTTCTCGTGTTCCATGACCTAACCCTCCTCCTCCCCCCTCTTCAACTCATCCTCCATGCCTCAACCTTTCCAAGAATCCGCATCCGTGATATATTTAACCGGTGCGATGGAGGATGGCACCCTAAAAGGTCGTCCTTAACGACGGGTGAAGGAGGGGGAGGTAATTTGAGCGTCTGAAAAAGTCGAGGAAGACAGCTCCGCTTTCGCAGGTCAACCGGATCCGGTGCTAGCCTCACCCGCTGCGAATGGAGGCGACCGTGATCGGGAGGGAGAGAGAATAAAGAGGATGAGCAAGTAAAGAGAAAGGGAGAGTTGGGAGAGGAGGGGGGGTTAAGGTGGAGGGGGGCGGGAGAGAAGGGTACGGAAAAGATGGCCTTGAAAGAGTATCCGGCCCCGGACGAGATCAGCGATGCATACAAGTAAATGCTTTTATTTTAGGTTGGGGAGAAAGGAAGACCGATCCGTGGCCGGCACGTTGATATGGTCTGGAATTGGCGATTCTCCGCGGAGTGACTGATAAAAAAAGGAACGAGGTCGAAAGCGAAGGAGGGGAATGAAAAGAGAGGCTCCTCAGCGAGAATCGGGATGATGTTGCTGCGTAGAAAGTGATTCACAGAGCGAGGATTCCACTAACTTAAATCGATGGAAGCTGTTTATTTGTTTCAGCGGCCTTAAAAAAAACTGCGACGTTTTAGACGTGAAGGACCAAAGACGATATTTACCCATTTCTTGTGTTATTATAACTACGAAAATGCACTTAAGAATGAGGTGGATATTACGGCGTAACGATAAGCGGAAATGGCCGCTACTAGGCCGGTATTTGAGAAATGGAAGCAAAAATAATGAATATAAGAAATTAAATTAAGTTGTCCAGGCTTCTTGGTAGCACTTTGCCAGAAAATTAGATTGTAAAAAGCTGCCAGGGAACAACGATACGCTATGCACGCACAAAAAAGCTGCGCTAGGATTCAAAATTCACTATTGCTAAATGTATGTATTTTGACTGTTTGGCTGTGTAAAGTGTAGTGTTGTTTTCCAAGCAGCTTTTGACTACTCAGGTCTCAGGTGACCAAACATCTGAGAAAGGACATTTAATTTCTTGTATTAATTATTTTGGTTCCCGTTTCAGAAATTACGGCTCGAAAGGAACTCCTTTCACTTACTCAAAGGCAGTTGATTTCTACGGTAAGGACAATAATTTCTCAACAATTACTTTCTCCGATATATTGTACGATTTTTAAGGTTGAAGTTTTATTAGCACTATTATGTACATTTAAATTGATTTTAAGAGTAGGACATTCAGAGGTGAAATTTGTTAAATGCGTAGTGTTATAAAAAAACAAAATGAAAAGACGTGAGATAGCAACGACGAGTAGACTTGGACACCGGAAGTGAAAAGAATAAGAAATTCTTGTCTCAAATATTAATTTGAAAGAAGTCGGGTAAAATGTGGGAAATGATTGCTAATGCACGAAGCAGAAAATAAGGTCTAGTTAATTATCTCACTGCTATATACATAAAAAGACGTTCACTTTATGATTTAACGAGAAAGATTTCGTCTTCGTGAGTTTTAATTAGACAGTGTTAAAATTAGCCCCATAATACATTGTTACCTGATAGTATTTCAGAAAATTATCTGTAATTTTGAGAAAGAATGGCGAAATTTACAAAAAAACGAAATCCTCAAAGAAAAAATTTCTAAAATTAATCATTGACAAATTTGAAAATTTTTTAACTCTCTGACAATAGAAAAAGCGGTACCTTACTTAGTGAATACTGTTAATAAGTATGAACGGTCCGCTTTTATGTTTCAGCATTTACTCAGCTCTGCGTTTGCCGGATCGCAGGATAGCAGAAAGGTTCCAATTTCGGAAGCGTTTATTTTTTCAATTTAAATAGGAGAAATAATGTAATATATTTTCTAATATCATTCTTAATATGCTGCAACCAGGGTACCCTCTAAGCTGCGGGCCTGCGCGGCCGCGCATTAGTTTTTGAAGTGCCGCGCACTCAATTTTTTGAGTGCGCACGACTGTGTGTATCTTCTTGTACATATGTGTGTATCTTGCTTCCGAAAAGAGCTGCACCTATTCGGGCTGCATCACACCCGAGTCCTTACTTGCCAGGGGCGCCTGATCGTCAAGGTTTTGTATGTTTCTATTATTGGAATGCGAGTTGTGCTATCTGTTAGAAGCCATATGTTCAAGCAAAAGGAAAAGTTGAAATACCAGAGCACAAAATTCTTCGGGCAGATTCAACTTCCTAAACCTTCCTATAAGAGATCGCATTGTCCTACAATCAGTCAAGGACGCATTGGGGGCGTCGTAAATCGGCCTACCGAAGAAGTCGGCAGGATGTAAGGTCCCCACTCTGCTAATTGCATACCCCTCTAGCAACAGCATCCAGATCTATGAATTCGGTGCAAAACATTGAGGATCACATGGTTAATACTGGAATATTCCAGCATGCTGGCAAACTAAAAACTACGCATTCGTGTTCTTAGAATCGATAAATTGTGTTGTTCAAAGAGAAATGATGGCAGAGCTCCGAAAGTCTCAATATCACGCATTAAATTCAGAAATTCGGCATCTAATGCGCGTAAAACACTGTTTGGGGGATTAATAAAATTAAGTGCTTGTAATGCACAAACTACCGTTGATGTAGTTATAGACTTCTACAGTCAGAATAATTCGGATTTGATGCAAAAATGATAATGTTTACTTCAGATGGTGCCTCGGTCATGCTAGGAAAAAACAATGGTGTTGCCACACTGTTGAAAAAGTGCATTCCTCATCTAATAGGACAACACTGTGTGGCTCATCGAGAAGGTCTGGGGTTGGTCCACGTCTGGAAGGATATGCCAATGAAGAAGGAGATCGAGACACTCTTGAGAACCATTTATACCATCTTTTGTAAATATTCAGTCCGAAGAGGTGAATTTGAAGAAATAACAAATGTCACTGAAAATGAAACTGTTTCATTTAAGCCTCCAAATGAAGTAAGGTGGCTTTCTAGATATTTTGCTCTAAGTGCTAACGAGAGGAAAGATCCGCAAAATAAGAGGGCAGTACCTTGGTACGGTAGTATCTTGGAGCAGCAATGTTAAAAACCTAATTTTATCTACCACCAGTGATGGAATATTCAGAGGCGATTCTTCTCTTCGTTTCATATCAATCTTTTGTGATCATCTAAATAAGAGGTTTCCAGAAAATGAACTAAATGAATGGGGAGCTTTCGATTTTAGTACTTTTTTACTGCAGAGAATGAGTTATGGCACTGAGAATGTTATTAAACTAGTTGACAAGTAATTTTGGACCTTAGTCAAGTGAAATAATCTGAAAACAATACCCTGGAGGAAAAGGAGTTCATTGTAAATTGTACAATGACTTCAAATATCTATTTGCCGAAAAATATTAAGCCAAGTCAATCATTAACTTCCACGAAATATTGAATTATACTCTAAACAACGAAAAACAATATAGTGTTGTTTCTCAGCTTGTTGATATATGTGCAACATTTTAAGCTTCCAGCGCTGACTGTGAGCAAGGATTCAGTCTCATTAATAACATAAAAACTAAATCACGGAACAGATTAAAGGAGGCTTATTTAGATATGATAATGCGCATAAATTTTCACTCTTCAAGTGATGGAGAATTGAATCTCGACGCAATTTTTGAACATTGGAAAAATTCTAAAGAGAGGATATTTAAATAAAGTTTTTTATATGGTAATCACAAAATAATATGATATTTCAAGTTTTTCCATAATAAGGTTAAATAAATAATTTTTATTTTTAAATTTTGTAATGAGAAAACAGCACGTGGAAACTTGTAATTTTATACTTAGTGAATTTTAAATGTCTTATTTTGCTTCCCAATCCAAAGATATCTATATTTCTGTTACATTTGAAATGTGTCTGTATCTATCATTAGATTTATTGTATAATAAAACTTGTGCAAATATTCTTCAGAATGACAGAAGGAAAGTTTCGTATTTATATTGTAGAATTAAAAATGATATTAATTAAAAATTCCTTTTATCCTTATTAGTCTGATGTTTCTTATTCATGATTTTAGGATAAATAGGATAAATGAATGCCATAAAGATTGCAGTAGTTAGAATCCCGTGACTATTCCTTATTTTGTTAAAAATATAATTAAGTATATGTTTAATTCATTTTTCTTAAAAACAATCCAAGTTCGACGGATTAAGGTCAGTTATCTCTAAATTTAATTTTAAAATAAAAACAGCTTTCAGGCAGAAAAGTCTATATACATATGTTATAATACTGGAAATAGAGATGATCTCGCCGAGTCGCTCAGTATTCATCTTTGAGTACTTTTTGAGTGCTTTTTAATACGTGATTTAGGAAGTATTTATCTATCTTTTGAGAAATTTGTTAAAACGGTCAAGAATGCTTTCCATAAAGCGATTTTCATATTTATAAAATTGATTTAATGTAATGATTATTATTAACTGTCATGCAATTGTTTATTTTTCCACTTCACGCGTGAAAATCACAAGTAATATTCATTATTTTTGTGTGGAGACTATCCGCGTAACAGCGCAATGTAGGCGCGCAAAGCGAATACATTACGCGCAGTGATGGAAAAAATTAGAGGGAACTATGGCTGCAACCCAAATATTAATTCTGTATTTGGACCTTGGGACCTACAAAATTCCGAATAAGGTCAAAAATTATTTTGAAATGCGCCCGACTTTTGTGATTTTCTATCACAATAAATATAATTAAAATGGCTATTTCATTGTTTGTCACGTTAAAGTCGAAAATATCAGGACAATCTCGCCATTTAAACATGTTTTTCTCGAATTTTGTTTTGTTTCAAGTTATGTTACAGTGCCAATTCCCTGTATACTTTGAAACAACGTATAAGAAAAGATGAATGCCAATGTCGTAGATAGACATACGTTATTTATATTTCTCATTTTTACTTTCTCCATATATAAAATACCTATAGAGAAAGTATTAAATTCATGAAAAAATCGAATTCGATATTTCAATAGAAATATATGTTTTAAGGGCCCCTGAAGACGTTTTGACTATTTTCTCGATGATGTCTGTGTGTGTGTGTGTCTCTGACCTGAATTTTGTGGGTGCTCTAACTCAAAACCTATTAATCAGATCAACACAAAATTTTTTATATGATATTTTTGTTAAAGGGAAAAGACGTGATTAGTTTTTGGTAAACATCGGTCAACCGGAAGTGGGTGTTTACTCTTGTCACATCTGTTTTTTACTTTCTCCATATACGTAGTATAGGGGAAAGTATATATTCATGAAAAAAATCGACTTCAACATTTCAACGGAAATACACGTTTTGAGGTCCCCTGAACACGTTTTGAACATATTATAGATGATGCCTGTGTCTGTATGTGATAGCTTTTTGCGGGTGGTCTAACTCAAAAACTATTAATCAGGTCAACGCAAAATTTTATACTTCACATTTTATAAAAATCAGAAGAACTGATTAGCTCTCGGTAAAAATCGGTCAACCGGAAGTGGGTGTTTACTCTTGTCACTTATACGTCATTTTAAAATATTTCCTTTAATATGTGATACATGTAAAAATGTATCAGAATAAAAGTTGTAGGAAATGTCACTTTCTACAATCTTTGTTTGAAACATTTTTCCGCATAATGCATTGTTTAAGAGATATCTCTTATTTTTGCTGCCATCACCACGCCACCTACCGACGACTATTGTTAACAATTGACGCTTAGTTACGTCTTAGTAACGTTCCTTTTTCTTTTCTTAATTTTTGGAGCTTTGTGGCTATATCCAATAACAGAAGCCTATGGTTTGAGTTTATTTCTGTTCTTTGTAAAGTATAAAATTTTCTCGGTTTCTCAAAATATTTATTTTGATGTAACCTATTTGGAATTTTTAGAAATATTACAGATATGGAGAAAGTCATGCGGTGGCCAAATCAGATTTTTAAAAATAATAATGCTCCCATAAACTTTACTTCAGTTTTGACTCTCAATGAAAAATCTGTTTCCTGGATTAATGCATCGTAAGCAATAAATAAATAAACTTCGCCACAATGCCTTAATCGCAGGAGATGACTTTCCAAACAAAAAAGAAAGCAGCGACTACTTCAGAAAGACCACCAGCGACTCTTTTCATCTCATCAAATCTCAGAAAAGAGAGAGAGAGAAGTAAAGATCCTGTCTCGTGATTTCTCCAAACTAAGCTTAGAAGAATCTTTCAATCCTCAACTTTCCACCTCCTTCAAGACCCTCATATTGCACGCCAATGTCCCTCCGCGTGCCTTCTTTTCTCTAACACCTTTAGAAAAACTTCCGAAACCGGCTTACGAGGAAGAAAAAAAAACGAGTCGAAGAAGTCATCGGGCACGAGTCTTTAAAAAAAAAATTAAAATGCGTGTTAGGTCCAAACTTCCCGACCATGTTTCTCTCTACTACGTTCCACCAAAAGACTACAATCGAAAATAAGGAAAAAAACTTTCGTTTCATTCTGCTCCCTCCGGCAGAAATGGAGGATCGGTTCTCTCTCTCTCTCTCTGTTTCGACCTCGTGGCGAGACCTCCCGTGTTCCTCCTCCTCATAATAGCGTTTTCACTCCTTTCTCCTCCACCGCAACCTCTCTCTCCTGCTACCTTGCTCATCTTCTTCTTAAACCAGACTCCCACGCATTCGTTCCTTACCGGGGAACCGTCACGACGCGACCCAGAAAACGGTGGCAGATGAAACCAGCTTTCCTTCCTTCCTCACTCCCCCCCCCCCTCCATCACTCCCTTATACTGCATACCTTCCTCTATTTCTCATGCTTCCTTCCACGTCGGTGGAATATCCTCCGTCCATCCAATCCCCCCGCACTCGTAAAAGTATACGCTTTCTCTGGGACGTTGCCTCGCTCGCCAAACCGCAATGGGTTCTTGCTCCTTGGCCTGCAAGTTCCATTACGTCACGTTCTGTTTTCGATGCCAATCACTCGATCATTACGGTTGTAAAAGGGAAGTAGTGCGGGTAAAAGCACGACTCCGTTATGGGACGAAAACAGCGCGTTTTCTATTTTGTTTTCTTTTGATATCAAATAACATTGGGAATGACGGAGAATAATGGATAGGGACGAATTGAAGCTGGTAATGCGTAGGACCTGATTATCATTATATATCGACGACTCTTACAGAGGAGGATATAACATATAGGAGGATACTAATGTTTAGGCACTTCCAGATGAGCTGGAGATTCGAAATTTTTTTCTTAGGTAGGATTTTGTGCAAAACCCACCAGAAAAAACGAAAATCTTGAAAAAGTGCAACAATGCGGCAGCTAAAAATTCGCAATTGTTTAAACAAAATTTCAAGGTTTATGTATTTTCGAATGTGCCACGGAGCTGAAATGTTTTTTAGAGGTAGGATTTGTAAAAAAAACGAAATAGGGATTATAGAAATTTTTATATTTTTATTTGTTTGGCAGTTAAAAATTCTTAAAATTTAAACAAATAGGTAGATACTTAGACACTAAGCCGGAAGCTAGGAAGCTGACATTTTAAAATTATTTAGAGGTTAGTCTATGTAAACGAATAAACATTTCAATTTATCCATAAAATCGTTATTTTGGCCGTTAAAAATTATTTATATTTAAACAATTATATAAATGCTATTTCACTTCTAATTGTACTATAAATTAAAAATTTGGCAGAAATGTTTGGCATTATTAACTCAATGTGGGAAAAATATAATATTACGAAAATTGAAAAAATTAGTCGTTTTACTCCATTATTTTTCCATAATGAAAAAACGAAAATCCATTCAGAGGAGAAATCTTTAGAATTAAAGACATATTTCTCATGATGAAATATATCTCTGAAAAATTAATATTTTTTTCAAGGTGAGATTAAATGCTTGCAGTATGCAAGCACCTTCTACTAGTATTCTACATAAATGGACTGAATAAATGGGATTTGAGCGATAGTATTTAATATAATTCATGGCAAATTATCCTAAAAGCTTCGTTTATAGCGAAGTGATTTGGTACATATTTTGTATATATTTTCCCTGACAGTTTGAGCATAATGCTTATAATTCACTTTCACAATGTTGGTTCTTCGTAGCCACTGATTAACTTATACGGGTGGATTACGAAAATTAGGAAAATTCCCATTTTGCAGATATTTTTAATTTCAAATGTTTTAACATGCCGAGTGTTTGATCGTATCTTAAAGTTGAGATCCCACCACTTCGACGAATCTTCAGGCGAAAAACAAAATTATGTGCTCGAGGGTTAACAAAACCCAAACTTTCAAGGGAAGATCCAGAAATAATGACCTCGCTCACTTTTCCGCACAAAATTTGAGTGCGTGAATATCCAGTAGGTACGAGAATTTTTCAAAATTTTAAGCATTCCAGTCTTCCAAGGAAAAAAATTTCGCAAAAAGCGAAAAGGTCAAATACGTGGACAATGCCTACTCGTACCAGATAATTTCACTCTTTTAACGAGCACTTTTTTTTTCATCGGCCGATTCAACGACCTCGTTCATTTCAATGCACCGCGTTTTTTGAGGTCCTAATTATGCTCCGAATTAATAAAAAATACACTGGATCTCCATGCCGTCTCGAAGCCGAATCCATCTCAAAAGGCCCTCCAAAATCCTTCCTCCCGAAAAGAGTTTTTAATTAGCGAATCCATCTCGCGAATGAAAGGGACGATCCGATAGCTCCTTTTATTTTGGTACGACGGAGCCAATTTTCCCGATCGCAATGGTCTTATTAAAAAACGACGATACAACGTTCTTTCTTCCTATCCCCCCTCTCTCTCTCTCTGTCTTCCGCACAGTTTCCATTCTTGATTTCGCCAGATGGAGCGGGGGACTTTCGTTTTCGACCAACCAATCAAATCCGCTTCATTTATGGAAAGTGCTTCGAGAAATATTATGTTTGTAATTCCCATTCTCCCTCTCTATCTCCCGGAGTTTTACGATATATATATATATATATATATATATATATATATATATATATATATATATATATATATATATATATATACATATATACATATATACATATATATAATACAAACCTTAAACTCGTCGCAACTCGTCAACTCTCCCGATCCGGCGAACGCATTCTTTCTTCTCTATCCCTTCCTCCCCACCCATCCTCTCTTCCTATCTTTCGTCCCTTCTTCCCCTTCTCTCCCCTCTTTTCCCTTCCCCCTGCCGCCTATGTCTCTATCTTTTCTCCTCCCACGATTAGTAATTGCCTCTCAGGGTTCATCGGAGGAATTTGCCGGGTCATCTAGCTAGCTAGCGTGGAACCACCCGAGTGCCAACTTTCTCTCCTCTCCTCGCCGCCGCCTCCTCCCGCGAAAGGCGCTCCCCCAAAAAATAGTTGAGGATCTGGGCGGTCCTGACCCACCCCGCGCGTAGGAGGGATGAGGAGGATACCACTGCTGCCGCGCTGTCGGTTGGAAGATTTACCGTGAAAAAGGAAGGCCTTCCGCATCAAAGGGGAGAGGGGTGGGAAAATGGAAGGGTTTCAGTGCAGCTGGGTAAAAAAAGAGAAAGAATTCGCCATCTTCTCATTTCTGGGAAAGAGAGAGTGTGAAAGTAAATGTAAACATTTTGAAAAAGAAAAGATGTATATTTACTTCTGTCTCTCGTAAATATGGCAATTTTAAAATTATTTCAAACGTCGACACCGCGATTCAAGAAGCGGAAAAATAATACTGAAGATTATTAAGGCACTTTCTAAAAAAGTGTTATTTTCTCAGGGATGAAAGGAGTTGATATTCTCCACATGTGATATTCGGGTAATTTTTACATATTTATCTATACATCCCAAATATTTTGAACTAAAATGAAAAATCATGAGTCCCTTCTAAACCCCTCCTAACCCTGTTCCCTTAGTATTTTTCCTGCTGATTTATATTTTGTAAATATGATCTTAGAAAATACGATAATGACGATGCGAAACCGGCCGATTAAAACATTTTTAATAGAAATTACAGTCTTTCATTTCTGTTATGGAATCTTTCCACAAAGTTGAGCCTTCTAAAGGGGATAACGATTTTGTTCCTTTATCTATTTTTTCTGTTAGTTCTGTCTCATATTCTATTATAACTCCTGCATGTGTTCAACAAATCATAAAATTAGAAGCTAAAGCTCTGTAAAAGTTCCAAAACCGTGCTTAAGAAGTTCGTCACAGTCGCTGAAAGCTCTCGATTCACAGCATAGATGCCGTAGAGCGTTTAAGTTTCTCTTTAGCATTCGATCTTTTCTGAACAAACACCTCGATCCGTACAAGTCTCCCTCTCTCTCTCTCTCTTTATTCACCATGTCCTGAGGAAGGATCCCATGCAAAACAGCAAACGGCCCACTTGTCGCCGAGTGGCGTGGGCGAGCTGGCTTTCACGGCGAAAAGTGAAACCACGGCGTGTGCACATTCGAGGTTATTTTTCCACGGGGGATGTTTTTTCGCAAAACCAAACAAAGGCTTTATATAAAAAAAGGTAGCGGGAGAGAAAATTCTTTCGGGCCATTGTGCGTACGTCGGAGCGTAATGTGTAAGCAGATTGCGCATGCGGAAGTGTTGCGTGTGCGCTCGAAAAGTTTCGCTCGCTCGCTTTCATCCGATGCGAGCAAGAGGAAAAACAACGGCAGAAAAAGCTTGTTGTGAAGATCTCCTGCAAACAGAGCCAACAGATCGTAATCCGCGTCCACCTCCCGAGCTCTCTCTCTCTCTATAGAGGCGGGATCGGACTGGAACATAAAATACCATTTAACAGCCACGGCACGTACCATGTCCAATACCTGGCATATGAAGTAAACTTTCGCGGCGTCATGACAGTAATCCTATTCGTTCCGGGAATAAACGATAATGCATTTTATTTTATACTGATCATTGTAATTTATCGCTTCGGCTAACGGTCGATGATAAAAAATTAATCAATTTCAAGGATCGGCACAAGGATGGTTCAAGTAGTTAGGGAACCTGTTCGAACAACTTTTAATGAGAAACAAATATCTTTCTCCAAGCGTAAAAATAAATGAAGTAGGTGCCAATTAAAGTGATCACCAACAGATCCTACTTTCCATACATGATTAAAATAAATTTTGCTTTTGATTTCTGGTTTCCAGCGAAAGTAACTTTTTCCTAAATACTTTGGAAAGTATAATTATATTAAACTCCTGCACTTCTTTCGGCTAGGTATATATTAAATCGATAACGTTAAGCGTCCGATAAAAATAAATGGTAGACTTATATTTCCTAAATATTTCGTTTGAGATCTGATTACGTTAGGCAACTGATAACAATAATCAGTGATAATAATTATTAATCTGTACTGTGATTGTGGAATAGCTTCAAAATTATAAAAATAGGTCCAGAAAGTTGCGAGAATTGAGATTCGTTGTTTGTGTTAGGGGAATATCAAGAAATTGTCCACATTTAAATTTCAAAAGAGTAATCGTCTCGAAAACCAATTAGTCCCATCAGTGTTCCACAAGACGTCAATTAATCTTCGAGTAAATATGTAGAGCATGTGGGTGGGGGAATCAATTTATTTGTGCTGATCACCTGATCTACGAATGGGCTCTTGGCTAAACTCGACACCTCTTAAACACAGCGAAAGTTGCTGACTCTTGATACTGGTTTTAAATGTCCTCCGGTCATTAATCAATCCTCCGATGCTATGAAATACTCTAAACGACGCTCACCAAGTATCTTTTTGAAAAAAAATAAAGAAAAACAAATTGGAAATGAGCGATGGACCCTCTGCGCAACAAAAGAGCGACATTTTGAGGATCGCAAAAAGAAAATCCTCATCACGATCTACATATTGTTCCACGCATCAATCACACTTGAAAATTTCTTTTCAGCCGAGGCTCATTTTTTATTTTCCCGATCGGAACCTCTGAAGCATCCCCCTTCCAGAGCCACTCAATCCCTCTCCTACCCTTTTTCTCCGTGGCATTCCGCCTTCGCAATGCCATTTTCACTACAAACCCTTTATTTCCCCATCCCACCGCTCCTTAGAGGCCTCCTCCTCCCCCCTCCACGACCTCCGTCGCCGATTCCAGTTTCACTTTCCCTACCACCTCGACTTCCCCCCCTCGACCCTCCCCGCTTACCTCGCAGTCATCTCCCGCTACTCTCATGACCCCGTTCGGCGAAGGATCTCTGCCATCCTCCACCTCTTCCACCCGCCTTCCCCACTCTCCCGAAAAATTCGAATCGAGAATCTGAAACTTTATGGCTACGAACGGAGGAGCAGAATGGGAAAGGAGGCGGGGGCGCGGACGGATTTGAGGTCAACCGCGGGGTCGAGCGAAGGTATTCAGTTGGAAAAAAGGGAAAAAATACAAGAGTCCGCGTATCGACGCATAGAGATGCTAAGCATACGGGTTCGAAACCTTGAAAGACGTCGATCATCAATCTCGGAACCAAATTCTCTCTATCTGTGTCTCGCTTCCGATCTACAACATTGGCTACAGTCTATATTCGCGGTTTTGATTATTCGAGGAGATTTTATGTATGTACCGATTTGACATTGGGGCAGATAAACTTGACCATTCGAGGTTTAAATGAGCGACGTCATGCCCAACTTATTGCTGTATCACTCCCAGATTTGACATTCGCGGTGGTTTCCAAAAACGTAACTCCCGTGAATGTTGAGGGCCTACTCTACTCATATCTCTCTCTCTCCTCAGCAGCTCCGTCCTCCCTTTTACTCTACGCCCATTAAAGTACTCTTCCCTTCACGAAGTCTTCCGTCAGCGAACCATTTTTTTAATGCATACGTCCGCGCAAAAAATCCTCTCTCGCAGCGCGCTTCGCTTCTTCTGTTTTTTTATTAATCTTCACTTACTACTCGACCGCTAAGGTATGTGGAACGACCGATCAGCAATATCGTAGATGCTTCCAAGATTCACACACACACCACATCCACGGGAGTCCCAAGGGCCAAAAATAACCGCGACCCCGACGTAGTGCGCGGAAACCTTTTATTTTCGAGGATAAAATTATTACCCTGTTACCCGTATCTATCAGCTAAGCACGTGTTTGGAGAGATCCGATGTGTTAGATATAATGGGAAAGTCACGTCTAAGAGAAAAAAATCGAGAGTGATGCGGTGATGCTGGAGAAGGGGGGGATTAAGGCGGGTCGGGTCTTCTATTGGTCCGCACCTGGAAAAGAGGGAGAGAGAGAGAGAGAGAGAGAAACGAGCTCCATTGCCCCCACCCCTCTTTTTCTCTCTCTTTCACTTTCTTAGATTTTTATCACGAATCTTCTGCTTTCTAACATTTAAGAAAACTGGCTGCGCCCTTAAATTCTTTGACCCATACATCACGATCTTGTGACCCACAAGTGTGCCGCAAAGGTCTCCCCAAAAAAAGGCGAAAACGAACATTGGGGATTATATGCCATTTATTCCCTGCCCTCCGTTTCATATTCGAGTGAAAAGTAAACGTTCGTTCAAATCTTCTAACTGCTGCACCATTTCAGTTAGTGTCTAGATCTGATTTAACATACAATAAATATATGCCCCGAATTTAATTAATTTCATTTTTATTCGTTTGCAATTAGCTCATAAATTGTCAAACCACGGCTTTTTACGATATAATTAACAACAATAACAAATATGGTCACACACATCCATTCTTACAGTTGGATTCAAACCAAGAAACAACAAACCACGCCATAAAGTCCTATTTCAAGTAAAACATTAGTGTATTTAAATTGAAATTAGTCTTCTTCAATGACAATACGCCCATCTGGAATTATAATAAAAACAAAATACTTTGCAAATTTCGAAACCATTAATTTCACTGAAAGATATTTTACTTTCCGCGAAAATTTTGTTTCCTATGAAAGGCGTCTTATTGTTATTTACGTAAACTGTCGATTCACGCTAAATAGCCTAGCAACGTTTAAAAATTTCTTGATTTTCGCCACACCACCTTGAATAAACGAAGACGTCCAACATTAACGGAAAGACATCCGAGTTGCTAACTAGTATATGAAACTAGATGAATTTTTTGACATAAGAAAGGACAAACGAGCATTAGTGGGCGTTTTACAAAGCTCCAATCGAACGGGTTTCCAACAGATGGAGCGCCTTTTTTTAAAATGATCCGCTTTCTGCGTCCGTTTGACTTCCCTTTCACAGGGTTAAGACGACTTGCAACGGAAACGGCGTTTCCGAAGCTGAGACATTCGGCGCAAAGAGCACGAGGGGAAGGGAAGGCATGGGAAGGAATGCGAGGGAGAAAGGAGGGAGGAAGAAGGGAGGGAGGGAGGAAGGAAGAAGGGAGGGAGGGAGAAAGGAGGAAGGAAGAAGGGAGGAAGAAAGGAGGGAGGAAGAAGGGAGGGAGAAAGGAGGGAGGAAGAAGGGAGGGAGAAAGGAGGAAGAGAGAAAGGAAGGGAGAAAGGAGGGAGAAGGAGAGCGAGAGGGAGAGAGAAATGGAGAAAGGAGGGGGGAAAGGAGGGGGAAAGGAGGGAGGGAGAAAGGAGAGAGGAGAAAGGAGAGGAGAAAGGAGGGAGAGAGAAAGGGAGGTAAAAAGGAGGGGGAGAGAAAGGAAGGGAGAAAGGAGGGGGGAATAGAGAGAGAAATGGAGAGAGAAATGAAGAAAGGGAGGAAGGGAGAAAGGAGAGGAGAAAGGAGGGAGAGAGAAAAAGGGAGGTAAAAAGGAGGGGGAGAGAAAGGAAGGGAGAAAGGAGGGGGGAATGGAGAGAGAAATGGAGAGAGAAATGAAGAAAGGGAGGAAGGGAGAAAGGAGAGGAGAAAGGAGGGAGAGAGAAAAAGGGAGGGGAAAAGGAAAGAGGGAGAAAGGAGAGAGGAGGTAGAGAGAAAGGGATGGAGAAAGGAGAGAGGGAGAAGAGGGGTGAGAGAGAGGGATCTTCACTTCGACATCCCGTTAGACGCCATTTCACGGAGAAATGTCTTCGCACGCAAATTAAATCGATCAGTCTACCTCTATTCTAAAATTACGCCGATTACCTTCTTAATTACCGACCTTGGCGATTGTGTGTTTGAGCGAGGGACGCGAAGCTTTGTTCTTCCGAAAAGAAAGTTTAGGTTCTAAGAATATGAGGAAAAAGCGTTTATGGCCCAAAAACTGTCATTTATTGTTTACGAAATTCCCAGCTTTCACCGCGCTAGATCAAGATTAGTGTGATTGATGCGAATTTGAAAGTTCAAATTCGATTATATTAAGGATGTAGAAGCTATATAGAAAAAGAGTATGAATTATATTATTTGGCGTTAGAAAGTTCTATATGATAAAAAGTCCTACAGGAGAGGAGAATCATTATTCTCCAATATGATATGTAAAATATGTATCATTCGTTACTTTAATTTATATTCATAATGTTAAATATAAACTTCACATCAAGCAGATCAAATTTATTTATTAGAACATATATAAGGAACTCTTCACCAAATATAATATTTATGAAAAATCCCGTCATATTTATTGAAAACTGACATTTTGTTTTCAGAAAAATAATATTTCATCACATCGTTGCAAGGTTTCTGTATTGAAGAGTTAGTAGTAGTTAGATAACATTCACGCTCGGGACAATATATTGCCCTTTATAAATTCTAACAAATAATTTTCTAAATGCCCTAGCTCACTTCCCTTTCAAGAATAATATTTTATCATATTCTTCTGTATTTTTGTATCGTAAAGGCAGTCAGCCGTTTAAAGTTAAATATTGTTTTAAATAAACTATCACTGTGCGTTCTTGGTTTGCAACGAAAAATCTATAGTTTATGGCAAGAGGTGGCCCGAGGAATTTTGGCGACCCGGGCGAGATAGCACTCCAGCGACCCCTCCGTTTATGTTTGTTGAGGTATTTACAAAGTACATGTTAATTTAGTCATCGCTGCGTAAAAATTATTGTTAATTAAAAATTAAAAGGAATTTCATCAAGATTCTAGGCTGTTCCTCGATAAAAATTGGCATATAATATTTAATCACTTGCAAGTAATGCATAGATAAATGATCGGGATAGCGCCCCTAAACTTTGGCGCCCCGGGCAGCCGCCTGGCTCGCCCGTAGCTCGGGCCGGCCCTGTTTATGGCAACTGAGAGTGACGCAGAGGTCAGAACAGAAATCTCTCCCAGGTAGCTAAGGACGTCAATAGCACTTTGAAAGTATATTAACCCTCGCTTCGCCTGGATAACCTTGGGTTTATTTATCCCTGGGCGATAGGTTTTTCGCCGCTGCCAAAAAAAAATCATGATTACACCACCGCGCAAAATGGATGGTCTCAACGATTAAACCGGATGAATGGATGGAGGAGGAAAAAATAGTAGGACGGGGAAGAGAACGTGCAAGGGTTCCAAGAGACTGTGGAGATGGAAAAATCCCCCTTGGCAACGTCCTTGTCCCATCCCACCCCCGCTCCCGTTCCCTTTTCTTATTCATCATCGCCCGCTTTTTGGCGTCCCCTCTCTATATGCCATCGATGGCGCCCGTGGGAATCTGGCATTTAGGGTCCGCAAGGCATTCAAGAGCTTAAGAGGATCGGTAGAGGGTTTGAGGCGTCACAAAAAAGAGAGGAGGACGGGGAGATATTCGGAGGGCAGGGGAGAGGGGGGGATGGAAAGGGGGGAAGGGAGGAGGGGAAAGAAAGAGATTGACGCTCTCGTGACCCACCATTCGTCCTCCTCGCATTCCGCAGACGGTGTCTCCATCTAGCGTAAGGGAATTTATCCGGAAAAATACTCCCCCCACAACCCCTTTCGTTTTAAAGGGTGCGTGCTCATTCCCTAACGGAAAAAAAGGAAAAGCGCGCTCGCTATGTCTGAGTTCTTGGCTGTTTGCATATCAGAGGAGATGTGACTCATCACGAGCTCGAAACTTTATTCCAGCCACGGAAAGATCTTTTAATCTGATTGGCTTTAAAAGTTTTGCCTTGGCAATGCTCTTGCGCAAACTTTCACTTAAACTTGAGGGAGATGTTTTCGAGAAGTTTTTCGCGGAATATCTGAGCGCGACTCAGCTGTGGAGTCTGTGAGGTAAGCTCTTAAGAGCCCAAGTTATTGTGGGTGAGAAAGCGTTCGGGAATGAGATTCAAAAGGCTAGAAAAAAAGTTCTTCGGTTGTCTAAGAGAATATAATGGAAGGCGCTCGAGAGGGAAGATCGAGAATGTGATCGATCGAGTGTGTTTATCTTAGAGACGAGTTAATTGCAGCAATCATCTAGAGAAATAGGTTTATTTAGACTGGTAATGCCATGTTTGAGCCGATGTTTCATGGCTTTAAGGAATGAAGTATGGGTTGCTTTACTTGACTGTTGGTCGATAAAGAGTAAGGAAACCACTGATTTGCACACGCGTCCATTATGAATAAGTTCCGACATTTTCTCGAGGCAGATAATGGGACTCAAAGAAGGAGAAGGTTCTACTAAAGGATATTATTCTACTGTGAGATCTTGTAAGCATGAGATAATTTGATATTGGAACAAATTTATGTGTATATATCATCGTATCTCATCATAATAAAATCACATTTTCCCTAATAAATATCCTAAAAGTAGTATCTCTATAATAATAGTATGTAATGGGTTGTTAATCACTTTTGGTTGCGCAGTGTTTCGTTTATCTATAGCAGTTTTCTCGAGATAATCACCCTTTACTACACTTCAAATGTTACCTCGCTGAGTCATGCTTCTGTAGCATTCCTCCCCAGTGCAAACATTGGAGGCCAAAGAAAGATTGTACCAAATTTTCAACATTTTTTCCGATTATTAATTATATCGAAAATTTATGAATGGACGCTTTTTACATTCACAGCGGAACAGAAATGAATCGTTGTTTTTTCCAGGAATGTGGCTCCAAGTCTAGTAGCTACCGCTTTAAAACGCTGGGTTCTGGACGGTTAAATTAGCTTATTTTCTGATCACACCAGGAGAAACGGTGACAGTGCGTGGAATGCTCAAATCAAGGCCTCTGTTTCTTCGGTAAAGGAATTTCACGCGAAGAAATTTAATGATGTTTTAAGCCAGTCCAAGTCTGACATCCATTAATTGACACCTGATACTCACGGCGACATCTTCCTTCTCCATTCAATTCCGATATATATATATATATGGCGGCTAGGAGGAGAGAGGTAGTTATAAGCCAGGGAATCTGAATAGCGTGAAAAGATCCAGAGGGGTGATATATCCCTTTCAATAAGGAGAGGAGTATGAATTATGCATAGGTAGACGGCGCGAAAGAAGGTGAGAGGGGAATGAAGTAGGAGGGGACGAGTGGAGGATCGGGTTAGTGTGTGTGTGTGCGCAGTTGGCTTTCCATCTCTTCCTTCCCACGTTCTTTCACGCTCTTCTCCTCTTTCTTACTCCCTCTTCTTATCTATCTCCTCGCTCTCCTTCGCATTATTCCGCACCTACATCTCCCTCACCGGGTAATTCATTCAATTCTTGAGAAGTTTATATAGACCGGCGATGAATTTCACAAAAAACTCTTTTTTGCTTAGTCATAAGGCACGCAAACTTTTTGCACGAAAATTTATTTAACGGATACATTTCAATAAATGCGATATTGAAATTTTATCTACGTATTTTGATTTCTGAGAGATGCTATTTTCCGTAGGCGTGGGAGATACTTTCTTCCTCAAAAAAAACTAATTTTGACCGGCGAAGTAAGCCGAACATCGGTCCGTGCGAATCGTAAATATCTTCCATGAAACGATGGTGAAACGTAAATACAGTCACGTTTGCAGCCTCCAAAATTCACAGTTCGGTCATTTGTACTTTATTAATATAAGCACAAGGTTAACTTGAGCCCTGGCAAAAACCAGGGTATTGGAGTTTCGTTGCCAAATCGTGCACGCCGTCACCGTTGTCAGGGACAGCGGTTGTGTACGATTTGGTAACATTGCTGTTAAGTAACATATTCCACTTGGGAAGGCTCTACTTTGATCCCATAATGTAAATAAAAAAAGAATATAGTATATTTCGTCTAGTGGAAACATACTATATTCTTTTTTTATTTACATTGCTGTTAAGTGATTGACTGAAGCCCTTCTTGACAGCTCCACCACTCTGATTTTTGTGTGTTTTCGGAGCTCAAGTTAGACTACCTCTGTGATTTCTCCTTTCTCTACCTTTTATCCAGGTTCTTCTTTGTGGCACCCTAATCTTCTCATCGTGTCCCAAGGTCCCGCCTTATCATCTTTTCTTATTTTATTTCATAGAATCTATTTCCGCCATCTTCTTCTCCTCTACCCCGCCCTCTTCCGCATCGCTTTCTTACTACCACTTTACTATAGTCCGAGGTTGAATTAACTCCAGTGCTGAGTCAGCGGCTGCACGCTCGAGTCTCATTTCGATCCCTAAAAATGTACCTACTAATAATTCGATCCAGTCTGCGTATGTCCCCGTGTCGTTGCATCTGGAGAAGACACCGACTATTCCTATTCCCTCTCTCTCCCTTTCTTTCTCTGGTCTTCTCTCATTTTTATTTTCTCCCTACCTCTTTTTTCCACCCCTTTCACAGAATTCTCTCCTTCGTGCGTTTTATTCAATGCTTCTCCCCTCCGACTTCATTTTACTAGATTTTATCGCATTCGCTCGCTTTGCCCTCCTTCCCTTTCATGTCACATCGCTAGAGTTTAGTGTGGGGAAAAATACGCAGCCACCTAACCCATTCCAATTGAGCCTAAACGTTTGTATCCTTCCGAATCGTCGACGACTAGCATCAACGATTTATGAAAAAGGCGTCGTTTCGATTATGGTTTGAAGAAATAATCCGGCGTATGGGAGCGCATTACTAAATTTCAATCCTCGGGACGAGCCTGAAAAATAGGCCCCACTTACATAAGACACAACCGCTAATATCCTCCACCTTTCTCCAATACACTTTAACTTGCAACGATTTCATTTCAAACTATGAGACGATCCGAGGGTTTCTATGATAAACCACGCGGCATGTTTTATTTTTTTATTTTTAGTTTTCCGAAAATCATCCCATTGTTTAAAAAAACAACGAAGTTTCCGATAACGCTTTGCTCGTATTTCATACATGGAGAAAAATAACGAACGGTATCTGCCTCTCTCCTCCCTCCGCCTCTCTCTTTCTCTCTTCCCATTAGATGAGTATCTGAAGATATTTTCGGCTTGGGTGATAGGGCGTCGTGTCTCGATATCCCCAAAGACCTGACGCTCGCATTCGATTCGGTTTCCGAGACGGGGGCTTTTGTATTCGATCCCTCGCAACTGTTTTGGACTCGGCGCGATTTCTTTTCGCCCATCCTAAACCCCCCCCCCCTCTCCCCCCCCCCCCCCCAGGGACCGATGGAGTAGATCAGTTGGGAACCTGGAGAGCTCAAAAGATGGAAAGAGGTTTTGTGGGAGGTGGAGTAGGAGTGGAGGAGAGTAGGTGAGGGGAGGGGGGCAAAGGTCGGAGTGCGTGAGGGCGTGTGGGTGGAAAGGAATTTCGAACAGGGAGTGTCGCAGGATCCGCGGTAGGAGAGTATCAACTTACGCAAGGCCGTCGTATATACATATATATTTTGTATCACACGTTTCGACACGTGCGTTAAATCGTGGCTCGCGTGTAATCTATTTTTTCCTTTCCTTTCGTTTTTCGTCTGTGTTGACGCGCGCGCGCTTTCACTCTTTAATAGTCACTAAATGCGTTTTGATTTGCGATGATAATTTTTGCGCGACGGAGAGGCGACGGTTTGAATGTATAGAGATTGGCATCAGGTCTTTCACACGAAGCCTATAACTTATCATATAACTTTGTGGGCGACAAAACTTGAATTATAATCGTGCCGCTTTCTCTACCCTGTTCATATAATTTCTTGATGAAAATGAAATGTTTTTGTATACTATGTGTTGTGATTATTCCATATGATGTATTGTTAATCAATTACCGTAATACTTTCTCGAACCTTTACAGTAAAAATTTATATATTTCCATATTCTAACATAACATACTTTACACATATCTTCGTGTCCCTTGAAATTATTATTATGGCGAAGCAATGGACATAGCGTGGGCAGTCAATAAAATTAATTAGCTAATTGCTTGCTGATCTTTCTTAAACGAAAATTTTTTTCACTTTGACAACATTGGAAAGACTTTTATTTCCCGTTGTATCAGGAGAGTAATTAGATGGGATTAAGCTTTTTTGGTCTTGATTACCTAGTTTTTCATAATTTCCTTTCAAATCATTCCTAATTATATCATTCTCACATTTCCTAAAACGAAAACCTCTTATTTCTACAGCATTTTATAAATTCCTATGCCTCTTTGCTAAGAAGATTCTAAAAAACCTTGAATAACCTCCAAATTCTAAATAAAAGCAATAAATAAAGCTTACAGCGTCGTGCAGCTTTTCGAAATAAAAATACCCACCCATTAAAACCAAACGAATGGAACGCTTCCGAGCGATACTTTAAATCTACGGAGAGCACCACTCGAGATGAGATCATTGGTTCGATTTATCGCTTCCTAAAATGAGCGCGTCTAAAAAATTAAAGAAAAAGAAACAAACACACATCGACATCTGAATAAAAAACTAGTTTCCAGGAGATAGTAGCGGCGGAAATTAACCGCTCAGAGTGTGATTAGGCAATGGCCGTATACCTATTTACAAGAGAACCTTACTTTCCCACACTTTTCTCAGGCCGCCATTGAGCAAGAACCGCCGTAGAAGTCACCGCAGTTCCTCACTCAGGTGCTACAAGGCGGTTAAGACCTAAAGTCGGTAGAGAGAATAGAGAGGGATGCGGGCAAGATGCTGTACCACTCTTCCTCAGTGACGCAGATACATGCATGGAGCCATTTGTTAGCGGTATTATTTTTTTCACTTTCTCCCTCGCCTTCCACGGACGAAAGGTCTCTACTCCTTACGAGTCTTCGAGAAGAGCTTAGAATTACTTGGGATGCGCTTCATTTATAGCACGCGGTGTGGGAGCGGCCGTCCAACGGTATGTCTTTCGAAATCTGTCGGGTTTATAACTCTGTTGTGGGTGATTTATATGCACTGAAAATTATACGTAACATAAATTGGAGGTTTGAAATACAACTGTATTTTTCGGTCAAGTTTTAAAAGGAAAAAACTCAGGTTATATCTATTTTTTCTCAAATTTCTTAAGCGTTTCGTAGTTTTGCTATTTAGCGGACGATAATAATCTAGTGACTGAATTTCTTTTAGAATTACTGCTAGGCGAGAATAAGCGTTCAGTACTGACGAAAAATACACTACATACCTATTAATACAAGCGCTCATGTCGCCCTTCTTTCCAACCAAATTGTCCTCCAAATGTTACCCTCTGTGAGACTCGTATTAAGATGCCGTGCACTTAAGGAGAGAGAAGTTTTGTGATCGGTTCTTAACTGGATGCTCTTAAAAAACTCTCACCTATTTATAGGATTTAACTTTTAAAAAACACATTCAAGAGATCCGAATTTCGCACCTCTTCCCTTTTCTCTAGCGCACTTATTGTTAAAGAAAGATGGAGAGAGAAAAAGAGAGCTGGAGAGTGAGAGAGCGATTCAGAGGGGAATTGAAAGATAGAGCAAGAGAAGTAAACACTTTGACTCAATCCCATTTCCGCCTAAGAAATTCTCAATGCTCCTCTCTCTCTCTTTGGAGAAACCTCTCCCTCGTTACCATAAATGACGAGACAAAGTGAGAGAATAGTCGTTCGAATTTCTGTCTCTTGGGCAGCGATTTTTCTGGAGGGGAAGAAACAGCCGCCTGTCCCAATTATATAAGTAGGGTCTAAGAGGAGGGAGAGGGAGCGAAGGGAATCTGCTTTGGGATATAGAGAGAGATAAAAGTAGAAAGAGAGAGAGAGAGAGACATAAGGGTAAAGTGGATAGACGAAGAGGGATGGACGGAGATAATGAGGATGATAGAAACATGCGAGAAGCTGAGATGAATTCAGGTAGAGAGCGAAAGAGAAAGGGAGAATAAAAGAAAGATAAATAGGAATGATAACGAGTGAGAAAGAGGATTGGTCGGGTTGGTTTAATGAGTTAGCAAAGAGAGAGAGAGAGACAGAGAGTAAGTAGTCAGAAAGGAGGTAAATTGAAAGAGGAGAGTGGCTTTGAAACGAGAAAGAGAAAAGGAAATAAAAGTGACGGAGTAGGAAAAAATAAAACTTCGTGCGAGAGGAGAAAAATAAAAGAGAGAGTACATAAGGTGTTTTTATTTCGACAGAGAAGAAAATATTGCGAGAGGGAAAGTGAGAAAAGGAAGGCGCAGGAGAAAGAGAGAGAGAGGTTGGGGAGTTGGCTAGGAGAGAGGAGAAATGGAGGACGTGGAAGGAGAGAGGAAAAGGTCCGTTCTAGCGCGCTTCGGAGAGAGGATTTTCCCATCTCACAGCCCGTGGGATAGTCCCCGTGCTTTTTTCAACTCCGGCCTAGCTCCTGCATGAATGCGTCTGCCTCCATCTTCTTTTTCTCTCTCTTTATTTCTCTCGCCCTCCCTCGACGCATTCCACCCAAACCATCCCGCATTCCCCATCCCACCTCTCCCATACCTCCAGCCGCCTGCCGTGAATGAGTGGTTCCGAAGGAGAAAGTGATGGCGCCTCGGGGTGTCTGTGCGTTTGGAGAGATGAGCAGGCAACGAGGGAGAGAGAACGTGCGTGTGTGTGCGTGCTTCTATAAGGGAGGTGGGGGGATTAGGATGAAGGAGAGCCCACGCTTTTAATTGAGGGAATCCCAACTCTCTCTCTCTCTATCTCCTCATTCCAACTCTCTCTCTCTCTATCTCCTCATTCCAACTCTCTCTCTCTCTCTCTCTCTCTCTATCCCTGCATGCTGCGTTGCCCAAGAGACCCAAGAGGCAAGGACGCCGGGGCGGGGAAGAGGCGGGGAGGGCGGAGGAAGAGGAGGCGAGGTGAGGAGGAGGAATACTCGTCGGCTGCTAGGCCACGCATAACAACGAAGCCAACGACGGCCGTAAGAATGCGCCGTTGCATTGGTGGCACTCGTACGGTAAAGCAGTAGAAGCGGAAGGTGTGGGACGGCGCTCCTTCCTCCAAGGGGTTGCCGGGTCTTAAAAACGGAAAGTGATCATCTCCGTTCGGTATTTCGGTTGCGTAACGCCTCCGGCTACCGCCGCTAAGGATGGCGTTTACGGTGGGGAAAAGAGAGCCGTCGCCGTGCGGCGTGAGATGACGAGAAAGTTCCGTAACAACCGAGGAAGGATTGGGTCTCCTCTCCCGCCTCATCAAACGGTGTTACCTGTCACATTGTTCTTCGTAGAAATCATCATGGTTACGAATAATGGGGGAGTTAAAAGATTTGGGCTCATTCGGTAAAGACAACGCGACGAACTTTCACCAGAGAGGGAGGGTGGTGGAGATGAAGGTTGTAATCCAGGATAAGCAAATTAAGTTTTATGGTAATAGCTTGGGGCGTATTGCCATGAATGATTCCCGGAAATGAACGGTTTCGGTTTATTTATAAGCTTTATAATGTGATATTTTTAGCTCAAAAAATATTACTATTTGTGAGCACTTTAAAAAATTGAAATACTTATTTAGAGATATTGCTCGGACTTTTTTAAACAAAAACGAAAGAAATGATAAAAAATTAATTATTTTATAATCAAATTACTGTTCATCCATATCTTCTGCAATGAATCTTTAGCTGGCCTTAATTGCACGCAATTGTTTCCACGATAATACGCCGCATTGAAAATTTAAATCAAATTGCCTAATTACAGCCTTAAAACTTCGTATCATATCGATTCAAAAATATAAAATTTCGTCGAGAGAAAAATTTCGCCTAAGTAATTAGTTTTGGTTTGAATCGAAACATTATGTGAACACGATAGAATTAAAGGCTCCTTTTTTCCTACGTCGTGGGATTTTTCCCCGTATTATATTTTTTCTAAATTCTTCTATTCCTCCGGAAGCGTATAATGGAGAGGAAACACGCTCGCATTCTCTTGTTACGTCCGATTTTCACAGCCCATTGTTGACGCGAGACAGGTTCCCCTACTAGACACCTTTGTATAACCCAGAGGCGCGCGCGCGCGCGATCTCGTGGGACGCGCACGCAACTCCCTCTCTCGGATATCTCTTTCTCTCTCTCTCTTCATTTTCTGCACTCGTTTTCATTTCATTGGACCGAGAGCGAAGCCAGCTCGGTATTATTTGGAGAAGTCGATTCTCTCATCATCGTCCTCGTAAGCATTTCTGAATTACCACTTCTCGTGATAAAGCGTATCTCTTCCTATTGTGACGTTTTCGAGTGCTTTGTCAACGTTTGTGCCATGAACACTTTTAATTAAGCAGGAAAATCAAAACAGGAGGCCAAAAACAATTGAATGCGTCTGAAAATGTTATTTGTATCCCCGTTTTGTGTTACAACTACGAAAACGAACTCAAAATTCCGATAATATATTATTGTATATTTTAATGCTAGTAGTTATGATTATTTATCTTGATTTATATATAATAATTAGAGCGGTTAGAGTTTTAAAAAAAGATCCTTACAGTTTAATGGCGGCGAACACTGAAAGGCTTAATGAATGTCATAAATCTAAAGACGATCTTAAAGAACTCGATAAAATTCTGGGCGTTTTCCGAAAGTTATCGATGGAAAGTGAGCAAACAGTGCTAATTGATTACGTCGCATGATATAAAACTGACTGGTCTTCATTTGACGAAATAAAACGCAGGCAATGAGGCAACGAACCTCATCAATACCCTTTGCTTTCACTTCTATTATTAAAAACCCTCTAAGAGAATTATAATAAATTGCGTATACACCTACAAATTGATGATGAGTCTATGTTCTCTATTACGCCAGTTAAACTCGAAAGAGTTTAACAAAGTTTTAGTTGAAAAAATCGTCAAAGCCTGTAATGATCCTATTAATAATTTATAGTTTTATTATCGTTCACATCAAGAACTGAAACATCGCAAAAATTGAATTCAAGACTTTTGGGTCATGTGGATCACGTTCAAAAATATAAAACAAAATAAATAGGAAAAGTTTGGATAAAAATACTTGTGACAAATCATTTACTTCCTTCGATATTAAAAGTTATTCCTACACATCTCTGAACAATAATACTAAATAACAATAATGAATAATAACAACAACAAAAAGTTAAACTTTAAAATGTTTAAACAGAAAGTACATTTTGTTTTTTCTAACTCAAAATTATCCTCAATTTTTCACCTCTTCATAAAAATTTACACAAAGATTCACCCCAGCAGAAACCGTAATGAAACGAACAAAAGCGGGAAAGAATAAAATCCCCTTTTCGTTTTGAAAATTCGGGACCGGATGATACAAATAAAACACGAATCCAGAGCTCACCGATACGCGGGAAAATAAATCATTTGAACCTCCGATAACTCGCGAGACTATCAAACAAACTGTATTTGGACTCACCGGTTGCAGGACGCGGCACTGCTCAAAATCCTCGGAAGAGTCCCGCACGCGGGTGGTTAAAAAAAGATCCTTTTTGAAGTACCTCCGCGATGGCCTTAGAGGAGTTGGATGTGATCCGGTCGGGTCTCCGCGAGTGACTGTGAAAGCGAAGACCGGAGCCTGAGATAGATAAGGTCGTGGGGTAAGAGAGGAGGGTCCCTCGCGGAGGTGAGGGAGAGGGAGTAGAGGAGGGGTTACGCCGCAAAAGAGAGGTGGCGGAGGAAGAGCAAGGTGGTGGGAGAGCTAGAGGGATGGAGTAGGATGAACCATCTCTCTCTCCATCCCTCCCTCTGCCTCTCTTCCCCTTCCCTCTCTCCTCCCTTTACCACTCTCCTTCACTCCCTCTCTCTCCTGTGAGGAGAAGGGAAGGGTTCCGAGTCTGGGAGGAGGAGTTGAGGTGAAGGGGAAAAAGAGGATTTGGAGGGTGATAGGTGGTTGGCGGAGGGGAATGCAGGCGAAACGAAGGAGGGGCGGCTGGCAGTAGGTGGGAGGGAGAGTTTTCGGAAGGAGGGAGGGTGTGAACCCGCGTCGGAAGACCAGGGTTGAGGAAATAAAAAGGAACTTCCGGTCTATTTTATCCACTCCGACCGAGCCTTTTATTTCTCACCCGGAGAGCTCTTAAATTGGTTGTTTATAGGTCGCTCGCCGTATTTTATTTATTTTTTAACACTCCGCGGGCACATTTTTCGGTTTGCAAAATTGATGGATGGTTCTTCCATTCTTGTTTTTTTTTTACTGGTAACTGAACTTTCGGGAATGGATATTTATTTTTACACGGTGGGTTCGTTAAATGCATAAGTAAATCGCACTCGGCACGCCTGGAACATAAAAATTTATGATTTTAGCTTGTGTAGTTATGTTTACCGCGTAATTTATGGTAAAATTTAAAGTATCTTACATTCTTCAATTTTGATTGCAGCTAATGGAGAATAATTTAAAAATTCTCGGGCGCGATTTCATTTTTAGGCCATCTCTGGCAATTTGAGTGTCTCGTTTTTACTGAATACGGATATCTGAAAATTATTCCAACATATAAATGCTGGGTTAATGGAGAAAAATACTTAAAATTTTAAGGTAACACTTTAATTTTAAGCCGTTACAGGCAATTCAAGTGACCTGTTTTCATTGAACAGACATTTGAAAATTGTTCCAGCATGTAGATTACAGTCTATTCACTTATCTAGAAATTTTTATATTGAGGGAATTTTAAGAATTTAGATTATTTTCAACTAGGACAATATTCTTTCGCGAACAAAAAGTGAATTCTGTGGCATGCAGTTGAAATTTAATGGAAATAATGGAGCATCTGCTACTCTTAGCGCCGGTTAATTGCAAATTATGTTGGTTAATTTAGATATACGAATCGAATAGTTTTTGAAATTTTCCTTTGCATAGTAAAATTGAAACATTTTGGAGGAAGTTTTGAAGCTAAAGTTATTTATCAAAACCGCAGAAGTGGCATCTCTCTGCGTCAGTATAAATCTTCTTTCTCATTTGGATTCCTGCTGCGTTATTTGCCTCCGGGATAAAGCCGAGACGTGAGTACAAGCTATGTAAAACAAGAGAGTCAGCGTACAAACATCACCTTGCCATTGTCGTATTTTTTTCCAGTGAAGGAATGCACTCAGCAGCATCTTTCTATTCCTATGAGAAGATTTTTCTTGGGAGTCTCTAAAAATATCATCAAGGGCATCAATGGTATGTATTTCGCAAAGAAACTCATTTAAGGATATTTCATCGTTCCTTTCGAGCTTACTTGCGATAAACGTAAGCCGTTAGTAAGTTTGTAGAAATATGGACAAAATATACCCATCCAAAGAGCAAAATTTTATATACCCACCCAAAGAGAAAATATTTAACTTCGTTTAAAACTTTCTAACCTCATATTTAATACATGTTTCAATGCCATTCATTAACAAAAGAGTGGAGACATAATTTAACTTATCGTAAAGTTTTGTAACATTTTTCAATGAAGTGGAGTAAAGAAAGTATGCAGGTAAAGTCCCTTCTTGTTAAGTTAATTTGCAACATGATATCTATTCAACTTATTACCGTACGCCACGTTTGGTAGGAATAGGTCATTTAGTTATAGAACATTTGCATCATAATATCTAGTCAAATTACTATCTGACGTCACGTTTAGTTGATGCCATTTCGTTGTAGAGAATTTCTCTCTATGACACTAGCAGAAATAAAAAGTCCTTCCATTGGTGACCTGCGGAGACACGCAATTTCCTAAGGAGACTTTTACGTATAATGGGGGTTTCCGAAGAGACAGTTACTTTTTTCCTTTTGGTCCGCTGCTCTCATATTTTAATCTTATTTTCTAAAACGGGGGCATCTCTTGCGCACAATATTATTAAAGATATTTTTTAATTCCATTACTTCAACAAGCTCTCAGGAAATCAACAATTTAATTTGCTTATGGACAGAGTAATCGCGCGGGAACGATAAAATTGTGGTATTGCTTTTGAATTTGCGCACAAAACAGAACTGAAATGTTTGCACTCTAAAATTCGTCCCTTTGAAATTATTTTCCTTCGCCCGTAATGTGAAAAAATCATAGTAAATATTCCAACAGCAAGCAAGCCTTAACACGGTGAATTCGATAACTCGAGAAACGAGAGCCGTCATTGACCCGTTAGTGGACAGCGTACCCTTGAGATTCCTTCCTATACCCTTTCTAAAAAGTTTTCTGACGCTCGTATGCACATGCGGGTCAAGGCGTAGGCAAAGGCTCTCGTATTTTTTAATAGGAAACCCTCCGCTTGGGGGGACTGGTTTTTGAAAAATTGATGGTGCTTCCAACCCAAAAAAAAAGCTTCAAAAGTCCTTTTTTTTAACCAGATAAGAGCTTTATAAATCTCCCGGGTGTAACATAAAAAAGTTCTTTTATTTGCCGAAGAGAGTATTTTTGCCACTTACAAAAATTGACATTGCAGCTCGCTCTCTCTCTCTCTTCATACTCTTCCCATAACGCGCCCTCGTTTTACCGATGCAGTTTCGCCACACTGAAATTTTCAACGCGCGCAAAGAGACTCGTTCGCAGTACCGCTTCGGATCAGACACCTAAGAGAAGTACGGGGCGAGGTATAAAAGACTGAAATATTCATCTCGAGTTTTAGGTTCCTCGGGAACTCATTCTGTGGCGCACGGTTTCTCTTGAAGGCTGAGAACTCCGATGCGGAGAGGAAAATTAGCAGGATCGAAAAGGATAAAGAGAGTCACGAGGATCTTCCTCCTATTCGCACTCCCTCCTCTAATTCTCTCTCTTTCCCCTCCCCTCCTTTCGTTTTCCATCCCACACCACACGTCTACTCCCCCTCCTTCCCTCCGCGGCCACGAAGGATGCCGGCGGCGGGGTCATGAAAGAAGGATGCTGGGAAGGTTAGCGCAGGAGAAAGTGTTCTCGGTATGGAGATGGGTAGGTAAAGGAGCGGAGGAGCGGTAGAGGAGCGGAGGAGGGATAGAGGAGCGGAGGAGGGATAGAGGAGCGGAGGAGGGGTAGAGGAGGGAGGGGGTAGAGGAGGGAGGGGGTAGAGGAGGGAGGGGGTAGAGGAGGAAGGGGTAGAGGAGGGAGGGGGGTAGAGGAGGGAGGGGGCAGAGGAGGGAGGGGGCAGAGGAGGGAGGGGGTAGAGGAGGGAGGGGGTAGAGGAGGGAGGGGGAGGAAGAGTCGGCTTATCACCTCACCTCTCCTACTACTGCCCACTCTCTTCGTATCTTCTCCCTTCGTTCTCTTTCATTCCCTCCTTCCCAATTCTCTTGACGACCCGTCCCAAACATTCCTTCGTATCACCTTCTCCCACCATCACTCCCCTTTCCCTCGCCGTCCACCACCCCTTCCACCTTTCGTCTTCCGTCATATCTTAATTCCACCTACGACGCACGCCTCCGTGAGCTTCCATCCCCTCCCCCCCCCACCCTCCATCTCTAATGCTACAACTATTTCCGCTTCTTTTCACTTCCGTCTCGACGCACGCGATTGTCCGCGTGTATGACGCGGCCATGTCCTTTCTTCCCCGGGACTTCTTCGCCAGCGTTCGCTTGGGTGTTTGCGCGATTTGTTCGAAAGTGGGGGATAGTTTTCCACCTCTTCGAAGACTTAAAAGAGTTTGCGCAAGGGTTGGTTTTTTCGGATGCATACTCAGACAATTAGAGTGTTGCCGCCGTTTTATTGCGTCCGTTTCTACGGAAGGAAAAAAAGAGCCGAGCGGAATTAACCCCGGCTGAAGCAAGAGGTGGTAGCAGGTGTTTTATTTTATCTGCACGTCGGAAAGTTTTAATGTGCGGAAACCCGGAATATTCCGAGACTTGGGGTATCACTGAATGAAACTTTTAGAAATGTCCAAAAACAAAAACGGCATTTCCCGTAAACTTTCCGAGTCTAGCATCTCATCAAATTATAGGGGCTAAGCAGCTCCTGCCATCCTATTAAAACTAGTCTCCCGAGATTGAAATTTTCCTCAAAATACCATACTCAACTCTAATAAAAGACCTGGAACTGCAAAAATACACCATATGCGATGCTTAAGTAAAACTGAGTACGGACGACTCTTACCTTGGGGATAGTAAGAGACCACTCCCACCAGAACTTCATAAAACTCGCTAAAATCTTTCTATGTCGTTCTGTCTTAATGCTGACATGTAACGAATTTCCATAGATATTTTTACTGACGCTTAAAGGCATGCATGACATAGTTCTTGTGCATTCGTAGTGGGATGTCTGAGTCTTATTTCTTTGTTGCAGTAAGCGCGGACGGCGCACATGCTAGCACGCAGAGGGGATAACAGAGAACCCAAGAATTGTTTCTTAGTTCGCTTTTGCATCAATCTGGGCACCACAACTCATAGTAAGTATACGAAAATGCGCCCGCGCAGTAGCCCTAAGTGGGGATTTCGCTGGCTATTCCCAAGCTCGCAGAAACGGGCATGTGACTGAGCGCGAAAAGGGCAGCGTAGGTCCAGCGTTAAGGTGACCAACTTTTCAGGAAGGAGGGTCGTTTTCAAACATTTACGGACTATAGGGAGGGTCATATTACAATGCCGTGTTTATGGTGCATTTATTGATGGATCTGCCTCTGATAGATAGATGTAATAGAAATAAGATAGCTTGCTGTGGCGGTTTAAGTGACGATTTGGGATATAAATCATGATTTTTTTCAAAAAGCTTGACATTTATCAAGGCGGGACGAGTGATGAAAACGAGGGACTGTCCCTCCAAATTTAGTACGGTTGGTCACCCTAGCGTAGGAGAAAGTTACAAGGTCTCGGCACCCCATCTGTCCTGTGATTTCGTTCGTGAAGCGAGTGGTGGGGTTTTATTGTATCGTTGTGAGCTTCACCACTCCTTTTTATGATGAACGAAGTAGATTTTTTGTCCAAAAATAAGTTCAGTACAATGACTTGCGAACAAAAATTGGAAGTAAAACATTTAGGATCACATCAACCTGACGACTTTGTTCTTCTCAACAACAAAAGCGAATTGACAGAGCTTGGTACGTATTTTGTACGGGCATACAGATATCTTAATACGTTATGTAAAATCCGCTACAACACTGTTGCTTTCATGGGACAAAAAAATGTAAAAGAAATTGTCAGTGAAACGACGTATCTAATTCCTTGAAATTATTATCACAACACCCATGACAACATCAGAATCGGAAAGATGTTTCTTTGCATTGAAACGTGTGTGTGTGTGTTGGATGGCGAATCATCCACGTGAGCTATTATCGCTGTACCCTTCCTCTAATAACACGCTCATTATCACGAACTTGAGCAACACGACAAGAGTAAAAAAACTCAACGCTCCATTAATGCTGTCGATAGAGAACTAGTGAAATTCATCCAATACTTTATAACTAAAATCATTGAGCGTTTTACAACGCTGAAGAACAGACGGGTACATTTTTTCAAGACGCAGGAAAGAAACAGTACCTCTGTAAAAGGTAAAGCAGTACGATTAATTATTATTTAGACTATGAAAAATTACGATATATCAGAGCTTTGCAACCTTTCGTAATGCTTACTACACGAATATGATTTATTAATGTCAGCTTAATTAGATTTTGAGTCACGACGCGTCAACTAGTTGTATAAAAGTTATGTTATGGAACACTCTCGTCCCAACGGTATTGTCAAAAGAAGTATTTTCTTGATTGATGCAGCAATGTTTGTCTAGCCTTAATACTATTCATCGATTAAAAGCCGGTAATAATGGATTTTTTGATCAAACAAAGAAGGAACACATGTTTGTGTTGAAACTTCGGGTAGACCGTTTTTGGAAGCGTCGCTGCATCATCCGTGAATTAGTGACGCGTTTATAACCATGTCGACCTAATACGCCACATTTATATGCGTCGGAAAATTTCTCACTCGATGTAAAAAAAACGTCTGATTCAGAATACCTAGGGAAGCGTAAGGAAAAATCCAGCCATTCTTCCCTGGCCTCAAAGCAGCATTCTCCGACAACGGCCACATTCGTTGATTTCTCCTTCACAAAAGGCCATTAAGAGAAAAATAAAAGAGTTGAGCCAAATGCGAGGGCTTTTATCATGCGATAAACACCTGAGAATCTGTTGGCAAGTGATGCGAAACAATGCTTCCCTAGCCGTCCAGGAAAAAATCGAGAATGGCGTAACCAGCGCTTTTTGTTAGGTGGCGGGTTCTTCCTTTAACGAGTAACATCGTAATCACTGAAGAAAGAAGATTCGATAAAAATAAATAATCCATCGGACGGCGATTGATAGAAAATGGCAGTCATGTCGCGAAGGTAACATTTGCACAAAGTACGTACCGAGTACGCGAAGAATTCCTCGGAATCTTTTTTTTTCTTCGATTTAATTTTATACTCAATGACAGAAGAGCCTTTGCTCTCCCACTACATTAATCGAACTTTTAAAACCCTCGATAAAGTTAGTTTCCGGCGTTTTAAAAAAAATCGAACGCACGTTTTTGGTAATTGTGCACGTCATCCGTTCCCCCGACGAAGAAATTTCATGCGAAAAGTAAACGCAGATAGAGTTATCGCGTTCCAGCCACTTGTCAGCGCACTGAGTCAACGCGAGAAGAAAAGGGAAATTGAAGCCGCACACGAAATGAAACGTGCCGTCGATTCAAGTTTCTTGCGATTAGCAGTACGACGCTTACGTATGTAATCTTCTCGCATTCTCGCTTGCGCAAGCATTTAGATCATGGGTAGGCAAACCAGGGCCCGCGAAGCTGTTATGAAAAAGCAATCCGTGTAATTTAACAGACAATTGCATACGCGTTTATTAATGCCATGGCCATACAACCTATTAAGAAACTTCCGATGTAAAATCTTATTCGGCACACCGAAGCGATGCAAACTCTTTAACGAGATGAGCCGTATCAATTACCACAACGAATGCGTTTCACCTTGATCGTCTCTGATTTATATTCCTTATAAGAGGACAAAGGAGAATCTCTTACGTACCTGACTATTTGTCGGTTTAGATGTTTGCATTTTTTTAAATGACGACAGGAAATTTAGGTGAAGCAGATCAATTTCACTGCTTCGTTCTGTGACGATGTGACACCTTCTGCAGCTAGAAAGCGGGGCGAATGAAAGCTAATTTTAGGTCCAACTGTCGAACGAAGATTACCGTGTCGCTATACGCACGCAATTTTCAATAAGTTGGAACTATGCTGCAATCAATGGTCCTACTGTTAAATGAGTGATTTTTAGTATAAACATAATAACTAAGAATATTCGGTTTTCATTTCCTTAGTTACATGCTGTAATTGTAATTATGAAATCGCTTATAGTGGCAAAAAATCAAATTTTCACAAACCTCATGGCATGAGAAACACGCTTCCACAAACGCTCATCGGCCTTATCTAAAACTTTGCGGAGAAATTCTTTGGAGGCGATGGTTACCACATTATAGAAGCTATAAAAAAATAGAGCACAATTGTATCAATTTTTGTATTTGCGCGGTACACTTGATCCTTCGATCAGCCCCATCTTTTTGTGACTATTCTTTATTAAGAGTGGAGTATATGCCTTTTCAACTCTGTCACTATCACCGAGCCTTTTTGCTTTCGAGCCCCGCATCTAATAACGGTCCGAAATACTATGTTGAAATGATTTCTTGAGTCAACCGATCTTCAAATATGCAACAAAAACATTTATTCAGTCTACACAAATGGTTCGGTGAAAGATAAAAAATTCTCTGTTTACAGCGACTGAAGTTCATATACTAACCGCTGTGAGTGATTAAAAAAATAAGTCAACTATAAATCTTAGGTACCTCGCACTTTAAGTTAAATTGATCAAACCATCTTATAACAGAGTCCCTTCAAATTTTTCAAAAACCTTAATTTCATTTCGATGGATTTGTTAAAGTAAAAACCATAACGTTCAACCTCCTGAGGCCAAAAGGAATAGTCCCCGGCGCTACATTGCGTTACATACCCAGGGCCGGCCAAGTACTTCCGGGGGGGCCCGGATGCAAGCAAGTTTTTCAGGCCCCCCTATGTCAAAAACACCTGCCATTTTGTACACATCAATGTTAAAGCTTAGAGAGAACATGTAATTATAATTATAAAGTAACTATAATGTTAATTCATTTAATAAAAAAGCAAAAATTTGTTTAAAGATGTAAATATATTATTTGTACTCAACATTTGGGGGCCCCTAAAAATCGGGGACCCGGATGCCTTGCATCCGCTGCACCCCCCACTAGGCCGGCCGTGTACATACCTTGGGATTATTCTCACGGAAAAATACCTTTAAAAATAAAGTCACGTATAAAATGTTTAAGGAAATTCATATACGTTTCCTATAACTGAAAAATTCAAGTGGTATATCTTTCTCTTTGAGATCTGATAATGGCGACAGCGGTACGGAGGTAATGAGAAATAAGTATTACTCATAAAGTTTTGGAACGCGTTTGAATCTTAAATAAATAAAATCGTTGCTACTAATACATAATACAAAAACTGATCACCTAGACTTATTTTTCAGCAGTGTAATAAATTATTAAATATTCTTTCGCCGTTTTCTTAGTGCATAGATGATTAACGTCCCTTAAGCCGAAAACTCGCTCCTACATTTTTTATGAAAGAAAGATCATAATAATCAGTATTCAATCTATAATTTATTATAGAACTTTTGTATGCAAGCGTAAGAATACTTGTATATTAGTAGTAACTTTACTTTTTACTCACCACTCGTCAAAATATTTATTGTATATGATCGCGTATGATAGCCAGGGGTGCCCAAGCTGCGGCCCACTAATCAATTTTATGCGGCCCATAGCCAGTGTTTCATATAAAACTTTTTTCATTTTTCTATCGATTTACCAAATATGATTTTTACGTACTTAGTAAAATCTGTTAAAAATTCTATGGTTAAATTAGGATTCCTTAGTAAATATTTCTCAATTCAAATATGTTTTTTTCAAGATGTTTTTGACCTCTTCTCGAAGATATTTCTAAGATTGAATTATATCATGATTTTTAATATTGAAATTTTAACCCTAAAAACCTAATTTTAACTTGATTTTCACTCATATAGTACCTAAGAATCTCTATATAACGTCCGATTTTACTTTAATTCAGTCTGTCGAAGCATAGGCAATTTAAAATGCCCACCATACAGAAAAGTTTGCCCATCCCTGCTCTTAGCGAGCAACTTATCCATCCTCACTCTATGCCTAAAAATCGAAGTATTTAAAGATCGTCCTAAACAACAGAACGACTAATTGTAAGGTGTGCGTGATTTCAGCCCTATATTTAATCAAACGGAGCGTTCAAATAATACGTCTCCACAATATGTTTTCACTACGAGAAATAAAGCTGTTTGCTGCACTGACAAACCCAGAAGGAAGGGGGACGTCAAGAGCTCGAGTCCTTTCCCACGAAGTCCTCTCAGGGAGCAAACTACAATAAAAATTATGTTTCTTTATAACATTTTATATTGGAGAAATTTCGTCTCACGTCCACGCCCCAACACCGGACGATCAACTTGTTCGAAACTCTCTGGGCCCATTATTTAATCCGAGTGAGTGACACAGGTTTACATAAATACGGTACTAAATTAATACAGTTGCAGCTGAAGTTCGGAAAAATACATTATTTTACCAATGTTTCTCGCTGTCATAGGTCTGAAAAGTAGCATATTTTTCCGCTTTTGATCAAACATTCGGACTTGAATCGCATTTTAAAAACTTTAAGAAAAATGATCGTTCATTTTTTGTGCGAAACCATCGAGTTCGTATCTAAATTCTATCCTATCAAAAACTAAATTTTATTATGTTCTGCATCTACATCCAAGTGTGTCTTATAGGAAAAATGCCCGTACCGCGAATCAAACGTACAAATAAATTCTCAGAAACTGTGAGAATCGATTTTTAAATATCTGGTAAAATACCATACTTTTACCATGCGCAGTTTTTGAGGTATTGCATAAATCTCACAGAAATCGCACATAAAATTACAAAACAATGATGATAATTGATAAGGCGCAGTCAACTGAGTCAGTCTGAATTACTTTTTATTGGAATATGTTAGGTTTTGTTTTAGTTAACTAGAATCAAATGCTCTACTCACCCCTTTGTTCTGCTAACAAAAAAGTCCTGGTTTTCAATTTAAAAAATGGGAGCCATATGATTAGGCATTCCCCTAGATACCTTACAACAGTAGATTCCAAACTGGGAGGTCGCGAAAGTTACCGAGGGTCGCAAAGACGGAATGTTTTAGTTATTTAATTTTAAGCATGGGTATTTTAACAATAGAATTAATTTTAGTGCAAATAAAGTAGATATTTATAATATTTTTAAATTAATATAACATTTTATATTCATTGGTTGATGGATAAGATCGACTGCCTTAATTCTTTCAGGCATAGGAATTCATGGGAAAAAGATAACTTGGCTGCACATATGTTTTGATATGGGTTCAATATAAGTAAAAACACAACATTGAACATCAAACTTTCACAAGCAACACAAATGGCTCTGCCATCTGGAATAAACAGCTATAAATACTACGAGTGTGGTAATGTGGTGGTCCAGAGGTTATACCGCCGTCCTTACTTAGTAGCGCATTTTAAAACAGTGGTACAAATTTTGTACCCCCATGCCTAAAAGAATTAAGAGAAGTTCGTAAATGCACAGAGTTTGGGAACCATTGGTACAAGGATGGGACAAGGTTTATCAAGTAGACAAGGAATAAAATTAAAAGAACTCACCATGCTCTCCAACCATACGCTCGCGAACATAAACTCGGGTTTACGGGTAGTAGGACCGCTAAAGGCACCACTTCAAACACGAGCAGGTTAATGGTAAGGTGATCTACGGAGGTACCATCCAACGTCAGGGACCTAATCCTAACATACACACAAATAAAAAACTACAGTTACTTGATCATATGGCCCAATTCACACTAGCGTTTTTTGACGCGCGTGTAACGGTTTTTTCAACACGTTTAGAAATATATTGTAGTATTCACACTGCACACTCGCGTTAGTTTTTTTGCTAAAGGAGCTAGGGCCGTAATCTGATAGCTATTCCCACTGAAATAAATCACCCAGTTGTAAAACAAAAATAGATTATACACATTCTATAAAAATGTACTTAGGATTCTGGTGATTTGGTATCTGGTCCGTTGACTCTTAGTTGGGTTCAGAAACAGGAAAGATTATCTGCTAAGGTAGTTCAGTGGTAGAATATCCGCCCGGCAAGTGGAAGACCCGGGTTCGATTCCCGGTCATAGCAGAATTTTTTCTGTTTCAAAGTTATTCCCAAAATTACAGCTTATGCCTTTCTGCATAGTTTCTATTATTCCATCAATTTCTGGCTTTGGCAATCTCACCATTTGAGAGGGAGGGGTTTTCTTTGACGTTCTCTTGGAGGACGTCCGTTGGGGCTGGTTGATACTAGCTTGGCTAGCCCGGACCCAACTAAGAAAAACACCCGCGTTCAGAAACAGGAAAGATTATCTGCTAAGGTAGTTCAGTGGTAGAATATCCGCCCGCCAAGTGGAAGACCCGGGTTCGATTCCCGGTCATAGCAGAATTTTTTGTTTCAAAGTTATTCCCAATGAATTCAAAGTCAACTCACGTCCACAGCATCTGTACTGAAGTTCTCGATGCACACCTCACTCTGAAGTACCCACTTGAAACAAGTTTTTTCATGGGAATCAACTGGTAAAGAATAAAGTCTTTATAAGTCGAGGAAATATCTGGAGGCCATGTTCTTATATAAAATCAAGTTAGTTAGGAGGTGCTCCTTTGCTGAAAAATATTTTAAAATCACTTTCACAAAAATTATAACCTTTGTTCGATCGGTTGCATTGGTTGAGTCATCAACTTGCAGAGAAAATTACCGCCAAGATTCTAAATCAGCCCTCATAAGAGAATATATACTTTTAGATAAAACCTCCACTGTCCTATGAGCATAAAGGCGCATCTTTCATCGGTGCTAATATATCCTTCCTGCTCTGTATGTCCTGGAAAAGGGAATTTTCGGGTGCCTTTGTTAACAACCAATAAACAGTGAGTTTAGAACAGCAGGAAATGAACTTCAAAGAATTTTAAGTGAAATTTTATTTTTTTACGAATGATAACATTGGTTACCTGAATTAAATGGTGATAACTTCGAATCATCTATACCAGCAAAAATGTTCATTTTCGCACATTTAAATAAAAACTAAATAGGTACTATTAATACATATAATAAAAAGCGTACAGCGCGAGTTCTAGAGCAAAGCTGAACTTCTCGGGTAGTATGCAGGTTACAACTAGAACTAGAAAATACGCTCCTCTGAACGCTCCCATTACCGATTTACATGAGACGCGTTTAGGAAGTACCCGCGTACTGTCAACGGCGTATGCGTGTTAGTTTTTACGCATTATAGATCCCATCTACTACAATGTTTTCCAAACGCTTTTTTACATAAACTGTTTATATTCGCATGCGATACACGCGCATATGAATGTGGCCTAGAAATCCTAGGTGCACATTCCGACTTTAGTCATGCCATATGAAATAGGTATAAACAGCGACAACCCAAGCTATTTTAGCGTTCCGAGCTAAGTTCCAAAGCAGGACTCCTTTTAAATCAGATAGTTTTTACTGATAGGTTTAAATTTATTGATGACAGCTTAAAAAAATCTGATGTGGCCACCACATGACCTTCTCCAAACCTGTAATATTTCTAAAAATTCCAAATAGGTTAAATGTTAATAAATATTTTAAGGAACTGCGAGAAAAATTTAAGGACTTCACAAAAAACAGAAATAAACTCAAACCATAGCCTTCTGATAATGAATATAGCCCCGAAGCTCCAACAATTAAGAAAATAAAAAGGAGTGTAAAGTGAACATTGAGAAGGAGAAAAAATCCTGTACTTGACCGGGAATCGAACCCGGGTCTCCCCATTTGCCGGATAGGTGCTTCAATTTCAGATTTATGCCCGCATGCATAAAAAGTCTTCTCAACACCTTTGTTTCTCTTTGGAGTGTAAAGTGTTTACAATAGTCTCCGGTAGGTGGTGCGGTTGTGGCAGCTAAAAAATTTAGTTTAAAAAATATCTATTCAACAATGAGAAAATGTTTCGAACAAAGATTGTGGAAATTTTTTTTCCTACGACTTTTATTCCAGTACTGTTTTACATTCATCAAATATTAAAGCCCATATTAAATAAATGGAACGTCTCCTTAACAATGCGTTCTACGAAAAAATGTTTCAAACAAAAGTTATAGAAAATAATATTATCTATGAAGTTTATAATAAACAACATTTGCATTTATCAAGATTTAAAAGTTATTTTCCAAAAACTAAAACATGACTAGAGTAAACACCCCCGTTTGAGCGATTGTTACAAAAACCTAATCAGCTCTTTATTATACTTGGTATAGTATTCTTTCTAAATATAAAATTTGGTAATGATATGTATTTAAGTTTTTTAATTAGAGCGTCCACAAAATCCTATCACGTACAGACCGTCAGACACGTCATCGAGGAAATAATCAAAACGTGTTCGTGGGACCTTAAAACATGTATTTCCGTTGAAATCTCGAATTCGATTTTTTTCATGAAAACAATACTATCTCTATACTTCGCAGCGGGGGATTAAGGTCGGTTGAGGCCCCGGGCGCAGAAGAAAATACTGGGCCCCTTAAAAAAAAGATTAATTAATTAATTAAAGATTAATTAAAATTCAAAAATTATTCATAAACTACGAAAATCCAGGCGCTGATGTAACAAAAGGAATTAATTTTATCTTAATATAATTTCAACAATATACGCGTATTTGCGTATATCGTAAGTCTGCACTGCAGGAGAGTACAGGAGTACAAAGTAGCAAATACGATTTTATTGCTCCGATGAGCGGTAGCGCAGCCGCGCGGGGCCTATGCAGCGTAGTATGTGTATAGTATGCAGCGTAGTAATGAAATAATGAAAATAAGCGAATATAAACATACTATCATGTTTTACCGCCGATTGTAAACTTGTACGTAATTAAAATTGCACATATGAAACCAAACTTGGTGTCATTAGAAAAAAGTGTAAAGTTGGGGTTTTGCGGGGCCCTTCAGAAGTCGGGGCCCAGGGCGCGCGCCCGCCGTTAAATCCGCCTCTGATACTTCGTATATGGAGAAAGTATAAATGACAAAAGAAATTCCATCTATATATACCGTTGGTCAGCGATATCTGTTGCTTGCCAATATTTATTTTACTGCAAATAATGTATCAGGCATATAATAACGTATAGATAATAGAATTGATAGACATAATTTCCACCAAAAAAGTGGAAATTACAGAGTTTTTCGTTTCAATTATGGAATCTTTCCACAAAGTGGAGCCTTCCCAAGTGAATATTGAATGTAAGTAATAGATAGTACATCGTAAAAGAAGCGTCCCCGAGATATTTGTATTACGGGGAGCCGTCTATCTCATTAGTAACTCGGACGACCCTCGATGACATAAACGTGCAGATGTTCCCATTTCCGAGATTTGTCCCGGTTTTCACAAATATGTCCCGGTGTCCCTAAAGAATTTCACGGGAGATCCTATTTTCTTGGTTCTGCCAATATTCGTACTATTTGATTTTACCTCAATGCGTGTCATCTCGGTAATTTGTGCCAAATGTGACCTTAAAATATTTATTCGCATTAATTTCATTATCAATTTTGTATTAAATAGAAATTAATTCCTTAACCGTAAAATTCAAAATTAGAGACACACAATGAAAAATGGGGAGGAAAGGAAGGAAAAGGCAAAAGACAATAAAAATTATAAACTTACAGGTTTAGGGGTTGTTACTCCACGCCAGGGACCTGATGTCACTCACACATTCACTCACTCAATCGCACAAGCACTAATCCAAAAGGTGGAAAACGAAACGGGGCCGGGTTAGTTATAATTTTTATTGTCTTTGGCCTTTTCCTTCCTTTCCTCCTCCTTTTTCATTGTCTCTAATTTTGAATTTTACGGTTAAGGAGATAATTTCTATTTATCATCAATTTCGCCGTACTCTCCATCTTTACTCATTTATCAATTTTTTAATATTACTGTGTACGTATTTTTCGAATTTGTAAAATTATTTGCTACCTTTTGAACAAAATTATAACCAAGCTACGCAATGTTAGCTTATATAGCATATAAACGACAAAAAGACTGAAAATCATATATTACTGTATGGGAACGGAACAGATCGGAACCAATTCGGTAAATATGCCAGGACGGAAAATTATGGCGAAACTTAGAATTTATGCTAAACAGGACATCGGCACACATCAACCAAGACCCGAATTCCTGAACGTGACCATGATGCCAGAGTTAAACTTCCAACAAAAAATACTTTCAGAAAAAAAGTGGCCAAGACTAAGTCCGCCTCAAAATCGAGAGTGCTTCTTCCTCCACTTCCTACTCATCAGCCATTTTCTCCTTTCACCGCTACTCTTGAAGGACGAAAATCTCCGCGCCTGCCCCACGCCATACGACCTTTCATCCTCCCATCCCATGCTCCTTTTGTCTCGGGAACCAGTGAAAGCTCAACTCGCATTCATCATCACTTAGGAAGAATTTATGCGCGTCTTCTCTCTCTCTCTCTCTCTCCCAGGAAACGAAAAGCCGGTAAAACGGAACACCTTATTGAAAGCCCCCCCCCCTTCCTTCTTCCACGTCCAATAATTACCGCGATGCTGTGTGAAAATTTTTGTCGGAGAGAGGAAGGAAAAAAACGAAAGTAAAAAGAATCTCGGAAGTTGCTATTTGCGTAATAATGAAAGGGGTCAGTTTGAGGACGTGAATGAAACGAGCATCGAGGTATTAATCGCTAATGTTTGCTCGAAACAAAAAACCTTTTTGCGATTTTGGAAAATGGCTTCGTCATTCATACGTTACAAAAATGTGACTACCTTCTTCCGTGGGATTTTTTTACCCAGTTTACATGGCAACTTTATATTATATGATGAATAAGAGAGATTTTTAACGTAAAGTTAAATAACAAGTACGCACGACAAAATATCACCATATAAATCTGACGCACATCCCTCAAAATTACGAGTTTAAATTACGACTTTCGTAATCTGTAATGTGGCAGCCCTAATAAACGCGATTCATATATGCTATTAAATTCTTGAATTAATAAAAATTTCTGAATGCCAGAAATCAATGAATTTATAATATAGAACTAAGGGGCAGATATTTGACAGTATTTCCAAAAATATGGCGGCTTTAATAGATTGATATGACCCGAATACGTTTTTTTCATTTAGTATTTTAACTTGTAATAAAAATTGGTCGTCCTGATTGAGTGATAAATGCCTGTATGTCATTTTTGTCCTGTATTTTAATAAAAGCCTCACATACATAAACATACCAAATCTTTAAGATACAGATACACAACAATATTTTTGAAAGCAACCTTCTCAATAATGGGATATTCCATAAAAATGGAAATGACAAGAAACTCTCTTGTATGGTCAGATAAGAATCCTCATGGAACAGTGGAAAGTAATTTCCAACATCATTTTTCTGTTAACATGTGGTGTGGAGTCATTGCCAATCAGCTTATTGGACCATTTATCTTCGAGGAACGTCTTACAGGTGACATTTATGCCAGGTTTCTACAAAATGAACTGCTGCGCCTTTTAGAAGATGTTACTCTGAGAACACGAATACGTATTTACCTACAGCATGATGGGGTGCCAACACATTTCAGTGGAAAAGTGATGCAGAATCTTAATCAGCAGTTCCCTGATTGGTGAATTGGTCTTGGAGGTCTGCAGAGTTGGCCACCAAGGTCACCAGACCTCAGCCCCCTAAATTTTTGTGTGTGGGGTCACATGAAAGCCATAGTGTATGAACGCAAAGTGGACACAAGAGATCAACTACTTCATTGAATTTTAGATGCTGCAAGATGCGTAAATGATTCTAAAGTTCTTGGTAGCGTTATAACTGTTGAGAATCAGACCCATGTTCATATGATATTTCTGGTTAGGAATGGCCTAAGGAATAAGCTCCTGAAATATTGATAAATTCATGAATCACCCTGTATAATAGGTAGTTGGTCTTTCAAGAAATATTCCTAAAGATGGAGTAAAAAGTTTCTCAAGAGGTCTTCATGGAGTTATGAAATTCATCTGGTTATAGCAAATGTTTTTTAAACCTTGGGTCATGACCCAAACTTGGGTCTCTGAGCTATTTTCAGTGGGTAGCCTAAGATCTTTTGTTGCCCACTGAGCGCAAATATACCATTCTTTCTATTAGTCTGTTAAATGCTAATGGTTTTAATGCTTTAAAATGTATTTAATTCCTGTTTATTTTATCGTTTATCACAAATGAACGACAATCAGATTAGGGTTGCAGCTGAAAATGGCTAAGAACCATCAGGTTATAGAATTGAATTAAATAAGCATGACATTTTAAAAATGTATTTAGACTTAAAATTTAATTTCACTTTTGAAAGAATATACCTATTCACCTTTCCAAAGTATATTTAAAGTAGACTTTTTAAATAGGAAAAAGCAGTACTTTTCTTTTGAAAGGTACCAGAATGGCATTCTAGTAGATCCTTAAAAACATAGACAAAGATGTTTTTGTCAATTGATTTTATAACATCAAATTATTAAATATGGAATTTAAAAAATAATTAAGGGATGAGATTTGTTTTTCTATTATAAACTCCATGCCTTTTTTCTTTTTTGTGGTGAATTGTTTTGCATTCTTGTACTTGTTTTCTAACTAAAACTAAAACTGAAATAACATACATGGAATTATAGTTGCCAATAAAGTGCAACTAGAATTAAAAATAAGGCAAATAACAAACAGTAACCTGATTATTTAAAGAAACAACTGAATGTCTCAAATTAATTTATCCAAAAAAGTTATTTATACTTAAATTCTATAACAATTCACTTACGCGTAAATTTTTTTTTCTAAATGGGGATTAAAATTTTATTCGGATTAAATAAAAGACAAACTGACTCCAATCTTTTACAATTATAATTAAATAAGGATACTAAAAATCATCAACATTGTTTTATGGATGGAACCCAATCAATTAATTAGGTAGCACCAAAATTGCGATATTTTAAAAATCATGAGAATTTCAGAATCATAGTTTCAAAAATTACTTCAAAAACAATTTCTCTCTATTTTCACCAACAAACAATGTGTTGCCAAAGTTTTGTGGTAATAAATTGCAAAATATATTTCAATTTTATTATAGATGTACAGCATACAATTATATTTATCATATTATAAGCCCGGATACTTTTCAGCAAGTGTCCTCTTTACAGGATATGTAGTGTATTAGTAATCAATTTTTTTACAATAAAGCAATTATGATAAAGTGGTAAAATTAATGCTGGCTTTTAAACAACCTCACATATAACTTTTCAAACAAAAATATTATATTTCAAGGTATAATTACTTCCATTGCGCTTAAAAGCACATTACCTATTAGGACCAATCTTATGGACAAATAAAACCAAGGAAAATGAAAAGACTGGAAAAATATAATGCGAGTCCGTAATTTCAATTAAACAAAAAAAGACTAACTTAAAAAGCTGAATACTACACACAAAATATTATGGTAAAACTAAATGTAAATTACATCTGAAATTACAAAGACCTTGATCAGTTGAATTGCAAAATAATACCTTGTATTTTCTTCATTATGAGCACCATTAAGTCCCACTGTCCAATCACTTAATCAATCCAGTATCTGGAGATGCTTCCCAAACTATTTTCTGTAATGATTTGAAATTTGGGTGCTTTGAATCCGCAGCAAGCCCTAAAATAACTCTCTCAGTAGTTGTCAAACGTGCTCCAGCAGCCTTCATATCTTTGAATGCATACTTCCTACAATGGTTGAAATGAGTATACATATGATTTCACAGAATTGGAAATATGACATGAAAAATATTTCTCCTAGAATGGGATGAATAATATTCTAGCTTGGAATACTTTAGAGAACTTTTTAAGAAAAAAAGCCTTTTAACTGTACTTCATTATTATACCGCATTATCCAACATGAAACGAATTAGATTTTTATAGGCATATATAAGGGCAAAAGTTTCAAGGCAGTTTCAAGACTGAAGGATTTACGTTAATATAATCGATACAAGAGAACAATACTTTTAATCCGTTTAAATTAATTTGTCTAAAACACAAATAAATTAATTTATGCTTATAAATTGAGACAAGTCATACGCTAAGCTCACTCGTTCAAATTTTAATGATACAATATGGCTTTTGGAATTATTGAGAGTTTTAAGACAAAGTTTACTGATTGTCAGTAGTTTAAGGTTGGCACTAATGTAGATTACAGCAAGTTGAAATATTTAAAGAATTAATCATTGAGAAGATACAATACAATATGTAAGATTTATACCTGTCTGTCATAGTTCTGGACGAGCAAGCATCAGCAACAACATGAACAGAGAAACCTTTATCAAGAAGATCTAACGTAGTCAAATAAATGCAAGCATGAGTCTCTATTCCACAAAGAACCACTGTATTCACCTAAGAGTAAATAAAAATCGAATCTGAGCTTTTAGAGTACCAACATTACACTATCTATGCACGAGCTTCCTATGTGCAAATGCTACTGACCTCGGGATGATTATTTTTTAGGTGGTTATTAATATCTTCAATGCACATAGAGAACTGAGTTTTTTCAAAAGGCTTAATTGCATAGTTTTGTATTCCTAACTCCGGGACTGTGTGACCCAAACCTAGAAATAGTTTGGAGTCACAATGTTAATATAATCTCAGATGAATGTAAATAAAACGTAAATTTAAAACACTTATTTACCTTTAGGATATTGTTCTGTGCAAACGACCGGCATTTTCATAACCATAAAAGCTTGAAGCAATTTGTTGGAATTTGACACGATTTCTGGAAAATATTTAATCGCTGATCTAAATTTTTCCTGCATATCACACAAAAATAAAGAAGTATTTCCCACAAGTATTCGTCCTAATTGGCGCCCCTTTGTCAAAGCCATTTCTCTTAAATCTAGGAAAACAATGAAAATCCTCAACCCTTTCAGTTGCAAATCGCTGATCTCTTGTCAGCTGTTCAAGTTTCGACCTAAGATAAAATAAAACGCCGCTAGAGGTCAAGGTATCTATACGTCCATACTTTGTCTGCTGCTTGTTGTACGTTGATGGTAAAGACAATTCTGAGGAAGTTAAATTAATTTCCGAGCACGATCTGAAACTTCTTAGAGAGTACGATGGAGTTAATTCAAACGGGTTCTGTACCTTTGAGTATTCAAAAACATTTAGGACCGCCAGGTTTGTGGCGTGTATTCTTTTACTTTATCGAAGGGCGTTGATTTTTAGTTTCCGTCGGATATTGACATTATGATCTTTAACTTACAGATCCTAGAGTAACGGGATGGTTGTTACTTAGGTCGCCAATTCCGTTGATAGTCATATTTATTTTTTATATGGTCATCGTATTTTTGGGGCCGAAATTCATGAAAAACAGGAAGCCATTCAATATTAAATATATTCTTATAATTTACAATTTTTCTCAGATCATATTATCATCTTACATCTTTAAGGAGGTAGGTTAACCTCTAATTATTTGTTGGAATTTTACACCTCTTCAGATCTGAAAAATTAATATCAATTTTCAGTTCCTTGTGACATCTTACATATCTGGATACAGTTGGGCCTGCCAACCAGTGGATAACTCGATGAATCCTCTTGCTGTCCGGGTAATTGCAGCTTCCTGTTTATGGGAATAATGAATTTGAGAATATTTTCATTTACTTCGATGTTTTCCTATTGCAGATGGCCTCTGCTTGCTGGTGGTTTTATTTTTCGAAAGTAGTGGACTTATTGGATACAGTGAGTGTATGAAATATCTTTTAAACTGCATTATTTTTAACTTGATACATTTTATAAATTTTTATTGGACAAAATTTGTGGATGACTTCGTTGAATGCATATTTTTTCTTTTCAATTGATTATGCATGATGAAATTTTATAGTTATTTAGGATTAATTTATGATGATATTTGTATTTTAGAAAACTTCAGTGAGCAATGGCATTTAGCTATTTTCTCATGCTTGAAATTTAAAACTATTGCATGTAATAATTAAGATCTCTCGATACTGATGAATATAAAATACATAAATAACCGTACCTGAATTATTTATAACTGTAACTCTTAATTTGCATTTCAAGATGGTAATGTTTATCTTTAAAAGTCTCTGTATAAGTTTAAGACTATGAACCTGTTTATTTATCCCCAGCAACCTATGTCCTTGCTCACTTTTACGGCTGCATGCCATTCTTAATCTGAATAATCGGTTGATATCTAATTGCTGTAGAATTCAGCAGTATATTGGTACTAATGTTTAATTCTAGGTATTAATTGTCATTTAACTTTGACTAATCGTAATAAAGAAGGTTTTTGAATAGCAATCACTGTTATAGTTCCTTCTTTCTGGAATGGTGAAACTAACATACTAAATGCTAATTGGCTAAAATAGATAAGCATGGTGTGTGGATTGCTTCAGTTAACACCTATTTATTACAAGGGAAACCTATGAAAATCCTTCAAGCACTGTCACCCTCCAGTCCTTTTGGGGAATTTGTCTCTTGTTACCTTGCACAGGTTTTCTTTGTTCTGAGGAAGAAACTGAGTCAGCTGACATTTCTCCATCTTTATCATCACTCAACAATGATCTTCAACTGGTATATTGGAACACTTTACTTACCAGGTGGTCAAGGTGGGTGTCATTGGTACAACTTAAACAGCATATGGAGTAATAAAATTTGTGGCTTTGTCTTATCTTTTTACATTTTGATTGCCTGCATTTCATGCTTCTAAACCCATTAATTCATTTAAAACTATTTTTGGTGTTTCTTTTTTGAGATTCCAGCAATAACAATTAACTTACGAAATATGATATTTAGCAAATTTGGATAATAACTACACGTTCATGACCGAATATCAAAGAATGGAAAAGGGTTGTCATTTTCTCCCTTGTTTAATGTTAAGGTTTAAAACATGCTGAGTATCTTCGTTTGAGATGAATTAAATAAATTTGGAAATATTAGTTGCCAAAACATTCTAATTTGCTTGTAGAATAAACACATTTTTAATATGTCTATGCCAATTTGTATTTTTAATGTGGTATTTTTTATGTAAATTTTTATATCATAGGCATAAATTTTTGTCTAATTGAAAGTAATTTGTTGCTCCAATTTGCATGATTAGTTCACTTATTGTGATAGATTCCCAACTGCTTTAAGCTTTGCTAATAATTTGAATTATTTCATATAAATTGCTGCTATTATGAACTAAAAAACTTGGAAGTATAATTCAATCACTTTGAAGGAGTAGCTTGATTTTTTAAGATAATACTTTTAGGTCTGCAACAATAATTCAAAGATGTTGGCAAAGAAATCACTAGTGTCTATGGAACTTCCCTTGTAGTGATATTGTACCACACAACATTATTTAGAAAACTTTTAGTTGCTCATTTAGGCAAATAAAACATTTATGAAGCATCATGGTAGATTTTGTGTGTGGTCAACTTTATAGCTTCATTTTGTTTTTCTATTTTACACCTCTTATAGTGTCTTGTAGGTTTCATATTTTACATGACTTGAGCTTTCAGATTTATTTTCTCTCTGCTTGCTTTAAATTGCTTTTTCTTCAAGTGTTGCATATTTTATGACAGTTGCTTCATAGCAATGAATCTAGGTATGGGATATGGTATAACATTATGTGATATATATGTAGTTTAGTGTCATTTCATTTCATTAATGTGCTCTTAATTACGTTGCACACTATACAGTCTTGTCTCTAAGTTATTAAACTTATTTTTTCTTGTATAAAATCGACAATTTTCATGTAAGCCTTATATTAAAAATTTCTATTTCATTAGACCTTAAAATATATCTTATAATGGATTTTTAATCTATATTCATTTTTCCTAATTGCATCATTCTGCATTAGTAATCAAGTAATATATTTTTTAATTGCTATTCAGATAGGTTTTATTGAAACATTCTTTAAACACAATTTCAGTGTTTTCTAGCTATCCATTGCTATAAATACTTATATTTACTTTGTTTTTAGCCTTTTTCAGTGGACTGATAAACTCTTTGGTTCATGTCATCATGTACACATACTATCTCTTGTCTGCCATTGGCCCCCATATGCAGAAATACCTTTGGTGGAAAAGGTATCTTACTCAGTTGCAGCTGGTAAGTCAAAAATTTTTATAACTGTTACATTTTTAGATGTATTACTGTAAACCAGCTGCCAGAGGTCTAGGTTTTTATATTGGGATAATATGGATATTGAAAGGCAAACATTGAAATTTAATGTATGGATCATTAACTCTATGAGTACCAAGCAATTTTTTTGTAGTTATGCCAAAATTGCCAGGCGATTTTTGTCAAATTTACAGCTGTGTAGGGAAAAAATTAGATCTCCCTTAATTTTCAAGGTATCTTTTTGAAATTTTTACAGAACATTCAGTACATATAGTTTTATATCTAAAACATAGGAAATAAGGACTAGATATCATACTATTAGTGTAAAAGGAATGTTTAACATTAAAATTATCATTTAAGTAAAACAAAATTTGAAATTAGAAATCTTTAAAAAAAATTACTTGCATATTTGGCATATTTCTTGAAGTTCCAATATGTTATTTGCCCACACAAAAAAATCACTTTTGATTGGTGGTTTTTTTGAAAAATAAAATGTTTTATACAACACTAACACATAATTGATACACACTTGTTCTTCTACTTCCTAACATTTGTGCTTACAGTTTAATTTATATTAGTTACCTATATTCAATAGTTCTTGTATTGGATTCTAATGTTCGAATTTTATGCCTTGTTATATAGCATATCTATCTATAAGCAAAGTGTGAACAAATAAATAATTCCCATTTCCAATATTACTGCCACAATTGCTTTCATTTCTGTGATAGTAACAGGCCTCCACTGACTAACTCGAGCATTGGGTGATATTTGCTGTTGTGAGCCAAGAAACTGATTTGCATGTCTTATAGTTTCATTTATTATTAGATTCCAAGGGGAAAGAGTAAAAAACAGGGGAAATATGGCATCATGGGGCTAGAATGGTGTGTAATGGTATGCTTGAATTTATTTATATACTAGAATTTCTTGATTATTATAGATATCATTATCATGTTCTTCATTGTCAACAACACTCACTATCTGAACTTTCAGTTAGAACTATGATACGACGTCTATGACGGACAATAATGTCACTATTGTCGCTTTCTGCATCTGAAATTATGAAACGAGGTTCACAACTTGTTGTGGGAGTTTGCATTTCATCGCCAGAATCAACATAATCATCATCGTCACCAAGAATGTTTATATAATCCACTATACCTTCATAATTGTCAAACATCCCTTGAGGTTGATGCCATTTTAATTATTACGGGTTGCAAAAACTAGGTCAAGTTCAAAAATGCATAAAATAAAAACAAAACTAATGAGACAAAAACTAGCAGTGCACTCTGAAACTGCACTCTTTCCTTGTCATAGGCCGACTGTCGTAAGATACCATCTGACGAAAGACCATGAATTACCATCACTTTATATGAGAGCCTGACGAAGGAGCACAATCGCACTCTTGGCATTTCAGGCAAGAGTTGCAACTAAGGGTTAAAGGACTCATTTATAATCAAAGTTTCCTTTATGTGACATCTTAAACTTAAACTTTGAAATAGTTATCAAGATCTCCTTATGGCTGGAATCACATTGGTACTTGAAATAATTCCAATTATCATTATGAGATTAAGAAAAAACAGATGTGCATTTCACCTGAAAAGCTATCATAATCAGTGGCAATTCACATATAATAGATAAGAGAGAAGAACATGGGCAGTGTTTGCTTCATTGTGTCCAGTTGTATATCCAAAGGGGGATGACATGGGCATCAACTGGAACTTTTGCATGGGGAGGGGCAAAGGAATAGCCAAGCTCCCACAGTCAAGTTTGGTAGACTTAATACTTTAATGGTTTATTTCAAGGGATCCCTACCTACTTGTCTGACCTCAGAAAAATTACTGTGTTAATCTCCTTACCTGACCAGGCATCAATGGTGGTTTCCTCTTGGCACAGGTCTGATCCAGATGGGGCAACTAACCCCCTTGTCCCCTCCAGAAAACGCCTATAGAGGATGATGAGGCATTTGTCCCCCCTCCCCTTGCATGTCCTCTTTGTCCTCCATTGTTAGACATATTCTGGACAAAATCCCTTGATTCTGCACTACAGATTAGATCCATAGGATAAGGGAAAGAAAGATTCTGACAGGAATAGGGATTTTCATAATGAATAATAGCAGTGGCAGTTTGAAGAGTGAGAAGAGTGATTGGGATTATTATTTACCCTTTCAATGTTTATAGAAAAGGATATAGGGGTGGGGAACCAAAAGTAAATGTATTTAAAAGGTTTAATTCATAGGGAGGGGTAGTTTTTTGGCAACCCCCAAAAGCTTATTAAGAAGCAAGTCTTTTGTTATGTGAAGGAGAAAAAAATTTGAATGAAGCATTGAGTAGAGGTTACTGCTCATTGGCTTGGTTTGGTGTATGAAAATGTGGAAGCATTGAAAGCATTCAGTTTTTATGCCTGGATCGGAGCTGGGGCAAGGGCTAGTTATGAATAGTGAGTGGTGGTCTGGTTTGTGAATGTGTTAGCCCAGCAGTTCCCAAAGATTTTTTTCATGTATCACTCACAAATATTTATGACTTTCTGTCTCACCTACCCCAAAAATATATTGTAGAAATTCATTAAGTCCCTTTTTTAATGTTGTTCATTATTAAAAATAAAAAATCAAGTATAAATCAAGAAGTAAAATAAATTAATTTGCTCAAAATAAAAATGTAGGTATATCCTCTTCAGTTTTAATACTTCTCGTGTACCAGTTAAAAAGCCCTATGCACCACTAGTGGCACTCGTACCGCAATTTGGGAATGAGCATCTTTCCTTCAAGCTGACACGGTAAATACATAGTTGTTTTTGTCCTGACACAGTTAATATCATTAGGCAATTGTAGTTATATTAATAATTTATGAATTTGTTTTTGAGTAGATAAGGAGGTTAAGTTAATACATAAAATTGTTTTACTGATTGAGCTGAATGGGGAAATTAATGAATTTTTTTTTCATAAATTTGTATGTTATGGTAGTATCAATTGTATAATAATGATGTGATTAATTTTTCAAGCATCTTAGTTTAACAGGTTGACTGCCAAGGCAGACACCAGTGTCCTCCCTGTATTATCTTTCGTAAGATGCTGCCGCTGCATTGCAATGTTTCCCCACTGTTCACATATATATGTATACTGGTTTTCAGAATTTTGTTTTTTGACAACTTTTCATTTTTCCAAATTTAGCATTTTTTAGCATGTGTGCAGGAGTAACGTGAATTGCAGTAAAGCATATTTTTGGTATTGTCCCGATATTACTCCTTTTTCTCTCAATGTAAGCCACCATTGTTTTAGGAAGAATTTTGTGCTCTTGTATAGGATGAACCCCATTTTTGTTTCCTAAAATTTTGAGAAAATAATGCATCTTATAAATGGGTATTTATGGTACTATCTTCAGCAAAAGGAATTGGCAATCGATAAAAGAAGAATCATTAGTAATTTGGAGGAATTGAACAACTTCTGCTGAACTCGGGATGCGTCTGCATGACATGGAGTTTGTAGTGACTGCCCTGCGTCATGGCGTACAATGGTGTTCGCTCTATAAAATGCACGTTATTTTTAACAAATGTTAGTATTTTGCAAATTGAATTATTTCCCCATATATTAGCAGTAAATATGCACCCAATTTACTTGATGGTCTGATAAAAAATTTTTATAAAACTACCCTCGGCTGTCAACATGTTAGCTATATATTTTTGGAGGAGAGTTTGTTTCCTTCATTTGATTAAATCAGAAATGGTTTTAGAATAGTTAGAATATGAATAGGAGGAAATGTCAGCATAGTTGCTGAGCAGGAAAGTTCACTTTCATTTTCAAGAGAAATTAAATTGTTTACAATTATTCCAAATCAGAATCAGAGAATATTTTTATTTTCAAGTAATTTTCCTGACATACTTAAAAAATGAAACAGTAAAAAATTAATCATCATGCGAATTTTTTCATGTTTCTAATAAATTATTTAGCTCCCTGTTGCTGTAATAAATTATATGTAATATTCTGTGTATTCTCACCTCATTTTGTACACTTAGAGGAATGAATATAGTTTTTATATTTATTTAACTGAAAATCTAGTGACTTTATGATGAAGGTACACTTAATTTAACTTATTTCTCCATCGAAGTGAAACACTTTATTGATAAATATCTCCTAAATTTTAACAATGGAACATAATTTAATTAAGAAGTAGACTTTTTGAAAGGTCTTTGATTAAACATAAGCACTCAAATTTACTTGCCAAGACAATTTTGCATAAATGATCCATGGGGTCTATGATTTATTTATGTAGCTTGCTAGTAAATGACCTCTACTTTAATTATTTGAGCAAAAGTTTGATAGGGTGGCAGATATATGGCCTTATTTTGCTGAGAGTCATATTTTAGTAGTTTTTATGAACAAAATGTTATCCTAGTATAACCTGAACATACACATAAAATGATGTAGATGATAAGTGAAGAAACAGCGGCAGTAGCAGATTTGAAATAAGGCCAAAGTAGGGAAGGGTGGCGAGATTTCAGGGTGGCAATAAAATGGATTTCAGGGTGGGAATAAAAATAAACGGTGCAATATACATTGCACAAACTTTCTCATATACATATATATGTTTGGTCGACTGTGTACACTTATAAAAGAAAAACGCTTATAAATCAAAGTTAACCATAGTTTATCATATATTTTAATGCCACTGGACGATATATAGTAATGTTTTGGGAGATATGGCTTAGTATTATTTGTGACATCAGGCTTTATGATTGGATGGATTTTAATCAAAATCCTTATAGCCTTTTGAGTAAATCAAATTTTGTTTCAAAATATCCAAGAATAAAGTATCCTTAATTGTTGCACAATATCGTTCATCTCTTCATTGTGTTATTATGAATGATATTATTCACAAATATGAGATATCATTCAATCATCTCTTCAGAGTGTCATTATGAATGATATTATCCACACGTATGACATAATTCGATTTAATTTAACCGTAAGGCTGTAGTAAGATTTTTAATGGATCGCGGTGGAGGCGTGACGTCATAGGTAAGGTAGCTTAGCATACATTTTAATGTCTCTGGATGCCATATAGTGATTTTTTGAGACATATGGCTTATGCTGTATTATTTTTGACATCAGGCTCTACAATTGGATTGATTTAAATCAAATTTCCTGGAGCCATTTTTGAGACGGCATGGCAAAAACCACTTTTATGAACTCAGGGACACCTAAAATGTGTATTTCCATCAAAATCTCAGTCGATTTTTTTCATGATTACAATCCTTGCTCTATATCAGCGTTTCTCAACCTTTTTTTGGTTGCGGCACCCCATTTCAGATCTGCGTCACCCCGTTTACTGTTCCATTTCCTTCAAGTCATCTTTAAATATAAATTAGGCTTTATCTACAACATAAAGATCAACATTTATGCATTCAACAAAGCAGAGGCAGGTATTCTTCTGGTTTTATTTATTTTTATAAGCCAGAATATGATACAATGTGTTATCAAATATTTGTGTCACCCTTCAATAACTCTCGAGTCACCCTGGGGTGTGATGTCACCCCGGTTGAGAAACACTGCTCTATATACCACACATATGAGAAAGTAAAATTAATGCTATGCAGACTTTTGATGAATTAAACTGTTATGATCCTCAGATGCATTGATGAACAGACAAACCATATACATAAGCAATTCTTTTAGAAACAACTGCCCAAAATGTGACATAAAATAATTTTGCCTAGGGAATGGAAATTTTCAAATCTGCCGCTAGGCAGAGGTGTATGATATAGCAATGTAAAAATGTTATGAAGTGTCATGTTTGGGTGTTTCATATCCTTATGACATGATCATCATAAAACATGTTCAGAAGCAAGCTTATAGCCTTCCCTGTATAGATAAGAGATTTTTCAGGTGAATAGAATAGGAAAGACGTAAAAAAGTTGAGCTGTCCCTTTTCAAGTAAAGCTTTTTCTGAATGTTGCATACTTTTAACACTTTTTTCTAAGAAAATTTCTAGATGCATTTGATTTTCTTGCCCATCCTTCCATCTGTATGGGTAATATCTCTGGATTCCTGCAATCAGGATAAACTACACTTTCAGGATAGGGCAGTCTATATGAGTACTAGACATGATAAAAATTTAGTGGAACTAAGATCAGCTGCTGGGGAATAGTCGGTATCTTTTTCTGACTCATTTGTTTCATTTCTATCCCCATATGAGAAGCATGAAATTGCTGCATTTTTAAATAAGTCAAGATAGGAGCTTGGAACATGAAATGTTTTATAGCTGAAAGGATGAGTTTGGTATTTTTAAAAGCGAAATTCAAATCTATGTCGATGAGCATGAACAATTGATTTTAATCACTGCTCAAATTGGGCAGGAATGCCGTTCCACCTGTTACAAAGTAAAGTCCACAGCATTCCTATTGTAAAACAATGTGTTATCCATGAACATGAATAGAATTAGCGCATTTTTTATTTCACATGTTGTTATACCTAGTGCTCGAATTGGACCGGAATGCCATTCTGGTTGTTAAAAAAATAAGCTAAAATTGTTCCGGTTGTTAAAATATTATAAAAAATAAAAAAGAAGATCATTTCTGAACTAGATCAAATTCACTCATGCTCACTAGGTCATTAACGATCCACTGGTTATTTATTCTTTTATCTGCAACAATGACAACAATATGATGATTTGACATAAGCATTCTGATTGTTAATTTTTCCCATCCCATCGGCGTTCTGGTTGTTAACTTTTCCCAATTCGAGGACTGACAAATTTAATCATTAAAGCTTCGTTTTTTATAACAGTGAATGGTATGTGAAGGTGAAGTTAGCATTTAAATGAGAGAGGCTTAACCACTGCCGTATATATTCATTATGATTTTCTCGCCCAATTGCAATGGGTATGCCGAAATAGTTTGTAAGGAGGCTTGTATATCACGTAGCAGTATCCTCGTAGTTTACAGCTTTCTTGCTTGGATTTTTCTTAAACTTTTCAAGAATAAGTAGCATTAACCTGGTAATGTATACTTAAATTTTCAGATTTCCATCTTTTACACCTTCAGATATATTTTTTAAAACAAAATGTAATGAGCCCCAATCCAAAGGTTTTAAAAAATCAAATCTAAAAAATAACAAATGGTGGTAGTACAGAAATCTACTCTCCAAGTTTCAGCTGTCTATTGGCTTTGTCACAATTTCAATTTAAGCAAGTGCACAAACAGACAGATGCCAAAGTGAAACTTTATGCACATTTTTAATGCGCTAAAAATCAGATAAGAATAATTCGGTTACTAGCAGCTATGTATGTACTTGTGCTACCAGCATCTGGACAGCATACATTGTCTGAGTATGTACTTGTGTTGACATTAAGGAGGTTAATGTTTCCGAGATTTCATTTTTTAATTGATAGTTGAATGGAACAGTAGTGCTAGCCTTACATGGCTCAAGCCATAGGTAGTACATAAAAGTCATTTATATTAAGACACAATATGATGTGAAGATAGCCAGCAGCAAAATGAAGCAAAATTCATCTTGATTCATGTTATTTTTAGTGTTAGAGTTAATGCAATTCTGGCTTGATCTTTTTACTTTCTCCATATATGAAGTATAGAGAAAGTATTGTTTTCATGAAAAAAATCGAATTCGAGATTTCAACAGAAATACACGTTTTGAAGTACCCTGAACATGTTTTGACCATTTTGTCGATGATGTCTCTGGGTGTGTATGTGATAGCTTTTTGTGGGTGCTCTAACTTAAAAACTATTAATTAGATCAACGCGAAATTTTTATTTAACATTTTTATAAAAGTCACAAGAACTGATTAGTTTTTGGTAAAAATCGGTCGATCGGAAGTGGGTGTTTACTCTTGTCACTTATCCGTTTTTTTGAAATATTTGCTTTAATATTTGATAAATTTCAAAATGTATAGGAATACAAGTTGTAGGAAATTTAATTTTCTACAATCTTTCTTTGAAACATTTTTCCATATAATGCATTGTTTAAAAGATATCTTATATTTTTAGCTGCCACCACTATGCCACCTAACGATGACTATTGTTAACAATTGACGCTTAGTTACGTCTTAGTAACGCTCCTTTTTCTTTTCTTAATTGTCAACCAGAAGTAAATATTGACAACGATCCCAGAGCTAACAACATGTAATTTGCCATATAAATATGGAGAAAGTCATGTGTTGCCCACATCAGTGTAGTTGTTTTTGAAGAAGTAAGATTACTATTGAGGTAGCCGTTTCAGTGGCAGATAAAGCCATTCTGGGACCCTAGGTGCAACCTCAAGTTTGGGCTCCAATGTTAGCATTTCTTTTGCTATTTAGATAACTCAGTTACATAGTTCACATATAACTCAGTGATAGGCATGTGCGCAGGTGAGTGAGTGTATGTTTGTGTGAGATTGAACTTTTTTTTATTTTGGGTTTGGGGCCCTTGGTATATACCTCTTGTGCTTAGTGGCAAATCCACCACTGATCCATTTCATACTACTCTCTCAAGGTTTACTTCTTACCGTAATATTAACCAAATGAAGGGTTTAATTCAGTAATTTCGTTTTTTGCAGTTCCAATTTATTGCTATCATCATCCACCTCAGTGTCGGTGTTTGGAACAAATGTGAAGCTCCAACATGGCTGACTATTTGGACTGTGGGATATGTTTCCTCCCTTGTGATGCTATTTCTTAATTTCTATGTTAAGGCTTATCATAAGAAAGGTGTCTCGGGACTTATTAAAAAAGAATCTGAGACTGGAGCTGTTGACCAGTCTCCATCTTCTCCCTTTGAAAATGGTTGGCCAAGGTATTTACTGTGGTTTTGAGATAATATTACGACGGGATTTAAAATTTTATGTAAGCAATCAATTTTCTTCTCTCACCTTTTTAGACAAGGAAAAGCTAACCTGAAGAGATTAGAGAAGAACAGACATCGAGGACCATTTAAATGTTCAGGAAGATGTGATGATGACAATTCCTCTATCGGTCATTCCAATGGTTATGTCATAGCACCAAAAACCAGCTCACTTGCCAAAAATGGGAAGAAATATTATTGATGGTGATTTTTTGATGATCTGTAATCTTATGCAGTGTTTCACTTTGTAAAGTGGCACATTTCTCATTTTTACTCAGAAACGAGTCTAGTGCGTTTCTTATATTCCACAAAGACATAATTGTTTGGAGCATTTAATTATCTAGTCTATACTTTTGGAGATTATTTTTCTGGAGTAGATTTAGATTCACACAATCATTTGTAGTAATTTATTTTTGCTTGTTCATAGTTTCATCTAAAAATTGGATGTCATTCCCTGAAGTTGCATTTTTGCTAAGTGGTATTCTCATTACATGGGCTGGAAATGAACAAAAGTTTCATTTAATGATTCTCATGTTAAGAAATGTATGAGAGCAGAGAGGAAATATTGACTGGGATATGAATAATGTACACTCACACATTAAATGCAGAATTCATCAGATGTCCACAAAATTCGATTGCCCATGTACAAATGAATGATTTTCATTAGTTTTTAAATTGACTTAGGATGGGGCTTCTTTGGAGAACAAATAATTGCTCTAAAAACCACTTAATGGAAAGATTTATATTTTAAATCTAAAGAATAGTATGACAACAGAGAAGAGTAAAATTTCGAAACTAATCTAGAATACATGTACCATGTTTGAGGTTGATAATAATGCATTTAATTCATCCTTAGACAAGATATTTAAAATATTGTGATGCTTGAGTGTTGGTTACTTGATCATTTAAGCATGATCATTTCCCTAAAATGAATTCCTTAAGCATTTGTCTACCTAGGCAACTATTTTTAATAAGAATGAGATAGGTAATACATCGAATGTTTGTCTGTAAGTTTTATTCATATCCAAGTTGCATGTATTAACATTTTTCTCATAAATATTCTGCATAAATACAGTTTCTTATAAAAAACCTTTTAAATAGCCATTACCCATAATGTGCATGGATATGAGTTCTCACTCTATGCAATGTGAAAAAATCATAATTATCTCATGATATTATTTTTTTTAAATTTATGAATAACAGTTTAACCAGCCCTCTCTCGATTCAAACATTTTCTTTAGTATATCATGCATATTTTTTGTTTATTAACTGTTTACTTTATATCCAAATTCTCTTCGAAAGTCTTGAAATTTAAAATTAGAATTCTACAGTAAAGATTTTATACCATTTTGCATATCAGCACTTTCCATGGCCTGTTATATGTTATTCTAATCCCTCAACAATTAGCACCTAGTAAGGATTTGCGTACATCTGTTTAATGATTTTCATCAATGCCTTTTATTGATGCAGTATAGTTGAGAATTTAATTTTATACCATGCAAAGAACGAATGCAATGAACATATTTAATGTGTATATTCATTATTTCAGCTCTTGATGCAATAAATTACAGTAAAAGAATGTTATAGTACAATTTGGGCAATAGACAAGGAATTTGTTATATGTAACCTGATTTTTCTTATAACTTAACATTCATAAATTACAAATTAAAAATTGTTCCATAATATAAAGTAGCTTACAAAGTAAATGTGAAAATGAAAGTCATTGGGCCCAACTTATGTGTTTAATGTAATGTATCATACATTACTACGTAGATTTTTTGTAGTACATCAGTTTTGGACAATCATTTTACATTGAAATGGCTATCAATTCTCATTAATTTAGTAATGATTCACATAGCATTAGTTGGGATATTTCTTTAAATTCAATTGTCCATTGTAAGTTATTTCCAATTTAAAGTCTTGCCTTAGTTGTGCCTTAGAAAATAAAATCTGACTGCATTAGTTGCTGTAATGTAATAATTACTTATTTTTTAAATTTTTTCTCCAAGAGTAAGATTAGCTTTTTTCTTTTTATCCTTGGATGTATTTTATGCGTCCTTAAATCTGTTTAGTATTCATTATTTTTTATTAATCCTTATTATAAATGAATTTTGTCAAAGTCTTATTTGTCTTTCATATTGTTTTAATGGCTTGCTTTTTTAACTTTTTGATGGTTTCGTACACGTTTAGAATTATTTACCATAACAAAGAAAAATCAGATTTTAAAAATTTTTTACTAGTTTCTGTTTAAATTGTTTTCATATTTTATTTTTACTTACTCTTTGAACTGGGTAGGACTGATCAGTCCCCGCAGGACATTCTAGTGAAATTTGTATTCATGTGAGAGATAAGTTGGTAGCTAAAATTGGGGCCTTAATGAGCAATGAAAAGTAATACAGTTGAATCTCTGGAGAATTTTAGTTTTTCAGATACTAATTTTGAAAAGTTTTATACATATTGAATTTATCTGATCTTAGAAATGGGTTGACATTCCGTAGCTTGCATGAGGTTCTTATTAGCAAATAAATAATTGAAACAGTATGCTGTTCAGTTTAATTTTTTGGTTATTCTATTATATTTAACAATTAGTTTATTAGTTGATAAAAAAATGTGAGATATCATAGAAGCTTGTCACAAAATCTTTAATTGTTGTCCACTTTTAAAAACTTCAATTTTTATTTGTAGATAGAACCCTAAAAAAGTTTGGAATTTCTAACTTTTAGCAACTGCTCTTCCACCACATAGATATCTAAAAGAAGCAAATACTTTGAAGAGATGCACCTCTATCCTAAAAATGTCACCCTCATTCAATGTGTGCCTTTTTTGCAATCCTGTTCCGTCCCTTGCCAAGCCCACTGCACGGAATTGAACATTCTTCGCAAACGAGTCAAGATGATCTCATTGGAAATACCTTAGTTAATCCTTTTTGTAATCCCCAATCAAGGTTGTGAAATATAGAAGGTTGTGAAGAAAATGTTACCATTTTGACGAATGGAAGTGAGTTAAGGAGGGATATTTTTAGCCTTTAGAATACATTGATATTGTTAATTGAATGAAATGCTGATGTCTCCTTGAGTTTGCTGTTGTTAGTTCATTAAAAAGTTTTGCACACCAAATGACCAAAAATTTATGTTGTGAAACTTTTTGGTTATGTGGCAAATAAGTGCATTATTAAATAGGCTTATATATTTGCAACTAAAAATAATTGTGGCACTTGCAGGAAAAAGAATGACTTTTCATAATGAGAGGATATTCATACTCTCTCTGAATTCCATTGTATTGCAATGGTATTTTTTAGTAAAGCTGGTATTTGTTACCTGTTTTAAGTAGGCATAAGGTTGGCAATCTCATAAATTAGGATATGAATAGCTGAAAGATGATTGAATGCCTTGCTATTTAGCTCAGGAATTACATAGAATTTAGAAGCTGTGCCTGATATTGTTAATATAGCTTCCAAGGTGATATACCTCATCTTGTTGTTAGGCCACAATGGCTTGATTTATCTGCTATTACATAATTTCTAAGCGTTTTTTGTTAAAAATTGTTTGTCATTGTTATAAAAATTTTGATTTCATGTACCTAAAAAGGCCATAGTATGCTAATTAGGAGTTTCATTGACCTTTGGCTTATGTATGTTCCTTTCAAGAGATTAAAGTTGATTGAATTTCTTTGTGATATTTTTACATACCTTAGGTACATGCAATTCATAAACATTTCATATTTAATTGGGGAAATATTTATTTCAAAACCTGGAAAGTCGAGAGAAAAATTAATAAAGCTATAGTAAAAGTAAAGACACTGATTATTTGACATTCTCTTTAATTATCTTTCTTATAATATAGAGAAATATGTTAAAAACATTAAAAGAGCAGTTTCTTTTCAAAATACTGAAACTGTCTGTAAAATAATCATTCATAAGTATTAACACTATTTGAATGTTTAGCTCTTGCAAAGTAAATGGCAGTGCTAATAGTACATGAAAACTCGAGGTTCAATAATGAATGACCATACTAAACAGGTGTTACACTCAATTTTAAACGAGTAGTTCTGGAAAGATCTAATCTGCAAACTTTCAATACAATTTTAATAGATAACAAGTAGGGGTGTACACAGGTTTCCCGTGGTACAGAAGTGCTTTTCGTCAAATTCGCCATAGTATAATCATATACTAACTTATTTGCTTTGAAATCAAAATTAATTTTTCCTTATATTGTGGTAGCCCTGTTTTTAGATCCATTCTAAACATCTCGTTTTTCCATTCTATACTCGCCCTAAAAACAAAATTTCCAAATGCATAGTCAGTGGCAGCTCGTGCATAGACACTGCGGAACTGCAGCACCCCCTATTTCCACTTGATATTATCAATAACATTTAATATAATGAGTCCTTTTTTCTTTAATTCTTTCTTTATTTTTGTAGTACAATATATATTCCTTAAGCTTAATGTCAGTACTTCAGTAGCCATCCCCCAGTTTATGAAAAAGATACAAAAATCTTTGTATGGAACTGTGAGCTTCACAGTGCCAGTGACGTAGTGTTTGACTGTTGTGCGCATGCGCACATAGGAGGGGGGTGGGGAGGAAGGCGGGACTGCCAGGTAGAGAGAGCACTGTTGCTCTCGCAGTGCCGGCTCTGGCGTGATGGTGGAAGGAAGTTTTTTTTTACTCAGCGTGTGTTGTGCTTAAAAACCGTGTACCATATTCTTGAATGTGATAAAGTGTAGAAGAGTGTAGAATTAGATTATTATTCTGCTTCCAGCTATTCTATTTGATTCATTTTTTTTCGGATCTTTTATTTAACAGAAAACTTGAACCATGGCCTTGCATCCCCAAGAAATAAGTTCTGTGACTGTAAGTGAACTTCAACAGCTTAAGTTTTCACAGCTATCTCTCCATGAGAAAGTTACAGTTAAGAAAAGAGGTGGTTCAACACCTGATATTCTAATATCTCAGCCAGGCAAAAGCAACAACAAGAAATATATTCGTAGCTTTAATTCTGAATGGTGCCAACGGAAAAGTTGGCTTTGCGGCTGTGAAGTAAAAAATGCACTGTTTTGCTTCCCATGTTTGCTGTTTGGAGGTGATGTACCGCGGACAAAAGATGGTTTTAGAAATATAATCAAAATGAAAGAAAAAACTGAAAAGCATGAGAAGTCAAAGAAGCACGTTGATAATGTTGTTTCACTGTCACTTTTAGGAACCGTAAGTATTAAGGAGAAACTTAGTGAGGCATACAGACTTTCAATAAATGAGCATAATATAAAAGTTAAAAAGAACCGTGAAATTTTGTCCAAAATAATAGACTGCATTTACTTTTGTGGAAACTTTGAAACTCCCTTACGTGGACATGATGAAAAAGACGATTCAGTAAATCCAGGGGTATTTAGAGGATTAGTAAATTTTGCATCTAAATTAGATTCAGATTTGAAGAATCACTTAGAAACCAGTGCAGTCTTCAAAGGTGTTTCTAAGACCATTCAGAATGAGATACTTGACTGCCTGCTACAAATATACCATGAGGAGATAAGGACGGAAATTAGAAAAGCTTCCTTTGCAGCTGTCATGGCTGATGACACAACAGATGTTTCGGAACACACTCAAATGGTCCTTGTTCTACGGTATGTATTGAATGAAGAAATATTTGAGCGTTTTTGGGGATTCTTTATTCCAGAAAATCAAACTGCAGATGGCATATCAAAACGTATTTTAGAACAATTGGACATAAATCCTTCAAGGAAATGGACAAAAACTGATAGCTCAGACATTTGATGGTGCAAATGTCATGAAAGGCAAAAAAGCAGGAGTTCAAGCAAAAATAAAAGCAGTTTATAGTAATGCACATTTCATTCACTGTTATGCACATCAACTTAATTTAATTATGAGAAATGCAGCAAGTATTACACGAAACGCAAGAATATTTTTCTCTAACATTCTGGCTATTCCAACATTCTTCTCAAGATCACAACAACGTGTGTCCATTCTCAAGAAACATATGGACGTTAGCATTCCACGTCCATCCTCTACAAGGGGGAATTTCAACATACGGACCATAAACAGAGTTCATGAAAATTTGCAACCTTTAAAAAACTGCCTTACTGAAATTCACTCAACATCAAATGCAGATCAAACCATTGCAGAAGCAACAGGAATTTTAAAATACCTGAATGATGATAATTTCAAGTTTTGGTTAGAGCTTTTTCATCAGATTATGCCCCATGTTGAAATAATTTACAACCAAATGCAATCTCGAGAAATTAGTGTGTTTAAAGTTAATGAATATATAACAAATTTCAAAACTGCTATTTTAGAATTGAGAAACTCAAAGTACTGTGAGAATCCTTCAAAGACACTCATGGCAGAAGCTAAGGAAGTGTGTGACTATATATGTGTTGATATAATGGACAGATATTCTTCCACTAAACACTTAGTAGCTGCTAAATTGTTCAACAAGAAATGCTTCACTAGATTTAAGAATGAACATCCCACAAAAGAGCTATCTCTTTTGTGGGATGTTCATTCTTAAATCTAGCTTATCCCATGATTGACAAAGAAAAGCTTGAAATTGAACTAAAAGTATTCTATTGTAGGACTGATATTCATGAATATTGCAAATTAATTGAGCTGATGAAATTTATCTCGGAAAATAATCTAGATGATGTTTTTAGTGAAATTACGAAACTGATAAAAATCCTCTTGACAATTCCCATGACTACATCAGAGGCAGAGCGCTGCTTTTCAACATTGAAAAGAATAAAAACTTTTTTAAGAAGCACTATGAATTCGGAAAGACTAAATGCGCTTGCAGTACTTTCAATGGAGAAAAATTTCCTCAATTGTCATCCAGAGATCAAGGAGAAAATTATTGAACTTTTTGCGCAAATTAAAACAAGAAGAATTTATTTCATTTTTAAATGAATAGATCAAGCTTGAACTGTAACAATTTAAGTTAAAGTAAGTAAAAATGTTTGGTTTTTTTCGTTAAGATTTTATCAAGTTCCTGAATAAATTTTCTTTTTATACATGTTTTTTTCCTTTTACACAATTTTAAAACAAAGGGTAAAAATTTTCTGGAGCAGCACCTCACTAATTTTAGCTACGAGCCGCCACTGTGCATAGTTACAGAAAAATTCTAACCATGATACTGTGGTAACCCTGTTTAGTCGACCCAGTTGAAATATGATATTTTGGCTATTTATGAAGATTAAATACGTATATAATATTTGGTTAAAATCCATTAGGTCAGTTCTCTAGAAATACGTGTAAAAGAAATATTATTTAACTTTTTACTGTGGTAGCCCTTCTATTTAGCTCCGCTTTCAACATTTTGATTTAATTATTGTATGTTGTACAAATCTTATATACAAAATTTAATTGAAATCCATTCTGCCAATTTATTCAAAATCCTTAATTATTGAAAGAGTTTAATTTGTAATTGTGGCACCCCTGTTTGGCTGATTCAGTTTAAATATGCTAATATGGTTTTATATATATGTGTGTATATTATAAGTATTAAATTTGGTTAAAATTGATATGGACAGTTCAACACAAAACACGTGTAAAAAGAAATTTTTTTATTCCTTGTATTGTGGCAGCCCTGCTTTCTATATCTATACTAAATATCTTGATTTTGTTATTTTATGTTGCATTCCTACTTCGTGCAAAATTTCGTTGAAATCGGTTGGGCCAATTCCTTTCAAATTCATAATTACCGAAAAGTTTAACTTTGCAATTGTGGCACCCCTGCTCTGTCGACCCGGTCCAAATATGTCCTTTTGGTCATTAATTTATGGGAAGATTCTATGTACCAAATTTAGTTGAAATCGGTTCATTCGTGAAGAAAATGTTGACACACCGAGACGTTCTCATGACTACTTTCCATTTTTTGGAAAGTAGGCTAAAAATCTGACACCCATAAATTCTGGCTCATAGCAAGATGAAAAATTGATAGAAAATCAGACTAACAAATTAGGCCGGAATCGATCATTTTTGTACGTCCATATTATTAATCAAATATATAAAGTAAAATACAGTAAAAGTTTCATTTTATATTTGGTTATGCTTGGCTATGATAAGGTGGGGTTACCAGATCTGTTGAATAAAATTTTTTTTTCAGCTTTTTATTGACAAAATAGGACGTAATCCCACTCTTCAAAAAAGTGTGTTATCAAATGCCCTTTTAAACATCCTAAATTTATTGAGATAATTTAAAAAATGCCTTAATTAGCACTTATGCAGCAATACACATAATACGAAAGGAAATTGGTGTAAAAAGAAAGAAAATAGAACAATTTTGGCTTAAATTACAATTTTTAGTAATAGAAAATTTCTTTAAAATTATAATAATTAAAAGATCTGAATAAAAAATAACACGTTATCTATAAAGAGACGCACTGGCCACCCTATGACATCGTTAAAACATTTTCTCTCCATATAATAAGCATAAGCTGCCCATTATCAAATTAATAAGTATTCCTTTACTTAATACGTCCAATTGATTTGATAAATGACTGAAAAATTCTATTAACATCAATGATGCCATTCGTCACAGTTTTTAAAGGCACGCTAAAAATGTTTCTATAGAAGTGTAGCAAAATCACTCAGAAAATATACTAGGAATTATAATTCTACCACAATCAAAGTAATTTTTTATCGAAAAATTATTTGTATGAATATCAATGAAGTAATTTATTATAATACAGTGCAATGCTAAAATTTCTTTAAAAATTCTGAGGTACCTGTTTTTCGTTCATTCATTACGGACATCATTTCTATTTATTTCAACTAAACGCGCTTGAGAGCAAAAAAATACAAGCCGAATGTTATTTCACCTGCTCACGCCAGATGGCAAGATATGTCTTACTTTTGGACGCTAGATTGAAATGGAGTTTGGCTAAGGTCGAAAGTATTTCCAAAAACGCCCGTCGGAAACGGAAGTCGTTCGCTTCGTTCTGATATCCGGTAGTTGGTCCCAAGGTGAGGGCGGGTTTAGTGGGCTAACTTGGCTGTAGACCGGCGAAATAGTGGGCGTTGAACTGGTAATTGTTTTGTGCAATTTTAATGTTGGTGGCTGGCATTTGTTGATAGTGAACTGTCGACCCTATGATTACGTATCTGATAGTTCATTTGCGGAGCGATAATAGTGAAATTAGTAAATGTTTAAGTAGCTTTTCATCGGTCGACGGTTTTGTACGTATCGTTTGATATCAACTGCATTTATTAATCTCCGATTGTGATAGTTACGTTGCAGACTATTTAATGGAATGGCTTCGTACTTATTTATTTATTAGTAAATCAATAAAGATTCACAATACGCTTTTGCGATTCTTTTCATCTTAATAGTATTCCTGACAATTTCTAAGTGACATATTGAACGGAAACAATACGAAAATATAAACGTTATTTATTTCGATCGCATAGTTATTCGACACATGCTAATTTGAATGGTCCTTGATATATCAAGTTTTATTTGTTCACGATTCGTTATCCTGTAATAGTGACTTTTTTCGTGTATAAGTCTGCTCATAATACGAGAAGTAATTCTTGTGTAACCTTGGCTCTCAGAATTAGTCGTCTCCGGTGTTGCACAGGTGATCACAAAGATATCTAGGAACGGTGCAACAGAGTGAGAGTTGTGAAGTGGGCGCGCCGGACAGTTGTGGATTTTGTTAATCTTTCCCGTTTGCTTCGACTGAAAGTTGAAGTCGAAATTTTTTTTACGACCAGTACACGTTAAGTTTTACCATCACTCCGAAATTGAGGTGGAAGAAAGGAGTTTGTTCAAGTGGCCCTCCAAGGAACGAAGGATTACGGTGATCATATCTCCGATTTCTTTCGAGGTAAGCTGACGTATTGCTCTGCATTATTCATTAAATGTAACGTTTTTGTGATGCGATTCATTGATTTAGCTGATCCGCTCAATCATTTATTTCTCCTTGTATTTAAATGGTGTTTCATTTTTGTACATCGTTCCGTATATATTATATACTCGGCTTGAGATCGAATTTGGACGGATCGTTTTTATGTCAATTGAACCTGCACTCGGTTTCTTTGAATATTAATCGTGTGGATTGATGTAATCGTATGTGTCTTACACATGCAGTCCCGGTGACCAAGGTGTACAATTTTATGCAGTACTAAGTTGTAAATGTATTTTCATGTTCAGATTTTTTAATAATCTCAAAATACTTTGCCTATTACTTCCGAGAAATTGTGTAAAAACCAATGCCCTTTACTCTGGTTTGTGTTTCGTGTGGGTACCAAATGAATGTCCTCTTTTATTGTTTGTACAGTCGTTCACAATTTATTGTCTCGAACAGCCCACTAGTATAATTCTCTTTTGTTTGTATTTTCAAATGTCTTTCTTAAAAATCCCTGTAAACGGAAGTCGTTGATAGAACCACGTTAATAAGGCTAAAACAAACAGTAATTATTGCTGGGTGAAAACGGAAGTGCATGTGGTCGCATCTGTAAACGTTGTCTTTAGCTTAAGTTTATCGTATCGCATTCCATAATCCATGTCGACGAAGTGAGAAACGTTAGGAAAATTTTTACCCAGTAAGGTTTACAGCCATCATATTTACAAACCCAAGGGGTTTTATAATGATTTATTCGTTCAGTTTTCCTCTGGTGTCGAGTTAGGCAATAAAAGATGCGTGAAAATCGAGCGGGACAAATTCATCGATTTAAGTGGAAGCATTTTTTTATGTAAGCGAAAGAGTTGAGGGCGTCAGATTTATGAAATTTGCCAAAACGATTTTGTGGATGTTATCAATTAATTCAACTAAGTTGATTCACGTTATAATTAGGTAATGAATTTAGTTCAATAATATAACGATGCTGCGATGCGGTTTTCTCTAAAAGTATCGATATTTTAATCCGTAATGTATGGTATAAATAATAACATTTGATATAAACTTTAACGAACTTAAAACTCAGGACTATTAAGTTTGAGGAAGTAGAAGCATGTGATTTTGTTTCCGCCCTCGCAACTTTTAACTTTCAATCATTTCTTTCGATACTGCCCTTAAATGTTCGTTGAGATTAAACCTTCATTTTATTGACATTGATTAGTTTAAACTGAAATATTCTAATACCAACGACACCGATTCTGCCAAATTTAATAATTTTTGATGCAGAATTAGGACCGCTGAAATTATGGGAAAGTTATTAACCAATTTTTTTACTGTACGAAAATTAAAATTTTAAATCTTTCTGTAGCGATAATGTTAAAATGTGTCGACAGAATTACTCTTAACATTTATAGTACAAAAAAACTATTTCGTTCCAACGGTTTGTTAAGTAGGGAAGAAATGTTTAGTTTAGTTTGGTGTTATTAGTTAATTATATTTCTTGCAATGCGTGTTTAAAGACATTTATACATAGAATAAAATTAGCTATGATCAGATGCTTTTAATGACAGTCTTTCGAGTTTGTATTATCTTCCATAGCGAGTTCATATTTTTGGGGTTAAATTAGGTCAGTGAGAATATCGATCGTTTGCCGAGTTGTTGGTATAATGTCAAGTGGCGCGTTATAAATCAATTTCTCACGTTCTCACGCGAAAAATTAGTGTAGAAAAGTTGTAATTTCCGTCGCACTATGTATTACTAAATTTTAGATTAGGTTATGCATGTATACATTTTTAATGCATTACTGTACAATTTAATTCTGTGTATGTAGAGAAAAGTTATACAGCTGTATTTTAAATGTATAAAATCTCCATAAATATATTTTTAATGATTGAATATTTTCCATGATAAACACGTGTATATATATATCATATTGATTATCACGAAAATATATACATTTGACTGGATCTTTTAGAAAAGTTCATCAACACGATTTGTCAACCATAGCAGTTGAAATTTCGAAAATTTTTGTCCTCGAAGTGCTGCCTCGGTTTTGCCTTGAGACAACCGTCAATTATTCCTGTATGTTCGTTAGTAAAATATGTGACCTTGTGCGAACTTTTATTCAACTGCACGCTTCCAGTAAAGCGGAGCATCAAGGAACTATAAAAATCCACAAATCCCGAGATTTTATCAGTGTATTTCGACTTTGCCCATAACCGCTAGATAGGAGCTTTAAAGGGATATGTTTGGCGTAAATTTCTTCTGTCCCGATGACGCGGTAAAGCATTAATAATGGCGTTTTGGATACTAGGGAGTCTTCGCGCAAAAACAAATAAATAACACATGGCAGGTTCGCCAAGATTCTTACTCAAAGGGGGAAAAATCCAAATATCGAACCACACGACTTTTCTCTGTTGGTAGTTAACTTGCACCCAATAAACGCTCAAGAAAAATAGGTCCTTCGGCCTAACGCCCCCCTCTCCTCCCTGCCCGTGCATCGCGGTTTTTCTAAACGGTTTGAATGACGAAGGCGATTGGCACCGATCGAAAGTACGAAATTCTGCGTGCGCGCGTCATTCTCTTTATCTCTCTCTCTCTCTCTGTTTCGGAAGATTTCGAAACCATCGCGGCAGTGCTCTGCTGCGAACGTCTCTTGGTGCATCGGCAGGATGTGCGAATTTGTGTGGTGCTCGCTAGATGCGCGGTTAGGCACTGAGACGGCGACGTGAGTGGAAATCCTGTTTTGGAAAATTGAGAGCATCCTGTGTCTGCTGGCGTCCCTTTTTTTCCTTACCGCACTTCAGTAAACCCTAAGGGAAACGGGTCAAGTTTGTGGGAGGCGTTATTGCGGGAGAATTGTATTGAGCCAGAATTTTATCGCGTTCGGTGGAGTTGATTGATTGAGCTTGATCTAACGAATCGTTTTATTATTGAGGTTACAGAGATGTCTCGCTTCCTCGGTTGCCTAAAGGGTTTCAGTAATTTTATACTTGGTCTTTTTTCATTTCCGTATTGCCAAGATCCTAACAGTTCCTCCTAACTCATCGATCTCTACTTATATTTCGCCGCGATACGTTCAAGAAAAAATCATTTATGATCTGTATAAAGCAAATGTCGCGGGGAAAAACTTCGTAACTACCAAAGATTATTTTTTTAATGTCCTATCTTTATCTCTGCAAGTTGGCTGTTATTACACGAGGCCAAGACCGATCTAGCTCATTTTATAGGTAATCTCTATGCCCATAAGATGGCTGAGTAAGTCGTATGCGCATTTCAATTACAAAATATCGTTATATTGGAAATACTACCGCTGAGGATGATTATTCTCTAGCCTAAATGGCTATGTAAGTTTTAATTTTAAATGGATATAGCTTGTTATCCGTACGACTTATGCTTATAATTTATTAGTATCAGGTTTAATTCGTCATAATAATTTCCATTTAGAAACATCCCACGGCAGTCCTTCTTATTTACGATAGCCCGTACGACGCGTATAAACACTAAAATGCCTTTCTTCTCTTGCTCCGAGATACAAAACGCCTGGTTTACCTTCACCGTCCGGTAGATATTTCTCGATATCTCACCTACTTTTTGTTTGGCATCCTAATTGCCCGTTTGCTCTTCAGTAAAAAAAACATTCCGCTCAGAGACATTTTACTCGTATTCTTATATCTTTTCTCTGCTCGGAAAAGAGGTTTCTTGGCTATCTGCTACCGCGTTATCTCTTTGAAATTCTTTGCCGCCATATGTTAACAAATTGCCCAAACGTATGAATTATTCTCCCCATTCGTAGGCGATGTTCTTTGAAGTCAAGTTTTATACAGTGTGAAGAATTTATTGGAGCAAATTAATTCTATGCGTAGGAAGTGGGATGTATGTATATGTACAAGCAGTTGGTGCTTGCATTCTGCAAGCATTTCAGCCCATATCGAAAGTTACACCATAGGATGTTGAGGGGGTGCAGTGCATCAGGCCAGCCCCTAATGTCACTTCTATCCGAGTTGCTTCTCCTATTGTGATCCCTGAAAAACAAACCTATCCGCTCCTTCCTAAAGTCGATATTCCAGATTTAATCACCGTGTTTGGAATTAATACACTCCCTTGATTGCACCCACTTGCAGAATAAGACATTTTACAGTAAAAATTTCCCAATGTATGGTGATGTTTAGGATTTTATTAAGATTAGAAATAATATACGAAAATATAATCAATTTTTCGGCTTAGTATGATGATATTAATGAACGTTTTTCCTTTCTTCAGACGTTTTTGTCTGGTCTCGTGTGTTTTTATTATCACGAATTTGTCATTTAATCAGTTTTTCATTCATCAAATGAAAAATTTCTAAGGTAAAAAGTGATATTGATGATTTTACATATGGTAGAATATTATATCGTAATCATGTGTTGTCGGATCTTACATCCGTATTCTTTGTATTGCTATTAAAGTTATGCAGTAATCATAGTTTTGGATAAACATTTTCCATATTATAGAACCCTTTTATTTATGGCGTAACGTGACGATATTTTTAGCATTTTTTACAATACAGCCAACGACTTTCTTTGCCTCTCTGTATAGGATCTTAAGATCACTCCATTCCATCAATTTTAGGTCAGTAGATGATTTTCAGTAATAGGTACTCGAAATTCATATGACCTTTCATAAGTGTATGAATTCATTTTGGTAGATAAATGTAATTTAGTATGTATGATTACTCAAATCTTCAATATATCGTGGCTCTATATGTACGAAGATGCCTATATCTTAGTTAAACTTACCTCTGCCTATATTTGTAATTAAACAAACGCTAGAATGCGTCAATTTTGTATTGTTTTAAATAATTTATTGGCATAGTGTAGCGATTTAATTGACTTCCATATTATTATCAGGACCCTGATTTTGATTGACTTCATCTTAGGATGGATTTGTGATTCGTATTATTCGGTTATGGCGGTTTATTTAATAAATTGAAATATTTTTTGATAGACTAAATATTTTCCTTTCTCTAATAATTTTTAATGTTAATGTTGAGGCGACCACAAATACTTAAATAGCTCGATGTGAATTAACTATACCTGGCCACCTGATTAATTATTTATTTGAAGGACCATCTCCGCTATATTGGTATTACATCCTCCATTTATTCATCTTTTTCTTACTCATCTGGCCTTTCCCCCCTCACCCTAGCGCATCGGTATGTTTCCCCTCACACTCATCGTCTTCTTCACCAACTTTCCCATTTAAACGTGTGTTTTTCGAATTGTGGCTCGCTACCAAGTCCCGAGTTAAGACAGCAATTTGAGCACCCTTTAAGAACTGCCACGATTAAGAAAAATGGTTTCTTCTTGCATCGGTGCCCTTTCATGGCAAATTTATTAAGATAATAGATAAATAGATAGATAATTCTTTTTTTTTCAGAGGATTTTCTTTTTGGGTCGCGATAGTAGAAGAAAGAAAAGTAATACTATAGTAAAATCTCGGTACAACGAATCCCGTAATAATGAAGATCCCGCTACGATGAAACGAGAATATTTCCAAGTACCGGCTGACTTCTCATAGTAAAGGTAGTACTTTGCAAATATCCACTGTGTAATTACGCATTATAATGTTTTTTGTTACTTTATTCAAGTGAAATTATGATCACATTGTGAATGAGGTACAATATCCCATACTGCTATTGTTTTTATAATTATTTATTCGCTAGCTCTATCTGCAGTTGGATTTTACATGTTTAATAATCTGTCACGATGTTTAAAACGTAATTAAAGGAAGAAATAACTTTCAGTTTATTTTTCTCTAAAATGCAAAGTATCGGAGTAATTTGGCACTATAACTTAGGCCGATGTCCCACGGACCGCACCTCAGTAGTTAAAGGTTAAATAATTGATTCATATTTTAATTTAATTTTCAGCAATTTCCGCTAGAATGCATTTTTGTACAAAAAAATAATATATGCATACTTAGAGGTTCTTTATAACGGAATTTAACTGTGTAGGACGCTGCTCGTAGTGCACGCGACTCTTCGTATTAGTGCTACCATTACGAAGTCGCGGCTTTCTTGAGCGAGTCGACAGAATCCACAAGGAACGCTTAGACTCGGATCTTTCCAGTACTACAAATCATCGAAAAAATAACATGATATTAGGCGCAAAAAATAAGAATTTTTCGCGATGTTCCTGGCGATTTTTTGCCGATGGCGGCATTATCGATTTTTCATTTCTTACATGTATGACAGAAATATCGAGATCCCTGTACGGCTGAAATGGAATTACTCAACTATACCTCCGAAATGGCCAAAAAAAAGATCAGCATAACCAGTTGCTTGTGTTGTGTAGGGTAAAAACATAGTGGGGCCTCGCACCAAGCATCGACTCGAGCATCACATCTGTCTCCATATCAAACACATTGCCTTAAAATGTGCCCTTTCGTAGTAAAGCATCGACCCTCGCACCGAGCATCGACCCTCGCACCGAGCATCGACTCAAGCGTCGCATCTACCAAGGAATCAAACTTGTTTGTTTCCTTGCAGTCAGTGCGATGGTCGATACCTGAAATCTGGATTCTGATTGGTGCGTTCAAGGACCCCCCATACCCCAGTCTGACTCACAGGTACCCGGGCACCCGTAGATTATTTAGTGTGGCACAATTCATTGTGAATTACGGATTGCCGTTTAAATATGGGAAAAGAAAGATTGATTGCGGAAGTATTTCCTCGCGCAGCCGTGTGGGATAAGCGGGATAGAGGACATCACAATAGATTTGTATTATTTATCACCCACCATTTAACTGTCGTACTTGTCGACAAATCACTTTCACTGTCTGAAGACATTGCAAATCTGAGAGGTGATATAATATGACAATTTTGAAGTGAATCAATACATATAAAAAGTATTACAGACAACACTACACACACTAAAATTTAGTACAACTATAACAAGTAGAAGGATATGTTTCTATATCGAGTTCTAGAATCAGACTGGGAAGAAAGTCGTGAGTCGACGCTCCACTATGAAAGCCCTGATGCGATGCTTGATGCGCTGATTGAGTCGATGCTTGGTGCGATGCTTAGTGCGAGGCTCCACTATGTTTTTACCCTACAAACAGCCATAATCAGTGGTAATTCACTGATATCATCATCATCATCATGCTTCTGTCCGAAGACAGGTTTTAACTGAATCGCTGCCTCCATTTCTCTCTCTCCCTAGAAGCCTCTTTTATACCTCTATAAGTAGTATATCCCTGCTTTATATTATCTAATATTCCTATTCTTTTTCTCCCTCTTCCTCTTTTTCCACTAATTTTTCCTTCTAAGATCGTTCTTTGTAAACACTGTCTTCTCAATATGTGCCCTATCCAATTTGCTTTTCTTTTCCTGATTGTTTTTATTAGCATCCTATCTTCTCCCACCATTTCTAATACTTCTTCGTTTCTCTTCCTCTCTGTCCATTTCACTTTCATCATTCTTCTCCATACCCACATCTCAAAACTTTCTAAATATTTTTCCTCCTTTCTCCTTATCGTCCACGTCTCTGCACCATAAAGAGCTATGCTCCATATGTAGCATTTTGCTAATTTCTTCCTTGTTTCTAGATTTATTTTCTTGCTTGTGAGAAGCTCCTTCTTCTCGTTAAATGCTGCCTTTGCCATTGCAATCCTACTTCTGATGTCCTGTGTACTACTTCCATCCTGTGCTAAAATACTGCCGAGATATTTGAAACTACTTACTTGTTCCAATTTTTGGCCATTTACCATTATATTTAATTCTTTATGTTCCTTTGAAACCACCATGACTTTCGTTTTTTCTGTATTGATCTTCATTCCATATTGTTGGCCAACCTCAACTAGTCTGTCTGTCATCCTCTGAAGCTCTTTCTCGCCTTCTGCTATTAAGCCCTGATCATCTGCGTATTTAATGGTGGTAATACTTTCACCTCCTATCTTAAATCCTTTCTCTTCCATCAACGCTTCTTCTGTTATTGTTTCTGCATACATATTAAATATCGCTGGTGAAATAGGACAACCCTGCCTCACTCCCCTCCCTATTGAAGTACTTTCTGTTTCTTCTCCTTCAACCCTGACTCTAATCTTTTGATCAAAGTAAAGGTTTTTAAGCAGTCTTTTATCTTTCCAATCTATTCCTATTTTGTTTAAAATACCCAGCATCTTATCCCATTTCACTCGGTCAAAAGCTTTCTCCCAATCTACAAAACAAAAATACATATCTTTATTGACTTCTAGCGCTCTTTCTATCATCATCCTCATACATCCTATAGCATCTCTAGTCCCCCTTCCTCTTCTAAAACCAAACTGATTATCTTGCAGCTCCTTTTCTATTTTACATTCAATTCTTTTGGTTATTATTCTGGTTAGAACTTTAGCTGTATGAGAAATTAAACTAATAGTTCTGTAATCCTTACAACATTTTGCATTGTTCTTTTTCTCCAGTGGTACCATCACAACATCTAAAAAATCTTCAGGCCATACGCCAGTATCATATACTTGGTTAAAAAATTTTGTGAGTTGCTTAACTGCTTTAGACCCCAAAACCTTAAGAACGTCCACGGGTATATCATCACTCCCAACTGCCTTTCTTCTTTTCATGTCATCAATTGCTCTTTTAACTTCAGACTCGAGAATACTTGGTCCTAGCTGATCTTCTTCCACATCCTCTTCTTCATTTAATTCAATATTTCTTGGCTTTCCTTCTTTGTCATACAGAACCTCAATGTATTCTTTCCAGACATTCTTTACATTGTCTGGCTCCGATACTATTTTACCACTTTTGTTCATGATTCCTTTACGTCCTATCTTTCTTGCTTTTTTCTTGAATATTTCCCTTGCTTTGCTATACATGAGGTCTGTTCTACAAATTCTTTCACATTCGACAATCTCCTCGCATTTCTCATTTATCCACTGTTCTCTGGCTTTATCTGTTTCCCTTCTTAAAGCATTATTTAACTCCTTGTACTTTCTTTGGCCTTCTTCAGTGTTTATGTTCTTCCACTTTCTCCGCTCTTCCATTTTTTGCAGCATGGCTGCTGTGATCCAGGGTTTTTTGATTCTTTCACCCGTTACCTTTCCTACCTTCTTTTCCATTACATCTTTAATGTTGCTATGGATGTATCTCCACTCCTCATCTACATTCTTCCTATTTTCTTCAGCTCTCTCCCCCAACCTTTCCTCCAGCTCTATCATGATAGCCTCCTTGTTTTTAAGGAGTTCCTCTAAGTTCCATTTCTTGTTAACTCTTATGTTTCTCTTAATACTCTTCAGTCTACATTGTGTATTTGCCACCAAAAGGTTGTGGTCGGAATCGATATCTGCCCCTGGTAATGTTTTCACATTTTTAATGCTATTTCTAAATCTTTCATTGACTAGTATGTAATCTATCTGGTATCGTCTCTGGTCTCCTGGGCTTCTCCATGTGTAAAGTCTCCGCTGGTGATGCTTAAACCATGTATTAGTTACAATTAATCTATTTCTATGGCAGAATTCCACAAGTTTATCCCCTCTTTCATTTCTCTTCCCTAGTCCATATTTTCCCACTATGTTATCTTCCTGTCCCTCTCCGACTACACTGTTCCAATCTCCCATTACTATGGTGGTGATCCTTCCTTTTCCCTCCTCCTCCAATATCTCCATAATCTGTTCATAGATTTCATCTACTTCGTCGTCGCCAGCATTAGTCGTTGGCATATACACTTGAATTATAAGCATTTCCACTGGCTCCATCTGAAGTTTTACGGCTATTAATCTATCATTAAATGTCACTACCTTGCTAATTCTTTCAGCTATCTCTTTTCTCATTATAATCCCCACTCCCCTTTCCTTTTTCTCCCCTCCTGAGTAAATAATCTTAAATTCGTCTGAATTTATCTCGCCTTCTCCTTCCCACCGAACTTCACTAAGACCTACTATACCTACATTATTCCTTCTCATTTCCCTTTTTATGTTCTCTAGTTTACCCCCTGAATTCATAGTCCTAACATTCCATGTGCCTATTCTTAATTTCTCACCACTTGCTTTCCTATTAATGTCGATTCCAAAAGAAGTATTTTCCCAACATTTTAATCTCCAATGTAGACACACAGTTTGACAACTTTTAATATGGCCATCAAAATCTGTAAATCGAAATTGATATAGGTGACGTTTCTTTCAGCGCCCATTCATTTCGCTCGTTCGCGTTGTCTCTTATTCTATTAGCCTTTATTCTATTAGGGATTGGGAGAGGCGTGTTGTTTGCGTAGCTGTGCCGCAGTAAAGGAGATATACATTATCGCGCGGATGGTTATTGAAGCTTGTGGAGTAGGCCGTCTTGGAGATATCAGTAGGTAAGTTATGCCGTTTCTAGTAAAATGTGGCGCTTTCTTATATAAATAATGGGATGTTGCTGCATTGAGTTAATGATAGCCCAACGAAAGTGTTAAAATGGGTGATAGAAGCATTTCAAATCCGCATCCCTGAGACGAGGAAGTTGTCACTTTTCGGAATATATACCCTGGATTTCAGAAACCTGCGTCATATAGCTTTCAAGAGTTTATTGATAAATTAGATCGGTCCAAAGGCCATAAAATTTTGGGATAGCTTTTTGCCCTTTTAGTCTGCAAAACAGCCTTCGTGAATGGCGATTCACCTGTAGCATCTTTTAAGAAGCTACATTTTACATGGTTCATAGGAATATTTTTTATCTTCTACCAATAAAAAATCTGGCAAACATTATTCGTCAAATAATTTTATTTTCCAAAGAAAATCACTTTCGATAATAATGGCAAGAAAGTCGCTTTACAAAATCATTGTATGCGAGCTCAATTATACTGTTTGACAATGCTATCAAATCGGGATTAAAATAGTAGTCTAGATCTGTTTGTGTTTTTCTGGAACGACCCCCTACCTGGGAAGGATTTAGCGTGACCTTTACCGGAATAACTCGAGAACGGTTCGTACGATTTCGACGATTTTTTCGCGACGTACTGAGATCTACTTCTTGCGCCTTTTAGTCAAGTCATCCTCTACCATGAGATCATGGGTTCGATTCCAGGAGCGTTTATATTCTCCATTTAATTAACACGGTGTGTGTGTGTAGCATATTAAAATTACTTAGAATCATCGTATAAATTCGGGACCTGAAATAACGGACGTCTGAAAGGACGAAACTTCATTTTCTGGCCGTCGATTTTTGAATACGCGTTGAATCCGTCCACAAATTAGTTTTTAACTCGCAAGTTAGACGTATTGTACGTGAAAATATTGCGTCGTCAAGGCGATTTGCGTTGCTGCGGATTTCGTTAAATTTCATAGGTGGACTGGGAGTATAAATTCGCGTCGCCTCTTTCCACATATTCAAGTAATTTCGATCGTTTTTAAATCTTAAACAATACCTTGATTACAATAAATAATACGACGATAGCAAATATTCAATTTTTCATTGATATTTTATTAATATACTCAAATATAGATATTAAAATTGATGAATTTTTAAAGGCATTTTTTGCGAAGGTTTTTAATCTCCAACTAAAAACAGAAAAATGAATGTATATAAATTTATTTAAATGAAATCCTGTTTTGTATGCGCTAAAAGGCAAAAAATAAATAAAAATTCGCGTAATTGAATGTTGCATGAAGTAAAATCGTTTTGAGCATTTAAAAGTTGTGTAGCGTAATGGTTATCAAATAAATCTTCATTAATATTTCTTTGCCACACAGCTTTTATTTGCCCAGGACTATTTTCGACCGTTCTCTCGCGAAGAGTCGGCTCGAAGGCAACCCTCTCTGCGGGAGATATGATTTCAGGTCAAGAATGACTGCCTCAATTCAGAATAATCAATTAAGATATGTATATTTTGATGAATTGTATTCCCTGTGAAAAACTACACCGAAATAGTTTTTATTGGCGTTCATACGGCATTTTTTAAGAAAACCGCGCTTCATCTATATATAGGCTTGGTAGTATTCGATTTAAACCGATAAACGTCGTTTTTTTATTTCAAAATTGACGAAAACGATTAGTCGATTTTTCAACAAAATGGAAAAGTATACGTCTAAAAACCTATTCTGAATTATAATATTAAAGTCGTTTCTGTTAATTTTTTCGCAGTATTATTTGCTACCTACGATTTCGTTCCTTTTCTGGGCTTACATTAACAGTGGGACTGAAATACGTATGCGTCTTTTTGAAATGCTCACTCTTCTACTCTGAACAATTAGTTAACCGCAAGGTCCTAGGGTAGTTTTGAGAACGCGTTTCTTATACCTTTTGAGGTTTTTGTGATATATTTGCTGACCTAATGGTGGGATATTCTACGATCCTCTCTATAGAGATAATGTCATGGATATGTCCTGCTGAGACTTTCTTGGCCCCTGTTAAACGAGGTTCGAAAGACAGGGATTTCGGCAACAGTTTTGCTACCCCTTCCACGCATCTATCCCCCCCTGGAACAAATGTTCCTCGATTCCTTGCTAGGGTAGATGGACCTTGTTCTATGCACTTTCACATCTTCGTATGCAATGAACCCACACTTTGACAGTCTTTCTCTAAAAGTTATCAAGGAAAGATCGTTCCGCTCTTCTGCTTTTGGCTCCTTCATCCTTTGCTACAGGTTAGTAAATTTCATGTTATATATTATAGTTTTAAAAATGCAGATAAATTAACAATCGATACTTTAAATTGAAGAGGGATTAAGGATTAATATTATTTGCTATTTGCTGTAAAGTATTTTGCCGATTGGAAAAACACATTTTAATCAGGATTTGAGGTAAGACTATTGATCGAGCGCTGAATAATTAAGTCTAAATTTTCTCTCTATTTATTTTATTTTAAATGAAGAGAATATTTAGTACAGTGATGAAATATATCAAATGATACAAAGTCAAGTATTAGATAGTTCTTTTTTGACGGCTGAAATTTTATTGCGATAATTACATCATTAATGGTTTTTCCTTTATTAGTCCTTAATTGGCATCAACGAATGTCTAAAAGCCTACAAGTTGAACTCGCATTTTTTTAAAGAATGTTTCTCGGCAAAAGCAGCAGCATATTTTCGGATTTCATAAATTAAACGTTTTCTACTTTTCATTAAACAATTTCAAGATATAAAGCGTAATTTACTGTCTGCATTCGCGATATAATATATTTGTCAACGACGCGATTGGAAGAATTATAGGAAATCAAAAATATCTAGATTTTGAAATACCAGCTTATGATATTTGAGATTAAATATATACTAAGTTTCAGTGTGATAGAACAATATTCTCGTGACCGTTATGCGAAATGCTAATTTAGTTTAATCATCAAGATTCAGTTAGTAAAAGGCGTGAATTAACTATTAATATATGTTTTCTCATACAAGTTGGTTGTCAAAATCATCACGTTTGGCAAAATTTGTAAGGAAGGAAATACAAGAAAAGAAGAGGTAAACTTTCAAGTGAAAATATCCTTATATATATATATATATATATATATATATATATATATATATATATATATATATATATATATATATACACGTCTAATTTCGAAATAAAAAATAAATTTAAATCATCGAATTGAAAGGGTGAAAACTGTCAGCCATATATGTAAGTAGTAATTTTAAGCGTCGGTAATTGTCAAAAGTCTTTCGGGAAAATAAACGTCGATTTAAAAAATAAACCGAATTCTACCGAGTAGTAATTTTAAGCGTCAGTATTCGTCGAAAATCTCTTGGGAGAACAAACGTCTGTTAGTTCAAAACACTAGGAAAGAAAAATTATTTCACTAATATCTGGTGTGTTTTCAATAGAAGTTGAACGGGAAGCAAGATATTTGTGCAGTCTGCGAGGTATTTCTCTTCACCTGGAGATGTTTAACACAAGATATCACACTCTCAACTTACTTAAGGTATAGTCAAAAGTTTTGAATGTGATAAAACCTTTTTTAAACAAGGTTTTTATTTTAAAATAATTTTATCCGAATTACAAAATAATAAAACTCGAAAATTTCCCGAGATTGAACTTTTTTAAAAACCTCGAAAAATCTGTGTTTTTTATACTCGGTTTTAAACCGAATGAAACTAAAAATAATAAAACTCGATATTTACCCTCCGAACGAATTTTTTTTGAATCCGAAAAATCCATACCCTACTTATATTTACAGAAAAATAAATGTAATTGCACACATTTTTTTACAAAAAAGTTTTTCCCCGAGCTTTTGTGTGGGCAAAATCATGTAGTAGATCTTCAAATTTTAGTTTGCACTATCGAGATCATTGCAAGTCCACTAAAAGTTTTTGTGAACGGATCTACGCGATAAATATAGGCTGTTTTTAATACTTTTATTTTTTGAAATTCATGTGATATTTTATATTTATTTTTCTGTAAATATACGGCATTTTTTATTTTAATTATTAATTTATTCATAAACAAAATTATTGCAGCATTAGAATACTTAGATCCTATGAAAATACTAAACAATTAATATTTAATTCATGCGCAATACGGAATTTATGTATCCCTGGGACGCCAAAATTGAAATCTGCATGGGGCACCAAAATGTGGATGCAGCCTTGACGTGGTGGAACTCCATATTCAGGAAAATGAATAAAATGTTTGGTACAGAATCCACTTTAATAATTCACACAAAACAGACGACCTGTTTCGACCAACATAAAAAACTATTTCGGTGTAGTTTTTCTCAGAAAATACGAATAATCCAACAAAAAATACATATCTTAATTGATTATTCTGAAATGAAATTGAAATCATATCTCTCGCATAGAGGGTTGCCTTCGAGCCGACTCGACGCGAGTGAAGGGTCGAAACCCTCAACGCGAGTATCTATTGTGCTTCAAAAACTGGGCATAGTCCCCTCTAGCCAGGTATATACTAGGTCTGCCCCCACACAGAATGGCTTAAGCCGTTGATTTATTTGAATTTTATTTTAACTTAATACTTCATTCACGCATACCCGTTATATTTGATGGGCAGCTAGGTCAGTAGTAAAATATTTTACTTTGGAGGGATTAGGTAAATCGGGGAGAATTATCATTGGCGAGCACTAGAGGTGTTAGACAGATGGCTTTGAACAGTCGTTGTAAATCGGTATTTCAGTGCTGATTATGCTCTAATCCATGAAGCTTATTATTTAGCGGAAGAATGTATTTAAAAATGTCTTCAAGACTTTTTGTTGGAGTTTCCTATCTCAGCTGAAACATTTCGAATAACTATCGACTATAGAAAAAGAATTTTTTAAATGTTTCCTTGAATATTTTCAGCATTTATATTTATCGAGGAACTTATTGTGTAGTTTCATTATTTTTGTTTACTATTCTCTCATTTCACAGTTTTCGTTTATTTGTCCAAATAAATATCGTATTCCACGAAGAACATTCCGTAATCGCCGTTATTTTTTCTCAGTTGAAGGGATTTCAAAGTCTTTGCGGTTACCCAGTATTTTTCATCCAATAACTTTATTTTTTTGCGTGACAGTAATTTGTCAGCTTAATTAACACATTCGATCCATATAAGTAATTCTCAGTTTGCTTTAGGGCGGAAAAACGGTAAATCTTATTACTTGTCGCAGAAGGCGTCTAATTGGAACTTAACAATCGTAATGACTACTCAATTTCCATTTCGGCCTCAAAATAGAGCAAGCTATTCTCGGATTTCAAATTGGTATTAACGGAGCATATTGGATCATTACTGACATAATAGCTTATTTTTATCGTCGTCAGAGGAATAAGTCTCAAGTAACCTCAAAAGGGCATTTTCCTTGTAAATTTTTCCAAGCCCATCCAAGAAGCGTTAAACGAATAATTTTCCGTGGTTCGTAATCCTTGAATTTCCCCGGTCTCGGTTCGTTCATTCCATTTCTTTTAAAGGTCGCCCTTAAATGATACACTTAATAGCATATGGATTCGCTCCAAGTTCCGAATCTTACTAAACTGACGTTCCTCCCTCGTAGGAAAGTTCAGTGCCGTCGCGCAGCGGCCAAACAATGGCGCCACTGTAAAGAGGGCAGTGAAATCGTGCCCTGCCGCAGTCGTGCGGTCTTTTGGGACGACGGCGCGGGCAAACGGATGCCTCCTAAATTTCGACGTCGACGAAGCTGTAGAAGTGCCCCATTTCAGGAATGGCGTGCTTCGCTTTTACACAACTACACACTCTTTGGCACTTGAATCCTCTTTGCCGGGGGTGCGGACGTGTTTTCGCATCGACGAAAGATGGAGAAAGAGAGAGAGAGAGCGAGAACTAGAGCTTGTGGATTGAGCGAGGGATTGGGAATCTATTTCTATCCTGACTGAATGTTTTTCTCCTCATCGACTCGAGGGAGCCATTAACGATCGCTTCCGACTTTTCCGCGACGCGACGGTAATCCGTTATCGACGACTCTAATGAGAAAAGTGTCCATCCGTCGCGGATTAGCTTTTAGTGCAGGATTGCGAAGGTGGGAAAGACTATTGCGGAGAGATTGTCAGGATTCGTCGAGGTTTGCCGAATTTATTATTTTCGATGTGTTTCAGTCGCGGAACTAAAAAGTTTCGCCCCTCCCCCGCGGAAATAATTTTTGGGCTCATTCTGAATTCGTTATGTTTTATACGATATATAGATACAGATAGTCCTGCTTGGCCCCCTACTTCCATCGTTTCCCCCGCGGTTGTCGACTGTGTGGCATAATAGTTCCTCTGCTGATGTATTTTGAGAAAATCAGTGTCTTCATGCAGCGTTTCAAAATACTATAGGATTCTTTCTCCTAGCGGAGAACGCTATTTTTGGCTGAGCCTTTTTCGTGTTTTTTTTTATGCCAATCCATTGTAATTTATGTGCTGGAAATAGTCCTTGATGTGTATAGCTTTCAAAACCGCCTGACATAAGGAGAGCGATAGGGCATTTTTATTTCCAGAAATCTCCAATAGTTTTCTTTCGCTTTTAACGTTACTTGTCTATTCACACGAAGTCCTCTCGAAGGGAAAGGAGGCTGTTGAATTCCAACTTCGTCGTAGGTGAACGAACTGCTTCTGCTGTGCGACGTTCTCCGCGGATTTAAAAGGAGAGGAATCGGTGGGGGAAAGGGGGAGAGGGAGGCTTCGGGTTTGTTAATTGAGGGTTTTCAGAGTGCTTTTGAAGAGGTTGATGGCTTCGCGGCGTCTTGGTTGGCTTCGTGCTCTGCTACACTTAACGGGGTCGCTAGAATTACGAGAACCGTTATGCTATATTTACACGAGTTCCATTGGAAGTGATTAATTTATGTGGAAGTACTCCATGTCGAATTGTATCGCGCCTTAAGGCGTTTTCTTACCCTATTTTTTGGACGTAATTTTAAACCTTTCCGTGCTATTGACGTACCGGGTACAGCAATATGGAGCGCTAGCAGTGCTACTGGCGTGCTTTGTCTCCGATCTGCAGTCGATATTTCAATGTGCTTAGCTGAATAGATTGCAGATGTTAGAATTGAATGGATGCCGAAAATAACTCAGCACAGAGCAGTAAGCATGATCGAAAGGCACGCAAAAGGGATTATCGGAGAAAAGAATAGTCATATCTGCATATTATTCCATATTACATTAATTAAAAAAGTATTTATGCAATGGCTTATAGTTTTATGAGGCTACCGTATTTAGTCATATTGAGGAAACCATTGCTTACCCGGGTAATTCGGTGCTTAATGTGTACACAGTTAAAAACTAAGCATTCCATTTAAAATATGTAGTTTCACCAGGTATTCAAACAAATTTTCACTTCAATTCCATTTTAGCATACATGTGTGGCTGTGCCAAGTGTCGATCTGCAAATAAACATGAACGTCCGAGTAGTAAATCCATTGTTAACAGGCATTGCGCTGGAGTTTTCATAATCGCAACCACGATCATAAAATTTATTATATCCACTTTTATTTTAGATTGTGGGTATTGGTTTTGCAGTTATCCGCATCATCAGGCAGTTGACATTCTCCGTATTGGGCATACGTCAGCGTTTCGTCGTAATGTTTATGTTTGCATCCAAATTGCTCGGTGATTCATTGTTAACAACGAAACCGGTCGCTGTAATTTTCAATATAAGAATATATGAAGTGCATCATCTGTTATTTTATAATGGCTTTTCGCAAACTTGCGCCTTCCTCTATGGAATATATCTACAGCGAATGACGTAAATATGATGTGCCGTTAGCAAAAGTCCCCCCACGCCTTCCCCGAAAGATGTAGAGGATTGTCTTTTCCTTAACATAAATATTTAGTCAATTCTCATATATTACAACCACTTTGATTAGAATGATATTTTTATAATTATAAATCAGTGCGAAGGGAAAATGACATTCTAGAAGAAAAAATTCGGAAAGGCGCTGAACTCAAACTCTGCCGAATCATCCGTGTGCGGCACTTGTCCATAACCAAGATCCATCACTCGAATATTGAACCACCGCCTGCATTTTGAAATATATTGCCAAATCGCAAGTGTTCATCCACCAGTTATTTATTTCGGAAAGTCGGAGAAAAATTTTAATTTGCTCAGCTTTCTACTTTAGGTTTGGATATGAATTTTTGTAGCTCCAGAATATACCGCGGAGATTACTCGGTGCAAACTCACCCGAAAACTGACTGGACGTTTAATAAACTGTAAAAATGTTTCGTCGCGCTAATGAAAATGCGGAAATAATTGGATTCCCAGTTAGCGCCGTCCGAAAACGCCATCTCCCCCCTGCCTCTCCCCGCTTAATTAGTCGGTCTGAGCTGTCGCGGCGACTGTTTGCGTTCCTTCGGGAACCGTTTTCGGAGGCGACACGAACGCAATCGAAATGGACGAGACGATTTGTTTAACGCATCGCGCTCATCAATTCCTCGTTTTATCCCTCGACGAGACGAGAAATAATCATTAGGATCGTTATCGACATTTGTTTTTGCCTGAGGTCAGTCGTCTGGGTCCGCCCATGAATTTTGTGTACGAACATTTCGCCCAGAAACGTCACGTGACGAAATATATGTATTTTCTTTCGAGTTCAAAGACTCCGGACGACTTATACAAATAATCCATTCGGGATGCGACGATTGAAAATGATGATTTTTAAACGATTCGCAATTGGGAGCGATCTGCTTAATGGCGTTAAAAATGTGACGCAAGCCTCCAGTCGGTGTTGCTAAGCATGTACAAATTCGGCTGCCGCGCTGAAATTGGCGTAATATGCGTTGCACGGACTTTCTCATCGGTTCGCTTCTAGTGGGAAAATGTCACCTGCTATATTAATATACGTATACGCGCGATTTGACTCGCAACAATTTCAGAATTAAGATTTAAGCATAAAAAATTGAAAAATTAAGTTCCTCCAATGGCCATAACTATTTTCGATATTTCTCTAAAGAAGTAATGCTGCTGCTGTTAGTGGAGAGAGCTTGGCGGTAACTGGGTGTGAAAGTCGACATGTTATGCCAGTGGACGCTATATACTTATTTTTTCGGAAATATAGCTTACGCAGTATTGTTCATGACATCATACTCTACAACTGGAAGATTTTTTCATCAACATCCATGCCGTCATTTTTTAGTATGACGGCATTTTGTGAAATTCGATAAGAATAAACGACATTCGATTGTTGCGCGATATGATTCATTTCAACGAGTGATCTGTTTTGGGTGATGTTGCAGTTAAATACGAGATTCAATCAGTTTCCGTCAAATAGTTTAACCCCTAGAATAACGCTCAGACGGCTGACTACGGACAAACGGAATCGCCAAAAAATCACATTTTAGGAATCAGGAGCTCTGGAAACGTGCATATTCATCGAAATCCGAAACTCAATTTTTTCACGACCACCATACTTTATCTGCATACTTCGCATACGAGAAATTATAAAGGAATTCTTTCAAAAAATCTTTTAACCGAAGCCGACGTAATAGATTTGTGGTCGAAACTTGTGTGCGTCAGTACGTGTATGTTGTTGTTGGCGAAGGAGTTAAAAGACGTCTTGACGCAGTGTGATTTGTTAGGGAGGTGAAGATAACTCTCCTCTGATCGACGTCTCTTTCGATTCTAACGCTCTTCGCAGGGGATTGTGACTTATTGATCTCTCGGAGGATATGTTTTGGATCAATTGAGTCAATTGCTGTCTGCTTTTCTGGCCATACTTGCGGCTGGAGGGACCTTGAACTACTTCGCCCTCAATGGTATATAGGTTGCGGGTCGAGGAACTCTTTGACGTCACGAATGTCAAATTATTGACGTGCTTTTGGAACCAGCAAGTTTAGGACTCCTTACGTTCGGATGCGATATTTCTTGTATAGTTTCTGTTTGCGGACTTATTTCGAGAAAAAAACTGCTCTTGGCAGAATGGTCGCGGAGAATCCCGATTCACTCCGGTTGTTAGGCGCGGTGGTTCTCAAACTTTCAATTGTTGCGGCCCCCTTTAAATTGAAAATAGCAAAAATAAGAAACTTCATTGCAAGTTTCTCATTTCATGTAACTTGAATAAGTTTTATAACATCGTTTTTCCAAAAATTCTCTGATAAAATTTTATTATTCGTGAGAACTTTATTTTTCGACATTTCACCTTGTATCCAAAATAATTTTGCGGCCCTCTGGGGGATGGGGCGGGGGGGGGGGGCATAGTTTGAGAAACACTGGTTTAGCGGAACGAAGATTTAAGAGATTTTCTCGGAGTTATGACGACCGTATTTTTGCACTCTTTTCGTCATTTCACTCGGGGATCTTGTAAATATTTTATGAACTTTATGGCATAGGCTATTCTGTTGATCAAGCCTGAGTCAGGGACGTAGCTAGCCTCCTAACTGTGGGGGGGGGGGGGGGCAACATAAAAGTAAAAAATATTTGGGGGGCACACAAAAATATGAAAAATGTAATACAACTATTAGGCTAGACCTGTATTTTTGTACCATTCCTTTGCTTATATTATCAGTAAGCTTTTTTCTACCTCTTTAGTTTATAAAACCGATGTTTATTAACTGTTTGCTTTTATTCATAAAAATTGTTAATTTTTATTGATAATTTTAAATACATTTTTTGTGTCATTTTAAGAATGATATTTTCCATACAATGGGTTGTATTCTGCTGTTATAATTAAAATTACGTTTCTTATTTTGCAAATTAGAACAATATTTTTTAAATGTTGACAAACATTCACATTCTATTATTAATTAGTACAGTGTTTCAGACATATTACAGACATTTTTAATAACAATTATAATAACACAAGTAATGAAAATAGGCAACCAATTATCTTAATAAATTATAACTATAATATAAAGGCTATATTTAATTGTCTGTATACTATAAATATGTAAATTAAAATAGTAAAATATTTTTATTTTAGTAGCTGAACCCGCCTACCTCCAGCTTTTTGTGCAAATATTTCTACAATTAAGTCTAAATTAATAGACGTAGTAATTTCCTTTTCAATGTGCAGTACAGCTAAATGCGATAGACGTTCGTTGGCAATTTTATTTCTTATAAAAGTTTTAATTCGCCTCAAACTTGAAAACGATCTCTCGCACGCTACAGTTGATACTGGTATCCTTACAGCTATTGTACATAATTTGTGAAATTCGTAAAAAGTTACTTTGAACTTGCTTATCATTCCTAATAATTGAAACGTGTAATTTTATTTTTATTTTCAGACTCATACCTTTTAATGGTTTGTGGCAAAATTTGTAATTCGTCCTTCAAATTCTCAATATCAATTCCATAATTTAAAGCAAAAGGCTTTATTTGTTCGAAATTTAGAAAGTTTTCATACAGCGGATTTAAGCTACGTATACCTTCTAAAATTTTTCTGTTGCTAGTAAATCTTGCATTTAATTCTGTTATTATTCTATCCAGAACAGGTATATAAATTTGAGTACGAATTTGATCTTTCGTATTGATATTACGTTGAAAATTACTTTGCTCTGTAATAAGATAATTTGCATATTTAGTTGGAAATTTAGAAATCCTGTTTGAATTTTCATTATTTGGAATATTAATGTTATTATTTGTTGCAATTGTCACTGATTCTTAGTAAATTTTACCAAAATTAAAATTTGAAATTGTAAAGTTTTCATTTGATCGCACATAAAAAAGTCTCTAAAGAATGTATTAATGTTAATACATTTGATAGATCTGAACTGACGCTTTGCAAGAAGTCACTGTCAGATTTGAATTTTGTTAATATTTCAGTAAACATGCACAAATTAAATACAAATTTGAAATCAATTCCATTAAGCTTCTGGCTGGCTTCTATTCTCCGTTCACCTGCTTCATTTGCAATAATATTTAATGAAACTAATACGGCATCGAAAGTATTTTTCTAAGCTGAACATGCAGATAACTGGGCTGTCCACCGGGTATAACAAATTCGTTTTAGTTCTCGTAATTTGCTATTCGGGTACATATCTTTCTGTAGTTTTATAAACCGGGAATGAATAGCTGACCCAGAAAAAAATATATACAATTCTTCCAGTGTAAAGAAAAAGCAGTCTACATGTTTTACCTGTTTGCAAATATGGACGATTACAAGGTTCAGTCGGTGATTGAAACAGTGAACATATATACAGTGAGGTACTTCATCCCTTATTACACAAGGTGCGGTGACACTTTGTTCACCTAATTGGGATGGTTACTAACAACAATATATAGTTAGTAAACAAACTTTCATATTCATGTTGAAGTTTCACTAAATTATTGGTAAAAATAAGAAATCGAACGGTACAGTAAGCTTTAATATATACGGCACGCTATAGGTATTAACTGCAGCTACTGTTTAAACGAAAGTCTTGCGATACAATATTGACTGAAATTATGTAGATGATAATATATTGGAGTTTCATTTGATGATCGTATGTCTAATATTTAATCTTGAGTTTAGTCCATTTCAAGTTAGTACACAACTTTAGTAAATCTGGAATAGATTATAATTTGTTGATTCTACGCTTTGCTTAGGTTTTACACTTACTAAAACATTGTAGTCTAATTGTAATTTGGTAGATATATTTTAATTCCATTTAATTTAGTAGTTTAGTAGTTAGCCTTTGCTGAACTAAAGTGGTGACAATTATGGGGATTTAGGGAACCACCCTCACTGTAAGGGCCGGTTTTTTAGTTGGGGAGAATCATTTAGAGATTTATTGGTTCGACTAACACTCAAGACCTCAGTTAAAAGTGAACAAGGATGCATATGGAGTATACTCTTTCCTAAATGGTAGGCCCCTGTTAGCCCATCGCAACCATTTTCAAGAACAGAGTGGAGACCAAGAGAGAAACGTCTCAGCATGTGTGCGGAGGACGTTTTGGTTTTCCCGTTTACCCTCATCCATTTCCGCATATGGTCACCAAAAGTATCGAAATACGAGGTCGGGTTCTTGCTTGCCTAACGATTAGTAACGGTCTTTCAGTAATAAATAAAAAATACCAAAGGGAAGTCGGAAAACCGTCCTTAAGATCTTTGTGCCTTTTGTAACTAGTCGTGCAACCCATTGATTGCATTCAAAGTAGATTAAAGGGGGGCCAAGGGGGGTCCGATGAGATTTTAGGGGGGGGCGGCCCCCCTGGCCCTCCCTTGGCTACGTCCCTGGCCTGAGTTTTGCCAGTTATTTTTTCAGTAAGCCACTGGATCAAACCTTTTTCTTCGCTAGGGAATGAGCAATAGTGGTCTCTGCAACTGAACAGGAAAAACTGTTACATTATGTCATAGATTGTTTCCTAACTTACGTTTAATGCTTTCTAACTCGCGAAACGTGCAAGTAACATTGAAAATTTGGGAATTTTAAAAATATGGCAGTTTTCCTACAACAAAATATTTTCTGAAGTTGGTGTTAGGTCAGTATTATTCCAGCAAATTTTAGCTGTAAAAATAAAGGCGACATGGTGTCTATAATAGAGTAAGGAGCTGATGTTTTCCGATGAATACTTGCTTCCCTGATCGGGCAATCTCCAATTTATTTTGATCAAGCGCTCTCTCTTCCTTTGTTCTTATGGTCAACAATAAATACCACCATTGCCTTAAATGGTACCCATTGGTATTCTAGCAAAATTACAAAAAGAAAACAATAAAATAAAAGGAATTATAAAACAAATATTCTGCTTATTTATATACATTTTCGTTTTTAAATTTTCTTTTTTGTATTTATTTTCAACGCAGAAGCCGTAATTTTAGCCAATAACTAGAATTATCTAGATTATTAAATCGATTCGCTAGTTTTATAATTGGTCGCTATAGTACTTTTTGGGCGCTATATCGAACCTAAGGTCGCTAGATCTGGCTACAAATTCGCTATATTGGCAGCATTGAAGTATCTTAATAATGATGTGAATTGGTTATATCGCTGCCCTCAACTTTCGGCTTAACTATTCCTTACCAATGACTTTTAGTGAATGAGAAATTTTTCTTAAAATGTGTCTTTTACCTCATTCTTCGTTACTTTTGGGACTGCAGGTTTTATGGATTTGAGGTGGATTTGGTGGAGAAAAACTCGTAAAAGTCATTCTCCTTTGTTTACACCGAAAATCTTTTCGAAACTCTGGAATCTAATTTAACAAGCCATCCTAAACTCCCACGCCGTTATATCCAAGCGTAATACGAAATCTTGAAAAAGGGAGATTTACGTTCAAGTTATCCGAGGGATTACGGCATTTTGCGTTACGGTAGCGTCTCCTGAAAATACGATGTTTTTTATTATTTTTCGGCCCCTCTCCCTTTCACTCTCCTCTCGTTGGACAGAGATTTTATATATCTTCATCTTGCCAAAGAGAGAGAGAGGGAGAGAAATAAGGAGTATGTTTTCCATTTCCTCTGGACATCTATATCAAGGATGCGATCAAACGCTTTGGACGTATTTCCGAAGATGAAACTTGTTTCGACGGGTATCCCCCCTCCCCCTGCCATCGCCATAACTCTCTTTCTCCCTCCCTATTTCCCCTATCTTTGTCTACCTTCTTTTCTCCTCTCCCTGTCCGTCCCTCTTTCCTTTATTTTCCTCTCTTTATCTTTGAAAAGTTTTTTTACTTCTCTCTCTATGTCTCTTCCTCCCCCGACTATGGCCCTCCCGAGCCACCGTCTGCGGGTAATCGAGAGAATTGGAGTGGGAACAAACGACTATCGCCGTCCGCGAGGATCCTCCCAAGCAACATCTCTCTTTCTCTCCCTCTTTACCCCTTTCCTTTTTTATCCTTCTCCCTCTCCTTGCCAGACCTATACCTAAAGAAAGGGATCCTGGCCAAAAATAAAAGAAAAACTCCCATTTCCCATAGACTACCATGCTCCTCCCCCTCCGGTGGAACATCCCGACAATATCATACCCCCTTCCCCTTTTCCATTTCCCTCCCTTCCATCTCCCTCTCCTCTCCTACTTTTCTCTCCCATTCCTCTCTCTCCTTCCTCCCTCTCTCTCTCCCTCCCAAACCACTCCCTCCCTCACCACTCCCTCCCTCACCACTCCCTCCCTCACCAATCCCTCCCTTACCATTCCCTCCCTCACCACTCCCTCCCTCACCACTCCCTCCCTCACCACTCCCTCCCTCACCATTCCCTCCCTCACCATTCCCTCCCTCACCATTTCCTCCCTCACCATTCTTTCCCTCACCACTCCCTCCCAGTTCTCTGTCTCCACTTCCCGCATCCTCCACTTGAATCGAGTATCCTCTTTTCCTCTCTCCTCTCTCTCTCTCTCCCCTCTCTCGCTCCTCTTATTGCCATCCCTTGCACATCAACTTGCACTCCTTTATCTTTTTTCTCATCTGTCCTTTGTTATCCTCCTTATCATTTCTTATCCTGCGCCACCGCCATTTTGCGATAGGACACGCACCCATGGGTAGCATCCCTTCAGCTCGGTCTTCGTGCCGCATCGATAATGTGACCAAGACAAACAGCGCGGAACCAAGTGGAGCGTTCGGTGTATTCTTCGTCGCCTGTCGAGGCGGCGTTCCAATTCTATACCGCTTCGTTCTTACCCTTCTATCCTCCGTAAAGCGCGTTCGTCTACTGTTTTTAATCCAGTCTTCGCCGTCCTGTAATGTTTTTTTTTGGCGGAACACGGGCGATCGAGGGAAAAGGAATTCTGAGACGTTCCCTATTTTTTTCGGGAACATTGCCACGATATCGCGTCGCATTGAAATGCGGTAGCGTTATCAATAACGTCGCGTAGCGTAGCGTCGGCGGGTAGGGTTTTGCGCGCAGTCCCGTCCTCAATTTAATTTCGACGCAGGAGATTTTCCTCCTCGCCCCGTCTCGATCGATAACGCTAAACGTGTGGAATGAGAATGAGAAACACTGTAGGAGGGATGACAGAAAGTAGTCTTTGATTCCTGTCGCGTAATCCTGCGGATTTTTCTGAAACTGGCGTTAAAAGTATCCTAATTGATGCAGTAAGGGAAGACCTTTTTTTTAAATGATTTCCGTCCTTTCAGGCTCGTATCAGAGACATTTTGGTATTTCAGGCTTCCACGAAAGTAATCTCGTCTCCGCTAATTATATTTTTATTTTTTTACGCTTATGTTGTTTTTAAATTTGCTTTCGGTTTATAGTAACACTTAGTTGTTGATTTAAATTTTCTAGGTGTGTAATAAACACAATATTTAGGCTGAGGAGACTTCCATGCTTATAGTGTTTAGTATGATAAGAATTTTTCTTTTGAAGATGTAGCTTTCTGATCATATAGCAATATATTTGGTGTTAATTGTATGAGTTTTTACCGAACGAAATGTGATACAAAGGGTTGCGCAATAAACCGTTTTAGAAGCTTGAATCTTCCATATCGGTGTGTTGCAGGTATTTACTTACTTACTTTACTTAGGTAATACCTACAGTTGGCATTCTCTTATTTTTTTGATCAGACGAAATTTTAATGATATTAAATGTTTGTAAGAATCGTAATGGTTTATTTTAGATATTGAGTGCATTCTTTTGAATCTATTAAACATTTCCAATTGTAAAAATAGTTTTACGCGTATATATTTTTGTATCTAATTTGTATTTAATTTTAATATTTATTTAAGTTTTGGATGTTACAATGACCGAAATGAATTTAAAAATTAAGATTTTATTCGCTAATTTGGTATAAAAAACTTGCTTGAAAAGCGCTTTTTCCCTTTTTTGTCATCATCACAAATTATGTCTTCCAGGTCCTAGCAATTTCTCTAAAGGTATTTATCGCACCTCCTTTCATTCTAAACAATAAAACTGTATTTAAGGTGTAAAATCAAATAATCAAATCAAGTCTTTTACGCATGAATGAAATTAAATCATGAATATATTTATCAGTAGTTTTTCTCTCTTATCAGTTTGCCAAAAAGTTTACCATTGGCAGGGCCTTGCGAGACATTTAGAGAACGACTCACTAAATGTCTCGCAAGGCCCCATCAGCGATAACCTCCTTGGCATACTTGTTGTGTTCCCGGCTGCATAATGGCTGCTCATATTTGAGGTTCCGCTTCTCTCTGATTACCATGATGCTATGGGCATTTTCCTACGAACGTAGATTCGATTTTCGGATTATTTTTATGAAGTGCAATATTGTTTTATTCGTTTATAGAGTTATTCTTGCCCATCGATCAGATCCTTTGGCTTGCTTTTTCTATCGCATCCAATATGAGCCGTAAACAGATGACGTCTACACATTCCACGTTCTAAAATCCCAGTTTGTCCTCTTTCAGCATAATTTGTGTTAGAAAAGTTGCTGATGGAAAATACCCATGTCTCATTCTTGTTTTTATTTTGGAAGTTGCTGTCGGCTTTCTAAAAAACCTTTTTGCTATTAGCATAATATGTATATGCCGTACGTAAGCGTCCAGTATCATATCTTGCCTATAGAAATGAAATAGTTCACATTATGTTAAAGTTGCTGTGTTTTTCTATTTTGACTTTGGAATTTATTTATGAAAGTTAATGTTTAGCGGAATAGCATTACAATTTTTTGTGTCAATATACTTCAATCAAATTTATGATTTTAGCTATTATTTTTGATCTATTGTTTTTGTTTCTCATATATTTAAGATCTTACACCGGTTGTTTTTCACTGTCGATTTCGAACTTCCACTTATACTGTATTCACAAGCAATAATTTAATCAGGCTAATAAAATGTTTACGTTGTACAAAGAATATTTTATATTTTTCTCTAAATGAGGGTGCCAATGGTGTAGTGGTTAAGATGTTGGCTGCTGGAAGGGGCAGCGGGCACGAATCCTGCGCAAGTATGATTTTTTCCGAGGTCTTTCGGCCCCCTGTTTGTGTGGTTTGAGGAAACCATGCTAATTCATCCTTCCGTCCTTCGTAAGGGACGTTAGCACTCCCCTTCTATGTGGGCGTTTTCCTGCGGTGGTTTTTTGTTATTTTTCCCACACAATTATTGTATTATTATTATATTATTGTTAATTCTTGAATGTATTATATTTGTATCATGACAAGGGGTTAGATGGAAGATGGAACTTCCTAGTCTCAATCTTGCCCAAAATAAAGGCCATATCTAATCTTAAGCAGTTGTTCCCCTTGCTGCTTTTCATAAAGAGTATGCTAAGGCCGGCACCGAGTTTCCCCCCTCCCTTCTGTGTGTATGTCCATTTGACGACAGTGCAAAATGACCATAGCAGTCGACGCACTTAAAAAATCAATTACTACTGCTTTTCTCTAAATTAGGTGGCTGAAAATGTTCATAATTAGATTAAACTTTTTAAGGTCAGCGGGCAACTTCAACTAAAACATTTCAAGGCGCAGGCTACATACGTAGTATTAATTCACATCACCATATTAATATTGTCAAAAAATGTATCTAAACCTAAGGAGATTTTTACGGAAAATCGAGTTATTTTATTTTTTCAGATGACTTGGTATATGAAGGAACATACATGTATCGTGAAAGCTATTCTCATACTGCCATTCAAACGTTTGACGCAATATTTTTCATACTATAAATTCCCAGGTTCGCTTATGTAAGTGAAAACAAAACATGGATTTCATCTACGAGAGGCGTATTTTAGAAGTGGCAATTCTACATGAACATGTATTGAAGACAAAAATTTTGACAGAGATGATCCTGATTTCAATCGAATGTCTGTTCTCAATTCAATTGTATACGTGTCACTTGAAAAGGATTTGAAATGAATGTCGCCAAACATTTTATGAGATTTTAAATCTCTGTTATTGCTTGGGACTCTATCCGCTTCGCGGGGAACATCAAAGTATCTCCTGGGCAACATGTTGCCCGCGAACTACGGGTTGGATATGCTTTCCCAGGGGTCAGCAGCTTTTTCGACTTGACGGGCCGCATTGGCAGTAGTCATGAATTCTCCGGCGGACCGAATAAGAATTTATATCAGAAATTACCGAGAGATTCTGTGGTATGTGTCAATTCGAACCTTTTTTAGCGTTAACATTTAAATATTCAAGACTTTTTGGACATAATTTTAATTAAAAGAATTGCATTGCCTCTATTCGCTGTCATCATCGCTTCGGGGGCCGCTTACAAAGCTCTGCAGGGTCGCATGCGGCCCACGAACGCAAGGTTCCCGGCCCCTAATCTAACAAGGCATGAAAATATTCCCTTCGAGTTTATTGTATTCCTGAGAGTTATTAGTCAATTATTGCCAGGAACCACATTCACCTTTATTTGCGCACTCGAGTACTTTTAAAATACGCATTTCAGCGTTAAAGCAGTTCCAAAAAAATCCTTCACTTTTCGACGTGGATTTTTTTGCGAGGGAAGAGTAGTAAAGGTGGCCCTGAACTTTTCGGATAAATCCCCGTTCGCCGGATGGAATGAAAATTGTTATATGTCGAAAGGAATAGACGGAGAGAAAAGCGAGCCCTCTTTATCTTACATCTGCGTGTGTCCTTTCGTGTTTCGTTCGGGACTTTCGTTTCCGTTGGTCACATTTAAGAAGAAAATATATTTTATTCCCGTATTTCCGAAAATTCTCCTCCTGTGCCGTTTCGAAATGAATCCACCAGGGACCAGCGGGCTTTTGCGGTTGTCCTTAGTGGGGGAGAAAATAGGTATTCCTTATTGACTGACGAAATCGATAATGTTCAATATGGTCGGAGAAAAAGCAATAAACGATATACTACTCCTTTCAGGATTCTGTTTCCTACCAATATCGTCGATTTTTCTCAAATGGTATCGACAGAAATGCGCGTATGGAGTTACGGTGTTGGTGTTATATCAACGGATTAAGAGATATTGATTTAAAGGTGGGTGCATCATGTATCATATGTGCTTCGGCGGTTCGAGTGTATAGCCTGCAGTCTCAAGTACAGTTAAATTCCTGAAAGAATTGTAGAATTTAATCGGCTTAGCATTTTGCTATTTAGAATGACACAAAATATATTTGTCTTGTAAGCAGAACACAAGAAAATATACGATGTGCGGGAAAAATATTGATAATCTCGTTTATTATCTATATAGACCAGTGATAATGTGTTGACATTTTGCCTTCTCTTTGAGGTAATTATTCGCGCCTAATTGAGCGAAGGCGCGAGGCAAGGAAATTGGTGTCAACTATGGCTACTTAAATTGTCAAGTACATATATGAAGGAAATGGCAAATGTGGTATTGAAAATGTTATTGCTCCTTCGTTTTTCAGTGTAGCATTTAAGAACATCAAAATCACCGTAAACTATGAGGTGGGAGAAAAATATATAAGATGTAAAGGGATTGCTACACTGTAAAAATTCTGTCGTCTTTCCCTCGCGAAGGAAGCGAAAACAAGAACATGTGCGTTTCGCAAGAAATCAAGAGCTCTTTATTTTTATCAACTTATACAAAAAAGTGATGTCAATAGTAAATGTCATCATCGCATCTGATATCTTTGGAATATAAATATAAGCGTAAAGATGCATCATATATACCATACTCATTGTAAACATTTCCTGAAAAGGGTTGTTTTGTGACGCTCCCGAAATAGATCTCTGCTCTCTTTTATTTTTATTATATATATATATGTGTGTGTGTGTGTGTATGTATGTGTATATATATGTATATATATATTTTAGCAATTGCATACTTTATAATTAGTTAGTTTATTTTATAAGATATTTAATTACTTATTATATTTAATTTAGTCTTAAATAATTAAATATATATATATAGCCAAAAATAAATAATAAAAATGAGGTAAAAAAGGAAAAATGCAAAATAAAAATAAAAATAACAATAGCTAGCTGGTATCTTTTTGACTTAACTACCTTACCAATGTACATATTTTCTATTTTTTCATGTTTATTGTATTGTATTTATATTAATTAGTAGTTATAGTAATTTTAAACTTATAAGCAAATCACAAAAACCGCAAGGTATTATGATTATTAAAATGATGTAAATATAATTAACAACCCCTATTGTAATTGAGCACTTTCTGACCGGCCGGGAACGTGGGTGACGAGGGACGGCCTATAGAGAGAGAGTTTAGACATTCCCGCGAAAAATTGCATTTTTAAATGTTTCGATTTATACAAAAACGTTGTGTTCGTGACCTTTTTTTAGTTGTGTGTGGAAAAAGGTCTTGCCATTCTTCTGGGCGGACCGAAAATCGATCAGTTAAACGAATATTGTACAAGGTTGGATTCCAACGTTATGCTAGGTCAGAAATGCGGAAACGGTTTATCAGTTCGGGCGAGCGATAGCCCCTCGATAGCACGACTCGGGTGCCATCTGTCATAATCTCCATACGTTAGAAAACTCCAGTTTGTTTTCTGCATCAGTGCATTTTCGAACAGTAGTGCGCCAGCTGGAGTGAGCTTTTTATCTAGCATATTTTCATAGTATTTGCCGATTTCCTATTATTTTGACAGTGCAAAACTGCGATCCAAGCAAGACTTCTTTAAAAATATACGTAGCTCGTCTGTGAGATCTTAAGAGCTTGAGAAGAAAATCTATCCATTTCACCGCGAATCCTCGCAAAATTTATAGACGCGCAGAGAAAGTATTCTTTGCCGAATGCTATGAGCAAATGGTGGGAAATAGGAATCAAAGTGATCGCCTCCAACGATGACGGAATGCGTGACATTTGTCGCTTCGGTGTCGGAACGCCAATGGGCCTCCGGCCTTGATTTCACGCGACGTTGGTTTACAGTTTGGGCGGAATCTGTCCTAAGCCCTTTTCTGCCGCTTGAAGAATTTTTTTCCGTTCGCATAGGAGCTGTTTCGAAAGCTGCATCGAAGGATTCGCATATCCTTTTCGCCTTCCTTTCTATCCTTTCTAGCGATACCATCGCAGATTCGGATTATTATCGCTCGAGTCTAATAAAATAAGGCTGCTGACATCAAGGCTCCTAGTTTTTTTATCGCGGCAAAGTTTACTCTGTCGAGCCATTATTTATGGCCGTCGTATATAAGTTGTAGCATTGCGATTCAAGCAGCCTCCTAATGTACCCGATTATATAATGCATTCGCGATAAATTTTATTGTATTTTTCTCAGCGGATGAAGCATGGCGAGGGACGACGGTCTTTTCAAGTAAATTACGAGCATAATTATAGCCATGAAATTCCTCACCAGGAATTCGAACTTCAGTCAAACTTGCAGAGCTATTTTCTTGGCAATCCCATCGTTTGTCGCTAAGAATCAACCGAATAAAGACGAGGACTTTGCAACCGCGTTATCCGTATCCTAAGCTCATATTGTTTATTATAAACTATTCGTATTAAATAAACTACTTTTTCACATTTTTTATTTTTGCGCATAACGTGCGAAAACGATAGCAAAAATTTAAAAAAATTGTGGAAAAGTGTTTATTTAATATGAATAATATTGCCTATTTGCACGAAGTCACGCCTGATTCGAGATTAATTATAATATAAAACAATTTGCGAATTTAGCCTCGCGATAATCGGAGCGTGTTTGTTCACTCCAATCACGATGGCAAGCTTCTGATAATTATTGTTCCTTGGGCTATTTCTGTTTCTCCAGCTCCTCTACGATTCGAATTAATGCGTTCCGCATCCTGAAACCCAAGTATAGTCATCGGTGGAAGGCCGCAAGTAGCGATTCCGGCAGCCACGCGCCCCTTTGCCAAGATCAAGCTGATGCCAGTAGTCACTGCTCATATTTATTTTTAAACTTAATCATGGGAGTACTCTTCCTTAAGCCCTGCCCCGCGAAAAAAGACCTACTCGATGAAACGCGAGGAAGACCTTTAGCGAGACGAACCTCGTTCTTCGACAGCACCCGAGAATAATACTACACTATTGAAAAAAATAGCGGAGACATGCGCGAAAAATGATTTTACCGAGGAACTGTTCACCATCCACGGTGCCTGAAGTTGGCGGTTACTCACTATTAACAGTCTTGATTTTTTTTGTAAATCCTCGCTTCTAGATCGAATCGAAGGCGCGGAATCGCGAAGTTTTTTAAAGTGAAAGACCGAGATCGTGGGAGTCACCGAAAGGGTCTTTCGGCCTCATCTCCTCTCCCGCATCTGCCTCCTATCTCCCGCAGCAGTTCCGCTTCGTCCAACTCCTGCCACTCTCTCGCTCCTCAGACCAGTCCATCCACCCCGGCGCGTCCCCTCTAAGCCGCTCCCTTCTTTTCCTCCCTCCCTCTCTTTCCGTTTTCCTTTTACGCGACTTAGACGCGACGGGACTCGGTAATCAACGCTTACACTTGAGGAAAGGGGTTGAGAGAGAGAGTGAGAGTGAAGGATTGAGGGAGGGATCGTCGTAAGGACGTCGGTGGATGGGCGTGGAAGGGAAGGAGATGGCGCGCGTGTGTGCTCGTGAGTGGAAGGGGGCGTGCGTATTGATTATCATCTGCTTCTCTCGGAGCGTATGAGGCGATTCCCTTTGATCAACCAAAATCCCTCCCTTTTTCGATTGCAGTTATTCACTTTTTTCTTGCTCCCTCCCCTGTCGCGGCGTCGCGTCCTCCAATCTCTCGAGTATTGCGATATACCGCTCCTTGAGAAAGAAATCCCTCGCTCCTATCATACTTGCTCACTCCCATCAATCCTCTCTCTCTCTCTCGTTAGGCGCTTCTTGAGGACGCAGGGCATAGAATAGGATGGGTTATTGAAGTAGTCAGAGGAGTAGGAGTAGGTTGTTTGAAACATCTCGAGAGTTCATTCGTACCTCCGTGCCCTCTTCTCCCCTCCCTCTTTATCTCCGTTCCTCCCTTGCTACCTACTTGTGCAGGCTCCGTCTTCGATGTAGGTGCCAAGTCCACCCCTTCATGCCTCCCTTTCTCCCTCCCCCTCTTCCCTTCCCCTATCCCCATCCCCTCTCCCCCTCTTCTCTTCCCCTCTCCCCCTCTTACCGTCCCCTCTCCCCCTCTTACCTTCCCCTCTCACCTTCCCCTCTCCCCCTCTTACCTTCCCCTCTCCCTCTTCCCCTCCCCCTCTCCTCCCTCTCCCCCCCCTCCCTCTCTCCACACACGCCCACTCTTTCATCACGCCTCTTGTTCTACTCTCCGCGTACTCCTCCCACTACCTCGCCGCCACCCCTCATCTTTTTCCAGAGCCCTTTCGAAAAACCTCCAACGCCCTCTAATCACTCCACGAAACCTCTCTCCACTTTCATCCCTTCCCCGTCTCTCTTTCTCGCTCGCTCACTCCCTCACGTTATCCCACTCCCTTCGTGGTCGGAAGTGGCTTTCTCGTTTCTTCCTTTTTTATCCCTTCTTTCAATTTTTCGCCTTTTTCTCTCTATTCGTCTCTCTCTGTCTCGTTCGCTCTCTCGTCTTCTCTTTCCCTCTCACTCTCCCCGTCTCTTTCGCTCTCTCAAGAGGCCACTTCAACTCCCTCTTATTCGGAGCATCCCTCCCCCCCACCTTCGCTCCTAAATCGCCCCTTCTCCGAAATTAAGCGAAATAACCGACTCCTCACCTTTCGGGGACGAATCTCTACCTATTAATTTCGTATTCTTTTTTCTAATGCTTATATCCGTAGAGTATTAGATGTGTGCGTCTCGGCGACTAGTACTCTCCTTGCTGCGTCGAAGTTATTTGGTATATTTTTTTATCGCAGTGTTTCCATCTCGTTGAATTATGGCAATATATTTCTCCAATAGCCATAAAAACGTTGGGAAAACCAGATGCTTAATTTCGACTACAAAGGAATCGCTATCAGTGGTGGTTGACCGATAGTCGGGTTTAATGGAGCATTTTTATTGGTATTAGAATCAACTGTCGGTGGATCGCCACTGATGACAAATGCTTTAATCAAAAATGTGTATGTGGTTTTCCCAACCCTTTTTATGGCTATTGGAGAGACATAGCGTGTCAGTTTGATTTTGGCCATAAGGTGGCCTTGATAACTTCCTTTTGAATTTGTGTCTTTTACTAAAAGTGTAGCGTCCAACTCGTTTCTATCTCCCACCTGCAGAAAAAATAGTGGTAATTTTTTCATGCTCCATCTGAAAAGAACATTCTCCTCTTCCATTCCATCAAATGCCTCTTTCGTTTTCTTCATCTAATCGACATTTTTGTAAAGATCTTCTTAATATTCTTCATCTTTATTTCGCTGTCGTCCATCTTTCCCTCTTCTCCGCAAGCCATCTACGAGTTTGGTCCATTTTTTCTCCTTCGGGTCTTATCCAGTGGCGGAAATAGAAACTTTCGGGCCTCTTACGAAAATATTTTTTGGGCTCCTTCATAATTTATTTGTTAATATAATATGTAGATATAGACGGAACTGCAGAGCCCCCTAAAAACTTATCGTCTCCCCCGCGGACGCGGTCTTTGCGCTATTATAGTTTCGCTACTGGTCTTATCTTTGTGGTTCTCTATACATTTTTCCGTAATTCCTCTCCTACTTATGTTGCATCTCCCTTTCTCCTCTCTTATCGGCACCGTAATCCTTTATCTTAAAATCTTTCTTTATCAGGCCCTTTTGTCTTTGTCTCTCCGTCTTTCGTATTTTTCCTTCATCTATTTCGGTCGTGAGGTCCTTCTTCTTCTTCTTCTTCTTCTTTCTTCCTTTCTCTCTTTCTATTCTTTTATCTCACGTCTTTCATCCTGGTTTCCATTGTCTTCTTTTATCCTCGTCCCGTTGACTGTAGGCTCCGTCTTTCCTCTTTCTCTCTGCTTCTTTCTCCGTCTCCTTTGTTTCTCGGTTAACTCTCACTTCCTCTCTTCATATTCTCTTCTCTCCATTTTCACGCCATGCCCCCCTCCGTTTCCTTCTCTCTCTCTCATCCCAACCCTTTTTCGGCCATCGGTTCGTGACTCAATGCCTCATCCAATACCTGCTTACTGTGCCTCTCGTCTCTTCGGGCACCCTTCCCTTAAAACTCATCCCCTTTCTCTCTCACTCCTGTTTTTTTTCTTTCCCCGGCTCTTATTGCTCCTCTCGACCTTTCTCTTATAGCCCCTTATATACTCACGTTCAAGATGACCCACTGCCTCAACTTTTTGCGCTCCTCTATTAATAGCGCGCAGCTTATCGCTTTTGTTTTTCCATTCTCTCGAAAAATCCCTTTTCTTCTATCCTCCACTTCAGGTTCCCGTTTATTAACCCGATTCCTGGCGGAGTTTTATGCGCCGGCCTCCGTCATGTGAACTGGGCTCATGTCCGTGCAGTTCTCGGCTCACGGGTTCGCTTCTCCTCTCGGGGAGAATGTTATGCGTATCAGTAAGAGTTATTTCGTGATTTGCTTATGGAACTGTTGTGTTCTGATAATGACGATTTAATCGAGTGTCTGGTTGAATTTTTTTCCATTTCTTAATGTTAGCGTACTTTGTGATTAACCAAATTTCACATGGATAGAATTTAATTCTAGTGTCCTGTGATTTAAAAAAAATGCTTGCAGCGTGCTGGTTAACTCTTATAAAATTTACTGCTTAGAATTAGGTAACCTAGGCCATCCCCATACGCGCGTGAAAGGTTTGTATACACCCAAACTCAAAATCGTTATTTTATTGCATTTTGATTCTGTATTTTGTAAAAACTAAGCTCTTACGTTAGTAAGATTTTCACTGTCATGTATGCATAAAATCTGTATATTTTGTATATAGATTTTGTGATATTGTCGATTTTAACTATACTCATCAATCACTATACCGCTCTTTAACATTTTTTTCGTTCCCTGCGTATAACTTCATTTAAAATTTCCACGTCCTTAAAAGTTTCCTCAAAATATTAAATTTTAAAGTTTTGACAGCGAAATACGTCGACGAAGGCAGTCTCAGTAAAATTTATAGTTAAATGGCGCGTCAATTTAAATCGGACCTTTTCTGCTCTGTTGTCACGTAAAAAAATTAAATTAAATCCGAGATAACTTACGTTTGTGAATTTTAACGGGCCACCAACGTAAAAGTTCTTCCCAAAAAAAGCAAGGGGCCAGAAATTTAATTTCTCTGCTCAAAAGTTGGATACAAAGGAGGAAATTTCTCCTATAGTCTTCCTTATTTTCGCAGACAATTATTTCAGAACTCGCGCAACTTCCCAACTCGACGAAATTTCATCTAATGCTCTCCGGCGAGCAATTTAGGGCGAGAAAGATACACACCCTTTTCCGACGAAAATCTTACGCCGCCTCATGTATTTTAACAGCGTATCTCTAGGCGTCGCGTAATATTCCCCGTGATGATAAATCCCCAGCCCCCACTTTTTAACGAAAAAGATAAGAAAACGGAATAAAAATATAGGCTTTCAATCTTTCCCGAGGTTGACAAATTTTTCGAACGAGAACGGCACGCCCGGGATAATCAATTCCTTCTGCTTCTTCTCATCCCTTTTGTATTTAAGGCGAACCCTCTCGCAGGAGGAAATGGCTTTGACGCGGCTGCATTCCTTAGGGGGGGGGGGGGGAGAGTGTGGGACAAAGGGAGGAGATGGAGAAGTAAAAGGGGGTGGGCATCTCCGGCGTTCAATTTAAAGTGAATGGGGGTCTAAAAAAAAGAGGAGATAGGGGTTCGCGATATCGTTCGTTTTATTTTTCCCTCCTCCCTCTATCCTCCAGACACTTTTCAGTTTCCTACGTCACCTCGGTAATAGACTCTCCTCCTCCACCAGTCTCCTTCCTGTACTCTCTTCCCAGACGCATCCCAATTTCAATCCCGTCTCCATCACATCACCTCTCATTCCCCCTCACGTCCCCCTCTTTCTCTGCAACCTCTCTCTACTCTCTCCTCTTTCTGTCTACCTTATTATTTCACCCTCCACCATCTCCACCCACCTCTCCCCATCTTTCCTTCCCCTTTCTCCTCGTTTCTTCCCCTTTTTCTTCTCCCTCTCCTGTATTTTCCCCTCTCTCTCCTCCCTCTTTTTCCTAATTTTTCTCGCCCTCCTCCCACTTTCTCCCTCTTATCCCCTCTGTCTCTTTTTTCTACCTCTTATCCTGTCTCCCACTCTTATCCCGTCTTTCTCCCTCTCTTATCCAGTATTTCTCCCTCTCTTATCCAGTATTTCTCCCTCTCTTATCCAGTATTTCTCCCTCTCTTATCCAGTATTTCTCCCTCTCTTATCCAGTATTTCTCCCTCTCTTATCTAGTATTTCTCCCTCTCTTATCCAGTATTTCTCCCTCTATTATCCAGTATTTTTCCCTCTCCTAACTCGTCTCCCCCTCATTCCCCGCCTCTCACTCCCTTTCTCTTCCCCTCTCCCTCCTTTGTTGTACTCATGTCACTCCCCCGCATCCCTTTCTCCTCCCCTCGTTCCTCTCGAACTACTGCTGCACTTCCCAATATCTCTCTCTCCCCCCCTCCCTTTTCTCTCCCGCAGACTCGGATCGATCCCGCTCCCCATAATGACTGCCTTTCCCTTCTCCATTTTCCAACCCCTTGCAGTTCAACCCCAATCTCATATCCTTTACCCCCAACACGCGCGTCTCGCCTTCCGCGTAATTTCCCACTCTCTTTATCTCCCTCTATCTCTCTTATATTCCGTCTCATACTCTCATCTTCTCTTTTGCTTTCACCTATCCGACCTTCCCTTCTAATCCCGTATTTTTTTCATCTCCTCCGCCGGAGTTAGCTTCAAAGAGATGCCGCTTCTCCTAAGTGGGATGCATCAATCAATTAGCGGCGCGTACACGCGGAACCCCATTTTCTATTCCCTCCTCTCTCCCACTTCTCTCTCCCCTTCCCCTCCACTCTCCATCTCCCCCTCTGCTCCCTCTCTCCCTATCCTACGCTCAACAGCGTTTTGCTTCTCTCTCTCTCTCCCCTCTTCGTATCACTTTTTGTCAATCTCTCCCTTCATCTCCTCACCACGCTTCCCCTTAGGAGACAATTCCCTTTATCAACCTCTCCCTCCTTCCTATCCTTCTACCTCTCCTCCCGCCCCTCGCCATCGTTATTTTTTCTTCTCTCCCGTTACTGTTCGTATCCCTCTGACCGTGACCGCGATGAAAGTGTTCCTCAATTGTGCGTGGCGAATTTAGGGGAGTTGAGAGGAGGTTAGGGGGAGGTTGCTCGAGGTGGAACATAGGTTTGTGGGGGTGAGGGTCTGATTGAGGGTGGATGGAGGGGGTAGGGAGGGAGAGGGGAGAGATAGAGGGAGAGAGAAAGAGAAAGAAACGTAGGGAACGAACCATCGTCGTCGCGTGTTTACGTTTGGGGGACTCCACCCAGTTCAGCTGAGAGACCAGAGGGGAAAGGGGTCGAGGAAAAGGGGGGGGAGAAGGAAGGGAGGGGGGAGAAGGGAGATGGGGAAAGGAGGGGGGGGAGAAGGGAGGGAGGAGAACATTTGCCGCCACACCCTCTCTCTCTCTCTCCCTTCCCAAAATACTCTTTTTTGCTCTCGCTTTATGCCTCCGCGTTATACGGCATGGTGACAAATTTTTGGCGATATTGTTTTCCAGGAAAATATTCGTCGAAGGTCTTTGTTAAATTCCCATTATTTTTTCCATTTCCCGCAGCGGGCAGTTCATCGCGTGAGTTAGTGTTAGCCGGCTATGCTGCCAGCGAATTATTTATTGTAATTAGTAATTTAAAATAATATCCGGGTTTAATATTTTGGTGGGTAGCTTAAATTATTTTTCCTTTTATTTAATAGGAAGTTCAAAAACGGAAAGCCAAGAAGGATCTTGTTGGGACAGTTGTTTGTGACGCCCCGAAGGTTTTATTTAACGAAGAAGTCCAGGTAGGTGGATTGGGTGTAAATTAATATCGACGTTCTTGAATTATCTCTGAGCAATTTTGTTTTTTAAATTTATTCTCTTTCAATTTAGATGCTAAGCTTATCGAAATTTATATATTTAAAAAATCTGTTCTTGACCCAATTAGGAATTTCACAAACTCAAGGTTTTCTTAATGAATCTTATTTTATTTTCTGCTCTATGTTATATTTGTATGAAGACAATTCATCCTTTGAGCGTGTTTAGTAATATGATCGGTTTAATCTTGTAGTTAAATAGTCTGGTTACTCAATTTAATGAATGAATGAATGAAGTTTCTAAGCGCCAACCTTAAATAGTAGATTTTGGATCTGCAAATTTTTGGAAAAACTGGCATGATAAATGATTTAATAAATTATTTCATTAAATATTTACGAGGAATAACAAGCGAAAAAATAGTTAAATTCGGAACGGGCGTGCGGCCGTGAGTATAGGGGTGTTATTTTTTCGTGGAGTAACGGACCACGCCTTATTTGGCGTCGCATTAATGAAACCCGCTAAAATCGGAAATTATGTCACGTAATGTGCTTGCATTATGGTTTCGGTATAATCCGTTCGGAGGACGCGTTGTTTACGTTTATTTTGTCGAAAAACAGTTTGCATGCTAACGGTTACAACGAAGAATCGCACGCTAGATGTAAAACGTGTTTTTTAAAAAAACCTTCCATTTTTTATGTATTTGGGGAAGGCGATTGCATTAAGCAAGTATAGATGGAGTTAACGTGTTCAAACGAACTAGAAATACGGACGGTTCGAATGCAAATATTGGATGGAGCCGTAATGGCTATGGCAATCATTTGGGCATATATAAGCTTGCTTTTAATGTTGCACAAATTGCGATGTCCAAATGTTCAATTACGTTTACCATGGATTCCTTCGATTTGATCTTGGGAGGATTTTTTTATCGAAACAGCGGAAATTAGGAACCTTGACCCACATCCATTTGATACTGTCCCGATGCCACCTTTCTAATGGAACGTTGGCGATTTTTATTTTGCTTAAAAGACGCTCGCTCGCTTCAGACTTTTTTTTTCATTCACCTTGTCCGAAACCTTCGTGCGCGATTAGCATGTCTGGTGGTCACATAGCGAAGATAAGGGCGGCCTTGGAATGTAAAGAGGGAGTGGCATGCGGTCCACTATGCGGCATCTCCATTGGCTTGGCGAAGGGTTACGTCCGCAGCTCTCCGGGCGAAACGAGGCGGATGAGGCGCCGAGGGGGCGAGTTTAGGGAGGGGGGGGGAGGGAGAGGGGAAGGAGGGGAGGTCTGCTACGGGCGGAGATTCGGGGGTTGATATAACTGGGGGAAGTGGGTTACGAAATGGGAATTTAAAGAAGAAACCCAAAAAAAAAATTTTCACCTCAATAGGCATTGGTAAACATGCATAATAATTCCCACGTCCTCACATTTTTTGTTTAGGTTTACTCTCAAAAGTTTTAATTTCCTCCTCAACCCTTTCTTGTCTGAATTAAGAAAACTCTAAATAAATTTTTTTTGGAAAAACCAAGTCAGAATACATATAGCGATAGTAAAAAACAAATTTTATTATTTTAGGTTTTTAATTAAAAAATACAAATATGCCATATGGCATAATTAGCCTTATCAAGCTTAATGATGCCATATACTATGCCATATGTATGAAATAAACTAACTCTCTAACTAACTCTAAGTCATAGCTTACTCATCTATATTTTTTCATCTCAATATCTTTTAAAATAAAAGAAAAAATAATTAGTCGAAATGTGCTCACCGTAGGCAGTAAAAAATCAGTGACAGGACAAATAAAACAAATTATACGTGTGCCCTCAGTGGCAGTTGCCACGTGCTCCGAGCAGGAAATGAAAGATCATGTCCAAAGCCATCTATTGACTGCAAACATGTTTATTTTTCGCCACGAGTTGTCTACAGAATTATTTGAAAACTGCCATATGGCGTCATACATCAGGAAAGGGTTAAACCATTTTAAGGCGTTCTTTACCAGCGGGGAGCGGATTTGTAGATACGTCTCCTCTTGTCTGTCGAGTCTTTCATCTATTGAACCTCTTGGCGGATTTCGATTAAATTTAGCATGGAGGAACCTAGAGAATTATCGAACTCGTCTTATGGATGAAAAATTCAAGAATAAGCACTCGAACTTAAAAAAAAATGAAAATGGTACTTATCTCATGTGTCGCCAATAGCCACAACAAGGTCATGAAAAATCAGATGCGCGTTTCTGCTACAGTGCATCCGTATTCAATGGCAATTCACCGGAAGTAGATCCTTAATTTAATTTTTAAGAATACGTTTAAGTGCTTATTATCGCATGAAGGGTCCTTATTAAAATTAGGTCTTTTAGAACTTCCAATTTACACTAGGGCTTAAAAAAGCTTTTACTCGTATATCGTTAAATGTCATCAAAATCTGACGAGCGTTGATCGTCGGCAACAGCTAAAAAATCGGATTTCAACTGTTGAGTATTGCATTGGTTGCAGCTAATAACATGTACACAGAATCTTGTCTCTTCTCTATCTATATAAAACTCAACCTGTCTGGCTGGGAGTCTGCCGTTTCCTTCAAATATTTCTCGCTTAATATCTTCGGATCTACTAAGCCTAACGAGCTGAAATTTTCAGTCTTTAAACCCCCATGAGCTGGCCCCTAGAAAAATCAAACATCCCGGAAAAAGTCCCGGATTCGACTCCGGGAGACAATTATATTTTCCCATAAGTTTACACGGGATTTTCGATTTTTCATGGTGCAAGATTTTTTCTTTCATTCATCAAAATACGTAAATATCGACCAATATTCTCCATTTTTGCTTTATTCGACGACTAAAATGATAAAATATCTTATTCTTGCGATGTTAAGATGTTATACGGAGGAATTTTTTTCGGAAATTTCTTTTCGGAATTTTATCACTTTTTCGTACTCTTTCCGGGTGTTGCCAAGGCGTCCCGTATTGTTGCCTCCGATTGAATTAGCGTCTAGTAAGCCTTCAAATGGACGAAAGAATTACGTTATTCGCTTCGCGCTTTTTATGAAGCATCGAAATTATTGTTGTAGCAACCGCAAACGTAATAGATTGCAACTTAATTAATTGCAGATAAGTTTGATTATATGGGTCACCCGTGTGTATTGCAGGCATAAAATTTTGGGTTTTTTAAAAAAGTGGTAACCCCCAGAGTGCACCAGTCCTTTTGAGTGTTACATTTGTGCCAAAGTTGAGGAATAAATCCAGGTTAGATTTTAGCCCACGTAACTTAACCATCCTAGCACCTGGAGGAAAAACAACAAATATTGTTTACAAGGAAGTATTATAAACGAAAGGTAAAGTATGATGGTATATTAGTATTTTAGATTATTTTCAGACAGCCTCCTGTATCTTTGTTTTATTTCGTTCTCGGACTTCTTTTTCAGTTATGTTATTTTAACCTTCAACAAAATAAATACTGTGCCGCTTTAATATCCCGAGCGAAGCCGGGTACATCTGCTAGTACCTGTATAAAATGGTAAAGAACGCCTTTGAAGGCTGTGTATTCCTTTTATGGAATACAGTTTTTTCTCTTGTTCTGAATCGCGTCTCGTTTAAAAGTGAGGTCATCATCATCATCATTAGTATTCTGACCGCAGACATTACTGTGTTTACGGTTCAAACCTCGTTCACCGTATCGTTCCGTCCTCTTAACCTTTTTCTTGCCCCTTTCAAGTCGTCTAATATCCGAATCCTTTACCTTTCTCTTCCTCTTCTGCATTAAATTTTCCTCAAGTCACCTTTTTATGGTCGTGCAATCTCTTCTTCTTGCTTCCTCTTTCTTATCGTCTGTGTCGGGTTGATTTATATGGTCGTAATTTCCTCGAGCGTAGGTTCTCTCCTGCTTTTCACTTACATTATTTCGCTAAAACATTTCGTTTTTCTGATATTTCTTGATACTTTTATGCCGGCCTCTTCTTAGCTTACTTCCCGTTCAAGTTGTTTCAGTTCGTTGTATTCTTTTTTCCGTGATTGTCCTTGAATTTCTTGTTTTTTTTGGGTCGTTTTCATTGGTAGGAGAAGAATTAAAAAAAAACGCTTCGCTTGCTTAACTTCGTCCCTTATAATCTCCGATTCTCCTCCGCTACACATGGAATCGGCTATCCCATCTGCTCGTGACGAATGGCATCCGATGTTTCGGATGGGATCGATGGCGTTTTTAAGCGCTTTCAAGTCGCGTCCGATCGGCGCAGGGAGTCGCTATCGGTAAAAGCGACATTTACTGGATTATCGAAAAATAAAACGAACTTTTCGTCTGAACGACCCTTAACGCCGTTCACATTCTTTGTTCGATAAACGTTGTTCGGTTTTATTTTTTGACACTCCAATTGTCTCTTTCATCTGTCGAAGATGACTTCACTTTATCTCGTAATGAAACATAATCTTTGCCTTTTTTCGGGAGCTAAGCAAAAATCACCCTACGCTCTTTGATGTGTAATTTTTTATTTAAATATCTTGCGATCGATGCTATAGTGCTAGTTGTTGACTTAAATTTGTGTAGAATTTTGATGTTACATGATTAGTTTTCCTTTAATCCTTTCATATTTACTTTTGGACGGTAAAGAGAGAAATGATATATCTGCGAAATCGTAACGAGATCGACTAAGATTAGGTGCATTTTTAACGATGTTAGTGTATTATTAATTCTTTAGAAAAAATGGAATGATACTGGGATGTTTCAACGGTACCATACTGCTGGACATACATGTCCACTTATATGGAAAAATCAATACAACAGCCATTGTACAAACTTGCTCATATCAATACGCTTCTCTTCCGCGCAATATTGCCATTGGTTAAATGCCGTTCAGTCTATAGAGCGGCGCGCAAGCGACGGGCGACAGAATTGCAAGAAGCACTTTCTCGGTCTCCTTGGCCCCTAAAAGGAGAACATACATCAAAATCTCGAGGTATAATTATTTCACGATCAAAATACTTTCGCTATGTACTTCGAAGATTTATTTTTATTTGGAATTTCACAATTTTTTACTTCGTTATTTGTTGCGTAGTTAAACAGCCCAGTCATAAAGGGAAATTGCATTTCTGACAAATTAATAGCTCTTTTCCCCATTTATATTTACTCTCATCTAGCGCAGCACCCTCTGCTTTTCTCCGGTTTTGGCAAATGATCTCCTACATTCTTGCATCTAAATAGCTTATTTTCATCTGCTGGTTAGTCCATCTCTATGAATTTTAAAAGGATTGTTTCTTTTTATAGTACCGCGAAAAGGTTCTCTTTAAAATAGTTATTTTAATACCTAGAGAAAAGAAAATAATTTTAAAAATAAACAAACGAGCTTTTGTTTTATTTTATTTTACTAAAATTAAAAAATGGGCTGTGTAGAGCCACTGCGGTCGATTTTCCTTGACAGTTTTTTAAAGAAAGTTTCCTCAAAGATAAACATAATTCCGAAAGAGATATGTATACAAATGAGAACGTAGCAGTTTATCTGATTTAATATGCTCTTATGTTATGCTCCATTTCCTAACGATCCTTTGGCAACAATTTCTTCATTTCCTGTTAAAACCTTTGTATCTCGGCTTTTCCACCGTCTCCTGCTTAGGGTCGCATTTCTCTTGCATTCTTCCATTTTATCCTCTCTCCATCTTACCCTATTATCTTACCTCTATTATCTTTATCTCCTCGCACTCGCATCTTTTAATGGTTTCCTCCTTTTATCATCCAATTTCCTCTCTCTCAAACACATTTTCCCATCGCATTCGTAGTTTTATCACACAATTCACTATTCCCCATTTTCCTCTTAATGTTTGTCCCTAGGGGCGAATTCTGTTCTGCCGTATAATTTATTCTCCCCAGACGGTCTTGTTTTACGATTTATTTAATTTTACAACTTTTGTGAATTTTAATCCTATGGGGAGGAATATTTGAAAGGATTTTTACGTGGCTGATGCATAGAAATTTTGATTGGAGTAACGAAATCTCATACTTAGAGCACATGAGGTCATGTTCAATACCAGTATCGGCGCAGTTTTTCATTTATATTAATCTTCTACACACTGGGAATAGCTCGTAGCAGTGCCGTAACTAGGGTATGGCGAAGGTGGCATTTGCCATAGGCGCCGCTTGCAAAAGGCACCAAACATTCCCGCAAAAAATTCGAAAAAGTTTATTTTCCCATAAATAAATATTGATCTCATACTCCAATGTTAAAGTTATTGTCGATAAAAACGCTATTATACTTTATTAAAACGCAGGAAAATAATATTCTACATAATCAAGGCGTTTCCTACAATTTTGCCATAGGCGCCATACGTATCTCCCAGGTACGTCACTGTGTCGTAGGATATTATACAATGCACAATAAATATTGAAAACCTTGTATTTAAAATTACGCTTTAAGATGGAGGTCGATATGCCATTTTATAATGTGTATTACTAGAGCATTGATATTGATTTTTACTTTGGTTCATCTTTGTCGGAAAGCTCATATATAAGTAGGGTATGGATTTTTCGGGTTATACCCGATTTTTACCCTCCGATTGCCTTTTTTAATTTTCGGGTTAAACCAGAAATAAACCCGAAATTAATAGTTTTCTTGAAACACAATTTTTTTTAGATTTGGTCAGAATTTCTATTCTGGCGATTGTGGGTACCTCAGCACTTGAGTGTAGTGTCCGAGATGTTCGTGGTCAGTCCGTTTATTCTCTTTGTAAACAATATATTCGTAAGCTTAATTTGTAACACAATCTTAATCTCCTTGGTTCGCTCGCGCCACGAATAGTAAAGGACGCGCCTTAGCTAGTCGCTGTTAGATCTTTGATAGAATATGGAAAAAAGAGCCCAAGTGTCTGTTAGTTCAAAACACTAGGAAAGAAAAATTATTTCACTAATACCTGGTGTGTTTTCAATAGAAGTTGAACGGGAAGCAAGATATTTGTTCAGTCTGCGAGGTGTTCCTCTCCACCTGGAGGCGTTTAACAAAAGATATCACACACTCTCAACCATACTTAAGGTATAGTAAAAGGTTTTGATTGTTGATAAGACTTTTAAATTTTAAACAAGATTTTTATTCAAAAATCTTTTTATCCGAATTACAAAATAATAAAACCCGAAAATTACCCGAAATTGAACTTTTTTTTTAAACCTCGAGAAATCTGTAACTTATTTATTCCCGACTTTAACCCAAATGAAGAGGACAATAATAAAACCCGATAATTTAATCCTTCGAATGAATTTTTTTTAAAACCCGAAAAATGTATACCCTACTTATAAGTGTTTATTGGATCGGAAGTTTGAAGCTGGTACCGCGGAAAATATTCGTACATACCCTCTTAAATTTTTACTTCAAGTTAGATAAATTCCATGGAATTCTGCATTTGTAATTGTCGCGGAAATCGCAATCTTATTTAGGTCGAACGTCTGCCTGTTTGCTTGTTGGTGTCGTCACCGTTGCCATGTTACGTTCTACCTGTTTGGTCGAGCCACTTGGCGTGTATTGGAGATAAGACGCACGTCGCTGCTAGACGCCTTACGGCGCCGCTTCTGTGAAATGTAATTGACACCTTATCTAGAGAATCTCATTTTTCTTTTCCGAAACATAAGACAAAATTGTTTCAGAAACTGCAGGCCATATAGTAAAGATTACTACGAATCGACAGATAATTAAACGACGTGAGGATAACATTTAGCTGATGTGATGGAACTGATTTAGTGTAAAGGGTATATCAAAACGAGTTCATCATCATTAGTTCGCGGAGTCACAAGAAAAGAGCGTTAAAAATATGAGAAAGACAAGTGAACTTCGGGAAGAAAATCAAGTACGACGTCATATGGTGCCGTTTAATACTTGTGAATTGGAACTTTACTTGACTTAATTATTCTCTTTTAGCTTCCTGTAGTATGATTTTATTATTTTTGAAACGGAGGGCTTGAAGAGTACTATCTACGTTTTATCCCGTGCAGAAAAACAAATTGCCGTTATAATGCATATTGATAGTTTGCATTTTTTTTGCCTGAAAATTCTCATTCAAATTTCATGAGAGAATCCCATCATTTTGTAGCATCAAATCGCCGCGGTAATATTTTTAAAATTACGTCATACGCGCAAATATAATGCAAAGTAACGAGTCTATAAGTGACGTGGGCGACACGCGCGCCTCCATTTAGCATCCCGCGGATATCACTTCTCGAATCGTAAAATAAGGCTAGAGGGGAAAGAGCATCACCAGCTGGAAAACAATATTTCAGATACCTCGAATATATATATATAAGTTACGATTCCCTCTTTTCCATTCCTCGAGAGATCAATCAGTTTTTCGTCCTCCATTCTCTCCGCCCTCCATCGTTTCCGTTCGCTCGCGTTTCCTCTTTCGTTAGCGCGAGATCTTGCTGTGCATTCTCGTCTCACGGGGAAAAAGTGTCGCGTTATTTCATACCTTATCTCTTGGGGAAGAGGAAGATGCGCGGAAGAAGAAATGGATGTCGAACCCTCCCACCCCCGCCTCCTCTTCTCATTGCCCTCGGGTGTTCTTGCGAAAGAAGAGGAAAATGTAAAAGATGGGGGGAAAGGGAATAAGGGCTGAGAAAATAAGGAGCCGAAGAGGAGAGCCGGAGGGCGATTCCGCGGTCGACTTTTGCGTGTGAGAGAGAAGATAGGTTTGCTTGACTTTAATTCGCCGTATTCTCCATTTTGTGCCGTTTTCTCGGTTGCGAAATGTTTTTCTTACCTCTCTCTCTCCCCCGACGGTTTTCCTTATTACTGTAAATGCAAATGTAAAAACAATAATTTAGATGAACTTAACATTAGCAATTTCGCGATGATACTAAAAGAATTAAAAAGCTTGTGTTCTCTTTTTGCCCTGTGCTTTCAGTGCCTTTTCGAAAACGACTTAAATATAACGTGGAGTATAATGAATCTTTCGCAATGTAAAATTACATAATATCCTCCAGTAGTGAGCTATTTGTCTTAGGGATTCAGCCATTATCCTGATACGTCGAATATTTTTCAGCAGGGGCTGATATAGGGTCAGGCGATCTAGGTGACCGCGTAGGGCCTCGCACCTAGAACTGCTAGAGAGTTAGTGTTAACGGAGTCATGTGCTTAGTGCGAGAGGATAAAGAATAGTATTAGATTGAGTGTGAAGAGTTTCAACACAAAGAAGCGATCATATATCCTAAATAATTAAGACAATTACCGTAAAGTATGTTTGCCGAAGACCAGTCTCAGTTGACGGTAATCATTGGAATAATAATTATTTCTGAGGTCTCCACTCGAAGACTTTGAACTGCGATCGGCATCGATCTCAGAAGCCCACCCACTATATTGTGTATTATACATATACATACATATATACATACATATATATATATATATATATATATATATATATATATATATATATATATATATATATATATATATATATACATAAATTACTAAGAATTACTAAGAATTCTATAGTCTGTTTTCCTACACAAAATGTAACCACATTTATTCAGAACTCGCGGGTCGTGGGCCCCGCAAACCACTATCGCTTCGGGGCCTCGCACCCCCTAAATCCGCGCCTGTTTTTCAGTATTGTTATAAGCTGCTCCTGAATAATGCTTGCGTAATTCAGTGTTGCTTGGTTGCAGTACGTGAGGAATTTTCATGTCCCAACCACTTAACTCAGTTTTTACTATTTCCGTTTTCTGTGCGGTACTTAACTCATTTAGAGCACTTTCAGAAGTAAAATACTTTGTCATATATTCTTTATGACGCAAAAAATTGGCTTAATTTGTCGAAATTTTGTATTTCGTTGTTAATATGAAATTTAGCGAATTCGCCGTACCTATTATTGCGATTTTCTATTATATTTATGAAACGTTGCATCTCATGAGATAAATATTCCGCGAATGTGCAAGTGTTGCACGCTTTGGGTGGAAAACGATAGGAAGGCCGAACTATCACCGGAAATTATGCTTGTATAATTTCTTGTGAAGGCGCAACTCGCCGAATTGTTTGCCGCTGGCCTCGCATTTCTGCTCAGGCGCCGTTCTCCAGTCGAACGTTTCGCTACATTTCCGGCTCTCGTCTTCGACTATAGCTGCCCTACGTCAACATGCGTTCACGCGGCGTCAGATTTATAGTCTCCGTCTCCAAATACCGGCTTTTTTTCTCGTTTACCTCATGAGCGTGAGGCGAAAGGTGGGACAGCGTGGTGTGATTGATCTGAAACGTGCGAAAAGGCGTGTATTTTTCGCAAGAAGAAAGTGACAAATGATTCGCGTGTCGTGCGTCGATTTTGTCCCAATCTTTTACTCTCGGCCTCTTTCCGCAGCAATATCTGTCCCGCCAAAGTCCGTTCGTCATCGTGTAGCGCTCGCGTCTCGCTCTCGAATTACGACCACTCTTTCTCCTCCGTGTTTCTCTCTCGTTGCACTCTTTGGTGTCCGGGAAAGGCATGTTCTCCGCGGGGAGTTGAAGGGAGTGCGGCCAACCCGCCTCCCTTTCACTTAACTGCGCAGTTCGCCGCCGCCATAGGGAGTGGCTCTGTGCGTTCCCCACCTGTATCCGTCTTCAAACAGACGAACCGCGCTCGGGTTTCCAGGGGAAATAAAAATAATCCCATCCGTCTCCATTTAGATTTCAACCGGTACGTGTAATCGGAATGGAACTCGCAGCGGGGACAAAGTGAATCGAGTGGATGGATTGCTCTGTTACCTCATCTCCCATGGCCTGATTATATTCGAAAGGAACGACGGAGCGGTCGTTTCCGTTCAAAACGTTTCGTTAATGTGCCGTTTACAAATGTTTGGTTGGGGTGGGAGAGTCTTGATGCGAGGATTTGATTTTTGTAAAAATCTGTTAATCGCCGAATTTCGTCAAATTTTGATTTGGACTTTTTAATTTGATACATTAACAGTCGCATCTTGTTATTTAGTTTTAACCTTCATGTAAACTGAAAAAACTTTCTCCGCTATTAATCCTTAACCCGAAGTATGAATTTGAACATTATTATCCGAAATATGGGTCCCTGAGACCATGTAACCTAGTAGTGCTGTTTAAACATAAATTTTGTGTCATCAACACTGTTATGAAGATACTGAGTATATTAAATGTTGCCAATGTGAAAATAAAAAATATCGCGTATCCATACTTCGAGTTTAGTATTTATTATGCTATCTCATACTCTCTCAATAACGTGTGCTTTAGGCCAGTTGTTGCTCAACCGGGGTCCCCGGACCACTAGGGGTCCGCGCGTTATTTCTCGGGGGTCAGCGAGTTGAGTAGGACATGATGATTATTTTTATCTATAACTTGTTTGATCTAACACAGAGCCCTCATTTATGCTTCAAAGTGAAAATACGACACAATGAACGAAAAATTCATGAATTTTTCATAGAGAGGGGGTCCGCAGAAATTGTGGAACTTCGTAAGGGGTCCTCGGCTCCAAAAAAGGTTGAGAAACACTGCTTTAGGCAATGGAGCGAATCTCCAAATACATCTCGCATCTATTAAAGATTTGTGATCCGTAATTACAATATCATCCGTCTAATGACTAACTAGGTTGTTATGGGAATAATATATTGCGGTTTAATGTAAATTTCATTGTTGAAGTCATATGGGCGGTAACTTTAAAGCCAAAAGGTTGCCGAACCGTGATTCTCGTACATACCGGGACCACCTCGCTTCTCTGTCGAATCGACCGGCGGGCTCCTCGCACTGCTCCGATTGCTCAACATTCGCCCGAGAAACAACCTGCTTGACCGTTCAGCCGTGATTCATTTCGCCGGTCACATAGAAATTACTCACAGAAACAAAAAAATTTACTCCTTCCTTAGGTTTTCTCGCCAAATATTTGACCGGGGGAAGGACGACGCTTTTCTCCGATATTATTTCCTTCGTTTCTCCTCGACGAAAGAGAGGATTCCCCAAGTTTTTATTTATATTATGTTTTCAATCAATTCCCTTGCTCATATCGCGAAGAGGAACATTTTTTTTTTAATTTTCGAAGTCCTCCGTGTCCAATAGACGTCCGACCAGCGAGAGAAAGAGAGAGTGAGAGAGCAAAAAAAGGGTCTCCCTGCATATCTAAAAGGTAGTCGTCCTCTAAGGTGGGTGAGTATCACTGCGGGTGGTGGCGGTGTTTAAGGGAACATGGCGTGCGGGGATGGCCAGGGAGGGATGGCGGCAGAAATTGGGGCGGAGGGCAAAAGAAAAGGCATTGCGCCGACGGCGTGGAATGGGACTAGGATTTTGTGGCGGTCGGGAGAGGAGGAGGGCGGGGCGGGAAGGGAAGGGTTTGGGAGGATAGGAGGGCGGCAAGTGGCGGGGAATCGATAGCACGTGGTGTGTGACGCTTTCGGTGAGGGCGTGGGGGAAAGGGGACGAGGAGGAAGAGCGCGGTGAATGGGGAAGAAGAGGAGAGTACAGATATGTAGGCACGGGCCATAGAGAAAGAGAGAGAGATGGAGTGTTATAAAGAGGAAGAGGTGAGGGAGGGTGTGTTCCCTTTGCTTTGAAGGTGGATTTGGGAGGAGACATTCCCGACCTCTCAACTCTCTCCACCACTCTTCTATATGGTACCACTCGGTTTGTATCTATTGTTGTCCTCTATCTCCTCCCTCGCTCCTCCTAGCTTCCTTCACCTTTGCGACCGTGCACCCACGTGCATTCTTTCTCCTCTGTAAAGCGTGCCTCTATCGTGGGGGCATTTTTAATGGGGTCGGGCGCGGAATGCGAACTTTCCTCGCTTCCCGTACACCTCCTTTTCCCCCCTTTTCTCCTCCATCCCTTCTTCCCTCTGTTCTCTCTCTAACCTGCCCTCTTCCACTTTTCATCTGCCCGTGAGCCCTTTAGCCGCCGTCCGTATTGCGTACAAACCCGTATTCTCCGTGTTTTCCTTAACGCGCCTATTGAACCCCTTCGTCATCCGCCATTTACTCTCTTCCCTCCCTCTCTCCCTCCCTTCCTCCCTCTCTCCCTCCCTTCCTCCCTCTCTCCCTCCCTCTCTCTCCCTCCCTCTCTCTCCCTCCCTCCCTCCCTCTCTCTCACTCCCTCTCTCTCCCTCCCTCTCTCTCACTCCCTCTCTCTCCCTCCCTCTCTCTCCCTCCCTCTCTCTCCCTCCCTCTCTCCCTCCCTCTCTCTCCCTCCCTCTCTCTCCCTCCCTCTCCCTCTCTCCCTCCCTCTCTCCCTCCCTCTCTCTCTCTCCCTCCTCCTCTCTCCCTCCCTCTCTCTCTCTCCCTCCCCCTCTCTCCCTCCCTCTCTCTCTCTCTCTCCCTCTCTCTCTCTCCCTCCCCCTCTCCCTCCCCCCTCTCCCTCCCTTCCTCTCTCTCTCTCTCTCTCCCTTCCTCTCTCTCTCTTTCCCTTCCTCCCTCCCTCTCTCTCTCTCTCTCCCTGCCCCGCGCGAGGGAGAAAGGGAGAGAGGGCGATAAGAATCGTTCGAACTTAAAGGCCGCTTTTACCCTCCCTTCGGCGCAGTGAACTCGCGGCGTTGTTGTTTTCTTTAGGATTTTATTTTTTTGCGTCGCCCGCGATTAAACGGTATCGATTGATTTTGATCTGTCGCGTCTCGATGGGGACGCAGGGGGAGATAAGGCGAAAGGAGATTTACTCCTCGTTTGTCGATTTTTTTCTCTTTTCAACTGTAGGTACTTTTTGCTCACGAATACCTCGTTGTATGTTTTTTTATTCGAGTCGCCAAATCAGGATGGCGTGAGATATGGTCGAGTGTGTGTATCGTTGCGTCGAAATAAGGAATAATATATTCCTCAACATTAGGTCTGATATTTTATTTTTCTATCATTGCTCAATATCGTTTGATGCTGCCATGTGCCTCGTGTTCATTTTTTACTCTATATTTGTATAAAGGATGTTACGTTCCTACGTATTGTGCCAATAGTTTTATCGTAACGGAGCAGTACATGAACGGTTTTAAATTTTTGCTTACCATCGCAAAGAGTCGTGAATGGATTCTTCGATTGCTTCTTTTCTTTACTTTGATACGCGAATTAAATTGTGCAGTTCAACATCGCGTACACGCTAAAAATAAACTAGCTTGTAACAGAAATTTCCTCAAGTTTTCCCCTCGTGCTCGAAGCGGTACGCATTTGGTTAGCTCTTTCATGTTTTTAGTCGCGTTTCGCTTCCAGCATAAGCGCCTATTAGTGTCGGTTTGTCCGTCCGTCCGTCCACATGTTCGTTCTCGGCTTCTACGGAACGGATTTTTATGAAATTTGATATTAAGGACTTACAGTCAAAGAAAATCACAAAAATAAATCACGTAAGCCAATCAGGGGGTATCACTTTACTGGTGACAAAAATGAACTTTCCGTTATATCTCGTAAATGTTTGGTCAAATTAAAATAATTTTCAAACAGTCTTGTAGAAATAGTAACGTAGAATATTTCTTTTCCTATACATTTTTATTGTAGGAGTATCCTTTATCAAGAAAATTGCACAAGAAAGTCGTAATTCGCTTTGAACTTAGAAAATTTCTTGCATAGATACCTAATTGTTGTCAACGTAAATAATCATATTGTTTGCTGAATTAAACAAGATCTGCTATAATTAGTACTAGCGATAGGTTACCCGGCGTTGCTCGGGACCCAGAGCAGTGTAAAAATGACCTAATTAAAATAACATGAATATTAATTTATTTTATTGTGCTTACGGCAATTATTTTTTAAATATCTGTATTGTTTATTAGTATAGAGCTTAAGGATAGACTACGTTTCTCGTGCAAAATAAAATCAAATAAAAGATGTGCAACTTTACCTGTGTTTTTCTTGTTGTTATGCCAAAGAAACACTCTTACTTATGTGAATACGAACGAACCAACCAAACTGTTAAAAGCAAACAACTCTATATATATATATATATATATATATATATATATATATATATATATATATATATATTAATTATTTATTTATTTCTTAATACGGCGAGGTTGAGGCCATATGGCCCCTTCTTCCACCTAACCATTATGATAAATTTAAATGTACAGAATTCAATACAAATCAATATAGAGAAATGAAAATCATTTCAAGGTATTCATAAATAATAAAAAAATAAGAATAGTACAGCACAAATATACACAAAGTAAAATAATAAAAATCATCATCACTGCCCTGTTTGCTGATGGATATAGTGATGTGCTGATATTTAAATGAAGGATAGAAGGAAAAATACAGAGGAAAGTATTACATTTTTATGAGGACCTAATGCTGGCTAAGTATTGAGCACAATGATTCTTAAATTGGTTACTACCATTGACAGAGTAAAAGTGAAAGGGGAGAGAGTTCCAAAGATTGCAGGCGGTAACGGTGAAGGATTTATTATAGAAACTGCTACGATGAGTGGGAATAAGTAGTTTGGATGATCCTCGGGTGTTCAGGGAGTGGCCAGAATTAAGGGGTTTGAAGTTTTAGCTTAGGTATTTAGGCGAGGAAGAGGTGAGGATACTTCTTAGTTGTGTTAGGATATGCATCTTCCTACGTTCTTCCAAGAACAGCCAGCCCAATTCTTTGAATGCGTTTGTTATATGGCAACTTTTGCTCATATTAAAAATGTATCTAACACGAGTTATGAGTCCTCTGGAGCTTTTGTAACAAATCTTGTTTTAGATCTAGAAAAACGGAATCACAATAATCGAAATGAGGAATTACAAGCGAATTTACAAGTAAAATTTTTAGTTTTACTGGAAGAATGTTTTTAAGTAGCCTAAGTGAATAAAGTGAGTAGTTGATTTTTCGGCAAATTTCGTTTACATGTTTAGACCAGCAGAGTGTATCATTCATAATAACACCAAGGTTTTTTACTGACTTGGAAAACGGTACAGGAGTGGAGTTAATTAATACTGGGTCTATATTTGACTTTTGTAATTTGCCGAGTAATTTAGGATAGCAGAAAATTATTGATTGAGATTTTAAGGGGTTTAACATTAAGCCATTACAAGCACTCCAGGTCATGAGCGATCTTATATCCCTATTCATGCAATCAATTCTGTTATTGATATGAGATATTTGAGTTCCTATGTATATTTGCAGATCGTCAGCATAAAGGTGGTACTGGCAGTGATGAATTGAGTTAGAGATATCGTTTATATATAAGGCGAAGAATAAGGGTCCTAATGTAGATCCTTGGGGACAACCACGGGAGACATTTTTCCACGATGAACTTTTATCAGAGATTGATACCATTTGGTAGCGATTCTGAAAATAAGATTTTATCCATTTCAAAGAGCTAAGGGAAAAGTTCATTTTAGCAAGTTTGGCAAGTAATACTCCGCTGTCAATGGAGTCAAACGCTTTAGAGAAGTCCAATAGTGTGAGAATTGTAGCTTTTTTGTTATCGAAATTCGCCCGAATATCATCTGTGACTTTGTTCAATGCAGTAGCAGTGCTGTGGCTAGTACGAAATCCAGATTGATAGGGGTTGAGGAGCTCACATTCATTTAGATATTGATGTATTTGTTTATGTGCTAGTTTTTCAATAATTTTGGATAGCGTTGGCAGGATGCTTATAGGGTGAAAGTCCTGTGGAGTTGTTGGATTAACCTTTTTAGGGATAGGTCGCAGTAGAGCACGTTTCCAGGAACTGGGAAAGTAACAGCTAGAGAAGGAGCAATTAATTATATGTGTAATGATCGGTGCCAAGATATGAATCAAATTATGGAGCATAGATCCAGTGATGAGATCATAGCCTTTTGTTTTCGAATTAAGTTTAGAAATTATCTTCTTTACATCGGATATGGAAACAGAAGCAAAACTGAAGGATTGTGAATAGTTTATGATTGAGGAAAAATGTCAGAGATAGTTAAATTTCTTTGATTTACTGAAAATATATTAGGTGGTGATGAGAAGGCATCATTTAATGCATCAAGAGAGACAGAAGGTAGTTCAGAGTCACTTTTCTTATTCCCAATTCCGAATACTTTCAGTTTTCTCCATAGTGATGCATTGTCGGACTGAGGAGAAATTATTGAGTACGAGAATTTGATTTTGGCATTTCTAACTGCCTGCTTTACTGAGTTCCTCAGTTTTCTATACTCTTCGAGTTGGAGCGTAGAATTTGTGCGTTTGAATTTACGAAAAGCGGAATCACGATTCGACATTAATCTTTTTATATCATCTGTAATCCAAGGAGAATTTTTTCTAGTAATACGAATTGTTTTTTGTGGAGCATGGCGATGAAATAGATTGAGGAGGAAAGCATTAAAATTATTCACCTTGTCATCTATGTCATTTATATTAATAATACTTTCCCAAGGGACTAAGAGAGCATCATCTGTCAATTTGTTTATGTCTATGTTTTTAAAATCTCTAAAAGTAATAAATTTTGGTTGTTCCTTTGGTACTTTGAAAGAGCAGGACACATAAATGAGATCATGTGCAGATATCCCCGGGACTGAGATCTGACCGTATTTGAGTATTTTGTCAGGTTTGGTCGTTATTATTAAATCAAGTAGAGTAGAAGAGGTTAGGGTGCGGTGTGTAGGATTAAGCGGGAGAATACTAAGTCCTAGCGGGTGTAATATATTAAGGAGTGTTTTAGTGTGAAAATTATTCGGGTTCAGGAGATCAGAATTAAAATCGCCCATAAGAATGACATTATCGAAATCTACTCTAAGTTCCGTGAGGGGAATTTCAATATCCGATAGATTTGAAATTTGAAGGGGTTTGTACACAACTCCAAATAATAATTTCTGACAATTGAAAGTTATTTCCAGGAAGAGAAATTCAGGTCTGCGAGAATAAAGGCTGTCACTTTTAAGGAGCAATTTACAACATAGCTCTTCGCGAATATAGATACCCACCCCACCCCCTCTCTTTCCATTGCGGTCATTACGAAAAAGCTTATATCCGGGAATATGTACAAGGGAATATATATATATATATATATATATATATATATATATATATATATATTCGATTTTAGTCCTTGAAACTAAATACGAATTAATAAAACAGTGAAGCACGAAAACTCTTTTGCATCTGTGCTTAAAGGAAAGTATATGCGCGAATGTGTAACAACAATGCAAACATTCTATTAATATTACAAATTTAATTTGTTTTTTTTTTCTTTTTCTAGGAAATTACAGTCGGAGAATTACTCATTCGAATGTTAATTGTTATTAAATACACATCGAACACAATAAATAATTCATTATGTCGTCATTTATTCCCCTTAATAGCATAAATTAGACGCGATCGTAACATTTCGTGTATATGTTCCCATTGAGAAGCATTAAGCTCGCAACCATGGCAATTAACATTTTCCATTGCTGAAAACCGTAAAATATTCCCCTTTTCCACGATAAAAGTTAATAATTACGCCAATTCAATATGTATTCGAATTCTGCTTGCAAAAATAAGAAAACTTATTCGTTTTTACATAGAACTGTTCAAGTCCCGAGTTCGTATCTCAATTTTAAATAATTTAAATATGCAATTTTATAAAGCCCTGCAACGATTGGACTCACTTTTCCATGCTTTTCTTGGGGGGAAAGATGGGGTAAAAACAACCCCTTAAATGAAAAAGTAAAAATATTACGCCCGAGGTGCACACCCTCAGGTTTTCCTAAGTAGGCATGCCGAGTTTCAGCTTTCTAGGTCTCTTGGTTTTGGAGTTACAGCGTTAACACACAAACAGACACGCATTTACTTTTATTTATATGATAATTACAAAATACATTTAATCCTTACGCGTGCATGACAGATTTTATAAGCGGAAGGAAATGGATTATATACGGCGAATAAAGGAGCATAAACGTAAATATTACAACTACTAAACTCAAGTGAGGTATATTTTAAATAATTGTCGATTGTTTGGTTGATTAAAACTGATTAGAAAATGAATCATTAAATATAAATTGAATATTTCCCTGGAATCATTTCTGATATATCGTTTTGCAGTATTAATCATTAAAATTACGTAATATGTTTATTGATGCACCAACTAAAGGGGGAGAAGAAATTTTTAATAGTAAAAGACAGTCGGGTCGTGGTGTTTTGCTGTTTTATGTTGTGTGTTCGGTCAAATTATATCGTATAGTTTCAAATACTCCATCGCACGAAATGTACACTTTCCTAACTCGTTTGAGACTCTAGCAGGCATTCGGACTTCCCCTTTATTCGTGAGATTTTCGGACAGGACGTTCTTCGCGTTTCTTTTCCTTACTCAATACCTTACTTCCTACCTTTTTATCCATTTTTCCGCATACCTTGCCCAAGCCTCGGTCATCTCTATCGGCTTCGCCCTTCGCCATATCATCTCATCTTTGCATTCGCTCTCTCTCTCTCTGATCTTATATTTCCCTCTTCCACGTTCTCTTGCTTTATTCTCCTTCCACCTGCTGTATTATTCACCCGACTCCCCATTCTTCCTCCCAAACCTTTATTATCCCACATACCAGTCTCCCATCTCATCTCTCAGTCCTTTCGCATGACATCTTATCCCTCTCTACCTTCTTATCTTTTCTTTCTCATTCATCTTCCTCTCGTATTCTCCCTCTTGCCTATTACGCCCTTTCTTTCATCCCTCTCACCCTCCTCCTCACGACCCCCTCCCTTTTCCCGCCTCATCCCCTTCTTCCTGCGTCTTTATTCCGCATTCTCTCTTCCCTAGTTGCCAACGTCCTATTGGCCCACTCCTTCTCGCTCTCCGACTGCGTAATCAAAGGCTATTATCCGTGATTTTGAGCGAATAGATTATTGAAGCGATTGATGAGCAGGAGGGAGAGGTGGGATGGAGGAAAGAAGGGATATTAGGGAAAATACTTGACGGAACTTCTCCTCATTTTGAGTCTCCTCTTAGAAAAACTATTCCTTGGCATTTCTTCCTTCGCCTTCTTCCATACCATGTAAGATTTTTAAAGGTCGGGAAAGATACGGCTGAGTGACCTCTCGCGAAAAAGCCGGGTCAGAACGGTTGCGCGCGCACACTCGGGGAGACTGGAATTGGGGCGTAAGAACGGCAATGGGAGGCATTTAGCGTTAACTCGATGCGTTTTTTTTTTGATTCGCTCATGATGTGCCGTGATGGAAATGTTCATTCCGAGCGGGAAAATAATCCAATCGGGTCTTTCGTGTGAACATTCGCACTAAGATACCTCTTTTTTACGCCACGCGCCGCTGGTTGTTAATAGCCGGAGGGGTTTTTCTCAACGGCTGCACAGCATATTACTTTCATAATCGCCCTATTTAAAAAAAATCATATTCATCGAATGATGAAAATGTCGATGATGGTCTTTGAACTTTGGTCAGAAATCACGATCCAATCCGATTGGCAACTGTACTATTTCGACGTAAAAATATTGTTCATTTTTTTGGTGTCGCAGATGTTTAGGTCGGATTGCACGATCTTATTGGTTTCGTGCAATCTCTATCATTTACCAGTCTGGCGATCTTGCGACTGCATAAACGTTTTTAAATAAATTGAAAGTGATGATGATGCCTTGGCCATAAAGATTTTCAATGAAATAATTTTAGGATTCTAGGATCGATGAAATACTATTAAGCAGGGCCCCTCAACCCGGCGCCCGCGGGTGCCATGGCGACCGCTACTAGGGCTATGACAAGTCATTTGCTGGGGAGGTGCAATAAGATAGTACAGAAGAAGTACAAATTCAATTTTCTCATTAAAAATGTCAAGATTCACCTTCTTTATTATTAATAAATTTTGTATTCAAATCAAAATATTTTTGTCTGAAAATAAAAAAAAGAATCTAATCCATTTCTTTTAGCTTTATTTTTCTGTGTGCCCCCAATTGGTGCCCGCAATCCTCTGAATTCGAAAATGCGCCCTCAAGGCTGAAAAGGTTACATGCCCCTGCTATTAAGGATGGCTTGTTTGTAGCTGAAATGTGTGATTATGGTTTGCTTCAATATTGTTTTAGCTAAAAAGTCAACTTGCATCGTCTCTTAACTTGTGGATCGGATGTGGTCCGTCATTAAAAAAATGCGGTCTTCTTATAACTCAAACTTGACCGTAAGTAGGTGGAAGGCATCATGGACGCCCCTAGTAAAGAGTCACATCAGGATGAGAAACAATGTATAAATGCCCAATATTCAGGACTTGCGGTTATTTAAGAGCTTTGTCGAAATGTATACCATTATTAATGGTGTAATAAAAAATAGTCTATTCGTTACCGGGTCGTTGGGCTCTTCATGTATTTCGAAATGATCTGGCTGGCACCCATGCTATAAGGAGAGCTTTGTCATTAATTTTCGAAATGTTGTCTATGTTTCTTCGTTTTTGGGATAACTAAATGTGGGAAGTTTGTGCAGTATGATATTTTTTGCTCCGTGTTTGACCCGACACGATAGAAAATGGCCAGTTATCGCCCTTTCGTTTTCCTCGCCGGGGTGCGATGCGTGGAAATGGACCTGCGATCACTTCACCGGCGCCCAGATGAAGGAGAGATGCTCGTTTTTCTTTTTAGGCTCACCGAGCTGTCCCTCCAACCTCCCTTAAAAGGACTCGTTTTATCTCGACCTTTTTACCCACTGCCTCGAAGAGACCATCCCTCCCTCTCAAACCGTCTTCTCATTTGCATCGTCCTTAACCATATCCCCTCGCTCGTCTTCGCGTGCGTTTCTTCTCGTTCAGGGGAACCATTTTTTTCCTCCTACGGGCGCGACGCCGGTCGTCTTTTGTTTTTCCTCTCCGTCTCTCAAAAGGCGCCTTTATGTAGAAGTCAACATCCTCGACTCTGCCACAAACGAGAATAGCGCTTGCCTCGCCGTCTTTCTTTTTTTCGGAGTCCCACGCGTGATTACGTAGACGTTTTCTCTTCCCGACAATGTTTATTTTTAACGGCCGCCTTATCTCGAGCCATTCAATGCCACGGCAAATTTGGACACGGGGGTTTCAATAAAAGAAAGAAGGACGAGAGAAAATACATTTATCCGAAAGTGTGAACGAGATATTTACTCTTTTTAATTTTTTTGACAATCCTTACGAGATTAATGAGTGACTTAAGCCCGGTCGCCGTTGAACGGATTGGAAAACAAGACGCGCGTTTCGGCGGCCGAGGAAGCCGTCGTTGGTAATTCGTAGATTGTTGATTCTAAAATTAGAAAGTGAGCAGTCGTTCTTTAAATTGGGGGAAAAATGGCATGAGAAATTGTTCTAAAATTGGAAAATGAGAATGAGGAATTCGCTCTAAAATTAGAAATTTTACAATCGGCAATCGTGCCAAACTCAAAAAATTAGATTCGACGGCAGTTTAAATTCAGAAACTTTGAATCGACGATAGTCTAAAATTAGAAAATCAGAATAAAAATTGTTCAAAAAAATACGGAAGCTATAATCGGCAGTCGTTGACTTGCAAGTGAACATGACGACAATCGCGTCTGGTTCACCGAATCGTTTTACATATGCGGGCGTCATCTTGATCCCAGCCAGGAAGTTAAGGCTCCATAAATCACTTCGACGGCGACTTTTATATCGCCATCCACTCGCGGCGTTTGTTCCGCTGGCGGTTTTTGTTTTTAACTGCGGAAATGTGTCTTCGATAGAGCTCGACCTAGAATACCCTCTCTCCTCCTATTCGGTGGCGACACGCGATGGAGCCCAATTGTGTTAGGCTATACTGCTAGGCAGAGGAATGCGGGGATCCTAGATGGTCGAGAACGTTCCGGAGAGTTCTCCGAGGTTTCTAATTCCGTCGCCCTCTATCCCGCTACCTCCCCATCCCGAACGGTTTTTGGCTCCCCTTGCAACAAGGGGATGTGCCTGTGTGCCGCCGTCGTCGATTTGGTTGATTTACTAGTACATAGAGAGAGAGAGAGAGAGAAGGAAGAGAAGAGAGAGAGAGTCTTCATTCGAAAAGCAATTTCGCTATCGCAGAAAAAATTTCGCGATCGTCCTTGAATAACTCGCCGTGCCTTGTTCACGGAAATTGTTCGCATGAAACGAGCTAACTTTGAAATTGAAAACTGTTGTAAAAGAAATCCGAAAATGAAGTGAGCTTGCTTGCTTTTTATGGAGTATGGATTACGTTTTTTTATCTCTTGAAGTTTTTTGTTTTAAATTAAAATGCCAGATTTCTATACTCATTACTTTGAGTCGTCACTGCTAGAACTTGGACAATTTGGCCGAAATCGAATTTGTCGTTTTTGGGCAATGAGCGGATCATACGAACGCGCATCATTATTTGTTTTATACATATATTCCGTATTTATTGTCACGGAACGGGATGTGTGGTGAGCTTTGTCAAAGTGATCGAGTTTAAATCCTTGTGGATAGATGCCACCCCCATCCCGCGAGTTCTAGCTTACCATTATGTCTCGTGAAGATGGAGGAGATTAGAAAGAAAATAGTGTAATCCATCTACTTAATTTCTTAGCTCAATTCTGTCAATTGCGTGATTGAATTGTAGCCATTTTGGTGGAATGCCGGGAAGAGGACAGAAAAAAACTGACGAATGATATATATTGAGGATATATGGGTGATAATTTTCCGTTGAGTTAAGGAATGTATCAAAATTAACGGATCATTGAAACATTTTATAATTATTCGGTCGTATTTGCCGAAATGTGCTACATTTTATGGCCGTAAATAGTCAATTTGAGGTTTTTTGCTTTTATTAGTTAATTTTTAGGGATAGTTGTTAAATTGTGCGCCCAATTCAGTGCGCTGTCTCTCAACCAGTGGGACGCGAAGGTTCGAAAGTAATTATTGTAAAACTTTTTCCTTACAAATTGATTGCAATATTTCTCATTGAAAATTCACATTAATTATTATTTTCTAATACTAAAATACATTTAACGTAAAAATCCACTTCTTGAAAAAGGAGAGGTTTTTGTTTTTATTGTAGTTGGATACGGTATTTTTGACATGATGATTGGTGGGATGCAAGATACAGAAGTTTTGAGAACAGCTGATCTAACTGACTCCCGTAACGATAACAGATAGTTGACCATTTGGTTGAAATTTAACTATTATTAGGAAGTCGCCTTTATTCCTAAATTTTTAAAACTGACCAGCTATTCATTGCACTACCTCTTAGATTCCCATTGCGCATATGCAAGAGGGAATCAGCGGGTCTTTAAAAAAATAAACTTGTAAGCATGGATACGACATTCATGATGTTCATCATTTAAATTTAAAGGTGAAAAAAGTAATTCTTTCCTTCCTAAACTTTTGAAACTGACCAGCTAATTCATTGCACTACCTCTTTGATACCCATAGCGCGCAGGCAAGAGGGAATCGGAAAGTCGTTAAAAAAAAACTTGTAAGCACTATTGGAATCATGTCCATTACCCAGCACGGAGCAAGTCATGTGCTGGACACAAATTTTTTTATGAGTATAAGTGCAACGTAGCTCAAGCCATGAAGTGCGATACATTCCATAAACACATTTTTTTTATTCACGCCCCCAATTTTTATAATGCATTGATCGGAACTTGAGTCTAAACTGCGAATTCAGTAATATCACCGTTTCTAAATCAGGAAATTTTCTCGGACTATTCATCTTTTCGAATTTGAAGTTAAAACTTCCGTTGTTAGCAGTACAAACGGCCGGATATTAAAGAGTCAATAAGACGCTCGTTTTTAAGGGCGCAACCCGAGTCATTGAGCATCTCCGCGGAATCGAACTTGCCGGGAGCATCGGCCCTGCATCATTCTGCCCCTGCTCATTGTAAGTTTTCCGCCTAATTGATCTTCCTCCATTTTTTCTCTCTCGCTTTACCCAGAACTTAGGCATCTCGTTTGAGATCAGTCCCACCGTTCTTTGGCTTCGAAACTGAGATTGACTTAGGAATGCAGGCGATGGAAAAATGGGGAAGGTATAATAATTTTTTCAGACGAATTCCTATCCTAGCCGCGTTATGAGTTTGGCGCTGGGGCAAGGGATGGGATGGAACTGGGTCAAAAGACGTGACGTAAGCGCCGCCACCCGGCCTATCCCCGTCAGCATCGCCCCGCGATCTATGCCTCCTCTCTCTCCTCCGCATCATCTCTCCCTCCCGTACCTAACTCTTTCACTCGTCCTCCCAGATCCCTCGACCCATGTGATGCTCTCGGATTCCACTAGCCGTTTCATTGGCAACGGTCCAGAATGGTTGCAGGCTCAAAATTCAGGTGTGGCACACACTTTTATTCAGCCTACCGGATGACTAGCGGTTTGTAGCGCGGCGCTTCGCTCTCTCTCTCTCGCTCGCATGAATAAACAATCGGAGGCATATGAATAACGTAGAAAAAAGTGCGAGGGTTTCCCGCGCGGTGGCAGCGTTTTGTGTAGGTCGCGAGAGAGATTGCCGCCTCGTTTTAATTTCGCTTCGCGTTTGTTTTTTTCTTCCCGCGCCGCCGCTGTCTTTTTTTATCTGCATCTCGAGCGAGCTTCGATTGTTTCAAATCTAACCGCGGAGTTATCAATGGGGTTATGAAAGGAGACGGGGTCGTCGTCCTAAAGAGGAGCGTTTACTCTGTTTACCCTCTCTCCAAGAGTTTTTGTTTTTGTTTGTTTACACCGATAATGAAATCGAGCTTTTTACAGGTTACTTTTTTTACGTTCACTCCTTAAGAATCACGGAACTGGATGTTCGTCGCGTCGTCAAGTCGGCGGCCGTTAAGGATTACGAGTCGCGGCTTTTTTTTTATCACGGCCTAAATAAAATCTCCGAGGCAAGTCATCGCGTCGCATGTACTGTTGCATTTTAAGGGTTTTGTCAATCTTGTGGCTTGCTTTGATCGCGAAGATATTTTATTTTAGGAACAGGTGAAAGTTTCTGACCTCCATTGAGACCAACTTTCAAAGATTTTATGGCGCGAGATTGGACTTATAATCGTAATTGATATAGACTCCCTTCGAATCTTATAACCTATACTTTTTGATTTAGCCGTGACCTGATTTTATTACGTTTTCCATTTAGTTCTGTAAACATTGTACCGGTGACATTTTTATCCCAGAAGTTTAATGTTTTCGAGAAAAAAAAGTTCAATGGATATTGTATCTCGTTTCTTTATTTCTTTAGAACGGATGACTTTTCAGTTTCCTTATACTGTAGAGGCGTTAAATTTACATACCATCACTAAAGGCGGTTGTAATGCTTGAGTAGAAATAATGAATCTCTAGAAGAAATGCGGCACAATGTCACACTCTACATATAGGCATTGATTCTCAGAATCGTGGATAAAACAACCAAAAGGTGTAAATTACAAACTTTTCAAGTAAATCGTAACAGTTTGAAAAAAAATTTCATTGCTGTTATTTGAAAAAAATATTTTTGGCACGATAAATTAATTACGCTTATGAGATTTTATTAGCACTATCGTAAGAATCTAAAAGCTACGTTTATTCAATAGCCACAAGAAGGTTAGGAATTCCGCCTACAAGGCAACCATCGTCATTGATGATTTCAAGCCGAATTGCGCATCTCGTTTTCCCAGCCTTTTTTATAATTATTGGAGGAACGTAGTTTTTTCAATTTAATTTCAGTCAAAAGACGAACTCTTATGATTCTCTCTCTAGCTATCGCACGAATGAATTCCACCGGGAAGCAAGTAACCCTACGTGCCGCGCTGATCTGCACTGCAATATTGTCTTATACATTCGGCTCTTTTATTTCCGCATAAAGTGACATTATTAACAGTATAATAACCGCATGAATGTTGACATAGATTGGGCGTTTCTTTTTCCACGCTTTTGACCCTCTTTTTGAATCGGAAAGAACAAGGTTTTTAGAAGAGAGGAGGGTGGCGCCTTAATATAATTAAGGGCAGCCTTATCAGTCACTTTCCGCTCTTAAGCCTTAAGGACGCGACGGTTTTTTCCACACGAGTATGTGTGAGACGGAGAAAAGACATTTACGTCCGAGAGAGAGAGGTTTTCAAAGTTATACCCGCTTACCGCACGGTATTTTCTATCATAGTAATCGTTAATCCTGGAGAATTTCGAAAATAATCAACGTGTAATAAAGAAAAATCCTTAGCACCTATGCCGCGTTCTCTGAATTTTTATCTGACTAATTTTTATTTGTTCCGTGAAGAAATAACGCATTGAAAGAACCATGAGGACTTAAAATGGTTCTATTTTCGTCGAAGTAGTCGATTTTATGAGAGACCGACCCAGACCTCCGATCGAAAATTGGTCAAGGATCAAGAGTACGCGTTTCTTGTGTTTTTTTTTTAATTCCACGCCTTGAATTCCGGTGTTTTTTCCTTCGGGAAGCAGAGGAGCAGTGCCGTAACTAGGGTATGGAAGAGGTGGCATTTGCCATGGGCGCCGCTTGCAAAAGTCGCCAATCGGTATCGCAAAAAATGTCAAAAGTTGATTTTCCCGTAAATAAGTATTAATTTAATGCTCAAATGTTAAAATTATTGTTAAAAAACGGTTAAAAGTAGATAGACGGGGACCTCGCGGCGGTCAATCCCTTGGACAGTCATTAGCTCGCGAGATACCTCAAGTACTTGGCTGTGCATACGGCTGCATACCTACTCAGTCCCGGGATGTTGTTATTCGAAAAGGTCCGCATACTAGCTCAGTCCCGCGGTTGTTAGAGGCCCATACTAACTCAGTCCCCCGCACAGGCATGCACTACTTAGTAGATTCAATAGACATAAAAAGTAATCGACACGAGAAATTTATGTTTATGAATGACAGCGTCAAAAACATAATTGGTTTTGCAAACTTGGAACTTTTAGTTGACATGGATGCGATTTTCGTTGGTGGCACATTTAAAAGTTGTCAAATTTTTCTGTCAGCTTTTTACTGTCCACGGCATAATAGACGTCACTTATGTACCTTTGGTATTTTTCTTGCTTCCTGATAAAAGTGCTGGAGTGTATGTAGATGCTTTTCAATATTTAGTCTCCGAATGCTTTAAACTCCAGTTAAAATTTTCACCAAGTATAGTGTACGCGAATTTCGAGAATGCTACTTTTAGTACAGACAGTCCTAAGATTGTGAAAAATGGGAAGGAAAATTTTGTTTCGCGGAGGGACTGAGTTAGTAAAACCCCGGGACTGAATTAGTGTGCACCACACTACGTAGTTTCTCGTCTATGCACGTCTTTTTAACGGCTTTCTACGGCAGATATTAAGGAAGTTGATATTTTTCGATCAAAGGTACCAACCCAGTGGGTTTGTTTCCCGGGGTTTTTGACACATTTTAACGCTCTTATATATCACGAGGCGACATGACACCTTTTAAGTTCTCACTCCAACTACCATGAGTTTTAATTTCGTGAGACTAAATTTTTGCAGGACCCTTAAATGCTATAAAAATAATAGATTTTAAAGATCAATGCTCATGTTCAACCCACCTATTACCGTATTTATCGCAACCCTCCGTGTGTTCCAGTTTATATTCTGATGGGAGACCCCATGTGAATAGGGTGACCAGATGCTGATCGTCACAACCGAGACAAAATGAGTTTTGAAGGAGAAAATCCGGGACAATTTGAAAAAAAACGGGACAATGAGAATCTTGCTATTTTTAGATGTTTTATGTTCTACATTTTAAATAAAAATGTTTAGAGAAGAGAAAGTACATTTTTATTTATTTTAATAGCAATTTAATTTATATAGTTCATGAATAATTTAACAGTATTACAATAAAGTAACCAAAAGGTTTTTTTAGAGTTCTTCTATCTGCTTTAATCAAATTTTGTTCCTTTTTTATCATATGATAAAAATTTTAAAATTGTTTTATTCGAAATTTGAATTTCAAGAGCAGACCTCGGAAATTGAAAAATTATGTAGCCTTTTAAAAATTCCCCTAAACCCGGAGTGTGTGAGATTGTGTGTGTTCGATCCCTGGCGTAGAGTAAGTAATTTCCCCTAAACCGGTGTGTATTTATTTGTGTACTTTTTAAATAATTTTTATGGTTATAAATCTCCTTTTTCATTTTTTAATGTAGCTTTTTGTTTGTCATTCCGGCACATAATGGAACTGTGGAAAGAATATTTTCACAAATAACTGTTCAGTGGTCCGATGAACGAAATCGTCTGTATATAAAACCAATCGACTGCGTTTTGTTATGTTAATTTAACTTACATTTGACTGGTTAAGATTTGTATGAGATGATAAAAAAGGATTTATAGCATTTAAAAATTTAGTGATTTTTATATTTCAAGAGCAAAAATCAAACGGGACGAAATTATAACTCATGGTAGTCGGAATGAGAACATAAAGGTGTCATGACGCCTCGTAATATATAAGAACATTTAAATGTGTCAGGAACCGCAGGAAAGAAACCCTCCGGGTTGATACCTTTGATCGAAAAATATCAACTTCCTTAATATTTGCCGTTAAAAATACGTGCATAGCCGAGAAACTACGTAGTGTTAAACAGAAATGCATTCTCATCAGAAATGGGCTTTTAAAGTTTTGATCAATTCGTGCTAAACGGTCCCTGCAGTCAGGAGATACCCCGCTGGGAAGCGTGAGCTCGGGTGTCGAGGAAGGGTTCACACAGCCGATGACTTGAGGTATTTCGCGGGCTAATGGCGGTCCAAGGGATTAACCAAAAAACTATTATTCTTTATAAAAACGCAGGCAAAATCATATTCTACTTAAACGAGGTGTTTCCTTAAAACTTTGCCACAGGCGCCGTATCTCCCAGGTACGCCTCTGCAGAGGAGGATATTATATGCCTAATATCCTTATTCTGTAAGTCCGTCCGTCCGTCGTTCCGCCGGAACGCTCTATAGAAATCCCTATAAGAGAACACTTAAAACTACCTTTTTTCACTTGCAGGCTTTTTTTTCTTTTGCAAAATTAAATTAGAAGTAATTGACGTACGATCTTTGGACCTGGACCATTTTAAATAAAAATAAACAGATTCTTATTCTTATCGTCGACTTTTGCCTTCGGTTCGAAATCGCTCAAGTTATACGTTTAAATCACATTTGTTGGAAAATTTTAAGCTTTTTAAAGATATGTTGTCTTGCCGATCGTGTCATTGTTAAACCTCGAGATTTTATTGTCGTCCTTATACTACTACATTGGTAAGGAAAGTGTGCTTTAGTACGAGAGAGAAGGCACTCGAATTATTTATAATTAAAATCGTGTTTTTCATTAATTTCTTTTAAGTTAACCTCCTATTGAAATTTTTGGTAATTAACTATTTTTATGGTTATTTTCATAGTTTTTTGCAGTGCATCTTATTATTAACCCGAGTTATAAATTCGCATCGCATATATGAATCACGCAAAAAGCCATTCCTTAACATGCAGACCTTTTTTGTTTACATTTGAAAATATTTCAAGGATGAGGTATTTAACTTAGTTATGCGAAGAGAAGAATTTAAATCTCATTCGTAAATCTCGAGAAATTACGTTTTAATACGATTTTTCACGTTTTCACGCATTTTGTTTATATTGGACCACTGTTGTCCCAGTTGTTGAGTTCTATTCTTGGCCTCATAATAAATGCACCAATTTAGTGCTTTAACATGGATCAGACTTTTATACATGGGTATAACTTATTTACTGAATCTATTAAGTAAATAGATGGAGGAAGTAAAAGATAATGGGAATGAGCAGAAATTAAGAAAGAAGAAGAGGACGTAGCATTTGTATAGGATTAAAAGGAGCTGCAGTACAAAAATAACAATAATAAATTATAATTAATTGTCCTGCACCGATTAATATTTAGCAGTTTTTTTTCTAAAAATTCGCTTATGCAATAATAAGAATGGAAAAATGGTGTGGTTTTTAAACCGATTTGGTTGAAATTTTTTATAAAAAAATTATTCTTTTTAATTTTTCTCCATTTAAATAACATTTGCAACCCAATTGTTGTCCATTTAAGGCAATAGCGTTTTCCAAAATACATAAGGAAGAAGAATACGCTTATGAATTATCTAAGTACATAAAAGATGGCGTGAAATAATACACTATCTTAAGTTTTGAATATTTAAAAACAAATTATACCTATCAGAATTATAGTAATGGTAGATATTAGTATTGCCGCTGTAAACGAAAATTGATAGGTAACATCGTTGTAGAAAAGGACAGTGTTTTTGTATAACATTTCTGTACACATTTTATCATGATCAGTTTTACGTAGCATGTTCAAGAGTAAGTTACCGAAGTAATTTCTATATACTTTTGGCAAGTGGCAAGACTGGCAGCATAATCTATGATGAAGTATTGTAAAGGGGTTTTCAATTTTTTTTTTAATTATGGAGGTCGAAGAATATAAAGTAATGACTACGGATTCATGAAAGATCATTGGTATCTAACGGCGCAGCCGGGGGCGTGGCAACCGGTCATCCCCTCCCCCATCCCTCTCCCAAGATCGGAGATAGTCATAGCAAAAGCATAAAATATGCGAGCGGCAGGTGGAAATAAGATTGAACGATGGTGTCAAATTAGAATCAGTATCTTTATTCATTCACTTCTATTGTTACACGAAGGTTCTTACAGATAAATCAATAAACAAGAGCTCCTTTAATAATGTGTTGAAGTATTTGCCCCCACTCCGCAACTAAATTTCTGCCTGCGCCACTGTACCTACCTAAGAAGGCTTTTCAAGGTATTAATCATAAATACTCGGACAAAGAACGGGTTGTTTAGTCATAGTATGGTATAAAGTCATTGGATCTAGGATCGGCCTCTGGAGAGTAATCGGATAAAATCACTAAAAAGGACAGGCTGCAGAAAATGTATGCAACCAACAATACATCGATCTGCGATTTTTTTACTCCGGTGGAAAGATAGAAGTAGGCGAAAAAAAGCGCCTTATGTAATTTACTCTGTAATTCTTTCCTCACTTGTACCATTAACAACCGAGGAATACTTAAACTGTGGTTTTGCTACTGCTGCCATTATTTCAGATTTTGGGTATATCGAATGCGCCGTGACATTCATCTTCGTATCAAGGCAGAATGTCCGTGAACTAACTCTTCGGCATTCGAGAGGCCGTTCAGAATATTTGCTTGCACGTTAGAAATGAAATTTTCGGGACGCTGCACAGTGGTCAATATCGTGAATCTAGCTGGACAAAATTCATTTTAGTAAGTGTCATCCAATGTATCACTTTCTATCACAAGTTACAAAGAAAGGTTGGTTTCAATCAAAAATGAAATAATTTACCAATTTAACAAAGGTTAATGGAACCAAGACCGTCATAATTATCGCACAATCGCATGTGGCGCTCAGAGCCTCTCTCATTCGCTTTTCCTCCTTTGAAGTAAAAGTTCGATTTTGTGAGTGTTAGCAAGCCGATTTTGTTCTCCTTTATGGTTATTACCTCAGAAACTATGTATGATATAACGTGCTATAAATCATCGAAATGCATTTCTTTAATATATATCTACTGTGCGTGGAATATGGACAACGAAGTTTACATAAATTATTTTCATATATAAACTTTCTAAAGACGTATAAAACTGTTGACGACTGTTGATCATGTTCTTTGCTTTATGGGCTAAGATGAATCAAAGATTAAGTGTCATAGCTGAAATCAGCTGCCGAAAGTTACCCAATCACGCGTTATTAATTTTTTTTAGCCGGGGCCATTTCTCGCCGAGCGTTGTTTGAGGTTTGGCGGAAGGAAACCGATAAAATTAAACTATATTTAAGTGCTTTGGCATATGTATTGAATGTTTTGGGACAAGAAAACGGTTCAGAAAGTGTGAAAGAGAAGCTAAGTGAAAGGGTTCTTAACTTTTGCTTACAAATCTCTTCAAAATGGACAGAAAGCCAAAGAACACTAAAAGGATTTTTGAAGAAAAAGTATAAGTGGCTGGGCGGAATTATAACTTTCCCGAAAATAGTTGAAGGTGAAACATCAACTGTGATACAGGAATCGCACAGTTCAAAAGCTGGTTGTCCGCAAAATATATTCCAGGAAAGTAGTTCCAGGACGAAAAAACGGAAATTGAAGTTGCCTTTTAGAATCGAACTCGAGCGAGGAACTATATTTTGCAGCCGAGACAAGTCTCCGTACAGAGAGAAATAGGAATGCTGCCACAATAGTGAAAGAGGTGACATTTTCTCCGAAAAGAGCAACAAGAATAAAAAAGGCATTTCGTTCTTCCACTCAGGCGCCAATTCCATATACACCTGATGAAGCCTTAGCTTCGTACGATGGAAAAATGATTAAACATCAGTACACCTTGATCCGATCGCAAGTAAAGGCAAGACTCGAGTCAAAGGAAAAGTGTTATCCTATAGAAGAGTCTATCACAATCACCGAGAAATCTGCAGAAATCAAATTACAGGCCCTTCTTGATCATACTATTCAAAGAGTGCTATCTGTTCAATCTGATGCGATAGCGGAACTAGACATTGGATGTCAAACATCATTTATGATGATTTTTAAATGGGGGTGCGATGGGACCTCTGGCCAAAGCACATACAAACAGAAATTTAGTGGAGGAGGAGGTGAAATTCAGCAAGATACTGATTGGTTTCTTGTGTCCATAGTCTCACTGCAACTTTCAGTAGATTCTGATAATGAAAAAACCACTGTGTGGCGAAATAAACAGCCTTCCTCGACCAGGTATTGTAGGCCTATTAAATTATTATTTGAAAAGGAGACGGCAGAATTATTCAAAATAGAAATAAAGAAGATTAAGGAACAACTCTTCTGTCTCCCACTAAAGTTGAAATGAAACGAAAAAAATATTGGTGAATTAAAAGCTTATTATGACCATGGTTGATGGAAAAGTATGTAGTGCTATCACAGGAGTGTCTGCGTAGAAATGTTACATGTGTGGAGCTAGCCCCAAAAAAATGAACAATATCATTTTAAGTCACTCAATGACTGTGCATGATATTACTACGTACGACTTTGGAATATCAGTACTACATGCCTGGATTAGGTTTTTCGAGTGCCTTCTTCAAATCGCCTACCGACTTAATGTAAAGAAATGGAAAACAGGACTCGGAAGGGAAGAAAAAAGTAAGTGAAAGGAAAGAACTACAAAGAAAATTTCACTTCGAAATGGGTTTATTGGTGGACATTCCTAAGCCCGGATGTGACACAACGAATGATGGAAACACTGCCAGACGTTTTTCAAAGATCCCTTCACTTCATCGTCTATTACAGGGATTAATGAGGAACTAATAAAGCGCTAATAAAGGGCCACAAAACCGCTTGGAATACGTTTTAAGTCTTATATGGACGATATTGGATTGCAGCTTCCCAAGATTGTTCCTACCGGCTCTCTTAAATATCCGCCATGGCAGATCCCATGCCCTAAGGTCTTGTTGGAGCTTGCCCTGTCTACAAAACATAATACCCTCTCTTGTGAGTACAGGTCGCTATTTTTTTATGTACTTAATGATCATCCGGGTTGTGAACTGATCTTCACAGATGGCTCTAGATCCTCTTCCTCCTGTGCGTGGGCCTTCACTAGCAAAAATCTCTCTTCTAAGGGAGGGCTCAACCCGCTGAGTAGTATTTACACGGCGGAGTTGACGGCCATAAGAATGGCCTTGGAGAGCATTGGTGTCTCGAACAGACCATATATGATTTGTTCGGACTCCATGAGTGCTTTTCAGTCCATTACCTGCTTCTCCCCTGTCCACCCAATAGTGCAGAATGTACAGGAAGCCCTTTACCGTTTAAACTCCAGAGGAGTTGACATCATTTTCCTCTGGATTCCTGGACATGTTGGCTTAGCAGGTAATGAGAGGGCAGACGCACTTGCGAAGGAGGGTTTGAACCTCCCTGTCACAAATGGCGACTCTGTCCTCCACCAAGACCTAAAGGGTATGTTTAGGACAGCAGGGCTTAATAAGTGGCAAACTTTGTGGCAAGAGATGTCGCAAAATAAGCTACATGAAATAAAAAGGGATATTTCTCCATGGGCATCCTCTGTAAGGAATAGTAGAAGGGAAGAAGTCGTGGTCGCGCGTTTGAGAATAAGGCATTCAGCCCTGACCCACTCGTTCCTCTTTACCATCGAGAAGGAACCACCACGATGCACCGACTGCGACTCCCTTCTAACTGTAAGACACCTCCTGACAGAATGCCGGAAATATAACGTGCTACGAAGCAAGTTCCACATTACGGGGGAACTTGCTGATATTTTATCTGATGACTCCATGAAAATGGATAATATTTTAAGGTTTTTAAGAGAAGCTGGACTTATCCACCTTTTATAGAATTTTAAACATTTACTTTTAATGCATTTTATTATTTATGATTTTACTATTTAATACATTGTAGGGAATCGTTTGCAATGTCTCTTGACAGGCAACGAGAAAGGTGCAAAATGACCCTAGCTGTCGAAGCACCTAAAATCGAATACCTACCTACCTAGCAGTATTAAAGTGACCCCACCTGCTCTCGACTTAAATCACTTCAATCATGTCTCTGATTCCGCTATAAAAATCAATGGTTATTATTCTAATTCAGCGAAACGTTTTCGTTGTAGAAATAGTCAAACGTTCGTCAAAATTTTCGGGGCTTTCTTCATGTATGCATTATATTGCGTCATTTTGTTCGATAGATGTTCTTGATGTTAAGATCTTGAGTTTTCAATTCCAAATCATCTTAATTCACCGAAGTTGGATTCAGAATTCCTCTTTATCGTTTTCTTAGTGGTAGCGTATGTTGAGTGTAGCCGGGTCGTTGACTACTTTAAAAAGATTTATATTCTCTTCTCCTGTTCAATATGCTATCGTTGAGCGTGTGTATTCTGGCGCTAGAATGATGAAGATAACCAGCGAGTCGTTGTAAACCTTTTCGGGGGAGCAGGTCCTTTAGAAGTCAATTGCTTTGACAGGACAATCGATTCGAGAATAATCACTTAAGCGTAAAAAAATTGAAAAATTTCTTAGTTAGATATCTCCAATAGCCGTAACAAGGGTGTGAGACAACCAGATGCGCATTTCGGCAACAATGCAGCCGTATTCAGTGGCGACTCACTGAGAGTTGATTCGAAAAAAGCTCTTTTTAGAAAGACGGAAGACTTCTTTTTTTAGAATCTTCTTTCGGTGAATCAGCGCTGAAGACGGCTGCAATGTAACCAAAATGTACCTCTGGTTTTTCATAACCTTGTTATGGGTATTGGAGATACCTAAGATACTTACTTAATTTTTCAATTTTTTGTATTTTAAGTGCTTATTCTCGAATTTGTTTTCTGCCATAAGACGAACTCCAAAATTCGCTGGTGATCTACAGTCGATAGTTATAATTGATAGTAAAACGTCGTTGGCGTCAGCGCTCGGATTTAAGCGAAGGGGTCATTATTTGGGTACCTATAGATCGAATAAATCGAATTAATTTTCTCCGACGTTTGACGAAAGTTTTCTACCCAAAAATCACAAAATGGCCAAATTAAAGAGAAAAATAAGCCAAGAAAGGTTTTTATCAAGTTATTTCTTCCTCTCAGTTGTCTATCGCAGGAAATTAATCTTTTATTTAATCTGCTCGGGTCTAATTATGTAAGCTTAATTTTTTACGTCCAGAATTAACGATTCAGATATTTTTTTCACGTTAAAGAAGCGACTCTTCGTATTAATGGGATGGTCTCTCTCTCTCTCTCTCATGCGTAACCAACTTTACCAATTAAAGAGAAGGGAATTTTAAATTCGTCGTCATTAAAAAAGGACGCCTTTTACATCAAACCTATTAAAGTCCTGAAAAGGTCAGCGGAATAAAATAATAATATTCTTCTCCCCACTCCCCAACACGAATGATATAAAAAACGTGTTTTTATCGAACCTTGGCGGTGTTGAATGAAACAGGCGAATTTAGCCCAAAATTTGCAGGTGAAAAAGTTGAAGCCGTTGGAATCGAGGTGAAGCGTTTTGAAAGTGACTGAGCTCGTAAGGTTTCTCATTAATTTGAAGGAAATTCAAATTATCGTGTGATATAATAAAAAAGTGTGTTGTGGGAGGCTTATTTGCTACAAGAAATCGTGCTGTGTAGTTCCCCAAATATTTTTCTTTAATTTCTATACAACTAGCCTTCTAATTTGAACCGTTGCCATTGGTATGTGGCGAACGTTTTAAGTTGAGAAGTTAAAATAGTTCTAAGAAATGTCTCTGAATGACGTTTAGATGTATTTTTCTGATTTTTTTGTTTCAGAAAGTAATATCCGTCAGTTGTTTCTATTGTTTATTGTTAATGATTGTTATATAAAAGCGTAATTTTTTTATCGCATGGTCGTTAGGACGAAATTGCGCATGGGTTATCAAATATTATTTTCTATAAAATTTCATGTCATTTTTAATTACCTAAGAGACCGAGTTCTGTAATGAATTGCCCTGGGAATTAAATTTGTTTCTAAGTTTAAGATATTCCATATTTTCCGCTTAAGAATCTCAGTCGCTGGAACATTCTACATTTTGAAGATATATTTGACGAAAATTTTTGTATTAGATGACTCAAGTTTCCAAGCATTCCGACGTGATTCTATGCTATACTTGACAATCTTCCCTCATTTCCATAAAGGGAAATAGAAACGAACATATGATATATTTTGTCAATAGTATGAAAATGTTTCTTAACGGAGAGAGTCTTAGGAGAGGTGCCTTCACCTCTTTCCTCCGGTTTTCTTCCTCTGAGAATGATAATTCTCTCCTTTCGCGCTCTCCGCGTGCTCGTTTGACTCTCGCTGCTATTTCTTCAATGTGAGCGGGACAGAATAAACCATGCAAGTAGTTTAATTGCGCTGTCTACAGATGGCGTTTCGCTTTACTCCTCGAGCATCGAATTCGAAAACTTCCTCCATAGAGGAGAAAGTGTCGGAATGATTGCTTACGCCTGATCTCAGCACGCGAGGCAATTCGTCGAAGCACGATGCCGTTGCGTCGCTGGCCCGCAATGCTGCCCACTCGCAAAATGGAAAGATCTTCACTCGCGGAGTGTTCTCTTTTCTTTATATTTTATAATGAAATTTTTTCTGCTAATGAAATCAATTGATCTTAACTGCAAGATGAGCCAGAAATATGCCCAAAACAATTGCTTGAATATTTGAGTTAGTTTCCCGGAGAGAATAAAGGGGAAGGATTAGTGTTTCACTGATACGATTCTTTACCGATAGCGTTATTTCGATTTTATCGTCCGTTTTTTATAGAATGGCAATAAGTGAAAGTGTGCTTAGCTTGATGTTAAAATCCTAATGGCCGTTAAACGTAAGCTCATCTTTGGTTTCTGATTTGTGAGTACCCGTATTGTTTTTCTTCAATAAAGAATTCTTTAGCCCTTATCGAAATTGACTTGTGAGCATTTTGGTAGCAACAGAACGGCCGTCCCTATCAGGTAAAATTGCCATCTTTATTTGCTGTCGATTCTCGGCTAAATTATACGCGCATGACATATAGGAAGAATTCGCAACTCATTTTTTTGCTTTTGTGGTCGTGTCATTTTTCAAAAGTAACTTTCCCACCTTTATTAACCATAGTATATAATGAAAAATATTTATTGGTAATTATAGGAGGGAGATATTTGTCTGCCGATGAATTAAAATTAATTTATATTTTAATGCTTTTATAAAATACTGTTATTTAGGTGTTACGTTTTTAAGACAGAAATTAAATTATTATTCTCCTGTGCGTGGTTGTTTACGCTAAAAGATAAGTTAGCAAGATTAGCTTGAGCAGCTCACGATAAAAAAAGTTTATATTGATGTATTCGTCGTCCCAGTTACCTCAATAAGTGTGTCGCTACGTTTCCCTACGATAACAACGCGGTGCCAACTCGTTTTCCCAGCAGTAATGGAAGGCCCATCCTGCGAAATCTCAAGAGCCCTCATTATTTCGGAATTTATGGACTTCAACGTGAACGCGAGGTCGTAAAAAATGACTACACCGAATTTCCATTTCTTCGTTCTTCCATTTTTACGGAAGAAATTGGCTTCGAATTAGTCTGCAATGCGACAAAACGCCGCTTCCTAGTCCCTTCTCTTCCTCGCCCTCGCGCGCCTCTATCTCCGGCCCCGACTCCTCACGCCAGCCATTGGGTAATTGCGGGGTGGAAAAAATGAGAGCTTTCGCTTTCTTCGAAAGAAACAGCTTCGACTCGCGGTATGTCTTCCTCCGTCCCCCGACTGCCATATCCCCCGACCGAGGAGTTTGCCTGGATACCAGGTCCCTCTTCGCGCCACGCGTTCAACTGCATCCCGCGAATGCCTCGTCATCTTCCGAAGTCTTCCTCGAATCGTGAACTCGAAAAGTGATATGACCAGTTTTTTGTGCCCGAAGGTTTTCCTCGTGTCATTCGGGTCACGCCGAGATTCAAATGTGTATTGGCCATTCGGGACCTTTCTATCTATTCATCGTCGGTAAACACGGATACATATTTCGCGAGTCCGACAATCTTTTTTGAATGGCAGTTTCATTACGCTGCGACTGTTCTCCCTTCTTACGTTAGAGCTGGTGTGCTCTTCTGGGAAACGCATCTCTTATAATTGTCCTTTCAATGCTTATTTTGACTCGCCTTGTTATCAAATATCGATTTGTTATTATTTTCTTTTGTTGCTCAAATCACGCCAGTATTCGCATCACTTGCCTAATAGAGGTTCACTTGCTTTTCCGCTTATTTTGTAAACTCATCTTAACCATGAAGTACACGACACTAATCGCCTCGATGTATCAGTATCGCTATAAACGTGTTCATTCATCCCAACCTGTCGGAGAAGAGAAACCTTTCACCAAAGCATCCCATGTAGCATATGTCTACTTCATCTCCTTTAATTGCGTCATTTTTTTGGGTTCTCGTCCTCCAGAAACTTCGAGATATTCGAATAATGCGCGTTTTGAGCACGGTTTTTAATGCGACGACCGGGTTGGAATACCTTCTAACAAGATAAATGAATATTTCTATCCTGGCCTTGATTCAATGTGATTGAAAAGAGCATTGAAAATTGGGGTACGAACGCGTGAGTGGTCCGTTTTCCTCGATTCCGCCTCTGCCGCCTGCGCCCCCGGTGCAGTCTGGTCACGCGAGGGATAAATGCTATTGCATAATTGCCCGAGTTTCGGGAAATTTTTGACTCGCATCCTCCGACGTCTGTCGATTTTTGGCGAAATGAGTTTTTATTTTATTTTTCCTTCGGAGTGCGGGTGCGACCGTAAAAACTGATGTGTTTGGTCAGCTTAGTGCATTCCGTTACTTGTGACGAGCAGCCTAAAATCGCTACGACGAGAGAAAGGGAAAATTTCGATTAATTCAAAGTCACATTGAAATTATAAGTATCATTGAGTTTAGTTTATTCTTTCTATTTCGTAAATATTTCGTCAGTTCACTCATATACTAGTTAAGTGTGGCAAAGTTGTGGTTATGTCTGATAATTTAAAAATGAAATTATCTCCCTCTAGTTATTTTCTGGCCGTTATTATATTTTCGCTGAGGAACTTGACTAATCCTTCGACCAAAAGTGAGGCTGTTTTTTGCCTACCTTACCGCAGAAACAGTATTTAAATGCTCGGATTTTTAATTACCATTTTTATCAGTGGAAACCCTGTAGAGAACCTGGTTTGAGCATTCAGCATGTTTTCGAGGGCAAGGTTTTTTTGTATCTTTCGAAATTGGCAACAAATTTACGTGTTTTGAATGTGTTAGTTATTATTTTTTTCTTAACAAACATGTCCGATGTGCGATCTTCTAAGCCGCTACCCATGATGATAACTTCATCCTACGGGCATGTTTTTACCAGTTTTCCTTTAAAAACAACTGCCATAGGGTCTTAATGTATCAGGCGTCCTTCATTATGTCAGAGAATGGCATCGTAATCGGTCGTTGGTAGTCTTAGTACACCCTCCCCTTCTCTCTCTCCCCCCCCCCCCCGTTGGTGACGGTGCTTTATTGTATTGCGTCATAAAACAATCGTTATCTCTGCTTCGGAATGCTGACCTTTAAAAACCGCGCTTACGGGTATGTTAACGATATCCTTTATTAATCACCACAACCGCACGCGTTCTAAAACCTCCTGTTAACGTTTTGTGTCGAACGGCTGGTTCTCTCGGTCCCACACGGTGGGATGACTAAACGTCTCTTTTCTCGTGGGACGTGCCTCGAGAATATTATACAAAACCCTCTTAACACATCCAACCATGTCAGCGGCCATCTTCGACTAAAAAATTTCAAGGCGCGGGCAATATACATTGTATTTATTCATTTCAACATATTAACATAGTTAACATTTTAAATGTATATAAAAACAAGAATACTCTCACGGAAAGGCGAAAGTTATTTTACTTTTTTTATGATCCTTATGTGAAAGCTGACAATATATTTTATCAGCTAGCTTGATGCATGAAGAAACATATTTCGTCAAAACTATTCATATACTGTTATTCGAATCTTTGTCCGCCAGAATTGTTCTGCGACTCGATTTAATAATTTTCATGGGTATTTAAGATCGAAAGTTTGGCTGCGATGATCTTGATTTCAATGGAATATCTGTTCTCAGTTCAGTGATTCATAATTCTTAATTAGTATTAACTCGCTTGAAAACGCTCAAAATTCGACTCGCGCCATCATCTACATCATCTTGAAAGAGACCTGAAATGAACGTCTCCGAACATTTAATACTACTAAAATGTGAAAATCTCTTTTGCTATTTGGAGCTTGATCCGCCTCGTGGTATTTATGGGTTTGGCCAGCTCATTTTAAATTGAAAATAGCGGGTGTATGTGAAGTAAAATTAAACCGAATTTTTTGTCCGTTTGTGTCTTTTAATTTTATTTATTCCTTAAAATGTTTCTGTTGACTGAAACTTTTCTTCATGGAAGAATTAAATGACGTGTCATAACCTTCTTTTCGTTACGTTCAGTGTTTGGAATGACATTGTTATGCTGTTGAATATTGCTAGAAATGTTTCTCATTCCACTAGCCTGTACTTGGGTGTCATTTTTAGCGTTTCTTCAAAATAAATAATGAGAAGCAGTCGTCCGCCGTTCGTAATTGCGTCATCGACACGCATTTATGTCGCAATATATATTTACCCCTATGACATAAGGAAGAAATCTTTGGAAAAATACGATTTCGCCGCTAATTACCTCACTGAATACGCATATTTCCTTGGTTGCGTGGGTTGGTGTTAATCGTTAAATGGATTTAATGATATTTTGTCTTAGATTTTTATCCTCTCGAGGCTCTCTTTCAATTAGTTTTTGGGGTGGGGTGACGTTCCACTATGACGTAAAAATTAATCTCATTGGAGTACCATGGTCACGCAACTCGGAAAAAATGCTTTTACGTCATCGGATTTTCAAATTAACGTTTCACGCGCCTAAAAATATTATTTTCCTTTTGATGACGCTGTATTATTTTTTTAAAATTTTTTTGCGTTCTTATTCCTCTCATTCGGCAAAAAGCGCCCTTGAGTTTTTTGTTTATGAAGTGGACCGAGGCGTGCGAAATCGGGTGCACATAGTGGCAGGTTACGAGAGGGGGACAAAGTTTTTCCTGTGGGACTCGACGCAGGCACCCCGTTAACGCGTATGCTGTTAGGAAAGTGATGTCGAGTGACATGATGGAATGATTAGCTTTCCCATTCTGCGGTCTCCGGTTGGAACGCGGCGCGGCTGCGGAAATCCCAGCCTGGGCTTGTTCGGTGCGTTTTCGCTTTTGCAATAGGGAATGCGCAAACAAAACGAGAGCCAAACCATCGGTTCTGGATGAGCCGCGAAGATAGCCGAAATACGCTCGAAAACGACTCCCAGTATCATCCTATTCTTTTACACCTAATGCAATTGAATTCATAATTAGCGCTGTGAATCTTTTGATAGGTCTCGTGTCATGATATTACGTACAAGCCAATTCAAACATTTCAGAATTCCGAGTGTAAATGGAATTCGTTTTTTTTTTTTCAATTTCTAAGCGTTCTTTACAAAAGTAAAAAAAGACAGCCTTATGGTCAGGTCGTGTCCGTCCGTCCGTCCGTCCGCATGTTTAATCTCAGAAATTACTTGGCAGATTTTGATAAAATTTGGTATTTAGGACATAGGGACAAAGAAACTAAGAAAATTATATAAACTAGAGAGCCTGATACATGATTCGTATGTATAACAGTTTTCCTTTGTTCACTTATGACGAAAATATTGTTGGTCATCATCTGCTCTTAATTTTTAAAATTGTAAAGTCAGCAGAACTAATTATCAACATTTATTTCACATTAAATCATCAGTTAACTATAATTCAAAATGAAATTTAAAGGTTACAATTAATATACTAAGATTAAGAAATATAAGCATAAATTATTTAATAAGATAACAAAATTAACGTATCGATTAACACAAAATAGCTTAAAGGTAGAATTATTGAAATAAAATGTTATGTATTTCACATCCATTTAAATCGTAAATTACGAAAGACCTCCCTGTTAAACCGTATATATGTCATTATCTTATAGATGTTTCACCCTGTCGAAAAGTACCTCGATTTGGGTTTTTAAAGACTTCAATTTAATTTACACACGGCATAAAATTGTGTAATTAAAAATCCTTAAACTAATTTGTATCGTTTTAAATAACCTTTTCGGAGTAAAAATCTATCAAAATGAATCTTGCAGGAATAATTATATAATAGTTTTAAGGGAAATTGCCATTAATAGTAATAATTATTCGAGTAATAGAAAATTGAAGTTTTGGAAATATATTTTAAAATATTTGTATGTAAACAGTGGAACTTCTATAACTCGAATCTAAAGGGAAAGCAAAAATTATTCGAGTTATAGAAAATTCGAGTTACAGAAATATATTTTTTCATTTTTCTTTATTCGAAATTACATCAAGTTTATTACCATAAGCATATAAGTTAACTTATTCTAACTTTCAATATCATGCTTATTATGAAAACATTATGAATATTTTCTCTGGGTGATTTACGACGAAGGAATGAACGTGAAAATAAAGATTACATTATTACTTTTCGAGAGGTATGTTTTAAGCAATTGTCGATTGTTTTATTAATTACAATTGATTAGGAAATTAGTCGTTTAATAAAAAAATCGATATTTCCTTGTCATCACTACAGGAATTTCAGTTCGTAGGCAATATTATTGATCTTTTTTGAAATTATTGCATAAATCGTAAAGAACGCCTCTGCCTCGCGTGTATGCACGCATGCAGTATGCATCTTTCGACTTGCTTTTTCTTAGTCACTGTATTTTTAAGTAGAGTGGTTTCTCCAATGATAAGAAGTTCACATGATAGTTGATACTGGGAGAAGTTGTTGCTCGCGGTATTGTGCGTGTTAGTCTGAATCGTGCTTCCTTTATAATCCGCAAGCTATAAACTATAAGGTTTTTAATCATAAAAGATTGAGAAATCATTTTTAATCGCGATAGTTTCACAGTAAAACCTTCGAGAGGCGGAACCTCAAGGGACTGGCCTATTCTTCCGTCTTTTGCAGGTTTTCCGCTTTATAGAGGTTAAAATAATCTACACAGCGTTTTCTTTTTGGCGAACTTTAATTAGAAAATGGATTTTCTTGTGAGTCTCCTTGCAAATAAAAACTATATCCTCAAGATACTAAATTTATTATAAATTGATAATCTTCCGTTAAAAATTGTTTATGCATCGAAACTAGTCATTCTTATATATATGTGGAATAGGCTTAAGTGTGATTAAATTGATTTAATTTTTCTTTTGCTTTTAATTTTATCATCGCCACATTATATCTTTATGGTGGAATTCCCCCAAGTCTAGGCCTCGTACATTGATTTTAAAGCATTTTAAAACTTGCAGTTGATTGCTGTCTATTGGAAACTTGAAAGAGTTACTGGGGGAGACTTTGATGATAACACCATGCTAGGAGAGTTCTTTAGGCAACAATGCACACACCTCAGGTCTCATCAAGAGACTGAAATCACATTTGATATATTACTCTGACTTCAATAATTCTCACCAAAGTTACATTTACCCTTGCACCATAGTTTTCTCTAACTTCCCATAAGAGACCCCTCAATTCGGTCGAGATTAATTGTCGGCAGGCTATATTCGCGGTACTGAATTAGATGAAAATCGCTGCGGGTGCTATTTCTCAAACAAAACAAGAGTTCTCGACCTCTTATCTTGAAAGAAATTTTTCGACTGAGGTCAAATAAGCAAAACGCGATGCACTGCATATTGGCTGCCTTAGAAATTAATAAAGAATCAAACAAACTAATTGCTAAGGAAGGATACCAACAATTCGAAGAGATGATCATGCACGTCCACTCCGACCGACCAGAAGAGGAGAAAAAAACGTTCGGATCTTTATTTTATGTTTAAGTGTGTGTGTGTTGGATGGCGAATCAGCCTCGTGGGCTATTATGGCCGTACCCTTACTATGACATCTACATCTACATCTACAGTTTACCCTGCAAGCCACCGCAAGGGTGTGTGGCAGGGGGTGTATTAACACCAAGGGGAAAACTCCAAAATTAGGCCTTGGTTTACGCCCCTACGCGAGGTTACTTTTGATCGCAAGTTTTATTCTGCTCAGCTATCGTTCTAGGGAAAAATGAGCCTTTGTATCTCTCTGTCCTACAGGCTATCTCTCTTATTTTACGAGGATGGTCCATTCTACCGATATAGGTGGGAGTTCTTATTATTTCTTTGACGTCGCTGGAGAAAGTACTCGTTCTAAATCTTTCAAGAAGTTTTAACCTAGCACGTGATCGGCGCTCAGCTAGTGATTCCCATCCTAAGTCCTGTATCAAGCCTGTAACGCTTATATTTCTATCATAACAATTTTTGACGAATCTAGCAGCTTTTCGCTGCACTTTCTCTAACTCGGCGATTAAACCTTTCTCGTACGGATCCCATATGCTCGACGCATACTCTAGCAGCGGTCTAACTAAAGAAAAGTAACATGTCTCTTTGACTTTTTCTTCGCTTTTACCTACTATCCGTTTGATGAATCCTAGTTTTTGCTTAGCTTTCCCGGATATATTTCGTATGTGTGTGTCCCACGAGAGGTTACTTGTTAAATTGACACCTAAGTATTTGACGGATTCGGATAATTTTAGATGTACGCCTTCTATACTGTAATTTATCGCCTCAATTTCTTTGTTTCTCCAGAATCTCATGACGGAACACTTACCTAAGTTCAGCTCTAACTGCCACTCTTTACACCATTCGAGAATTGTGTGTAGGTCGTTAGAAAGTAATGCTTGATCAGCAGGACTGTTAATCTCTCTGTAAACTACCGTATCATCCGCGAATAACTTGATTTTACTTGTAATAACATTATCTAAGTCATTTGTGTATATAAGGAATAATAGGGGACCGATAACACTTCCCTGTGGAACGCCGGAGGACACGCTGACCGAATCTGATTTAAATCCATTTATGACTACCATTTGTTCCCGATCATTGAGAAAGTCCCTGATCCACTCGATTATCTTTCGATTTATCCACAGGCTTGTAATTTTTTCAATAACTTAATATGAGGGACTTTATCGAATGCCTTCTTGAAGTCAAGAAAAACCGCGTCTAGCTGGGTCTTTCGATCACCGGATCGTAGTATATCATGTGCAAACAGAGCGAGCTGTGTTTCACAAGATCTTGCCTTCCTAAAACCGTGCTGATATTTACTGAGCAAGTCCTGGCTATCTAAGAAGTCCATCACAGAACTAACGATGATGTGCTCTAGAATCTTGCAAGATATTGAGGTTAGCGAAATCGGCCTGTAGTTTTCTCGGTCGTCTTTTTTCCCGCCTTTATGTAGCGGAGTTATAAACGCTAATTTCCATTCCTTAGGTATAACGCCATGACTAAGTGACTTACTGAAAACTGTTTCGAGATAAGGTGCTATTTCTAACGCTAATTCCTTTAATACTCTAGCTGGTATCTCTTCCGGTCCCGGGGATTTATTTGCATTTATGATTTTGAGCTGTTCTGCTATACCTTATGACAACTTATTCGTTTTAAAAACCGGTCTGTGTTCCACACAGCACAAATGATTTAGACGAGACAACATAAAATAAATCTAGTCCCGTGTCTCGTATGGTAAAATAAATAAATAACAAATTGATTAAAAACAGATTGAGATAGACTGTAAAAGGACCTCCCACAATCTGTGAGCTAAAATGTCGATGAGACTGTATAAGGGTCTCCCGACAATAATAAAATAAAGAAAATTACCACAAGGCCGTAAAAGGGCCTATTATGGTGGCTGTAATCTTATGATTTATAAAAAATGAATAGGAGAGTTATACACCGGCCACATCCTATCGCATATTAAAATCGACCAGAAACTTTATGTAAAATATATATAAAAGATAAAATTCTGGACTCTTTCAGAAATGAGATGGTTCTATTTACTAATGGAGGATCATCTCCTAGAGCGACAGAAAGGTTTATAGGTAGATGCATCCTCTCTCTCTCATTCCTGAAATGGATACAGTCCAATAAATATGTGACACTGTTAGTGCAGTACCACATGTCTCACAAACTGGGGCTTCCTCAGATCGCCATATTTAAGTATACTGCACATTTTATAGATGAAAACAAAGCAGAGTCTTTATAGAAGGCAATAGTGTTCTTTTTTATTCAGAAAAACAGATGGGAGTACCGAAAGAAATTATTTTTTGAAGGATTGTGCTGGAACCATCGCGTGGCGAGAACAACGAATACAGTAGAAACCCGATTATCCGGATTAAACGGGGATGTCGTTAGCCCTGATAACGAAAAATCCGGATAATAGATTTTAAATAAAATACGTTATATTTTATTATTTAACAAAACAATTTTCATGCAACAATTGAACAAATATTACAAAAGGCACCACAATATCCGATTCAAGCGTCAGATATACCAATACTGGCCCGTCACGGTGTATAATAAGAACTAAAACCTTTATACTTTATCCATATACGTAGTATAGGGGAAAGTATTGTATTCATGAAAACAATCGACTTCGAGATTTCAACGGAAATACACGTTTTGAGGTCCCCTGGAGACGTTTCGACCATTTTCTCGATGATGTCTGTGTGTGTGTATGATAGCTTTTTGTGGGTGCTCTAACTCAAAAACTATTAATCAGGTCAACGCGAAATTTTATGTTTAACATTTTTATAACAGTCACACGAACTGATTAGTTTTTGGTAAAAATCGGTCAACTGGAAGTGGGTGTTTACTCTTGTTACTTATCCGTTATTTTATAATATTTGCTTTAATATTTGATAAATGTAAAAATGTATTGGAATAAACGTTGTAGGAAATTTAATTTTCTACAACCTTTGTATGAAAAAGTTTTCCATATAATGCATTGTTTAAGAGATATTATATATTTTTAGCTGCCCACCACCTGGCCACCTACCGACGACTATTGTTAACAATTGACGCTTAGTTACGTCTTAGTAACGCTCCTTTTTCTTTTCTTAATTGTTGGAGCTTTGTGGGTATATCCAATATTGGAAGGCTATGGTTTGAGTTTATTTCCGTTCTTTTTAAAGTCTTTAAATTTTTCTCTGTACCTTAAAATATTTATTACCAATTAACCTATTTGGAATTTTTTGAAATAATACAGGTATGGAGAAAGTCATGTGGTGCCAACATTAGATTTTTATTTACGAATTTCACAGGTTCAAAATATATTTATTAAGACCCAAGCCACCAGAAAAATTCTTTCCGTCCGCGTCTCGCAGGTTCCGCCTTACAGAGAGACATTCATCATTTAAATAGCAGCTTCTTACATATATAGGATATATATAGTATATATATATATATATCATATAAAACTTAGGTACTTCTAGAAGTGCTACAGAGCTGAAATTTGGCATGAATATAGGGAATTGGCTACAACCTTTGAAAAAAATCCGAAATTCCAGAAAAGTTATATTTAAGAGGTGTTTTTTACCCCAAGGTCTAATTTTAAACAACCATAAGAAAAATATTGAAAATTGTGCAGGGCTACATAAAAGTGCTTTTTTTAATTATTTAAAATAAAGATATAAAGTCGATACATGCACCGTACTGTGGATGAAAGAGAGTATTTTTCTTGTAGACATAATAAAAATCCATGCTGAATTTGCGTAAAAATTTGATTTTAATCGTAAAATTATGAAATTTTTTCGGTCTTCAACAATGAAAAATTTAAACTACCATAGCAACGATTCCAAAGCATTTCAGTGGGAAATGATTTTCCATACTACAAGAGCATTGATTTACTGCTTATACTGCATTATAATCCATTAGATTTCAGCCAACGACGTATAAATATAATGACGTGATAATTTTAAATTAATTTTTTTATCGAGATACGTACTAAAAGGCACGGATGATGAAACCATAATCCTAACACACAAAATATCCTAATTTTTACATAAACTTTAGTGTAACATATAAGCTATTGTCTTAATGATGATTATAGTTATTGCTTAAAAAAGGCGATCTGAGCCATGAAACTTGAGATTGGGAAATTTGAACGTGAAACCGATTGCCAGAGAATTTAGAAATTCCGGGTAGATGCCTAAATTTCGCAGAAAATTAAAAACTATTTTCTTATATAAATGGGCTCTGTGTAGTTCAAATGCTGTCGCGTTGGTTTGTATCACTGATACGATTATATTTTAGATTTCCGCCAATTACAGGTTCCGACTTTGACAGGTTTTACTATATATGTATGTATGTATTTTTAATGTCATTAACTGGTCGTATCTGGTCATCAGCTGGTCGTATCTGGTCGTCAGCTGGTATTATCAACTCGCCACGGGCGAGCGGGCGACCGTATTTGATGAGCCCTATATATATATATATATATATATATATATATATATATATATATATATATATAACAGCTTACGGAAAAGGAAAGGTAAAATGGATATATGGATGTCAACAAGGTGTTGGGATGAGGAAACCCAGTGAACACTCACCAATCAGACGACTTCAGGTTGGCGAGGCCCCGGGGATGTCGAAGCGACACACGTAAAAGAACACTAAAACACAGAAACATCACAAACGTAGAAGCTTTCGGAACTACTCCTTCATCAGTTACAGAGAGAGAACTCTGATTGGTGAGTGTTCACTGGGTTTCCTCATCCCAACACCTTGTTGACATACATACATATATATATATATATATATATATATATATATATATATATATATATATATATATATATATATATATATACACACGGTATGGGAATAAATACAGAAAATCCAAGGTCATTCGAATATCGGACAAAGAAGAGAATCTGAACATAAGTATTAAAGGAAAGTCTGTAGAACAAGCTTCATACTATAAATACTGTGGGAGCATCATAACAAGAGAAGCAGAATGTACGGATGAGATCAGGACTAGAATAAGAAAAGCTAAAGCGGCTTTCAGAAGAATGAAACGCCTACTTACCGGGAATATAAGGGAAGATATCCGCAAGAAGTTCATAAAATGCTATGTATGTAGTATAGCTTTGTACGGTTCAGAAACATGGACGCCAAGGAAAAATGACATTAAGTTCTTGGAAAGCTTTGAAATGTGGACTTGGAGGAGAATGCTGAAGATAAAATAGACAGATAGGATGAAAAACGATGAAGTGCTACGAAGAATAGGAGAGAAGCGAATGATTATACAGACTATCAGAAAGAGGAAGGAAAACCATGTTGGACATTACCAGAGAAGAGAGAGTTTGATTAAAGACGTGTTAGAAGGAAAACTAGATGGAAAAAGGGAAAGAGGTAGGAAAAGGTTTCAGCTGATAGACGATTTGAAAGAGAGTTATCTAGATATGAAGAGGACAGCGGAAAATAGGAGTATTATGGAGAACCAGGTTTAACCATGAACAATCACGGGCATGTCTACGGATCTATGATGATGATGATATAAATATAAAATATATGTAAATACAAAAAATAGTAAAGTGAAGCATTCCGTGAACTTGTGTCTTGTGTGTGTGTATATATAAATTTACACATTCTTCAAATCGTGGTAATATTCTAAATGTACATTTGCATATTACAAGATATTTTGTCTTTTTGGAAGATAAGCCCTTTACGGCATGAGTGAGTCCCTCCTTTTAATAATCCAATTTACATTTTAGTTACAAAACACATGGAAAACAGAAAAATTTATTTAAATTTAGTGTTGTGTTTATTTGTTTTGTCTTAAAAAAACAGGAATTTCGGCTGATAAAAACGGCAATATCGCACGCGCACGCGGCGGTCATCCACGGCAGAAAGAGAGAGAGAGAAAACGGCGGCCAGTTTATCCTCCATCCTCATGGCTAAATTACATCTCCGCGAATCACGCAATCCTCTTGGCATACGGGGCCGAGGTCGCAGACGATCTGTCTATAAGAGAGGTGAGGTCGCGAGTAGGAATGCCGGCTGTGGCGGAATGATCGCACAAAACTCCTTTCGGCACGTAAGGACCATTGCCGGAAAAGAGATAACAGTCGATAGGCTCTCGGGGACACGAATATTCCCCTCTGATTGCCGCATTGTTCTACTTTGCAACGGAAAAAAATTACGCCTTAAATCTATCGCGTGATTCTCGCAACCTTATTTTCAGAGATAGTTATAAAATTCTGCCGTAATTATCACATTAAATTTTTACTCTATAAAAGAAACGCTTCAGCGAAATTTTTCGAGTAAAACTGTCCAAGAAAGTTGAGCCTGTTTGTTTGGTACGCTGCATTTTGCACGATAGTAATGTGAAGGTGTAGCAACGTGACGTAGTACGTAACAGCGACGCTTTCCCATCAAGGCGCTAGGCGTCACCCTAAGGCAACGCTAGAAGATTTCGTTATCTCACGAATATGCATAGGGTAGTTTTATTCTGGTTTTATTGTTATTTCTGCTGCTTTTCATTAGACGTTACCTGTGGCCAGGGCGAGAGTTCACAGCAGGTAGTTTGAATAAAGAGGTTAAACAAGAAGTTAGTGAAAATTTTAATTGGGTGTGAGACATGGGCTATAACGAAAGATGTGAGCAGAGAAGAAGTTTTGGGATGAGGATTCGGTTTTGACTTGAGAAAGTTTGTTAAAATGAGGGGAAAACCACCGATTAAGTCCCAATTACAGTATGTTAAGAGAGGATCTTAATTAGAGTGATTAGGTAGACAGAAGAAATGTAAAATTTTGAGACAAAACTGTTGAAAGGAGGCATAAAAGAGAAAGAAGAGGCAAAGGTAAGAAGAAAAATAACAATAGATTTATTAAAAGTATGAGGTGGCTCTGAGAATGGGAAAAGATAAGCCATGGACGGGCAAGTCGGGTTGGGTCATTCTAAAACCTACCGAGAATATGACTAACGTATCAATTAATCGCGACCTTATGTCCCATCAGCACTACCTTTTGGCTATTTGAATCATCTCCTAGCTGTCTTGACTTCTACAAGGTCATTTGGTGACTAAAATGCCCAGATTTTGTGCTGTTACCTACATCTTGGAAAAAAAACGGTAATTATCACTCTATAGTTGGTAAATGTTTATAAGCACCTTCTGATTGTTTAGTTTTCCTTGATTTTTACTTTCTCCATGTACGTTAGTATAGGGGAAGTATTATATTCATGAAAAAAAAATCGACTTCGAGATTTCAATGGAAATACACGTTTTGAGGTCCCCTGAACTTTTGACCATTTTCTCGATGATATCTGTGTATGTGATATCTTTTTGTGGGTACTCTAACTAAAAAACTATTAATCACGTCATCGCGAAATTTTATATTTAACATTTTTAAAAAAGCCAGAAGAACTGATTAGTTTTCGGTAAAAATCTGTCTACCGGAAGTGGGTGTTTACTCATGTCACTTATCCGTTATTTTGAAATATTTGCTTTAATAGTTGATAAATGTAATAATATATTGGCATGAAAGTTGTAGGTAATTTAATTTTCTACAACCTTTCTTTGAAACATTTTTCCATTGCATTGTTTAAGAGATATCTTATATTTTTAGCTGCCACCACCACGCCACCTATTGTTAACAATTGACGCTTAGTTATGTCTTTGTGATGCTCCTTTTTCTTTTCTTAAATGCTGGAGCATTGTGGCTATATCCAATATCAGAATGCTATGGTTTGAGTTTATTTCTGTTTTTTGTAAAGTCTAAAATTTTCTCGCAGTTTCTTGAAATATTTATTATTATGTAACCTATTTGGAATTTTTAAAAATATTACAGATATGGAGAAAGTCATGTGGTGGCCACATCAGATTTTTATGAGAAGGAATGCTAGAAAGTTTACCATCACTTACTCCATTAAATCTCTATCATTTATTACATATTA